>CM030044.1:82507557-83136289 GCA_017639485.1 Pluvialis apricaria | reverse complement strand
ATAGTTCTTTAGCTATTGAGGTGATTTCTTTTGCTCTTTTATCTCTCTTCCTTAAAAAATACCAGCCTTTCTGTGTTCCTAGTCTGTACTATAGCTTAAAACTAGTTTAAACAACCAGTTCCATGCCACCTTTCCTATTGCATTGTCTGAAAAATTTGCTTTTACTTTATAAAATACAATGTATAAGAAGAAAGTGTCTTTTGTTTTATCTTTACATTTACAAGTATATTAATCTAAATATGTGAGACTAGATCTTTTATAAATACCTCTGCGCTGGTCTCGTAATTTTTAGTGGCCTCATTCTTTCATTTGAGTTTGTTTCTTGAACTGAGACTTACCATGCCTAGCAAAGCTCTGAAATCTAGGGTAGGAGTTCGAAACATGTAGAGGTGTTTGAATATGAGGACAACGAGCATGCTGTAAATGAGTAATGAATTGATTATAGGTTGGTTGAGACAGGAAGTACAGCTTCAGGGTGCGATAAATTGCTCAGGCTACCTAAGAGTGTTTAATAAACCTTTATGAGAACAAATAGTTCAAAAATAGTCATTCTGTGCATGTTCTCAGTCGTCTTCAGCAGAGCTTGGGTGGTCCTTTAGGAAAGACCTTGTGGCCTAGCATGCATGCCTCTTCAGCCAGTTTCTTGTACAGTTAATGTGCCTGTTGAATATGTGGGTGTGAATCCAAACCTGACTTCCTGACCACATCATTATGCTTGAATTAATGAAGAAGAATAACAACTCTGGTTAAAAAGTTGTGCCAATATTCAGTCTTGACCAGTATTTATCCAAGAGCTTGAAACAGCTTTTCTTTTGACTATAATTGGGAAATTCCAATTTCACAAATACAAAGAGAACTTGCATCCACAAATATTAATGTGTTTATTTAACAGTATTTCAGATGTAACTGAATATACGAAACTATGTCCTTTACTCATGTATTCCAGCATAACTCCACTGACTTGATGACCTACTAAAAAATGCTTTATATACAGAATTATCATTCACGCTGTTAATTAACATCCACCTCTTTTTCTCAGTTCCACTCTGACTCTTTTTCCAGACTCAATAGAAACAAAGGTACCATTTGAATAACATTTCAAAAGAAGATCTCCTTATCTTCTCTTCTGGACCACACTGGGAAGAATATGTAGAGATCTACCACTTCTTTGATGAAGAACATTATAAGCAGACTTAAGCAGTTTTCAAAGTCCCTCTTGGGGTTTAAAGTCTGTACGCGTGTGGCTGCCATTCACACATCCTGAAATGAGATGGAATATGAAGGTGCATTATACGCTGTTCTAGAGCTTTCTCAGACTGGGCGAGTATATGTCAGCTTCTGTCTGCTGGATGTTAATTGTACTATGTAATGATATATATGAGTTTTATAAATACCAAATCATTCCATTTTACTAATGTGATTCTGAAGTACCATCTGAATATTAGATAGTCACTGCATACGGAATACATAACAGGCTGAGACGGCTGGCCTCCACGGCTGGCCTCATGAGGCTTCCAGATGCTCTAAATAGATGACTTGAGCTGCTTGGACCATTAGGTGCTATACTAATCTTTACTCAGCTGGCAGTCACATCTTATTCCTGAGATGTAAAGCAAAACAGTATGTAAAACATCAGTGCAAAATTCAGAAGAGTTTTTATATCCCTGTAACCAGAATACTGTTTTCTTTTAAAAAAAACAAAACAAAACAAACCAATGTAAGTTACTTTTCACCTGAAATAAAAGATTTATTTTAGAGTAGCAGAATTCCTGAACTCATTCCTGAGCATAAGCATGCAGTTCTGCTGCCATGATGAGTCAATAGCTGGGAGTGCTTTTTAACTATTAGTGAAGATCAGGTTCTCCTTTTATATGAGAATACACAGCTACCACTATTTGTGGTAGCAGCTCCGTACTGAAGACTGTAATTCATTGATCCTTTTTAGAGCCATCTTGGGCTCTCAATCCATATATTCAGCAGTAAAACGAGAGGATACAAGCAGCAACAGCAAAGCTGACACAGTCACCATTTGTGCTAATTTAACTTGTCAGGCTCACTAGTCCTGTAATGCTAGAGTACTAGCAGATTATTTGTTTAATGTCAGTTTTAGGTATAAGAGTATTTTTGTCTGAAAGCAGAGCTAAGTACAGGAAGGATATTCTAGCATTTAGAATGGCAGCCTGGATTTGGACAGTGTGGATTTAACTCTTTCTTCCAGAACCTATTTTAGATCACTGTGAGGATTTCGCTTTGTTGGAGCATAGATTCCCTATCTGTAGAATGAGGATGGTATTTCCCTGAGGCAAATTCTGTGGGACCCAGACACTGTGGGAATGGTGGCCATATGAGTACCATAGGGAGTAAACAGGACACCGTAGAGTATAAATATGTAGTTGCTTTTGGAAAGTTACAGCCTAAAGCAAAGCATACAGTCTGCAACAGACTCTTAGATAACTTCACTTTTGTTAGAGAGCCATTTTAATTAAAGTTTAGAACTTTCTGCTTCTTTCTGTCCATTTTTCTTCTACTTCTTTAGTTGTTGTGCCAAGGTATCCATGTGTGTTTCTTCCACTGTCATCTGGCTCATTCCCAGCAGATGCACACAATCTGTTTTGCTGTCACTGACAGGGCTCAGTTTATGGAAAGAATGTGACAGAACATGCTGCTGTAGTCACTTATACAGGATTCTCTTTTCTAAAAAGTAACTGAGAATAAATTAGTTATTTTTTTATATATATATTGTTCAGTCATAGGGTTTTATCCGGGCTACTCTGCACCAGGTTAAACAGGGTATTTGTTTAACATCTTAGCTTCCTTTTTAAGTCCTAGTTCGTAAAATATAGATTTGCCAATAATATATATAAGGAAATCATCACAACACATCAACAGACCTTGGTTTCAAGTGATGTCCATTATCCTGGCATTCTGGAATAAATGTGATATTCTCAACTCTAATTTAGAAAATATTATGATATTTCTTTTAAATTTTATATTTCAATTTATAAATATTGCTGATCATCGAAAAATGTGGAGTCTTAAGCATCCTGCACGCATGTGAAGCATACAAAAGGATAGCGTGTAAGGGAGTATGTGTTCCTTCTAGTGCAAAGTACTTGTCCAGTAAGAGGCTGAGTAAATACAAATAGCAAAATGAAATTTGACTATTTTGGAGTTCGTTGTCTACAGACAGAAACCTTTAAACACAATTAATGTTACCACTTTATTGTTGTGTTGTCATAATAGCTGCAGGCCCTAACAGGGCCTATAGTGCATGATGCTGTGCAAATACACATTAATGGACAGCCTCCACCTCAAGGCATTAACAGTATGAACAAACAGGGTAAGCAAAGAAGGTAGAAGTAAAGAAAATGTGGATAGTTTCACTATTGAGAATGTCTTGCAGTTCTCCTCAGTGTTCGGTAGGAAGAGTTGGTATGTTAATTAAACTTTATGGAAGGTGACTAACCAGCATAATACTGTTTATGAGGTGGTGGGGTGTTCCCATTTTGTCTTTGCCAGAGGAAAATTAATAACAGCTCAAATTTGCTAAATATAATTTGAGTTATGGCTTTGCTGCTTTATACCTCTATCCTGGTGAGGGCAGGGATGACAATAGCAAATTCCACACTGGGCTACTAAGGTTACAGCCTAAGCTGTTAAAAAACTGTTAACATTAAATATGTATGGGCACACTAGATGTTTATTAAAGAATAGAATTTGTTTTACAAGCTGATGTTGCCTGTAATCCTATTATTTTCATCCTTAGTGATCTAACATCTATCTTTGAATTATACTTTGTTCAGAGGGGTTGATGTCTCTGGTTTTTTATCTATAGCTAAAAAAAATTCTTCAAGTGTGGCAATCTCCACTAATTCCCCAAATCAAAAACTAATCTAATGAGCTTAGTGGCTTGGCTGCATTTGAAATAGCTGCATATATACATTAACATAAATTAAATATATCTACAGACATTTAATCAGTATTTTTAGGACATATTTTTAAACACTATTTCATTTTGGGGAGTGCCTTTATATACTTAAAACTCTGGATTCGTATTTTTGCACCTCACATAATTGCAGAGTTTATGTTATTGATAGGATATGTATGTTAAAAAGGCGATCTAGAAATACACTACAGTGGTAGACTGCCATGTTAGCTAGGCTTGTGGTTTTTCTGTAAAATCATTTCCTATGATCGTGTACATAGATCTGTACATATGTACATATATCTATGTATCTGCCTGCTTTATATACAAATATATATGGTTTTCAAACTATGCTTGCATGCCTCTGGGTATGCCTTACACTGTAAATAAAACTGTCAAAATGTCTCTTCACAGTTAGACCTCATAAAAATAATCAGTCCATAAACACGTGGTGGTCTTTATTCACATATATACAGTTACTATATAAAATGAAAGTCTTTCTCCTGTTGTTCTAGGCTTACAGTCCCTGTATATTATGAGTTAGAAATACAGTATTTTTTAGTGGTTTTTTTGTATGTGCTTTTGTATTTGTTTGTGTATGCGGGTATGGGAGTGATATATATAAGCATCCCAAACATAACTTCGTCTTGGTTTTATAGACAGGTTGGATTAGAAGATGACTGTAACCCCAGTTTCCGTTACTATATTTTTAATATTATTTTTGTTACAAGCTAGATCTTTCTAGGGTTTCTGCAAATAATATTGACTTTTTTAATTAGTCCTAAAATTATTTTTGGATGGGAATCATTAATATGCATATCTGTAAGAGACAAATGTTTTCAGTGTGTCAGTGGTCACACATAATGTAAAAAGAAGGCTAAGAGGAAATAGGGTCTTCAAATGATTTCTTTTGCTACTTCTCTGCCTTGATTGCTGGGCTCAGTTCAACTCCAGAAATATTGTTATGATTTAGCTGTTACACTTCTAAGACCAAGATTACAAGAGGACCAGCACACCTATTAGTAAGTCAGGCAGCAAGAAGTGAATTGGATAATTTAATACATTTATAAAAGGGTAGATTTTATATCTTGATATATGTCACAAGAACTGATACTTCTACAAACTGTCAGGAAAGAGGGCAAAAACCAAACAAAAGGCTATGGAATGTAACACTCTCATCATGTCAGCCTGTATTTATCTTGATTTTTTTTTCATGCAGTTTGTTTTAAACTTAGGCATATTAATTACACTTTCTTTGTAAAAAACAAAATAAAAACAAAAACAAAAAAAAAAACCAAACAAAAAAAAACAAACAAAAACAAAACCCAAGCTATAAGCTGAACTGCAGTTCAGCATAGCAATATGTCCTTTTAGGTACAAATGCTAAGCACAAGAATCTCAAATCTGCTTGCCTCGTACTTCAGGATCCTACTTGGAACCTGTTATGGTAAAAACATGAAATTTATACACATCCATATTGGACAAATCAGATGATAAATTCCAAAGCTGAAGACATTCTATAGAACTCTATTCCGTAAGTTTACCAGTTTCAGGGTCTGTTTTAGACATCAGTGCTGATCTTAGCTGTAGATGTATCACAGGTGAGAAGATGTAAAGGCAAGACTGAGGGTTTTTTTTCTCTTTTTATATGTAGCTGATAACTTCAATTTAAAAAAAATCCCTAAGGAAAGCTGATCAAGTGATTAGCAGAAAAACAATAAGCTGGGAGCTGCTTTTCCATAGATGCTGCTGGTTTTAGTTTATATAGAGTAGGGCACTTAGCTTTGTATTCCCCTTACTTTCATCTCTATTGGATCAGGATGAGTATTTTCAGTCTCCCAATAATGTTTCAGGACTAAATATTGATAGTTACTTAAGTGATAGTATGAAGATATTGGTGTACCTTCAGATAAACAAATATATAAATAGGTTGGTAAGTCCTGTGCATGTTTGCATTTTATGCTTTGGAGCACTGTTAACAGTAATTTACAGAACTGGAAAACATCGTGAAAAGGATTAGTTTGATTGCATTTTCTTCTGTTCCCAAGGTGGAACAGTATGGGCTTTTTCACTTGAAAATACTTTCCAGTGCCTTGCCAGTAGCCTGTTTCCGATGGGGTAACCACCCTTTGTAGTGGTATGAAGCAGATTTTTTCCCTGTATCAGCCTAGATGTGGACCTTTCAAGAGCAGAGACAACCTATTTTTGTGATGTGAGCTGGCCCCAAAAATGTATTATTCATGGGGCAGGGCTCTTCACCAGTAATGATAGCTTAGATTTCTTGGGCTAGTACTGCCCCTAGTGAATGCACTGTTTGTTTGGGGAATTTTTTCTTTTTAAAAATACACTTATCCTTTTTTATCTGTTTGCACCAGGATGCAGGACCAACACATTACTCAAGAAGAAATTATAGTTATCCACAATCTAAGAGAGAAGGGGACTGTCTGGTTGGAGTCAGAGTTGACCACTGACTCTTAAATGGCACACAGATTTGGCTGTGGTATGCAGTCATGCTCTACCTACATAAATCTCATAAGTAGAAGTTGCAGGTATTTATACAGTGCAGGAGATAACTTACAAGGGATTAATTTTGAACCCAATTATTATATTCAACAGACAAAAATGTCAGTAATCAATTCTCTGGTCGATTCTATTATGGCTTTCCAGTTCTGTTACAATTTGTCCTTGGCAAAAATACATACAGTGCTTTAATTATGGATTTATTATTTTGAAGAAAATATTGTATTTTTGAATGTACTCTTCATAGTATTCAGAAAAATAAACCATGTTAAGTGTCTTAAGATGGCTGAGGATGAAGCAGCCCTTTGGTAGTAGGACTTCAAGTTATCTTGAAAATAGCTCAACTGACAAAGCTATCTAATACCATATTAACATTTTTTTTTAAATTGGCAGTGTTATTAAGCTTTCAAATACACTGTCTCAATAACTGTTCCAATTTTTTATTTCTGTTAGCTAAAAGATGTGAAAATAAGAACAGACAGATAGCTTTTTTGTTTCCAAAGTCTCATAATTCTGTTTTAGTTTGTTTGAAAACTTAACTGTTAAAATATGAAATGTAAGCAGCTGAAAATATAATGTGCATTATAACTCTCTGGTTGTGCAGATTCCTACTGTGTAGAAAACATCTCTTTGATGGGATGAAATGAAACTTCTGTCTTCAGTATTTTGTAATTCTTCAGTAATTTTTGCAGTCCATTGCATACATCTATTTTTTTTAATGTTTCTATGACAATGCATCAGTAGGAGGTAGAACTCCAATTCTGCAAAAAATTAAGGGCAAGAAAGTTCTTATTCAAATGGTCGGTTAAATGATTTGCATCCCAATTAAAGTCATGCCTAGACCAGACCCATTGGGCAACTAAAGCACTGAAGGATCTTGCCGTTTTGTTGAATAAGAAGAGCCAGGGCATTTCTGGAGCTGAGAAGAGAAACAGTTCATTACAAGAAGGTAAAGCAGATGTTTAAGAAACCTTTCCGCTTATCTCTTGGCAACAAGATCACCATCAAATCTTCAATACTTGCTTAACTTTTAGGGCGTATATCCATGTAAGGCATGCAAGGCAAAGAATTTTTCTTCTCTTGTGCATAGGGCACACTTCCTATAAACAGAAGCTGGCTCATGGACAGAAAGATTATATATTTATATTTTTAAAAAAAACGCAAAGCAGCAAGCTGATCTTGCAGTCTGTATCATCAAAAAGATTTTGTCCACTACTGCTTTCAGTCAGAAGTGCTGCACACAGTAGCTTCTCAGTAAATCAGGAAACATCTATGTGTGTAGCTATTTCAGCATTACATTAAGCTAATGTTTTCCTTCCCTAAATACCACTGTTACATAATGCCACTGAAAAATCTTTTCACAAAACTGAAAAATACTCAAATTGGTTAAACAAACTTATCTGAGAGATCCCCTCCTTATGAAGGTCTTTTTCTGGGTGATTAGGTTTTGCCTAGTTTTGGTTTCTTTGCCTACCTTGCTTTATAAAAAAATACGTAAGCCCATTTGTAAAGTTTCTATTCTGAATTGTTGGAGTGTGAGATGATATTCTGTGAAAGCCATTTCTCCTCCTAAACTGGACTGATGGTACAGGCAGTTGCACTGTCATTAAGGAAACTTGTGTTACCATCTCCTTAAGCTTCTCTCCCCTTTTACTGAAGTATTTTTAACCCAAGAGAAACTCTGTTCCACATCAGAATATTCACCAAATATTTTTGGTCAATTTCCTGACATTCTAAAGTGCCGGATTTTCACTACGAAGTAGAGAACATTACAGAAAATGTTCGATACAAAAACTTGGACCAGAAAGTTTCTTCCTGTTTGTATGAAGCCAAGAAAAAGATCCATGTTATAAAAGTGTCATTTTGTAGCTTTTATGTGTGAAGCTGCTCTTAACAAGGTTTTGGGGACACAGTAACCTAAGTGAATTGTACGGTTGTGTTAGGGTAAAGGACCAAATCTTTAGCAGAGGACCTGAATTCTTTTCCCAACTGGTTCTGTAGACCTGCTGCATAACTCATAGAAGTCCGTTTGAAAAATCCTCCTTTTGCTGTAAAATTTCGCTAGTTACTTTAAGTCAGAACTGAAAAGTGAGAAGGGAAAACATTATTTTATTATATATGTTATTTTATAATCACTATACTATTTTCAGAAGCTTCTGAAAAAATAACACTTGTCATTTGAGAGCTGCAGCTGTTAGTCTGTTGAGACGTAGAGGGGATGGGGCATATATTGAATTATTCATGAAGGCTACTGCTATAGTTGACAGAAGTTCATCAGCTAATTCCCCCACTCCATTCTGAACTTTCTTTCAAACTCGGTCAGGCTGTAGTGATACAAGCTGTTACTTAATAATCACGCTACTAGAAGTTTCCTATACTGTATACATCTCATAAGCTTTCTCTTTTTAAGAAAGTTATTTATTGTTCATTTGGGGCTGACAAGTGCTTAATTTTGAATACTCTAATTCACAGATAGTCTGAATAATTTGATATGCTTTCAAGATGTAACTGTTGTATAAATGTATAAGAAAATGTGTGTAATGATGTTTTATTACCTTAATTCAATTTGATGAACCCATAACCCCTGACATTGTAATTGTATACATATTTAGTATTTTCATGATTTAAGAACACTAGGAGGTTTTGTGTGCCATTACTTACAATACATTTTTCAGTTTATAGGCCAATTCAACATGCACAAATGCAAGGAAATCTTAGTTTGCACAAGCGTGGGGAAATCAAGTACTTCATATTCCAAATCCTAAGCCTTATTTTGTTGTGCAGACATTAATGATAAAAATATTTTATGATTCTTCAAAGCAGTGCTGAAGTTCAAGGTTAGTTTGGCAGACACCAGAATCATGTCATGAAGTGCGCGCTTGCAGTTGGTATTGTAGGAATGCCAAATATCAAAGACTTCATCCCAGTTTGAGCGATAAGGAGCTCTGTGCCTCTCACTCCAGGGATTCCACAAGTGTAGCTCTGTTTCCACACAGGCGGGATTGCCAGCTACCTCTGCCTCAGACACAGCGAAAGCGCAAATCTTACCAGTGTGTATTTGTTATCTTTAGGAGACTGCTCTCTCTTTTCACATGTCACTACAGACTGATTTGGGGGATTTGAGTGCAGTAGGAAATTGTAGTAAAAATTCTGCTGTCCAGTTCATTCCCCTCTCCTCCGTGGAGACTTCTGCAGTGAATGAGATTGAAAAATGTCTTTTTAGTGGTGTGCTTGATGCAGACAGTGCCCTTATTTATCCTGTGATGACCTCATAGCAGCAGCACATGCCCTCTTGATGGAGAGGATTATTGTAATTCTCTCCCAGAAAGGCTTCCAGCAGCTCAGCTCTGTCACTTGCAGCCTGTTCAGAATGCAGTGACACACTCCCGTCCTGTCTTGAGCAAATATGATCATCCCCCTTGTACCTTAACTCATTTACTTTGTCTGCTATGAAGTAGTTGTTTGATTTTAAAGTTTGCTTTCTTAGTTTTGAAATCCTTAATGATTTAGATCCTGGCTATTTTCAAGAACTCCTCCAAAAATATCATCTTGACAGATGTCACCACCCCCATAGCACATTTTAGGAATTTCAGCATCACATCTTAGGTTGGCAAGTTATGTCCTTTGCTGTGATAGGCCTTCAGTTAAGGAACTCCCCCAGGAAATCTGTCTTAAACCATATATCCTTATCAGAAAACATTAAAATGAAATTTAAATTTTTGGCTACTTATTTTTCCTCCACTATTATTTTTCAGCATAATTACTATTAATACCATATTTATTATGGTTGCTTTCAGTAATTATTGTTGGAGTTGTTATTTCAAATTTTCTTGTTTCCTTATTTGCAGAGTAACCTCAGCATGTTAGTAGTGTAGTTACTGACAGTGACTTCTTAAAGATGAGTTTCACATTGCATGATAAGAGCACAAGCTTTTTTTCCATGTTAACATATACAGTATGTCAATATAAATGCTTACTAAATAGGGTACATGGGGCATTATTACATTTGGTATATTAAAAAAAAATTGTGTTTGAATCGTTATTCTTCTCCCTTACAGGAATTTTTCCTTTCTTGTTCCCATTGTGCGATCTTAAGTCATTAGTCTTCAGTTGCACAAAGCTTCACATGGAGAAGAATTCTCATCTTTCTTTGCTTGTCTTGCTGTCTGTTTGTCTTGCTATTTCTATTATAGTCCCTGTAACTACCATGAAATGTTTACAGCTCTGTTTATATTGTGCTTAATTTTCTCCCTTGATAAAGTAAGCCTATGTTCAAAGAAGGTTAGACTAGATGCCATATGTTGATAGCTTCAACGAAGTCAGATGGATCCTACTTGTGGGCATTCATAAAGTACTTTGTGCAATGCATAAGGCTTCTTCCTTCAGTGCTGTGTCTGCATTTTCAGCCTAATAATAAATTGCATTTTTCACATCTGAATTCAATTGTGGAATCAGTTGGGACACCTTTTACCAAATTGCTCTCAATACAGTTCCATGCATTGATAGAACCATCTTTCACCTGAATACAATGCCCGTATTTAGATGCACACAGCTTGTATCCACCAAAGGTTTATGAACAGAATGGCATCAAGGATTTGCTTTTGCATCTCTAATGTACTCATTGATTTCAGATTCTCATTGGCTTGCTTCATTCATTGGGATGCAGTAACAATGTCTGTGATTTCATTCATATTAACCGTTACATATGTACTTAATTTTAGGTACATGAACAGTTCTGCAGCCTTCAGCAAACTATTCAAGTGTTTCAAATTAGGCATATACATTCATGTTTGTGGGTTTGGGGCTACAAGCCATAGTACTGCAAAAACTCACACATTTGTTCAAGTTTACTATTTTTGAATGTTGTACCAATGTCACAATTATTTTCGTCAAGTAAAATGCCACCCCATTAAGCCTTCACTTAATTGGTTGGTGTGATGGTGTTCTTTTAAATTATTTTAAATCCTTTGAATTTTAAAGTATTCCATGGATGCAAGTTACTTAAATAGTCTGATTAAAAAGATCAGAATTCAGAACATTTTCTAGACTGTATGTATTATTGCAAAGTGAAAGATAGACTTAAGGGAAAAAAAAAGTTGTTGTGGGGTTTTTTTCTTAAATCAAATTTTACAAATTAGTTATTTCCGGAAGAAAGACGGAAATGGAGGAAGTTGACATGCATACCTGAAACTAACTTCATTATATTTAGACCTTTCTAAATTTAACTTCAGTGCAAACTCCTTGTTCTGCTAGGTCAGCTAAATCGATGATTTTTTAATATGTTTTTTTGCCTTGTTATTTTTAGTACTCTTCTGATGGATTAAAGTCAGTGAGAATACCAAGGAACTTTTTAGCTGAAAAAATTCTTGAAAGAGTCCAAAAGTATTGCATATTATAAGCTGGAAATTTACAAATCCTCATTACTGGATAGTCTTCAGGGTAATTCTTACTCTTAATCATTAGGCCTTGAACCACAATCCCAGCAGAATACAGTGTTTTTAATAGCACTGGTTCCTATGAGCAAATTTTATTGTGGCATCGTGGAATACCATGCATTCTTTTGCTTTATGGTTTATTCTCCCTAGATACAAAAATGTAAAAGAGATGTGTTAATCTATGTTTATTCAAAGTACAGAAATAGCTCTGTTACAGTTCAGGGATTGAATAACCAATATGAACATACTACTCGTTCTTAGTCATGCTATACCTGATGCTTACGGTAAGAATATTGATTATTACAGGTACAGATGTGCAGCACATTTTACAGGTCATTGCTAAATAATACGTTGCTCTGTTTCAGACTGTTTTCCCAAAACACTGTTGTAAATCAAAAGCATAAAATTGCTACATTAAATAATAGATAACGTGCTTCAATGCTGGTTGCAACTGTGTACTAGAAAAATACAGTGAGCTGACTCAAAAGTATCCTTAAAGAATGGCAATATTTTATATCATTCTTGATTGGATACTTAGGACACTGTTCTTCAGGGATTTATGCCCTACATATGTCTGAATTTATACAACTAAAAAGAACTGTGTCAGAATGCAGCATTTATCTCTAAATTGAGGGAAACTGTTCTTCACCTACCTGTTTCTCAGCATGCAATTAGAAAGTATCTGTTATGCAGTGCAGAACGGAGAATCAAGGCAGCTTAGCTTGCTTTTCTGGCACTTATCAGTCCACAACTGATAACCCAGGCTGACTGTGACCTTGGCAGCATTGCACAAGTAATCTTTGTGTGAAGATGAACTGTTCTCGGACAATTTCTCTAATATAGCAGGCACAAAAAAGCTTTCCTATTAACAAAGGAATACATATTTTCTTTTTCTTTCTTATCTTGAACAAATGTATTTAAACAAGCTGCTGCCCAGAACCTTCACTTCTCTGTTTCTTGTTTGATCTCAGTCCTTCTTACAGAAGCCTGTAACAACTCCACTTGATGGAGTGCAGAAGTGAAGGTTACTTCTGGAGTCTTCTTCTGTCGTTAATTTTGAAAAGTTCAGATGGTGGTGTTTAGTGACCTAAAGCTGGAATATTACATAAGAATAAACAAGGTGGCAGCAGGAACATAGTTTTAGTCTATTGGCATAAGAAAAACTAAAATGATGAACTTTTCCGCATCATCAAAGGAGTTGCTCTACTGCAAACAGACAAGGTAGAGGTAAAGGGAGTCATGCCATGGGCATTACCATGATTTCAGATGCTAAGATGGAGGACACTAGATAAGTCAGATGACTGAACAAATCAGAGCTCTTCTGTTACTTAAATTTCTGTGTATTTGGGTCTAATGGAAGCTTCATTTCCTCAGGATATTGCATATAAAGTTCATTTACACTGCAGTTTTTCTTAAAAAGATATGTGAGAGTTGGAACATTATTACATATTTTCAAAGTGGTTTCCTTTTCCATTTTACGTAACTAATGCATTTATCTTTTGTGAATGGCAAAGGGGAAATAAGATACATGTGCATGGATCCAAAAAGCCAGAACAGAGACTTTGGGCTATAATACAATCAAGGCAACCTGCTTTATAATCTGAGATCGAATCATTGATAAGGAGCAAGAGATTAAAAGTGAACTGAAGTTGTAGAATGTATTTTCTGAAGGGCTGTGCTACAGCAAATCTTTAAAAATCTAAAATGATTTACTGAAGACAGCAAGGGCAAAATGTTATACTACAGCATTACCAGATTTTCAGTTACAGGGAATACACAGTCAGTCTTAAAATGCAACCTACGAATTTTTTCATTATTACCTAGCTGGCAGAAGAGAAGAATAATGTAGAACTAAATGACTTACCGTTAACTGATTGTTATGAACAGGGAAAAATTAAGAGGACACTGCAACAGGTGCACAGCATTGCTGAGATGAGCCACCATTTCCACGTAATGCACATATTTACCCTTCTCACTTCTTGGTTTCATAATGTGCGTGACATGTAATCCTACTACGCAGATACAAACCCCGCAGCCACGACGGTGGGCCAATTTTCTGCAGTAAAACATAAAAAGTCATGCAGTTAGTCAAAAAGAATGTGACAGTTTATGCTAATATTCATTCTGTAGTTCACAAAGGATTCAAGTTTATAATGCTTATTAAAAAATCAATCTTACAATAGATATTGATTAAAATATATGTAATTACTTGCTAATGATCTTAATGTACTGAGTATATTGTATTGTATTTTTCACAAGGTGCTTTACTTTCAGTGAGACTAGGCCCATATTATACCCTGGTTACACCTAATTTTAGGTCTTACTGTATTTCACAATGATTTTTACCCTGTTGGGTGGAAAACTCCATGCATTTCAGTTGAAATATGGCCAAAATTTTGGGGGGAGAACCCCATAAAAATATAAGTAAATATATCCCTATATTCTTCAATGCAGATTTAACAGCAAACTGGAATCTAAAACATCCTTCCTAAATTTAATAAGTGATTTTATTTGACTGAATCTTGCAGTCTGTACCTTAGAAAATGTAAGATTAATTTCTTTAATTATAGACTATAATTTCAGGCTTAAGAAGTATCTTATTGCTGGTGGCAAACATTAAACAGTCTACTCCAACTCAGTGCTTGTGTTTGGCAAAAGCGGACCAAGACTCAGCCTTGAAAAGAAGATTTGCCCTTGGAACTCTTGTACACAGAATGCTAAGAAATTCAGGCTTGCACAGCAGCACTACCTTTATCTTGTTTAACTACTTTTGGGTTTTTTAAATGCATTTGAAAGACAGTTGAATTCAATCAGCCAGGGAAAAGTAACACGCTAAAATACAGTCTGCTTTAGAATTTGAAGGTTTTTCTTTTTTTAATAGGATTCAATAGAAACTAAATTGGTGCATATGCTGTAATTTTTCCTCAGATTAGTCTCAGCTGATCTCAACGTCTGTACCATGGAAAGTTACTATTTCTGACTGATGTGTCTGTCCCAGAACTGCCGAGCTACAAGTCTAACCTATGGCATTTTTGAGGTCCTTCTACCCTTTTAGTCCAATTCCAGGCAGAATTTGACCACATGAAAAGCTGGTGGTGTCATCTGTTTTCGTGGCAGACATTTAAATACAAAGTAAGCCTCTGACATCTTGTCTGATTTGTTCAGAATTGTTTGATACATTGCAGATACTGCCTCGTAAAGCCTGACTTTAGGCTAAAGCATTGCCCATCCAGAATTTGAGGAAGTGTTAAGAGTTGCTGATAGCTATCATTCTCCCTTATCTAGACTTAGTTTCTGATCTTTTCTGTCCATTCTTCTGTCAATATGTTCCCTCGTTTAGGGTTCCTTAATGTGACATATAATAAGAAGGAACAAATAATTCTTTTGTTGTTTAGTTTTTTTCTTTTTGTGTTCATATTCAAATCAACAAGGCTAAAAGCCATTATTCCATGCGTTATTCCAGGAGAGCAGGCAAACAAATTTAATACCCATAGAAGTTTGCCTCACGTCAGTGAGAAGCTATGCATGTGTAGAAGAAAATTCCTTCTGTCATTTTCAAATGGTAGAATTTGTAGGCAACTAAGTTTTCAGGAATTTCTCAACCTATTTAATCACATGGACAATACCTAAATCATGCATCCCCCATCACTGGCAAGAGAATAAAATCTCTACAACAAGAATAGCTACACTGTATGTGACAGAATACTGTTAGGAAACATGATCTATTAGTATCAATAATAGAAGTGCCTCCAACTTTATCATATTATAGTACATTATAGTATGTCTGTCTCCTGGTAATTAGTAACATTTCTGTGGATCACTGATTTCTGATTCATCAAATGTGAAAACTTCTGTTCTTAGAAGTTCCTGTAGGAAGAATTGATAATAGAGACAGTTTCTTACTTAGCAGACATCTTTAGTCTTTCCATCTCAAAAAAGTATAGACAATTTGGTTTTCGCCTATAAAACTTAATAACGGGGTAGTATAAAAAATATATATATGGTATATAAACCTCCATCTTTGACTAGGTTAAACTGTAAACATATTTGAGGAGAAGGAGTCTTGTTCCTCTCTTCCTACATAGTATTTTTTGTGTGGAGAACTTTCTGTTCCGTCTTTTGCATGATGCCAAATCAGCAGTGTAGAGTAGACTTTCATGTCCTCTGTGTGTGCTTCTTTTTGATGCATTCCTATATTACTAAGAATCTGTTTTCACAGAGACTGTCACTCCCTGTTTCTGAGCAGTAGATTTGGCCTTCTGGTTAAAAATTGGTAAATTTTGGTCATCCAATTTACGAGTCACACAATCAAGGCATTTCTTCCCTGCCCCCCCCTCCCCCCCGCCCCCCGCCCGTGCCTTTCTGGACATCTGCAGGTTAACGTGAAATTGGGGCATTGATTTTTTAAGAAATAAGCGGTATGTTTGCCATGAAATGCAATCACTGCCATAGCACTACTAAAATTAGATAAAGAAACAGGCTACTGCACAAAATGTCTATCAAATTTCCCACAGATCTGGTTGAAAATGCCACCACTAAAACAATTGTTCTTAAGATACTTGTTTTCTATGAAAACTTTAAAACAGTTAAAAATGGGTTATTGAAAACAGTGAGTACTAAAATCAGTTTCCAAAAGGACTTGACCTTATTTAAAAATAATATCTTTTTTAAAAATTGTATTAATAAAGATCTCCACACCCCACGGACTATGTCACGATTTACTCCTTGGCCTGTTTAAGACTCAAATATGTCTACCAGTTTGATTTATATCACTCTGTTTGCAAACTAATGCAGTTATGATGCTATTATAACTTTTACAGGAATGTGTGTTTCTGCTGTTGTGATGAGAAGAGCTGCCCTGGGTGATATCAAGCTGTCCTTTCTCTGATTTATTAGTTGTGTCCACATACATGGTATGATTGTTAAGAAAATATTATCAGTTAAGTTAGGTTTATTCAGACCGCATTCAAGAACTAAGTATTATCATTCCTTTAGGTTTAGTCCATGGTTTTCTTTCATGGCATTGCTATAGTCATCCATGAGATAGTATTTCCAAATACTCCATGTTGTAAACAATTTTAACTGAGAAGAGGAAATGTAGATATTAATTTCTTTGGGGTTTTTGGATGCAAAATATTCATGTCTTCACTAACCTGAAAGGAAGTTCTTCAAAGTATTTTTCTTCTGTCTGTATTACTTTTCTGGAAAAGCTGGTAAGAGAGAAAGACTTTGCTCACTTCAGACGTGACGGAATTCCTATTCATAGAAATGTTTTCTAATTTTATAGTATGAAATAGGTCTCTATACAATCCCTTGAAGGGAAAATGTAAGAAAGGAAAGTGATTAGTTCACCTGACTCTGAAAGCAGAGCCATGGTGAAATGTTAACACTTCTAACAGGACAAAAGATCACCACTGAGTCTGTCTAAACCAAAAAGCAAAGAATGCCTTCTTCAGCTGCATTAGAATTTATATGGGCAGAATAATGATCCGAGGTGGAATTTGGCCAGGACATTAGACATAATTCATTCGGTAAATATTGTCATGAAATCTTTAATGTTGTCTGTGATCAGGATCTTGGTTTTGCTATTCATTTGTAACACACTCTTTTCTGTTAGCACAGTGCCTTCAAATCACCACTGGTTGAAATCTCTCTAACTTCATGTATTGCCTGCACATGTTGGAGGTCTTTTGGTAACGACAGTTAAATATGTAAAGGAGTTCAGTAGTATCCTGATGTTAGATAGAAGCTTATAGGAAGAGTCTATCCCTGTCCTGAAGAATTTGCAGTACATAAATCTGACCCAGCTTGACCCTGATTAGCTTGTGAGAATCAACAGGATCACAGCACGTGCTGGTTTGACTGCAGCGACTCAGGAAGTGTCTCCTTCATTAACCAGGGTGACCATATGCCATACAGGCTAAGACTAGTTGACACCTCTTTAATTGAGGGTGACAAGTCTTTGAAAAGATGAACGTCTAATCTCACCCTCTTATACAGCAGAAGCGCACGGCACTGACTTATGGGTTGAGGAAACAGGGGCAAATACTCTCCTGGATGCATGTCTATCTTCATATGGAATATGTTTTGTCTGTGGCAGGTGCAGAGCCTGCTTAATTGTGAAGAAACCCTTAGAGTCTGCTCCAGGTAGTGTCAGACCCTCTGCTCTTGCTGCTCTTCTGCTTTTCATCAGACAAGCCATGTTGAGCAGGGTGGCCTGTGGTCCTAAAACCCTGTGCTTGAAATCCTTCTAACACTTTTCTGTTGCGGGCATGACGCTGAATGTCACAGTCAGCATACTTTTTGACTGGTGAAGGGAAACAAGTGATGCACTGGCTTAACCGAAATAGCAAAAGAATGCAGGGTGTCCATGCTTCCATGTTTTTTTATCAGACAAGGTATTGTACTGTAAGACTGACAACTACCAGTACTGTACACACCTGAATCCAGACCACAGACAATTTTTTGCTGTTGTCTTGTCAGTGGTTATTCCTACAGAACCGTGCAGCAGTGGGCTTTCCAGAAACAAGCTCATGTAGATTTGCTACAGGCTCTGTTTATCCTTGCAAGAGGTTTGAGCGGGAGCTACAGACTTACTAATGCATGGCTCTGATCTGAAGAAACTGCTCTGGGAACTGGAACAAATTATCTGGGAATCTAACATCAAAGGATCAACAGACAACAAAATAAATATAAAAATAAAGATTTTGGCCTAAAAAACAGCCCCAAAACCACACTAAACTTAAAACCCAGCAAGAGAGTTGCTTCCATCTACTGGAGCCAAGAAAAAAATGACAACTGAGCAGCAAGCTCCTCTAGCATGGGCTATAAATCAGTTTGTTCCTGTCTCAGGCTGCTTGTGTTGAAAAGTAAATCCATGAGCTGGTATGGGAAAATGTGGATGATTAAAATGGCTTGAAAGAATCCCTTTAAGTTTTCAGTAACTTAGAAATTTTAACAGCAAAAGCTGTAGTTGTAGTTAAAGTTCTTAATTTATACTTGAGCATATTCAATGTATTCTACAGTTGTTTCATGCAAAATTGCAAAATGGAGCCCTTGATTCCTCAGTGGAATCATACAGGACTAACACCTTTGTATTAACATGGCTGGTACGTAGTAGTCATTATTATTATTATTATCATTATCATTATTATTATTTACTTTGAAAGTTTTATGTTTCATTTGATGATGCTTTGTTACTGTACAGCATTGCTGTAACCTATGAGGATTTAGAGCATTCCACATCATGGTAACTCACCTCTCCTCTCCAGAACCACCCAGTTGACTCATCAGAGAGACTGAGAAGCATCAGCATATTTTTCCTTTATTTAAACAGGGTAATGCCATAGAGATGCGTGGGTAAGACCATATACAGTCTGCAGCCTTGACACTACGGCGGTCTTGGACATATAATAGAAGAGCCTCAACTTTTTTTCCGAAGTCTTAGCAGTACTGTTGTTAAAGAAAATAGAAAAATTGCCACTAACTTCCATATACACAGAAGCAATCAGAAAGTGGGATACTGTTTTCAGGAACTCTGTTTCCAAGCTCTCCAATCAATTTTTTGAAACAATAGTAAAAAAATCTGTAACATCTTGAATTAGGTTATGACACACCATCAATATTTCCATTTAGTAGAAGCCATTACTGACTCAGATGGTTTTCACTTCCACAGCCCAACGTGGATAGTTAGGACGATGAACATTCTTAAAGTATTTCATCATGCATAATTTGTTAAATCTCAGGTTAAAAAAAGAATCCTGGATATTTTTTAGAGATATTGTGATAAGTAAACAGCAGATCAATTTGATAATTATGCTTCAAAAATATGTTGCTTAATAGCAGTGGAGTGATACTTACTTGTCACTTATGCGTGATCTAATTGTAAAATTATCTGATTTTGCCTACGAAGAGAGGAAATTTAGGTTCACAGAATAGGAAATGTCTGACACAATATTTCCTTACAATGTAGAATTTGCTTTTAATTATTCTGCTGTTACTGTTAGCAGCAGTTTTTTAAAGCAGATTTATTATCAGGAATAAACACTTGTCCTGCTTTGAGGACAAATTTGAAGCTGTCTTATCCAAAACATGTAGTTTTATTCTAAACAAAAAAAAAAGAGAAAAAAAATACAGTTCTCATATGACTCCTGTTTGTTGTATCATTTGTTAAGTACTACTTGTTTTGCACCTTGAATTTTATTATTCCCAAACTGCCTCTAGGGCCAAAAGTCTACTTTCTGTAGTAGACATAACAATGTAGTTGATATGGAAAGGATTTTGTCCAATCTTTTTGTCTATTCATTGCAAAATGGAAATTAATCTCTGTAGCTTGAGGCTGCATAGTTTACTGTCATTAGTTGGGGACAGTCGGAGACATGTGAAGTTTCAATAGTAGAGAAGCCTTGGGATTTTCAGCTATTTCTGAGATCTTAATCAAAAGTGTTACTGATTGCTTGGGAATCAATGAACACACTCCTGAGGAAAAAAAAAGCAGCATAACCTTAACATTATTCACAGTATTTTGTTAAAAGGGACAATGTTTCATAATGATTATTTCTTTATCTCAATGTAACATAGTGTAGAATATTAAAGAACATTAGGAATTTTTGCTCCTAGTAAATGGGTCAGAAATGTTTAGTGCTTTTGGTCTTTTTGAGTGTCTTACACATGTGTAGTTTTGAACACTTAAGAGTTTTCCTTTTGACCTCCCATCGTATTAAGTTTTAGCATATTCAAAAATCTGTGCCTATTCAGGGCTTTTGAAACCATAGCTTTAAAGTCACCAGATACTTCAGTACCAATATAAAAAGTGCTGTTTTAAGAGAATTAGTTTTGTGCTGATGACACGAACTACAGCCCCTAGCATTAATGGAAACAGCGTTTCTGAATCATTGAAAGATTTTAAAGGGGGGAAAAGACTTTTAAAAGTCATCACATTCCACTTCAGGAGAATACTATCTCCATTATATTGTTCTCTGTTAGCATTGGTTAAAATTTGTCCCTGCTTTTATCCATCAACATAAAATTATATTTGACTGAATGGGAGTTAAAGCATTTTTAAAAATACATTGACTAATGTCCAGTCGGACTACTGAGTTTCAAAAGTTTGTTTTTCTTGGGTCTTTTTCAAACAGAAAAGAGGAAGCACTTCCTTTTACAACACTATGTCAAGACAAGGACACACACACTCACATATGCACACACATACAAACAAGGTACTATACAAATAGCCTCAGAGTTTACTGCCTGACACACAGGATCCTGAATGAAAAATGCAGGCAAAATGCATAATGCTTGTAAAAACTAGCAGCTTAATTATGCAGTGTTTCAGTAATAAAAACATTGCTGTGCCAAATATAAGGAATAAAGATTATTGTTCTGAATAGGCATTGCAGTCAGGGTTCTGCATTAATACAGCAACAGGCTTCATTTTCCATGCATATATATGTGAAAACTTTTTAATCAATGTATTTATTTAAAGGATGGTTGCAGGCTACATTCAGATCTTTTACACTAGAGTAAATGTGAAATAATGGAGCTGGCTGCAGTGCAGCTTTACTCAGGGACGTGCATTTGAATAGCTAGGATCACAGGGCTGGCCCTGGGGCGATAGTACACAGTTCTACAGTACTGCATTTTTTTGTAGCAAGAAGAACATGCTGTGTTTTCAGAGGAATGTCTTGACAACAAAGTGCATCAATGAAGGCCACCTCGCTCACAATGAAGGTCTGTCTTTTAAAATAGCACTAAAACAAAATAACGGTTGTGTTTTGGCAAGGGTCTTAACTATTTACAGCACAACAGCCAGAACAGTAAGTAGTGCTTTAGTACCCGGATCTCCCTAAGCCGTAACTCCAAACCTGGAGGAAATACTATAATTAGGGGCGCTTTTTTTCTGTAGTTTTGTGTTGTTTTTTTTTTAAATATAGTATCCATTATTGATGTAAACATTCAAAAACCCAGAGTGATACTTCTTTTTAAAATGCAAAATTTTGATTTGTGACAGCTGCATTGGATCTTTAATCATATATTATCTTTATGGGAGCCTTTTTCTAACATATGTTAATTGGCTGTTTTCTGTGACAAATTATGAGCTCTTACTTTGATGAGGTTCAATTGCAATCATGTTGGAGTTGAGTATGTAGAGTTTCCAGCCCCCGCTGACTCCTTAAACCACTACAAACATCTGCACGTCACTGCAGTGCTGAGTAATGGCAGGATTTGGGTTGATCTGAATTCTGTACAGATTTTTTTCCACAGGGTATTTTCATCTCTTTGCACTAAATCTGTTACAGGATTTGCTGTTTTTAGAAAAGAATGATCTAAAATTAACATCTTGTATGGGATTATTAGAATACAATGAGAAATAATTTGCAGCACAGTATACTGAAATCTTTTTTAATCTTCAGAAATTTCAATGCACTGTTAGAAATTCTCTGTCAGCTGTTATTGCATATTACAGTTCAAATTTACTACGGTCATATAGTGTTTCTGAGAGTAAAAGTGTTGCCTGCCTTTTGAAGTCAATTTTTTTTAAAAATTTCTAAATGCAACATTTGCAAGTTCTTTAAAAATTAATTTATTTTACTTTTGAGAAGTGGTTGGCATCGCTTTAATTTCTAAAAGTTTTACAAAGAAAAGTGTGTTTCCCAGCTGGACAGGAAATGTGTCCAATTATGTTTTACATAATCTTGCACATCTTCCTGCTAGTAAAGAAAATGTTGCACTGAAATTTAGTGTCTTTCTATCTTTTTTGTGTTTAAGGAATATCGTGCTTGCATTTGTTCAGTATGTAAATTAAAGAAATACAGAAAACATTCAGCACAACGGAAGTAGTATTGCTTTGAGCTTTTTTTACTCGTTACTGACTCTCTTGATGATAATTTTGCGCATAATCTTATTTTGTACAGCAATTCATTAGAAATATTGAGACAGAAAATGTGTGCTGTATTTTAGTATGTTATTACTCAAAGCTGTGCTTACGGTGAATGTGCAGAAATATGAAATCTTATGTATTTTAATACAGAGAGAGTGGTCTGGTCATAAAAGGCATGGAGCATCATCTTTTCAAAAAACTGTGTCAAACAATATCAATTACATTGCAATTAATTTAGCAGAACACCACACAGCTCAGCTTTGACCTAAACCAAATGGCAGCAGATAAATCTGTCCCATTTGTTCTTCAGATAAAAGATGGGGGTTAAATTTCCAGGCAGGTGTTAAAGTTTAGAATAAGAAGAGCCAGATGTGTATGGAAGCTACTTTGGTCTCATGAGGCTGTTTTTAATTCAGCTATTTCCCTAGAGTACCACACAATCAATGAGTTCCAAATCCTGGGGCTACCTGCCTTTACATGAGATCCTGGGAACGTCTCCTCACAGCATACTACTGAACATGTGTGGAAAAATTAAAGGGAAAAAAGGTTGCCCTCAGAAGTTACATGAGTGTCGCATTTCTGTGAATTTCTGAAATGAAGAAATGATAGCCACGAGGAAATGCTTAGAGAAGAGGTGTATTATTATAAGGAGAATTGTACACTGTGCAAAACTCGTACCGTGGATATTTAATGTATTTCTCTAATCACCGCTCATTGTAGGCAGTGTTTTAAAAGTAAGGATATGTAGGTCATGTGCAGCACAGTGAAAGGCATTAAAGCTAGGTGAATTGAATCAGGGAGGGGTTTCAAAAGGATGATTTTAAGCGTGTTGTCCCCACTTCAGTATGTCTGCAAAAGTAAAATGATGCATTGTATCTTGAATTAGTCTACACAATGGCATCCAGTTCCACTTGATAAGATGAGCTTAATTGGCTTTAAGAAAATAAAGCAAGGTAAAGGAAGATGTACAAGTGAAAGAGAGGGCTTGGCACTTTATTGGATTTTGAGGCCTGTGAGCCATGTGTCTTAATTGGGGCCAGTTGGGATCATTTAATAATTGCTGTCAGAAGATCAAATTTAATTCTCTTTATAAAAAGACCACAGTGGGATAGAGTTAAACAAATTGTCATCTGAGGTTTCAAATGAACGAAGCTTTAATTAGGTTGATTAGGATGCTGTAAGAGACAGAGGGTAAGAAACAGGAAATTGATGAATCTGGTGTGTACCATGTTGAACCTTATATGGCAGTACTGTCAAATATCTTTATTTCAAGAAGATATACATTAGCATAAAGGGCTATAGTGTGAGAACAACGTGTCTATAAATGCTTTGGATATACAAGATAATTCTAGTTTTCTGAAATCAGTGATTTTAAGCACAGATACTAATATTTTTTATTATCATAATCTTGCCCTTAACATTACTCTTATGCGTTTTTGAATCTGCTAAATGATCTTCTCTATTTGTTTACATACTCACTGACTATACCAGATGAGAATTATAGTATATTTACTGAAAGCTCTATTTGTAATAAATATTCACCGCACTTACTTCACAGAACATTTTCATGGACAAATCCACAGGTTTCTTGTCCCCCAGGTTTCCAGCAGAGAAACTGAGTAAGAAATGAAGGTGGCATGAAATATTTTTGGCAGAAAAAGGAGCAGATCTCAGCCACGTTTGCGTCCCAACCTTAGATTCAATTTTTTGCGCTATGCTGCCTGCTACTTTTGACACAGCTGTCTGCTTCTAAGAATATTTTTTGTCAGAAATCACCTTGCATATCAATAGAGCTCGAAAAGTGCCATTTATGAGAAAACATAATGTACATTCAAGGCCACAAAAAGATTTAGCTAATGTATCTTTGTATTGATTATGTTTTGTTTTTTTCAGCATGCTTCTAGGACAATAATAAAATGAGCAATGCTGGTAATGATCCCTTTAGGAAAAAAAATGCTCATTCAAGATAGAACAGATACTATCAAGCAAATTGCACTGTATTTCCCCCTGCAAATTAAGCACATTTTATGTCTGTTTTTTTCTGATGTTTGTCAAGGATGTTGACTTTTTGCATTGGCTACTGCCAAATGCAATGTTTTGTATGTGTAAGAAATAAATAAAACTAGCTGCATGTGCTAATGGAGTGGTTACAGCTGAGGTTCAGTAGGCAGAGTGTGATGCTCACTTGTGGCTTTTGTAGTTGAAGACAGTGGTAGGTGTACCTCTGTGGTAAACACCTTCCATTTCAGTAGAAAATTTGCTTTTACAGGTCTTGAGGTGAGAGCTGTTAGACTCTGATTCTATGAAAAATTAGAAGAACAAACCCTCATGTGGAAAGTATGAATTAGTTACCTAATACAATTTTCAAAAACTGAATGTGAACTATGATGTGGTTGAACAGCACGCTAAATTAGATGGGGCTATTTATGTCTTTGTAACTGATTCAAGATGGACCTTTAGTATCTAAAGTGCAACTCTTTTAGCTCTTTTTCATATCAAAGTGTAACTCCTCAGTGGGCTGTGTATCTTACGTTTCTCCATTCCCTTTCTTTCTCTCTTTTCATGTGAATATTGTTAACAGAAATATATCTGTTTGCCCCTTTCTCCACCACCATGGACAAAATATCCCAGTAAGCCAGAACAACAGAAAATTCCTTCCTCAACAGACAACATAAGTCAGTTGTTTCAGGCACCTTGCCCGTTTCTTCTCCCATGAGGCATCTTTTTCTATTTTCTCCCTCATAGCAAATTCCGTGTTATCTTTCCTTTCTTGTAGCCTTGTCTGTTTATACATTTTTTTCTAGTTCCAAACCAGTGGGAATCCAGTTTGGATCTTCCAGCATAGAGAGATGCCTCTTGTCAAGTTACAGCCAGGAGGAAGAAAATAAGTAGCTTCAGCAAATGAGTGATGGTGTGCTAGCACTAGCAGATAGGGCCATTTACTTTATTTCTCAGTAGTCAGAACTTTCCGTTTTTCTAACAGATGCATCATAGTGAACATGCAAAATTCCAGACATGAGGCACCAGACAATATATGCGCAGGGTTTATTTCCTATCACGTGGCTTATAAGAGGTATCAGGTCTTTGTAATCACAATATAAGTGCTTCTTTGCTATAATGCTGCTGTACTTTTCTCTTTTTCCTTTTTTTTTAGAACAGATGTATTCTGAGTTCATGTGTTTCTACTTAAATGGTGTGTATTTTTTATAACAGCAGCAACTTGTCCTAATTTATGAGCTTTGCCATTAGAAAAAGATATATATTTCATAGACAGAGGCAGTTCTTCACCCCTATTCAGTGAAATGCAGGTGTTTTCATTTTTTTTATTAGCCTTATTATGTACCTGACATACATTTCATCTCCTTTTGTCCTTGGGAAAAAAATGTCAGAGTGGGATTGGAAGCATTAATGTAGACTTTTCAGCTGTCATGGTCATTGGGAAGATTGATATATTTCCCTTGCCTTTCCCCCCTCTGCGTTCTTCCTCCTCATTTTAAGCCTGCAGCTGTCTCTGGGCAAGCAGTTGAGTTCAGGGAGTGTCATAGTTTTTATACCCATATTTATCATACTAACATTTACACAGAATGAATGAACAGTTAGGAGCTCAGCAGCTCTCCACCATGTTGTGCAGTCTACTTTACATTTCAGAAGAACTATATTTAATTCTTGACATTTCTGGGAAGGTCCGGAATTAAAGGGAAAAGGGTGTGTTTCTAGAACTGGGTATGCAAAAGAGAAAAGCAGAACATCTCTATATCTAATCATTCCTCTCTAAGAAATGAGTTGCCAGATGAAGGATACACTGATCTGAGGTTGCTTTAGAAAACTAATAAAGGTGCTTAAATATGAAAGCTACGTGTTTAGGTCTATGTTGTAGGAAAAACAACTTTCTGTTTCTGTGGTAGTATATTTGTAGCTGAGATGGTCTAACACCACAAATGAGAGAAGGTTTCTGGGCAGAGGTAATATGTTTCATTAGACCAGCTTCTATAGCTGGAAAAGAGGATGAGCTTTTGGGTACACTGGGGTTCCAAAGAAGGGCGTGTACGCTGTAAAGGCGATTTATTTTTTCCAACTTGGTTAATCAATATTAGATATTACCTCTGCTGAAAAAGCTGGTCTAACTCCTTTTTCAGTACTAGTGGTGGATGTGTTCTCATGTTTGCATTAGCACAAAGGAGTAGCTCCACAGAAATCACTGACGTTCTCTGGATTTAAAATTACATCAGCCTGAGACTCAGTCCATCTTTGACAAGTCAGTTTTTGCTTTGGTTGACTGGTTGCATCATGTAAGATATATTAGTGATAAATAAATAAATAAATGTCTAAGGCATTAGTAATAGTCAATCTGTATAGAATCAATTTTTTCAAGCCTCAATAGGATAACAGCAGACTACTAGCTATTTAGCTTGAGAGACTGGCACATACAGCTTCCATGGATCTCCCAGGATGTGGTCAGATTTGGAGGAACTTCTGTGGCTCAGGGACACCTGCCTGAAGTCTTTTGCATTTGGATGCTTCAGTTCTCTGGTAGGAAGCAGAACCATGTTAGGGGATATGCTTAAGAGACATGCTTGAGTACCTAGCCAAATTCAGGGTATAACATGTTGTTCCCGTTAGGGCAGGGAAACTGACAAGTGACTCAAATATTTATTTCCTTGATACTGCTTGTTTATAAAGTTTTCTTACATCTCTAAATGTAACAAGACTTGAGAATTAGCGTCCATTATCAAGTATTAATGTTTGGGTTCCCTTTCTCATCAGTAGTAACTCCAAAGCCATTTTGGAGTGTGTCAGAGCTCTGTGTCAGTTTTACGTCAGGGCTCTACCCCCTGTATTTTCTGTAATTGAGCTCTCTCCCAATGTCTCTCAATTTTCAGCTTCTCTTCATGGTCATAAATCACAAACCTCCACAAAATAATACCTAACAAAGTCCTTTGCTGTGTTTTATTCAGGTATCCAGGTCTATAGGATCCCAGAGGTTATGCTCACAAGTTATGCTACCTTCTTTCATCTTCCAGCCATTAATCAAATTACTCTTAAAGCGACAACACCATGAGCAGCACTTCCCAACCAGAAAAAATCTTATACCACCTTAACATATTTCTACAGTTTTCCTGTCAAGATATTTCCCATCACTAACCCAAACCAGTTTTACTTTCATTCAAGCTTTACCTTGACAGTTTTTGTCACTCACCTTGATCATCTTGGAAAGGATTCATTTTATTAACCCCTTCACAGTATTTCTAGAGAATCTAGAGGCACACATTTCCATTATGAGGAGTGTGTTGATATCTCATTTTTTCTTCTCTTACTTTCTACACTTATGTTCCCAATTTTAAGGTACATTCATCCTCAGTTTTGTCCCTATTCTACATCCTTGTATGATCCTTCCTAATTTTCAGCTTAGTCTTTGACCCAAATACAGTGCTCACTCACTTATTTGCTCAGTACTTTAAAGAGACTTCGGGTTCTTATTATGTTTTGTCCTGTTTCTTCATGCCACAAAATTCCTGTTTCTAAAAGCTTTCTCTTTTCTTTAAAAAATTCCTGAAAAGTTTCATTTGCAAAAGTCTAAGATATCCCTTTTCAAAATATGGTTGTTAGATTTCTACAGTCCAAACCTTTGTTCCTTCTCACAGAGATGAAGTGGTGGTGCAGCACAAATGTAGGATTGCAGAACTCAGCGTGTGTTGTTAAACATAGATAGGCATGATTACAGTGCCCTTTGAGTGAGAAAAGGGAGGATCCTGGGTCAGAGTGTGTTAAATTCATCTGGAGCTGTTTGGGTGAAGATGAACAAGACCAGGTCTGTGTAGATCTAAACAAGTCCGCCTGTTTTACCCTGAATTAAATTCTCTTCTCCATCTATTCTGTCTATTGGTTCAAGTCTGACCATTGACCATAGTTCAGACACTGCTGTCTCCTGCTCTCTTGTCTAAGTGCATGTACCAAGCTTGCTTGCATTTCTGCAATTCAGCAAATTATAAGCAGAAAGTAATCAAAAATCTTTTCTGATAACAAAGAACCCTCTTGAGAATCAATCCTTCATTTCTTCAGTAGAGGACAATCTAAAATTGTCTGTGGCTGGTATTGGCATTACCAAGCACTTGTGCCTAGGTTCAGCCTGTGATTTGATATTGCAGTACATAGCTTTTTCCAATAATACCTGGAATTATCCCTGATTCTTAAAAGCCATTGTGGGGATTTATGTTCCTCACCACAGACTTCCTCACATACAAAAACTAGTAACTAATCTGTAAATCTAGATATAACCACAACCAGAGACTGCTTTAAGGTGATGTAATGACTTAACTCTAGAGATCTTATGCTTTTCCAATATAAACCAACACTCTCCAAACTCGTTTGTACGTAAGACTGCTCCCAAACTGTAAGCACTAGTATCTTATGGAGTATGAAAGATGTCTGTAAATATAGCTAGGCCAGGACCAAAGTAGTTCCAAGACACCTTTTCAACACACAAAGTGGTAAATCATTCTTTCTTGACCACTGAAATGCTTCTCCTTCTCCTCCAGCTCATTAAATGACAGACTGAATTTGTAAAACATCTGTCCTCATATTTATTGCATGCCTATTAACTATAATGCAATCCAAATCAAATTATTAGCTCAAAACTATCGAGACTCCTAGCTGAAATTGCAGCAGTCCAATTTTCCTACTCCATTTTCAGACAGGTTCCCATTCCTAATCACCGTCTCCATTTCAGACCAATTAGGTGATTCAGTTTTCAATCCTTTATTTTTTCCCTTGTATTATTAGCTTGTCTGATTCAATAAACTGTTATGCTTGTGCGAGTCTCACAAGCACTTCAAGGGTCTTATTCCATATTTATTGGTCAGGCTCACATTTTTCCTGTCTAGCTGCCAAAGGTACATCATGAACCTAATCATAAACCTGTAAACTTTTTCTTCAAACTGTTTGCTTTCCATTTTTTTTTCAACTGGGTGATGGGTAGACACAGAAATACCACCTGCTAGTCCTTGCAGATTTAAAAGCAAGTTTTCATAGGTATGTTTTTTAGTATACTAGCATTTCACTTAATTGATTTCCTTAAAATATGCGTTACCTTCTGGATTTTTGCTTTACAAATCAAATATTATTCTTCATCTAGTCTTCAAAAATGTTTTAAATTAGCCAAGTCTGCCTTTGTTCATCAAGCGTAGCAGGCACATATCTCTTCTTACTGGGCTGCAGGCAATCAGTTTTCATCTAGATTGCCCGCGGTTGCTTCCTCTTTTGGTGCACCGCTGCAAGGAATGACTCACCACCTGTGGCAAATTCCACAATCACTTGGAAGGCCTTTGGCCTCCTGTCAAGGATCTTTATCAGCATGTCCAGGTTTGGTATAACATGTATGTACTGTTCAGAAAATCCTCCTTCACTGTGCCTGATGGATGACTCTCAGCACATCCTCTGGAAGGTAAGCTGAAGTCACTCCTTTCCTTTTCCCGTAGGCATGGATCACCTTAAATTGATAGGTTGCTACAGATGAGATATTCCGCATCTGGACAACTCAGTCTTTTGAAAAGCAGGGTCTGTGGCATAATGAAGTAGGACTACTATTACGAGGTACCATCTTCTCCACTATTTTGGCAGTGACGCTTAGTTTGCCCAAAAAAACTTTTCAGGGGAACTTTGCAAAACAATAGCAAGTGAAGCTCTTCCACCCACATTGCACAAGTGCTTGCTCTGTAAGATAACTTGGTACTGAATTTGAGTTGTAAGCTACAGTGACCACAGTTGTCTGACTCGAGGGAGATGAAGTATTCTTGCTAGTTTTCAGAACTCCAAATTCCAAAAATTTACAATACTGGATATTCGCATGTCTCTTCCTCGTAGGCATACAAATAATAGTCTTGATTACAAGACAGTAACTTGGCTGAAAGAGAGGAATTTTCTGCAGTTCATTGCTATATTGTCAATGTAATAGGAATATGTTCAGATATAAATGTGAAAAGCAAATAAGGTGTATCTCCTGAAGCTCAGACTTAAAAATAAACACATTCTGCTCTCCTTTACAAATAAATAAATAAATGGAATATCAGTTGAAATAGAGACTCTTACAAATTCAGCGTGTGCTTTCAAAATCAGTAGTAAAATTAGTGAAATATTAATTCAGATCAAATGATTCAAGTTTTCTCTAAAAATTTTAGTTAGCAACTTAAATATAGGCAACGGTTTTGCAGTTTGCAAGTTTATGAACATTTTATTCCATCCTTAATGAAGAACTGCATTGCCCTTGAATTGTTCTCCATTATAAATTAAGCTCATGCCATAAATCAGGAATCAGGTTAGATAAATGAAAAGATTAATAAGCTTTCGTGGTTAAAAATGACAAATATTTTCTTTATGTGCACCCTTTTTCAGTTTGACGTACTCTTTCTCTAGTAGTCTGTAGTATTTCATCTGTTACGTTGTGTCCATTATGGCTTAAATGTTTGTTTCATACTTCCTGTAGCAAAATGCATGATCTCTTGAAAGTTAAAGTTAGTAGATCGAAACAAACTCCCTTCCAGTCTTTTCATGTGGAAGCCTGGCCATAAGATCAAAACACATAAATGTAGGTTATGTTTAATTTCTAACTCAGAGTGTTGTGGACAGATGTTTGAAACCTTAAGATGACTCAGATTCATTTGTTGCATGGCTTTCTGCCTGGATAACCATACCGTAGATCATGCCATTTCTGCTTTACTGATGTATTGCCGTGGTGGTGACACATGTAATTTCATCATAACCTTTCTGTTAATGGCCCAAACTGTGTCTTCTCTAATGACCATGCAACCAGACCACATTAAATGTGAAGGACCATTCTATCTTTGATGTCAGCTGATCTCAGTCAGATAACACGAGAGACGATCATTACTTTCACCCTTTTCTGGATTTCTTTCAGCTTTATCCAGCTAAAGGTGACAGACCCAAAATGACCAGTGTCTTTATTTGGTGCAGTATGCCCAGCTGTTTCTTCACTGCGTGGCTGTCTTTGTGTATGGAACATAGTCAGCTAGGGCTTTTAGAGAAAACGTCTCAGTGACCATTTTATTTGAATATGTGTTCCCCGCTGTGGGTTTTCATGGTTATGTTGCAGTTTTTGCAACCAATTTTTCATCAGAAAAGTAGCTGATGTATTCTTACTCGACACATTTAGTTTTTTAGGTTCTGATTAAGAACTTTTGAGTAAACAGAGAGACTTGCATAAAAAGATTTCATAGATCTTTGAAGTTAATTTTGTTTGTCAATGTAAAATAGTACGAGAATGGGGACAGCATTTTTTTTTTTGTTTGCTTCCTTACATTAGGGTAATAAAAAAAAAATGATTTGGTTCTTTAGTTCTAACCTAATTAATCCACTTAGAATGCGAGCTGCTTAAATGTAACAGGGACATCTTTATGGCAAGTTTGTTTCGTTTGTAAAGCAACCATGAAAATGCTAAACCCTAGCACATTTTAACTTAGTTTTTCTCTGGCTGCCTTCTTGTTTATAAATTAAATATTTTGACTCTCCTGTTTTGATACTCTGTATTGCCCCTGGTGTGACTATTCAAAGAACTTTCTGTCTGGGGTGTTGCAGCAGAGCAGATTCAGACAGTTCTGCTCGGAGAAGGAAGTGGAGAGTTTTGGTTCCCATTTTGTACTTCTGGAACAGTTTAGGGAAGGAAGCACCTTTACACCTTTTATTGTTCGTGGTTGCTGACATCATATCCTTCCCTGACCACTCTGTGCGTGTTTCCTGCCATTCTATCAAGATTCTTCTGTGTTGCAGAGGAGGGATAGCGGGTGTGCATGTGTGTGTGTGTATGTGCACGCCTGCGTGTATGTCGGTGTGTGAATGTACGAAAGAGACCAGAGCAGCCAAGTGAGCTGCTGCATTTGTCCATTAGCTCTTTTCCCTTCTCAAGGCTCAGAGCAATCTTCTGTCAGCTACCACTGCCTCTGCCAAATCATATAGTGAACAGAAGCCCGCCAAAAATGAAGTTCCTCTTTTTGTAAGCAGTCTGATTTTTTTTTCTTTTCTTTTTTTATGTTTGGGTTTGCGAAAAGCAAAAATGCTGAAGACTGTAACACCATAGAATGTAACTATGTGTTTCTTTAAGTGCAATTTGTTTGCATGTAACCATGTCATTAGGTTGGAAGGCTTCTTTTATGTGGAGAGATACTTCAACAGAGTTTCTGGAATTATTTTAAGTTCCTTTTTAGATTCTCTTGGATAACGAAAGCCTGCAGTACTATTTGTGTTTTGTAGTACCTTCAACTTTTCTAGTTAATGTGCTTTGTTAGTGTTGGGGAAATACAATTCATCTGTTAATACGAACTTTAAATACTTAATATGTAATCTTTAATCCTGCAAGAACTTTCAAAAGGTATTGAGAACACTAGTGAACTCCTAAAGCAGCCATGGGGATTTGTTGCTCTCCAGAGTTCTTTACATTCTGTTTGACTTGGAAGTCACCAGCCTTTGAAGGTTAGAGCCCTTGAATCAGATGCCTTGATTTACTCATCTGAATCTAATTGATTTGGAATCAGTCCAGCTATCTACTTTAAATATGTGCACGTGCAAATGTGTATACTAATGAAATGAATAGAACTATAGGCAAACACACAGTAAGAATAGCACGTGAAGCAGTATGTGTTGATATCTATATACGTGTAAAAGAGTAAGACAGATATAAAGAATACCACAGCATTCCCAATTTGTTTCTAGTAGCAGTAAAAATAGCGGAAATCATTAAAAAAAAAAAAAAAGGAAATAAATGTGCTAGAAGAACTGAAAAGCTTTGATTTGAAATTAGATGGGCAAGCAAAAAGCAAACAGGTGAGATGATAGCTTTTTCATCAGGGCAAGAAAACTTAACCCGCTGCCTGTTGAAGCAGAATTACGTTTTTTTTGCAAATTGTATGTTGGATACATATGACCTAACATATTCTGTCTTCTCCTTCAGGTTCTCTCAGATTGTATGATAATATTTAATGACCAAATCATCCTTGCTCCCCGTCAACTTTATTTTCCTGCACCTCTGTTTTTCCACTTAAAACTAGTGTAGTTAGTGGATTAGTACAGGTAATGAAGAACAAAAATCTGCTCATTGAGTGTAGTGTGAATTACTTTAAAATAATTTTGTGTAGGTCATAGGAATTTTAAGTGTTCTGACTTTAAGCTGCCTATAAAAGCTTCTGTTGTTTGAAGACTGGTCTTAAATGTGGAACTGAGAAGTGTGTGGGAGAGAGTCAACATATTGCTCCTCCACTAAGATTTTTGTCCTTCCTGGTAGATTTTCTCAGCATTCAGTGATTTTTTTCTGAACTCACTCAGCATCAGCATCTTGATCTGCAGAGCAGCTCTCATCCTTGCTAACCTGTCACCGCTGCTCTAATCTGTCCACCCTGACCTTCCACCTTGCAGTGAATAAGAGCTTAGGCAGGCGTAGTGCTGTAAGCCGATAGTGCCACTGGCTTCAGCTGAATGAAAGGAAAGGAAATTGTTCCATATGCATTTGCTGTGGATTAGCGTATTGGCTTACTGTTAGAGAGAAAGCCTGTTAGACTCCTTTGGGTCCTGCATGTGCATGGGAAACACCATTCTAACTTGCTCTTTGTATCGGAGGTAAGGCTATAGGAAAAACAGGAAAGAAACCCAGTCCGAGGAAATTTAAACCTGTTTCTAAAAATAGGCTGGGTTTGTTTGTCAACACGGAATATCAGATAAGACTGTCTCCTGGCTTTGTTTGGGAAAAAAGTTTTATAAATACATTTAATCAACTTAATTTATTTCAAAGTTTTGGACTTCTATTTTTTTGTTGTAAATATGATCAAGCACCTCTGTGTCTTTTTAAGCAAGCAGCGGGAAGCTGAACTGTTCTCAAAGAAGTAAAAAGCAGCAAAAAAGTTTTGCAGCCTTTACACTTTATTGTATCGGCAATATGAATTGTTCCACGTTCTGCATTATGGTAATGATTTAGGCCTAGCAAATAACGTAAAAAGGCATTCATGTACAGAAAGGTAATAAGTATTATACCTGAAAATTTGTTTTGCCCAGCAGATTAGTTATGTCCTAGTGGCTAGTTAGAAAACTCAGACTGGCTGCTTGTTTGTTAACTTATTTTTTTCTTAGAGTGATAAAACACTTGAGTTTAATGCATGCAAAGAAAATCAAGAGAGAATCGAAGATCAGAATGAGTGAGGTCTAGCTTTTCTACCTCAGTAGCTTTGAATCAGAGCCAAATAATAGATTAAATGGCCAGGACATCGGCTTAGTGTTACGTAACATATTGTGAGAATTGATCAGGTTGGCTGCAAGACCACGAGCTTAAAATAAATAAGGAAACACCAGCCTCTGTTTTAAAGTTACTAGTTTTCTGTTTCCAAGGCAATACTTTTAATACACTATGGATCTAACATAAAAACTTTTAAAAATCCATTTAAGTGAATCTTGTTAAGATTTATTGTCTCTTCTGCATTTAAATGAACTCTGTGCTGTTCTGTTCAAAATATGTACATATAAAAATACAGTAAATGAAGGTTAAAAAGGGAACAAATTTGCATTTTGTACTTTAGTATTAGACTGGACATAATTTATGTATTTTCTTATATTTCTATCAAGTCTTTTATTGCTAAAAATATTTTGCATATGATAGAAATTAATTTTGTGATATATGACATTTTGTGAAATACTGAATGTGTACAGCATTATGTATTTTTATATACTGCATCTAATTGTCCTTAGTTTTGCAATAGAACCAGTATTGTGAATTTCAGGGAGCTAGTATTGGTGCATTACTAAAACTGTGAAAATATTTTTCAAAACATTCTTAAATTATCATCTGTCCCTGTTATTCTGTGCTATATAGCTTGGCTTTTGGTGCAAGAATTTTTATAAGGAAAGATGTATGTGTTTGCGAGTTATAAATCATTCGTCAGAACCTTTTAGAATTTATATTGAAATGAAATAAGGGAAAATGCACTACTGTGGGTTTTTTTCCAAGTATCTTGAGTAATATTTGCACTAATCTGTATTCTTAAAGAATAAGGTTAAAAATTTTGGATTTAAAGTAGGTGACATCTCTCATATATCAAGTAACACTTTAATAAAAGTCCATCCTATTTGCATAATGAGGGACATTATCACCTCTGCTGTGAAAACACAAGATTGTTTTCCCTTTCAGAAATGAATTAGCTGGCCTACTTAGCATACATAGGTACAGAAAGGTTCATTAACTCTCTGATTTAGGTAATTTTTCATATTAGAGCAGTGAGTGATATTTAAAACTAGAGACACCTAATTCTGTTAAAGTTTTGGCAATGTGTATTTCAGTCCTTTTCTTCATTTCTTGATGCATTGGTGGGTTTGTTCATAAAAAGAAGCCTTTGAATTAAATTATTACTTCTCAATGCATTACTTACTTTATAGATGCAGTAAATTTTTACTATAATTTACTTGTACACTAAATTATAATGAGGATGATTGGTCAGCTCCATATATTAACTTTCATCTAGTTATCAATTTTATAATAACATTTGATTTCCTTTCTGTGTTTAGCAGGAACGGATGCAGGGGTCTGTGAACTGAGTAGTGCAAGTGCTGAAGAAGGAGGTTTGTTTTGAGGAAACGGGAAAGAGGAAGACAAGAGAAGGGAAAAATACATAATTTTAAGGAAGAAGGAGAGGAAAAAAAACGGGGACTATGGGGAGAAAAAAGATTCAGATTACAAGGATTATGGATGAACGTAACAGACAGGTGAGTAGCAAAAATACCGTATTTGAACATGATATTATATTTCTAAGATGAATTATTCTCATAAGTGATTGAAAAGTTGATAACTTTGTGTCCATATACATATACCTACATATATTTATACATATACACAATGTATGGAACACTATCAAAGAAAAAGTACTTTTGGAAACAACCAGAAACCTCACACGCAGTTTTTTCAAGTCTAGTAACATGTGTAGTTAGGAATTTATTACTTGAGGCCTTGATTCTACAAAGACCGATGTCTATGCTCTACTTTTGGCCCCCTCTGCACTCGCTTTGACTTCAGTGTGTAGTATACATGGTTAAGCACATCTGCAAGTTGTTACAGGATACAGGCCTTTAGTACTGTATTTTGTGAGCTATTATAATATCAGTTTATTTGCAGGAGGACTTGCATTTAAATTCATAGACCCAAATTTATGTTTCTATATGTTTGCAGTGTTTTTATTTTTACCTCCCATATAAAAACAACACTACTACATAAAAAATCTCGTCTTTTCCTGTCTGAATTTTAAAAAGAATTTGAGTAGCTTAGCACATTCTAAAACCCACATACAATAATATTGTCATGCTGTAGTTATGAAACAAAGTCTCTGTTACTGATGCTATGGCTAAGTAGGTCCAGCAGGACAGCTTAATTAATTATTACCCCTACTTTAGATAAAATGGCTGAGTGGCTGTCACATATTATCAATGCTATCTCTGCCAGTTAAAATATGGTCATGAATTAGAGAAACTGCTTTCCTGTTTTCAGAAAAATAAAATTCAACAATTGGCATCTTAAAATAAAATCAGTGAAAAGCTAGTGCTGTTTACATTTGATGTAAACGGATGGATGTTTTGTTGAAACTGGAGATTCACAAGTGTGAGAAACTCTCCATAAAATTATTTAATACCATGATTAGTGTTCTTCATACACGTGGCTGCAATTTTGGAGTAATCTTCAGTAGCTCTTTTTTAAGAACTTGATACTGCATTACTATTAATATATTATTTCTTTTCATTTGATCTGTAACTTTCTTCATATATTCAGATTTTTTTTTAAGAAGTTATTATGTTGTTAGTCTTCAAGGATGTTATAAAGCATTAAAGAAGTCAACCTAGGCATAACAACAAATTGTAATCTTCAAATATGCTTTCCCAGAATTTTTAAATTCTGTAGTGTTAGTACTCACTTGTGTCCTCCACAGCAGAAAATCATGTTTAATAGCAAAATTATATTTATGATGGATACATTTTGTCTTTTCCCTAAAGGTCGCCTATTGCTGTGGGCCAAGCCAAAAAGCAGTAATTCTATCAATGTAAAACCACCATCGTATTTATTTTAATTGCTCTGTATGTTGGAATCAAAATTGGATTTGAAATAATGAACTATTGAACTGAATTTATCATTAAACATTAAGACAATAGTGGTTTGGAACTTTCTCATACTGCCATGGCTTTTATTTGAAGACAATGTGAATTATTTTGTAAATGATACTACAAAATTTTGCCATTAGTAACATTAGTTTACACAATACCCTCAGTGTCAAGTTGCTTACTCAAATACAGGATTTATGGAGAACTTAATCCCCAATTTTGTCAAAGAGGTATCTTTCAAGAGGCTAAATTTACTTTAAAAAATTAAGAAAGCTGGTCTTTCAATTCATTCACTATAGAGTGTCAAGACCTCTAGCACCAGCTTTCAGAATTAACAATTATGAATAAAACTATAACACTGGAATACTAACAACTGTAGTGTTGGTGAAGAAAGTGTTTATCTTTTATTCTCTTTGATAATATCCATCATGCTGATTAGTCACTGTGAGGCTGAAGGTATAGATTTACATTACATTTTACCCTCCACATAGTATAATTGGCTTGTTTCTACTTCTCATTTCTACTAATATATTGAAACCTAATTTAGAAAGTGTTTCTACTGGTTTTATCCTCTTTGCATTTAGTGCCCTGATTTAAAGCTCAGTGAAGCCAATGAAAAGATTTCCATTGAGTCACTTGGACTGTGGGATCAGGCTTTTTAATTGAAGTGATATATATGTGGTTAAATACAACTGGATTTTCACTAATAGCTGATAGCTCTTTTAACCATTGGTATGAGAATTACCCTTTCACAAGCCTTACTGTTTCTTAAAGTATAATATATTCCATGAGCTATCACTGCTTCAGTGAAGCTGCACCAGTTTATTTGTTTTCTAACTTACACACTTCCAGTAGTCTTAAAATAGTAATTGGTTTATATTCCTGTGTTATTTTTTTGTTTGATGACATTTGAATATGTGAATGCATAGAAAAGATTAAAAGATTGCACCAAGGAGAAAAAAAAAAAGAGGGTTAAAAGTTTTTGGTTAATAAAATGAAGATACCAGCTGAAGCATGGCTCCACAAAGCTAATTTGTAGCTCCATTTACATGGATAGAAGACTATTCAGTGTACAAGACTCTTTTCTTTTCCTTCGTACTACCCCACCGAAAGATGTTGGCAACAACAGCAGCGAATCTGTTGACTTGAAACCGTCTTATTGTTGCTTATATTCAAGCTCAATGCGGTTTCACAACACAAGGCATGTTAGATGGGAACATGACACACATGAATAGTGCATCCCCAGCTGTTTTCAAGCACATAAATTCTCTGCAGGACACCACATGCAGGGAAAAATAGGTGAAACACATATCAAACAAGGGGATATAGCAATAGTTTAATTCTTCTGCCCTCTCTCAGTGCAGGGGTGAATCTGTTTGGATAAAAGGGTTTTTGCAAAAGGGTCTGAGTTGTTACAAGGTCTGTGGAAGGTGATTTTTGTCATTGCTTTTCCACTCTTGCTCAGTGTCCTGAGTAGCTATTTATGTTAACCATTGAATGGAGTACTTGTTCTGTCGGTATAACAGATATTTTCTTCCACACTACTGTCTGCTATGGGAGGAGACTCCCCTACTGTCCAAAGTGCTTGTATGAGTGGATTGGGAAGGATGAAAATAGCGCTGACCTCCCTTCAAGAAAGTTTCTTCTGAGCAAGTCTAGCTGCTTGGATTTGTGTACTTTAGTGACTATACTGGCCATAAATGTAAGTTGAAGCTGTTCAGAGTCAGATGTCTGTCTGCAAATCTCAGAGAAATGTGCAATATGGGGATATGATCTACACTTTTCCAAAAACTATTTGAAACTTTGACATTTTGGGATAAGTTAAAGGAAAAGTACTGCAACCTAGACATTAGAGGCCCAGTCCTTTTACCCTGGACTGCATAAGAGCTCTGTCATTGACCTCAGTGAGTGCAGAATTCAGGCTTTTAACTAGGAGGAGCCATTAATTTAATGTTGTTTCAAGTGGGCTGCCAGTTGGCTGTATTTTCTTAGCCCTCATAGTTACTGTGTGGTGACAAAGGTGGCAAGGATGTTTGAATCTTCTGTGTGATCACAAATTCTCTTTGGTTATGAAAGTTTCAGAAAAGCCTATCCGAAAAATTCCCTTTCACTCTGCTTTAAGCCACAGGGAGAAGGAGTATGAATAACTGCCAGGGCTAGACTAAATGTGTATTTATTTGTGTAGTTTAGTTGCCATCATGATATTAAATGGAAAAGAAAATTCTCAAAAGCATCGTGTTATAAGCAGACAATGTGACTAGAGACTTTATTTTTATTATTGCAACACTGGATAACATAGTCTTCATAAATGTGGAACGAATCTCTAGTAGTGTTGCTCAGGCTCATGAGAACGTGGTACCCTCATCAACAGCCCATTCGAGTAGACTGCATACATGATATTAGTTGCACCACCAATAGACAAAAACATTGGCACTGACATCTGATGTTGGAAGGTTCTGACTGTGACAAGTTCTTTGTGCAGAAATTTCAGTCGGGCAGATTGGAGAAGGCTGCCATGAAGAATTCTGCATTGTTTAAAAAAAAAAAAAAAAAAAAAAAAAGAAGAGGAAGGGCATTTGCAAAAGCATGGGTGAACTTTATTTTCATCTGTTTTCTTAATTGAAAGAAATAATTCAACTAGCTCTGTTATGATCAACACATGAAGGAAAAATTGCATTCGTGCACCTCAGGAAAGTCCTTGTATTTTTTCTGTTTGTTTTTCATCTGTTTGAAATATTTTATTAGTTTTGATGAGGGCGTTTTGTGGTCTTCTGTAGACTGGGATCATCTGAAACTCTCTTTGCAACAGTCCAGGCAGGGCTAACCAGGCCTAAAATAAATAGGTGTAATGACGTAAACAATATTGTATTACTGTTATACAAGGTCACTTACAAAATATCTCATTAAATCCACAGTCTGTGAGCTAAATCCAGAGATACATTCACCCAGGAAAGAGGGCATATTGACCCAATGACATTTTGATATCGTGTCTGGAACACCCTCTTACTTTTAATCCACTGGTTTTTCTAGTTAGTATTAAGAATTATCAGGTCTTATATGGCTGTCCACCATTTTTTATCCTTCTGATCATCTTGCTCATTGGTTCTGCATTTTTTTTGCTGCTTGTGAAGCACGCCGTTGTCAGATTCACAGTTAAAACTGAGTTCAGCTTAGCTAATGATTCTGCATACTGTTTAAAACATCTCTTTCAATTTGTAATGAGCTGCTGGGAGCTTAAGTGTTATTAAATACCATAGGAAATGTACACTTCAATATTAAGGTGCTTAAATAGTAAGACACTCTTTTCAAAGTATCACGTCTGTGCAATTCTATAGGGTACAACAGTAACAAACATTTGCTGTTTAACTTTTTCATGCATAGACTTTATAGTTCTTTGCTTCCAGCAAATCTGTAAAGCTATAAACCAAGACTTACTGCAGTTATCAGCTCAATAGAGAACAAATTAAAGCAGATACGTAAAGTGAGGTTATGGGGCAGGGGAAGAATATCCTGGAGGGAAATGACCGTTTGCAGGAAGACCTAGATTTGTTCTACTGACTTCGATACCTAGTGCTGCTAGTTTCAAAACTAATTTCAGCCTCGCGTATCTATTTTTATCTGTGTTTCAACCCTATTTAAAAGGAAAGAGTAAGAGACTACCGGCTGAATCAGTAACTCCCCTGTAGAAAGAGAGAAGAGCCTTGCATATTAGTGTTAAAATGAGCACAAGTTAGATAGAAAACTTTTTTTTCCACCAATTCCCTGATATTTTCAGTCTTCCCTCATGGACTGTCTTCATTTTATCCAGGATCTGAGATTTTTTTACTTTTTCCCCCCAGGGAAATGTTTTCATATGAAAACATAACTGCTGAACTATGCAACTAAGCATCCTTCTGTTCAATGAACCTTTGTCTTAAACATCACATGCTTTTTATTTTTTACATATTTGACTTCTTTCTCTTGCTTAGATTAAATTGCACACAATAACACGTATACTTGGAATATAGCATTACAGTTTGGCCCTGGTGCTGGTTTTTTCAGACGTAAAGTTAGCTTTCTGTAAGCAAAGAATACAGCCCAAGTTTTCATGACTCCTAAATTGTAGTGATCTGTACGACTCTGGCAGCACTTTACACGTTATGCCAAACTACCTGAGAACTAAAGTTTTGAGAGAGCGCTCAACTGAACTGTGAATTTCTAGAATGTATTATATTTAAGGTTAAGTGTGCTTGTATTACAAGCATGTATGTTCTGAGCATAATTTAGAGTGAATTAGCATAAGGTAAATATTTAGGTCAAATTACTTTTAATTTGAAGTGTGAGCAAGAAGCCTAAGTAAAGAGAGTGCAGTAGTAAATGAGGCATCTGCCAACACAGCAGAGCTGAAAACCAGTGCAGAGACAGGCACAATCTTGCTGTCTTGCAAGGAATGGTTTGGAAAGCCCTGGGGGAGAAAGAGCTGGAGGTGGGAAGCAGAACTGAAGCCATTGTGGAGAGGAAGAAGTTACACTCTTCCTGTTATGACAGGAAATGCAGACAAATGTGCTTCCTGACCATTTGCTCAGCAGGGAATGAAATATTCTTTGACCTTTACCTTATGAACATTTTAGCAGCACAGAACTAGTAAACATGTTTTTTACCCTAAACATCTATTTGTACCTGCCAGAACTGGTGATAGCATATTGAAAAAAAGAAGTCAGTTTTCTTGTATATTGTGTTAGCTACTGTGTTTTTGATAGAGGTGATGGTTTTTGCCTAAAATATGTATGTATCTGTACATCTATATATAATAGACTTAATCTTATCTCTCTGATTCAACAAAAGGAAATGAAGTATCAGAAATTAACCATTATTTTTCTTGCATCTCTTTCTGGTTTTAGGTCTTCATTTTTATGTTAAAGTAGGAAGCATATTGATACTGCCTAACCTACTAATTTCTGAGTTGCTATATCATCTGTTAACAAATGTTCCAATTATCCCTCCTCTCTTTACTTGAATAAATTTGTACAAGAGATCCACCATTATGTGTCGAATTTGGGCAGACTGAATAATATCACTCTTTTAAGTATTTGATCTGTTATTTATGTACTAATATGCTAAAAATGGGGAGTAACACACAAGTACAAAACATTCCTCTTTATATGGATTGATCATGAACATTTTATTTGTTATAGCTATAATTTTAGGGCATCCTGCTTAACACTCCTCTCTATCTGGACAGTTCAGCAAGTTGTAGCTCAATATGCTTGAGGCTTTCTGGGACAATAACTCTTTTACCAACATAAATCACTGCTGTCTCATCCCTGTAAGTTACGCTGGAGGGTTATAAGAACATGGAAGCAGACTGCTGAAGGTCCTTCACTGCTCTTTAGAGGGACTTTCATTTAATATGGCATGCCCAGCTGTTGCATAAAGGAAGGTTTGTCTAGAGCGAGTCCTGCACTGGTGCTGCTTCCTAGTCCCACCAAGGGTTACGGTAAAGATTCTTGCAGCCAGGCCTCTTCATATAACAAACAGATCCAAACAGAAATCAAATGAGAGGAAGGGGAGGAGAGAATATGACAAAAGCTCCTGCCTCTCCAGTAGTTATTTGGTGTTTCAAAATATGATAGGACTAGGTGCCTGGCGGTGACATTTGAGTCAAGAGCTCATTGGTTTGCACATGGCCAACCTGAATTTATTATATTTGAGGTTAGGTAGATTGCTCATGTAGTACCTTCTATTTGTCACACACATTGTGTCTACCATGCTTGCTGTAGTCCTCAAGTCAGAGACTTAGGCATTCCAGATGAAATAAGGACAAACAGAACAATATTTCTTCTTGACCAGGCAGTGACTGTATCGGATACTTCTGTGCATCAGTGGTCCCTGATTTTCTGTAGTCACTCATACATGGCAGGAAACGTATATGGGAAGGATTATGTGCAAATTCCCCGTTTCTCTCATTTTCCTATGTCAGCAGCTATATATCTTTATAATCAGGATAGGAAGACATAAGGAGAACACTGATATTTTGCGACTGGCTGGACTGAATTGCTTGAAAGATCACAGGACTGCTACTTTGGAAACATAAAATGTTAGCACATATGCTGTGACTGTTAGTGACAAATACAGAGGGCTGTTATGGCTGAGGCTCTCAGAGTGCGTCAGATTTCAGAAAAAGTACTAGAAGGACCTGAATTAAAAACAAAAATAAATAAAAAAATATCCCAAACCGACTCCCACCAAAAAATACAGAAAAAAACAAAGACTGTGTTGCGACAAAGATAAATAATATATCCTGAAGGCTGTAGTCATGAAATGGGAGTATTTATGCCTGCTTCTGTTCCTCCACTGATTTATTAACATCTATAAGAAGCATATAATTGTTGTTACAAATTTAGCTAAACAAAGACAATTACCAGTGGTCACTATCACCATTTACACATATACACATTTAAATGTAAATTTCAGCACATGGAAGAATTTATATTTGCAGCCAAGCAACATTACCTTCTAGTTTATTTAGTTTAAGTAAGTTTTACCTACTAGCGATTAAACAAGTCTGCTCCCTGGGCCAAATTACCCTGTAAGTGGAGCATATCGCAGTGTGTGATATGCACACTTGAATTCAAGCTGTCTACAGCCTCACTTGCAGACATGGCAATGACTAGTCCATGAACCATCTCTCAGAAGACTCTTGTGGCTTTATGCATGAAGAGCTAGTTGAGAGGTGTTTCCATGGTATTGAAGAACAGCCAGAGTTGAAGTGGAAAAACGTCCTTTTAAAAATCCTCTTTTGTCAATGCCTTTCCTTTAGCACATACAGTGGGCTTCAACTTTAGTCAGAATTTCATCCAAAATACATAAAAAGCTCACTTTGATTTATATCAAGGAAGCTGGAAGCTGCCTACTTCACTGTTGGGTTTTTTTTTTTCAGTTTTCCCAATACTTGAGAGCAGCATCTGATTTGCTTACAGCCTACAAAGTCACCAGCATTTATGCTTCTTCATATACAAAAATACTGCAGGCTTTAGTCACCTACCTTCTCAGTGCCACCATTGCAGTTACGAGGGCGGTTTGGCTCTTAATTTTTTTAAAATAACCTTCAAATAAGTGAAATAACCATAGCGCTAAGACAAATAGTAGTAGACTAGTGGGTTTTCAGTTAATATGAAAGGATGGAATTAGGTTATTTTTTGTTATGTTTCAGAGGTAAACGTGGTACTCTCTGCACACTGCTCTTTTTTGCAGTACGTATAAAACTATACATAAAAACACCTCATAAAAGTATTTAGAAAATATGTCAGTGTTTCAAACCCTATGTTTTATACACATGCTTAAAAAGGTTTTAAAGACACTTGAATGCTGGTGTCTTATCTGTTCCACTTCCTCCTTCCACTCCACTTCCGTTCTCCCCAATTCTTACACTGTCATTATAAAATATTATACCCCAACAAGAGAAGGACTCCCTAAATTGCCTACCATTCTCCTGAGGAGGAGAAAATTTGTGAACAGAAAACCACCTACAAATTAGCAGTGGTATAGAGAGCTGGGTTAGTTAATCATATCTTGACTAATATCGTCAGGAAAGAAAATGTAGTGATTTGATTCTTGCTGCTGAAAAAAGTTAAACAGATGTTGAAATGGATGCTCTTTTTTGGATGTAATTTTTTAAATATGTTGATGAATTGTCTCACTGTACATGTGTTTTCTTTCAGTCTCATAGTGTTCTTTATGTCAAATGACAAAATGACTTTTTCTGTTGTTATATGATGCTGTCATGACTGAGAACTTTTAATGCAGTATATGACAATAAGACTGTGTGACCGGCTGGATTTTTTGGTACTGTAGCTACGGCTACTCAAAAGCTTCTGTTCATGCAGACCGTGTGTGTCTTGTTCATTCTCAGCACTGAGTCAGTTCAAGTATGGTCAAAGCTTCTTAAGTGTAGCTTGCACACTGCCTTCCACTGAGACAAAAGAGAACAAATGTTTTAAATAATTTATACTACTTTTTACCACTCAGCAAAATTTATGCAATACTAGAATATTATCTGTTACCTTAGACAATGTTTATTAGATACTTTTAGTTTGGGTGAGTATGGTTAACATAACAAAAGGTTAACAAACTGAGACCCAAAAGTTAAGTAATAAAGATGCTGTCTACTTAAATTGCTCACAAAAATATTTTAGCATATGGAAGAGAAGCATATTCATCTTCCTTATGTAGCCACATAGAACAAAGAATGAAAAAATGTCATGGTTTTTAAATGGCTTGAAGAGTATTAATCTTTCCTGAAGTTACTGACTTCTCACTATACATTTGAAAATACACTTTCACACCTACTATAAACTGTTGTAAAAGCGTGATACATTTACATACATGTATATATATGCAATATATATATGTAAAGATAAGACACAATGAATGGCATATTTAAAAGGAAAAGTAATATTTCAGATCACCATAGAAACAGTAGTGGATACAGATTTTTAATGCATTTATCAGCAGTGACAGAAGCATTATCTGATAGATTTAGAAAATGTTAGAAAGATCAAGGAAAAGATCGAGGAGTTAAAAACAAATCAAATTCAGAGCAATTAAGATTGTATTTTAAAGAAAGAAAAAAAAAGATCTAACTGATTTGTTCTTTTTTTCACTTTCCACAAAAAGGAACTCTAACCAGTATCATTGTGGTGATAACTATTATGAAATAAGTATGTGCTATGCAGCACAGCTGTGCGGTTATTCTAAATGTTCAGGAGCACCTAACAGTAGACACAAACAGTAGCTTTAAAGATATTTCTGTACTGGAGTGTACTTTGATGGTAAGAAGCTGTAACATGCTAAATTCTGAGGTTTCTGTGCAACAGAAACCGTACTGTACAGAAACACTCCACCTACAGCACTATGGTCAAAAAGTCGATTGAAAGGCATTTTAGATACAGAAAAAATATGTTGAGTTAGTACATTTTATTTTCTGTATGTTTATCTTTTTCTAAAACGTGCTTTTTTATATATACATATATATATATATGTTTCAACAAATGCATTGCAATTTTCTGTAATTAGAGAAAACATAAAAGGAGTATTTGAAAGACTAGGTTTTTTTTCAGAATTGGACTGAAGTTTTGTTACCTATCTCGTTATTCATTCCAAATATTAAAAGCCATTGAGACAGACAAATTTAGAAAGAACTTACTACCAGTTATGCATACTTGAACCAGTGCTGTGGAAAGTGTGTTTTTAAAATGCTTGAATAATTGTATTTAATGGCAATCCATCTTTTCTTAACAGTATGTTGACAGAGGCTAAAGAGATTGAAATGACAATAAGAGGAATAATATTCAGTATACATTTGGGAGAATAAATGTTCATAGTATTGGCACAGAGCCTCATCTTTCTGAGAGGGACTAGCAAATAGGGATTAGCGATACTTAAAGGTCACGTTTTCCATGGCCTGACATGCTGGGATTTCAAGGTAGTCTGGGGTCGCAGTTAGCATTAACTTGCATTAGGAGTGTGACAAGATAAAACAGCAGCCATGTGAACCATGTACAGGTGAATGAATGTTCTTGCCTCAGCATTGAAGTGCAGAGGTGCTATTGCTTACGGGTATTAAGGAACAGCAGCAACAAGTGGAGGATTAGGCAGACCTATAAACTTGGTGGCGTGCCTGTTCTTGACATATCAAATACCTTGACTACGTGTTAAATTTGACTAATAATAGGCTTAGCAAAACCGTATTTTCATCTTAAAAATTCTTGTCACTGAAAATCAGTAGAGAAAAAAAATAGATGTAAAAAAATAATCACAGTCATTGTATACACTTAATGGAAATTGCATATATGAAGAAACAGAAGGAGAAGAAAAATTCAACCGTACAATTACCTTAAACAGCTCATGGTAGTTTCTTATTCTGAGTCACATGTCTTACTGGAACTTGTAAGCTAGTGAAGAAAAGAAGAGAAAAAAAAAAAAAACCAACATTATTTGATGTGCAGGTCTTTCATTGTCAAAACAGTCCCTGTGGAAAATTACGGTTTTCTACAGGGTAACGATATTTTTCATACTGCCTAGGTTTTGCATGATGTTGGGGCATTAACTGGTCTGCTGAGAACATATAAGCTCATTCATATTTTTTCCTGTATAATATGACCCAAAGTCCTTTGTACTAAAAAATGCCAGTTCATATTTCTAGGCATCTAATTTGAAATGAAATAAAGTATGCTATGTAATTGTTTAGAAAAGACCTTGTTTCAAAGGTGGTATTTGTTACTGACCAACTATTGTGTATTCTTCATTCATGCTTTATATTTGTCATTTCTCATGTGAGTGTTTGAACATTTAACACTAGGTATTTCTTCAAAACTATTGTGAGTGTGCTTATATGAGCGATGTGTTTGTTTCACACAACTTAAATTCTGTATGAAATAACTTCTTCCACTAAAAATCTAGCAGGAGTTGGGGGGGCACAGAATCAGTCAATCACTATCAAAAATAAGAATTGACTCCAAGTGTTCAAACTATTTACACCTGCAAAGCTGAGGTACAGTTTTAAAATATTAATGGGAAAGGTGTAGGCAACATAAAGAGTGTATGAATTAAAAAGTTACAGAGAAAGATGCAATATCAACACTTCGTAGCACTACTTAATGAAAATGTTCCACGCTCTTTACCTGTACCTCATTTTTTTTGCAGTGAGAATTAGGTATATTTCCCCACTTACGTAACACACACAGATACTTATATTCTATTTTGGAACTATATTTATATTTATGCATTTGCCTTCTGAACATGTTCAATTCAAAGACTACAGCAGTTACATGTTGTATTTCCAAAGAAAGGACTACAAAGACGAGCTCGGGGATTTTTGATGGACTTTTTTTTCCTTTTTTCCAGGTGACATTTACAAAGAGGAAATTCGGGTTAATGAAGAAGGCTTATGAGCTGAGTGTTCTGTGTGACTGTGAGATTGCTCTGATCATCTTCAACAGCACCAACAAACTGTTCCAGTATGCCAGCACTGACATGGACAAGGTGTTGCTGAAATATACCGAGTACAACGAGCCGCATGAGAGTCGAACGAATTCGGATATTGTTGAGGTAAGATTTTTCTGTTCTGCGAGGATTCTTTTTTGACTTTGCTCTGAGACGGAGGTACTCAAAGCGAGAGGCCTGATCATCTTTCTCAAGGGTTGTAGAAAATACCCTGGAGGGGACACAGCAGCAGGAGAGCAGAACAGGGACAACAGAGTATTGGTTTGGGGGTTGGAGATGGCGCAGCAGAGACCGGAGAGAATCCAGTCTTCTTTGAGCCCTAGGTTTCATCCTGCTGAGTCTCACACGCTCAAGCAGAAACTCCTGCAATAGGATCTCTGGCTCCCTGTCATCCAGCTTTCTCTGCTGCTTTGTCCCTTTGTCCCGTTAGTCCTCTCCATGCCTTGACCACTACCTCCTAGCTGAATCTCCCCCTTGTCTCCTAGTTAACCCTGGTGATGTGCTGTCCAGAAAACATTGTGTGCCTTGTCTCCTCACTCCGAAAGTTATAATGTCCCCCATCCACGAGGAACTAAAAATACACTGTAAAAGACATGGAAGAAAAAAGTTTAGAATCACTGCTTTAAGGCATTCGACTGACTTGCGTTTTGATTATTTACGGAGGAAGGAGGCTTAATAAAATGCAAGAAATTTTTACTTACAAGCTGCACAATAACAAATGTTTCAGTTACCTCACACAGAATGCTCTTACCATAATTTAATAATAACAGTATCAAAGCAATACTATCAGAATGATCAGAATGCTAGAGACACCTTGTAATTATTTTTTTTTAAATTATATAGGGCAAGTTGTATTTATAATTACTAAACATTATTAATTAAAATTTAAGGTTTTCAATTTTAAGCTTCTAATATTTGCAGAAAATCATTTTAATTTATAATCGCATTAAGATTCAAGCGATGCAAAATAAATGAAGCTTTCGATGATTTTGTTGTAATAGCAGAACACTTAGGGAGATATCTAAAAAATTGCTTATGTGACTTACACAACTCCTGTTTTCAAAGCACCTAAGTGATTAAGCATCTGACAGTATCATTTGAAAAAGTATTGGAAGGATGAGGTCCTGTCTTAAAGATCAGTGAAAATGTATTCATAAATGCTACTGAATACCTTGGCCTATACACTTACATTTCTTCAGACCTTTTTAAAGGTATTAGTTTCAGATTTTTAAATAATCTCAATGTTGTGTAAAATAAGACTTTGGTGCTTTTGGAATCTTCACTCGGGTTAGTCATGTATTTGAGACTAGCAATGGAAGAACCTAAGTGTGTGAATTACATATAAAATGTTTTTGATGGAGAAAACGTACTGTATAATAGTCATTGTTACACTTGTTACAAGATATCACAGTCACACCACTGTAGATTGGCAAAGACTGCAACCCAGGAATATATACCACTTTTCTGTCTATCCTTATGTCAACGTATAGGATGTTACTGTTTTGTTTCCTTCGTGATCTTAAAGCAGATTTTCTCCCCCATTAGGAGAGGATGAGGTTCTGACAGCAGAACAAAAATTTGTGAGTTAAGACTAAGAGGAAAGTACATAATTTCTTCCTCCTCTCCATCATCTCTTTTCCTCTCTTACTTCCAATCTCCTGTATAGACATGAAGCCTTTCCTGTCACCTAGCTCTGGTAAGCCCATGTCCTGTCCAGCAGAATTCAAATTATGTCCCCAAAATAATGACCTGTCCTCTTTTGGTGGCAAAACGCCAGAATATTCTTAGCAGGAAAAGTTTCCTGTGATGTCTTTACTTCTTCCTGCAGGCTTTCTTGTGGGAATAGGTGAGTAAGCCAATAGTTAGGGATTTATTACTTGCTTCGCAATGAATGAATACTTTTGATCATGAAGACAATGGTTTTTCAAGAAACCTGAGTGAAAATGAAAATTTAAAATAATATCTATTTTGTTGCAAGTCTGAGATTTTCAGAAAGAGCACTCTGCACCAGCAAAGTCCCTTTCTTGCAAAAATAGCGTGCCAGTTTGGATAAGCTGATAGGCAATTTTGCATGCAGACGTGTAATTTTCTGGCTGCACCCAAAGTTTGGTGGGCATAGCTTTCCACTCATATAAAAGGAGCCAAATAAAAGTAGGTAATTGAAATAAACATTATTTAAATTGAGTAATCTAACAATAGGCAGAAAAGGCCAAATGAAGTGTATGTTTATAGTCTTTCCGTATGTTCTGTCGGCTCTGAACTCAGACATTTGATCATTTTCCCGTTATGTTTTTCAATGTTCTGCCTGTAATGCAAAATACTTAAGCCACACCAGTGCTTCAGGATCAAAGGAGTACTTGTGCAGGGTGTAAGTTCTGAACAAGGGTTTCATATTGTCGTGCCTTTACTTGATAATTAACATCACAGCTACGAGTACAATAGAGGAATAGAGCCCATGAAAGCATGCAATCTGAGAAATGGCTTGACTCTCAGTGTAGTTTGGATATATTTTTAGGTACAGGATATAAATCTGCCACACATTTAAATATTTAAATTGATCAGTTAAACTGACTACATTACACATATTTTCCTTGTACAGAGTCCATTTTTTTCACTTTCAGACAGCTAGATTTCACACTTACAAGTTTTTAATCTTGTTCTTCCAGAGCAATCAACAGCAGCTGAGAATCAGACAGTATTATTAAATCTGATAATTTTCAACTAAATGACTGTACAATAACTATATTTCAGCAGAAGAAAAGGGCATCACTGTGCTCACAGATTTCTGCACAGTATTAGAGAAAGAAAACTTTTTTAGATAGACATGAAAATTTTAAATATAACTGTCAACCATATAAAGGTCTTTAATTTAGAATCCAATTTCTGTTCACATTCGGCATAATATTAACTATTTAGTTACTTTTTGGTTGTGGTAGAACTGTGTTATCAGTCATTAGAATGTGGTATAACTTCTTTGAACAATCTGTATTCAAAGAAAATCAGAAGAGTGGGTCTCTAATATGTAGTTAATTACTTTGAAGTTAAACCTGCTGTTCAAATGGAAAAATTGCATGCATTTTCATGTAGGTCTGGCTAAAGCTGTTAATTTTATTAGGCAGACATTTTCAGTTTAATTACTGGAATTAATTATGATTAGCATTTCTGAAGGAATGAGTCTTCAGGCCATAATTGTTATTTGAAGTATCAGAAGACACCAAGTGTCATACATCAACAAACATTACACTGTTTTTCAATGGAAAAAATATTTTACATTCATTTTAATACTTAAAAATACTGAAAAGTACTTACTTTGCGGCAAATCAAGCAATTTGGCCCTACTCAACTTACAGGTATATGATCTGATTACTTCTGTCATGATGTAAAATGCAGTGGCTAGTAATAAGAGAACTGTAAAGTTCAGTTACTGTTATTCTCTGAGCTCTTTGGGTTTAATGATTTAAACAAACAGCTTATACTTTCTTTACACATGTAGTAATTTTATTTACATGTAATAAATATAACTGAGGATTTTTTCCAGTTGCTTCATTCAAAATGGAGTTGATTAACATGCAACCTGTTATATCTGAGTTCTTCAGATTACAGAAATTATCTACCAGCTGAATGTGTTTCAGCTATTACCCAGTAAATATACTTTACAACATCCACAGGTAACTAAAAAACAATGTGTATTCATGCATATTTGCATTCAACACTCAGGTTTATCCATTTTAAGCAACAGTGACAATTACTGTGAGTCTTACCAAAATCTGTGTGGAGGTTTTATGATATGTATTAGTTCTGGAAAAAAAAAATAATTTATTCTGAGACTTCTGTTTAGAGTTAACTGGATTCTTAAAACTGAAACCTTTATGTCCTCACCCACCAAACCACTCACACCACAGTCTTTCATTCAGTTTTGCTTCAGTTAAAAAGTGCATGTTAGTTGCTGGATATAATAACTTACTTTAAGGAATAGCAGAACCTGTGCAAGGTTCCTTCAACACTGAGGAAAAAAAGATTAATTTCATCTTTATGCTAACTTCCAAGTGCTGTATGTAAATACCAACAACAACATATTCAGCAGCTCTCATTTAAAATCCTGTGATATAATTACTAGAAGATTTGTAATTCTTTACTTTAAAATGGAATTACATTTTCTCTCATTACAAAATCCTGTGGCATTTGGTACACAATCTTTGGTACAGAAGTAGTGTTTTCACAACGGGAGTTCCAATCTGTCCTTAGAAGTTTGTCAATACATCCAATTACTATCTGCTCTATCAGAAAAAAAACTTACCTTATGGTTTTTTTGTTGAACATTATCAGGACAGTTGTATAGGACTAGGCAATAATTTTCTTATGGCAATGAGGAAATGGGGAAGAGTAAATGTCAGAGTTTTACAACAGACAAGTACGTGCATTATGCATTTTTTGCATTTATATAAAGTGAGGCCAGATCCTTTCCTTGTTTCTTTAAAACAGAAGTGGTTGTAACACAACTTATTCCACTGCCACAGTGCGGTGAGTAATGGGAATCCTGGAAGACCACTGCTTAGGAGCTCAGAAAGGACATCGCCCTTTGATTTTAGGGGGCATGTTTCAGAGCAGGAATACAGGGAAATGCTTTGCATCTTGGCTGCAAATGTGATTACGGCTCTAACAATATTACAGAGATCTTCTCTGCTTCTTCAGCTAAGCCATCAAGTCTTTGCTGATTTAAGGTGAAACTTCCTGCCTGTTTTTTTCTCTCACTGTCCCTTCTTCCTTGTCACTTCTTTCATGTCAAACCATCAGCTACTGTCTCAGCTTTAGCAGAGCTCTAGTGAGTTTTTTCTAAGTCCTGGTTTTGATTCTGGTTCTTAGATGCTGAGTCTAATACGCTGATCCTTGCTCTGTGTGCACATAAATCATTCCTCCACAAATCACTAACCACTTCGTCTTTCAGCTCTTTGTAAGCCCTCAATCCATCAATTTCTTTGACCCTGCTGCTCTTATTGTCCCTCTTTCTCCAACTGGCTTCTATTCCTCTGCTGATTCAGTGGTCACTACCCTTAACTCAAGTTCTCCTACTAGGTCAGGCCTTTCAAATTTATCCCATTCACTATATCTTCCGTTTTCTGGGCAACACACATCCACCTCCTCAGTTCCCCTCTGCCACACCACTAATCACTGGTAGAGAAAAAAGAGGAACAACACAAACTTCCTCCATTTTCCTCTTTGCTAACTGAGGTTCTATGTTATCAATGCTGATCACCCTCCAGATCTCTGAATTTTATAAAGTTCACTACTGAAAACTGCTGCTTTGCATGCATGCACACACATCTGTCTGATCTTTGCAGCTGTCTTTTATCTTACAAGAAACTCTTCCATGACCTCAGTGTCTTTTCCTCTTCTGAAATATCTCTCTTGCTATCTGCCTTTGGGTCTTTGGCTCTTTTACTGGCATCTGGCTTCAACTACTCCTTCTTTTCTCTCTTTTTGTTTTTTGTTTTTACACTTAGAAGGAGTTCAGGGTCCTCAACATAGACTTTTACATATAGGAAGATGTCAGCTCTTGTAATACACTGTCGTATCCTCCGGCTTCAATAAAACCTTATCGTCATTTGGCTTCTCAGCTATACATTGTCTTACTCTGTGAAGTTTTTTTCACCCCCAAGCATACTATGCTACTTTTATCAAGCATACTATGCCCTTTCACCCGCCTCTCCACTCAGTCTTGCAATTTTGCTGTATTCTAATGCATGCTAACAGGTCCTACCTCAAAGTATTTACAGCCCTACTTCAGACGTGGCACAGTAAGAACAGGGAGCAAAATAAGGTGGTGATGATGATACAGTAACATGATTGTCCATCTAAGATACATCAATCCTGTTTCCATCAAACAATGTTTATGCCTCTTGTACCAAGGACCATCTTTTGACCATTTGTGAGGGTCTCCTCATCTTCAACTCATCCTCAGTTTCATCATTCTTAACTTCTTGCCAATTGCACTCCAGTACATACTTCTTTTCCTCTCTTCTTGTCCCTGAGAGTGTCATTAAGTTGTTCTCTCCTTTGTCTCTTGTCTCACCACCTGCTCCTTTAGTCTGCCTGTTAGGGACCGCTTTTCCGTTACACTTGATGCCCATCCATCCTCTTTTCCCTCTCCTTTCTCACTGAAATGGGGTAAGTTTGAAGAAACTCGCATTGGGTAAACTCTTGCATTTAGTGATACTGAAGAAGACTTCATCAATTACCCTGAGTTACTCTAGGAGGCTTTAATTATTCTAAGGCCATGGTGATGGGGCTGCTCGTTGGTTGTGGGGAAAAAAAGTAGTTCTAATTTGCAATAATATGTCACATTTTTAAATTCTAGATTCTTTTTCATAGATAGTTGGCATCTAGCATTGTCTTTTTAACTTGTTTTGCATAGGGTCATACATCATTCATTTTGGACAATTTTAAGATTCAGCTGGACAGGGTGCTGGGCCATCTTGTCTAGACCATGCTTTTGCCAAGAAAGGTTGGACCAGATGATCCCTGAGGTCCCTTCCAGCCTGGTATTCTATGATTCTATGATTGCTCTAGTAGCTGCTGATGAATTGAACTTTTGCAGAGTATTTTCCCTTCCCCACTGGACTCCTGTATTTGTTGAGGGAGGATGAACTGAACATAGCAAGAGAGATGAACGCCATTTGCAGCAGCATTTTCACCCAAGGGGAAGGAGCGAGCTTGTGGACATGTGAAATTTTACAACACAGAGAGACATCTTTACAGAACTTAATGTTAAGCTGGTAGGGAACAAAGTAATACCAAGCCCTATAGGGTGGTGGAATTCAGAGTTTTGCTTTTTTGTGTGCGTTACTGCTTGTTAAAAAAGCATTTTGCTCTAAAAAAATGTGTATAATGAAAACGTGCAACTAATGATAGGTAACAATGAATACTTCCACAGGTTTGTAGAAGAACTAGCTTGAATTGAAAATCGGATGGCTTTTAGCATGACCAGAAACAGTGTTAATTGGCACGAAATGCCACTAAGTCTCCTACAGGCTTGAGGGACTTGAGACTTAAAACATAGTACGGCTTTAGCACACCAGAAGGTTGGAGATGGTGAAGATGGCACTCAGGCAGCAAAAGGTTCATGTGTGTGCCGTGTTACATGGGCAGTGTATTGTGCCTGAGAGGAATGCCACAGTCCTGTTTGGCTGATGGACTTCCTGCACATTGTCCCATCAGTTCTTACAGGTGTGCTGTGGGTCCTATAGCACATATAGGATTAGTCACTTGGTGTGGAAGTTCTGAATGAGATGAAGAGGAAAAAAAATTCCTTCTGTCAATTATTTCTAAAGGTCACAGAGCTAATGACTAGCTGGGAGGTTAATTAGATTCTGAAAACCTCTTCATATCAATTAAGACTCTTATCTGTATATTTGTAGTAAATATGCCCATATAACTCTCTAAATATGCTCTTTTTAGGAAAGGTAAGGCAACTGCTGTAGCTTGTTTAATGTAATAACTGTATTTTCTTCTCTTGTCGTCATAACATAATACTGCATATAAACAAGCTGTGAAATACACATCAAGTCAGCTCTTCAGATGTTGAAATCAGGGGAATTATTTCAGCTACCATGGGCTGAAGATCTGGGACAGTATAGAAAGTAAGCCTGTATGTAAGAAAGGTTATTCAGGGTGATCTAAAGACAGTACAGTCTATTGGATACTGCCCTGGACTAGGACTCATGAGACTTGGATTTTATTAATAGCCTTGCCAAATACTGTTGTGTGACCTTGGACAAGTCACATTTCCTCCTAATGCTTCAGTTTCCCTATCTGTAAAATGGGGATACATTATTGATTTCCTTTGTAAATTGGTTGAAGACCAGCTTGTTTGAAAAACAGCTATTGTTACCAGTTTCCACAGGCCAGGAGATGATTGGACAGGGTCAACTGGCCAAAGAATTTCCTTTGGATGATGATTTAGGCTTTCTAAATGCTTACTTCTTCTTTCATTTTTAGTAAATATGAGCCAAACCATTATTGCTAACCTCATGTATGACAAAATCATGGGATTGGCTTCAAGATCTTCAGCATTTTTGTAATATTCCTTTCGTCTTTCTTTGTTTCTCTTGTGAGTTTTGAGCCTTCAGAAAATGTGTTTGTAACCTAATATCCTCTTGTGAGTTTTTTCTGTGTTTTTCCTAACCACAGTTAGTACAAGAAGATCTTGGAGGGTAAAATATCCCATTTTCAAAAGTACTAAAAAACTCCACTTTTTCAATCTTAATTTCATATTTTCAAGTAATTAATTTAGAAGTATGTGGTTTTTAAGCAAAACCTGATATTCTCACCTAATCTTATATTCCATCAACTTGGGCTTTATGTAAATATTAGCTATTACAAGACTACAAGACAAACTTCAAAGCTAGAAAACCCTGAAAGGCAATTCTATTCTGTCCAAAGTAGTCCCTCAATGGGACTGCTGTTCCAGTTAGTGGGACTCTTTCAAAATTAGTCCCTTTACTACATCCAATAGATAGCAATTTATGCCCTTCCTCCCACTTATTCACATGAGATTTTTGACTCTTTATCTTTCCATCCACAGGCTATTGTTTAAGCTCTCCTTGATAACTCTGCAGCATCCTGTTGCTGTGCCTTAAATAAGTGATAGACTTTTGATGCTTTGCAGCCTAGAAGAAGAAAGGTAGAGGGTCAAGTATTGACATCTTTTTTTTTCCTAATATATTTCAAATTAATCCAGTATGTGAAAAAATCAGCTAAGGGAAAGTTGCATAATTAGTAGTTTTATTTTGCTTTCTCTCTCTCAAAAAAAAAAAAAAAAAAAAAAAAAAAAAAAAAAAAAAAAAATCCCACTGATTTATTTGCAACCATCATTTGGTTGACATGAAACATAGTTTGTAATCCTAATGTATCTCAAATGAATGTGAAGTAGCTCACCCAATAGCTTGTTTTTCCATACCTGGAAGAAGAGAATAGGAACAGAGAAACGTAGAATAGATGTGAAGTTAGTTACCCTGAAGCACATAGTCGAGCAAAAGCTACTTTTGAGATTATTTTGAGGGAGCTCTGGACCTCCTCATTTTTACTTATTAAGGATCAGTTCTTGTTGTTGGCCATACCCCACATTATTTTTCTTTTATTCTTTTGTTCTTAGCAATCATTTAAAAATATTTTAATAACTTAGGAAATGTTTTGGACAAATTGTTATAAAAATGCTATGGTGAAAAATATGTGCAGAATATAAATGTGTTTTAAACCCTGTTCATGGTTCCTTTCTTTGTCAAACTGGGAACTTAAATCTGTGTTTCTTAGAGCAGGGTCTATTTCACAGATCACTGTTTCTTTCTCCAAAACATATATCTGGCTGAGAAGCTGGAAAAATCTTACATGTCTGTGTAACATTCTTATAACTTAATAGCTCCAAAGTTTTATCCCAATCTAGTCGTTGGAGAATGTTCTTTGTTTTTGTAGTCACTGTTTCACATAGTAACAGCTTGTTGTATTTTGGTCTGTTTGCCAGAGGGTAGGTTTATTTTTAAATCCCTGAACTCTGAATTTTCTTTATTTTTCCAAGATTGGAAGCAGCTGAAACGCCTGGAGTTACAGGTTGAAGGGCTTGCTTCACAATATGAGATGGGAAGCCTCATCCCCTCCCCCTTTTGTGTTTTTCTTTTTTTAAATTTTTCCTAACAAATGTCTCTTAACTGATATTTGTCTAAAAATAGAAAACTGCCTAACTAAAAATAGCTTGGCTCTCAGTCTTGCCAAGGAAAATGGAGAGGAATAGGCGTGGAATAGAAGGCTGAGTAATCCAGCTCTATTCATTCACAGATCCCTTTGAGAATGCAGGCGATGATAAAGTGCCCTCAAAAAACCACAGGCCTGACTTGCTCTCTTCAGACTCCAAGGTGCCAATAAACATTTTAGCCCAAGGATATATTTTTTTTTTTCTCATAGATCGTAAACACTTTCTGAAAGACAAGGCTTTGTTTCACAGAAGCTAACTTACTGTCAAAAATAGCTGACTTTCCTAAGGTCCTTTTTTTTTAACTTTCCACATGTTTTTTAATTTATTTTCAGATGAGCAATGACTGCAATGTTCTGTCAAGAATTACCATGAAATGTCACATATCTGGTGTGAATGAATGAAAAAAATAGATGCTTTTCATTGATTACGCACTTCAAATTGTGCCCTCAAAACTTCACATATCAGTAAGAAAGAAAAATTTATTACTCTAATTCTGAGCAGTAAAAGTAGAATGAGTAGGCAGCTGATTTATTTTGCTGAGAAATCAAACTTCAGCTGCAGAGCACTTCTGCATATATATAAGTGAATTTTTTTATTTGTAATTCTTCATTTATCTGAAACTCAAATTTCATCAAGAGGATAGAGAAGATAGGAATGGCAAGGGGCAGGATCTAATTAATTTGAAAATAAACCTGTTGAGAACCCTGCAAAGCAGGAACTTTTCATTTGAAAAGCTGTCACATTAGAGAAAGTCAGTCTTGTTTTGTGCTACACAGGTTTTTATATCACATCACCGTTGTGGTATTGCAGTGCGAGGTATCAGTAATACTAGACAGCAAAAAAGACACCAGGAAGGGCTGAGCATGTTATTTAAAACAGGAATGTTTGTTGTTGTTCTGTAAGGAGTTTTTTGGGTTTTTGTTTGTTTTTGTTTTGTGGTTTTTTTTTAAAAAATCTGAGTATCCTGGTCAAACAGAGCAACAGGGTGTGGAAATGTCAGCACAGTTCACAGGGTTATTTGAGCCTGAGTATTGTTTTGTTCAGTTCCTGTAATGCTGCTTGTGATAAGACTCTGGAGACAAAGGACGATAATTGATGGAAAGGGACTTAAATCACTCCAAAAAGAATCAAGGTCCTTGTATTTGGGTACATCGACTCTTCTGGTCTCCTTCCTCCTTGTAAAGCATTTTGTCTTCTTGCATGTTGGCCTCCTACTGCTTTTTGTAATGGAGGCAGACCACAAGTGATTCCTTTATGCAGTACACAGGGTGTAATTGTGTCTGTGTGGTGTATTAGTAATTACCAAGGCTGAATTCCTGTATTGTATCTTCACTGCAAGCATGGAAAAATAGGACACACTACCCTGCATTACCATTTTCAACCTAGATAGTGAGCTACTTATAGCTATGTTCCAGACACAAAGGTTTTTGTGAGCAAACCCGTTTTTCATATTCATCATTGAGACATCCCTGCTTTGTAAGGTAAATACAAAATGTGGTTATTTACCTGGATTCTTACACAGTAGGAATAATCACAAGTGTAGAAATACCACATCTTCTCTTACCTCACAGCTATCTTTAATGCAAACTACTAACCGTGCCCTCTTGTCCCCCAAGACTTTTTGTTTTATTGGGGTCCCATAAGCTGCCAAATGTTCTTTATCAAACCAATGTTGATTATGCAGCACTGAGTTTCTAGCAAAATCAGCAAATGATGCACAGTTCTTCACATGCTTACACATGAGCAAAGTTTTTTCTAGTGTATAAGTGTTTCCAGATGTGGGCCTTAGCTCATAGTTGTATTAGGTAAAAAGAGCCCTACGCTATCAAAAGCCAAAAAATTGTGATATGTGATGTCCACCATTCAGGTTCAATTAGGTCCCTGTTTTAAAGCCTAACGTGGTCAATGGGAGCCTTCTGACTAACTTCAAAACTCTCTGGTTACGGTTTCTAGCACAGACACCAACTTCTACAGATTCTGTCACCTTTTGTAGTAAGCAATACCATAATAGGGTTTATTTCTATGAAGACTCGTAGAAGTCCTGTCTCAGACAGTGAAACTATTCACAAGAAGAAAGTTGAATGCTCCTGCAAGTATCTGCAGAACCATGGCTTTATTTCTGAAGCAGTTCCAGTGCCAGTAAGCGTGGCAGTATTGGGACCTAAATAGCCCACACTGTGAGTAGCATTTATGTGTCTATACTGAGAATTAAAAATGCCCACTTCCCTTCCACACCACAGAGAGATGGCAATAAGTGAACACCCTTCCCTGCAAAGTACAAAGGCACTGTACAAGAGGAACTTAATCACCAGAGAGGATGGGGATATGAAAAGTCAGTCTAATCCTGGCTGTTTGCCTCCTTCGCTCCACATGCTAGGGAGCTGGCATTTCAAACGCTCTGCTCAGGACGGAGCACCTTACTCTTCTGTTTGTGTGAAGCAAAATATCTCTGTACCTCTCCTTCCCTGGACTGCACACAGATAACACTATCTGTTCTTGAGATGCATTTCCACAGTTCTGGCAAAAGTTCTGTTAAACTTCAGAATATGGCTGACTTTTCTTCCTTGTTACAGTAAGAAGGTATAAATTAATTATTTATTTGTGTACTATAAAACTTGCATCCATCCTTTATGTATTATGTAGTTCATATTGATTAGACTCCATTTGCCCTGAATTCAGGGAGGCCTCTATGTGTTTGTTTATATAAAAGACGATTGAAATTAATGTAAGTTGTCAAATTTGCAGGGCTATAAAACCTCAAACACATATACTTTATTGTTCTACATTTTTAATAATCACAAGTCTAGCGGTCAGCTGTGAATTAATGTCCATAGTCCAGAACTGTTGAATGTAGTTAAATGCCCATTGTTCTTTGAATTAAAAGAGAGTCTTTAAAACAAAGTTTCAATCAACATCTTCTTTATGCGGTAATTTATAACTCCACAAATTTAAGTTGTTGTGTTTTCCTTACTTAATTTTGCTATGAATATTTTTATATATGGTTACCCCTTAATGGAGGAGTAAAAACTTCTTTTAAAAGAAGTTGCATTGTCTGTGTTCTAAACAGTTCATTAATGCTTTTGCATGAGAGACAGTGGTCTTAAAGGGAAAAATCCGTGATATATTGGCTAGGCTTGCATTAAAAAAAAATCTCGAACCCATTTATTTATATCAGTCTGTGTGATCTATAGACAACTATAATTACATTTTATAGTGCAGAGTTATAAAAATGTGCATGCACTTTACTTTGGGTTGTTAAAGTATACGTTTATTTCTTTGATCAAATGTTACAGCACACAGGCTGTTCAAAGAAAGCAAATTATAGAAGAGTCAATAAGAGTACTTTAAACAACACACAGCTGCTATAGATTGATTCAAAAGAGATCAAAATCTTGACAAAGAAGCAGTTTCTAATGGAGTGTATGGTGTTTAAATTATATTTAGCTTACTACAATAGAATCATGGGTATAACATGAAAAATAGAAAAACACATAATTTTTCCTTTCATTGTTATAATCCAAGGCTTGGTTGTTACATGCTTCTAGCATGTTCAAACATACATCAGTGAAATGGGAGCTTTACACTTTTGTCTCCAGCAGTTACCAGTATGTACCTCAGCTTTTAATCTGTATTTTTGTAACCTATGTGAAAAGAAGCTTGCCTCTCAGATGTAAATTTTTGCACAACCCACATATATTGTTTAACTCATGAATAAAAATTCATAATTATGCTCAGTACTTTCCATCCTATATCTGAAAGTGTTTCACAGAAGTGACTAAACATAAACTTTAAAAGAGGGCAACTAAGGTCATTTATCCAAAAGCCTAATCTGGAGGCACATGAACTTTGTGAGAGATCTTACTATCTGAAGATTGCAAGGGACCTGCACTGTGCTTACGAAGTATTAACTCAATCTGGGCCAAAATGGAGAGCCTCTTCCCAGTTTAAGCCCCAAAAGATGTAGGAACTCTGAGTCCTCCATGGACAAAATACCCCTGGCAAGCAATTCCTAAAGCAATGCACAAGTATAGGATCAAGGTTTTCACCAAACAGGATCAGAAAATATTGCTGGTGATTATGTGCTATCAAAGGGACAGAGGCTTCAGTTTAATTCCTGTATTAAAGGATTCTTTCTGCATTTTCTTGAGAGTCTATTCAAGGTAAAATGCAAACACCAGGTCTGCAGCAGAAATCAGATTTCAACAGACTCTTTCCTCAAACAAAAAGGCTGTAGCAAGCCACAGAGTTCTGTCCCCTGTTGAGTTCTGTTTCTCTGACCCAACAAATGTTGCATTTGTTAATGCACAGAACCAAAATGTTACGGGGAAGCGCAGAGGTTTAACCTATCTAGAACTGCACAGAGCATGGGAAGTGAAGTAAATCCTATCCCTTATAGGAATACGGGAGACAATAGATTTGAGCCCACTGAGATCAAAGAAGGAAGAGAACCTGTGCTTCCAGTTTCGTAGCAGGTTTCTAACCACTAGTTGTTATACAGAAAATCTGCAACAGCAGCCTTTTCTTAAAAGGGAAGAGTGACTCTTCCTCAACTCTTTGAAAGATTAGCCATAGGAGGAGACAGTATGCCTGAGTCAATGCCTGAATGCCCAGTAGGGCTTTGTGGATGAAGGTGTCTCCGCAGCCCTGGGTAAGCAGTCTGGCTTCTGATGAGGGATAGGATTTCCGAAACCCCGTTTGCTTGGTCTGGGTCACTCACAACTTCATCACACGCTGCTAGGTTTGGATCCTGTTCTGCAGCACCAAACTCTCCGGTGTGCCCTGCACAGGAAGCCTCAGATCCTAACACAGTGCGAATTCCACTCTGGAGGTCAGGTGCCTAAATAGCAAGTATCGCTTTATTGGTCCTATTCCATAGCCTTTTCCTGTCACAAGGCCCTTCCTTGCGGCAGGGGAGTTGCAGCAGGGTGTGGACTGCTCTTCGTGGTTTCAGTGTAAGCCCAAAACAATGTGGCTCAGGGGGAATGCTCCTCGTTGACTGTTTTCCTACCCTGTCACTTTAAAAAAATCTTCTTTTCGAAAGGGTGCTTAGAAAGGTGTGCTGTCCTTTCTCTGTCGCAGAGGTGTCTTCATTTATAGCTTTCAAACACTGGGAGGTGTAGGGGGTTCTGCCTAATTGGCTTCATTCGCAAAACCCCTGAACTGTTGAGACTCCCACAGATAACTATGTTTGACAATTCTAACTATGTTTGACAATTCTAACTTGACCTGCATCAAGAGTAAGGAGTTTGTTTAGTAGGACTAAACTCACCTGATAGCAATACCCATGAGGGATTCACAACTGTAACCTGAACAGAAGTAAGATGCATCTGGGCTTGGACTTGAGGTGAAACACTGGATCCCCAAGGGTTATAGAAACCTCTCTTGTCTCTCCCACACACTAAATTTTTCATTCCCTTCCTGTTAAGGAGTCTGAGAAATCCTCCTACTCCTTCTGTACAGTCTTTTTTGTGGGAGAAATGTTCTTAATTCCACCTCCTCCTTCAAGAAGAGTGATGGAGCAAAAGAGCTGACTAAACATTCTGCAGTTAAGTCTGCTTCCTACTGATCTCCATGACCAATTCAGTGGCAGGAATGAAAGAAGTAGTCATCCGTTCCTGCTACCACTGTTTTATTTTGGAGCATCACAATCTAGCGTACCCCAGGCAGAAACGGGAATCTTGCCAAACTTTGGAATCGATGTAAGCAAGCTTCGCTGCAGTTTATTTGAAAGTTTCACTTCGTTGAGAAACTCCAGGCAAACCTCAGGACTGTGAACCCCTCTGCAGATACTAGGAACAAAATTGTGCACTTCTGGAGAAATTCTTATATGCTCATTGCTTATACGCCCGTTGGCCTCTTCATGGAAAGGATCTTGTAGCATTAGTGATTTTCACTGAAATTTTGGTTATTTAGGACGTTGCTGGTGCTGTGTGAAAGCCTGGGCCCATTGAAACCAGTCAGGATCTCTTTGCCAGGTCTTTGATTTTAATATATCAACAATAAGAGGCAAAGCCACATGCATTTTGAGGTAATCTCATCTTCAGTCTTATCACAGTCTCTGATTTCTTTAGCACAGTCAGATTCTGATTGATTTTAAAATTGAATTTTCATATTCAAACATAAAATAAATGTTAGAGAACCTGAAGTATTCCTTTATTATTCCATGTAATACTCTTTACCTTTCCTCTAGATTGTCTTATTGCATTTTAAATGCTCTGCAGAGCTTAGGAAAGAGCTCTCGCTGCTGTGGCAGCAGGCTGATGGCTGCAAACAGCTTAGAAGGTAGCCAAGATAATGGAATAAGTAAATGAGCTCGGTTTTCTTGCCACAATAATGTCGATAGGAAATACTATTGTTCCATCTCTCAGCATAATGGTTTCAGGTTCAGTCTGTAGTTGGTCCAAGTAGCTCCAGCACAGCTAGATTTTGGGACTGGGACTTGTGCTTGTGCACCTGTGGAATTCAGCTCCTCATTGGGTAGGGATCCAGTAAGGTTCTCCCTTGTACGCAAGCTGAGCGTGTTAGAAAAAAAGCGAGAATGTTACTGAGCTCTGAACATTTTTCTGGGATAGCCAGAGGATTTATCTTTTCTCAGGAACACAGTCCTCAAAACACTACCTGTGTCCGTGTTGCAAAACAGTGTGAAATGGTAAATCACGAAGGACGTCAGTCCTTTAAAACAAGTACAGTCCTTCAGGCTGTTCTGGGTTTGGGATTCCCAATTAGAAAATCTCCATTTCTTACGTGTAACGTGGCTCTGAGAGACTCTGACAGAGGCTGTCTGAGGAAACAGCTGTGGTATCTGGAGATATGAGTACCCCCCAAGCTCTTTATTGCCTTTCCTCCCTTGGAGGTTGCCACCTTCACAGCAGAGTTAGAGGAAGGGAATGCATGCCCACCCCTCGGCCGCTCCACCTCCGCGGCTCTGGTATGGGGTGAGCAGCGTCGGATGGCAGGGCAGAGCAGGCAGCCCTGCACGCTGGTCTATACTGCGGCGGGGAGAGCCACCAAAGCTGATCAGAGCCCACCACTAAGTCCTCACCAAGTGAGACGCTACCGGTCACATGCGTGTTCACAGCATCCTTTGTGCCCACCTCCACCACGTCTTGGAAGAAATGAAGTAGGCTGAAGTCTTGCTCCGTTTGTCCGGCTCTCCTGCAGAACTAGGGGACCCAAGCAGAAACAGCTTTTGTAGCCCACAGAATACTCTGTGTGGGAATACCATATGATTAAAGGTTTGAAGATCTCAGACAGCAGGGCTTTGGCAGGCCAATGTACCAATTCTTCTTTACAAAACTATAATTTTGTCCAAGAAAAGAAATCCAGTTTTACAATGAAAAACCCTAACATTTAAAATGCATTTTAGCTGCTTCTGGAAGAAACTGAAATTTTCAAAAAAGATGCTTAGTTTCTGAATTATTTCTTTTTTCTTTTCTATTTTACCTTCTCAGCCATGATTCTTCTAGTATCTCTGTAGACTCTGTCCTCAGTTCTGGTCAAAATTTCTGACTAGATCTGCCACTTCTGCTTTCTAAAGCAGTGAAAAGAACTAGAAGTTGCTCTGTTTCTCGAGTTTTCTTCCTTCGCAAACAGAGCACTGAAACTGTCCATTATGTTGTTAATTTAACTTAGCCTCTATTCAACAAAGCTACAGAGGGCAGCATGTATGCCAGTTTTTGCAGGTGTATGTGAGGATCTGTCTGTGTATATTAAATTTAGACTCCTTACTGAGTACATTACAGTTGACTTGTTTTTTTCCATCTTGTAGCACCCCAATTATACTGGTAGCTACTATCATTCAACCTTTTATAGAGGGAGGACTATAGAAAAGTGAATTAACAAAGCCCATACAGGAAGTTTGTAACAGAAGTGGGAGTTAAACTGCAGTTTCTTGGGGTATACAGTAGCAGCTTAACCCTTGGATAATCTTGTGTACAGGGGCTAATCTTTTGCCTCCATCATGGCACAATTTGCAGTAATGGAAATTTAGAATTCCCTTGTCTAGAAAGCTTCCTAAATTCTCAAATTTCTTTTTAAAATCTGAACACTTTTTGCTAATTCTGTCATTTCTGATTCTTTCCTTTTGAGAGAAGTGCTTACTCCTCTCAAGGGAAGAGCAGAGTGATAGGAGCAGTATTACTTTTGAAGAAGTTATGCTTCAGGAAAACAGAGTTGCTTGAAGGAAGAGCTTTCTAGGATAATCATGCAGTTCTGGAGTTTCATCCAGCTCCTCCATACAACTCCTGAGTGTACTCTCACACTCCTTTTTTGGATAGTGTTTAGTTGAGTTATCTGCAAGTTTCAGCTTGCAAAGTTTCTGCCTGAATCTTGCCACTCCTGTAGCATTTTCCATGGGAAAACAAGACCCAGTTCTTTGTTTCTAGCAGATGACACTTTGGTAAGCAGACAAATGCATATCATAGTCTAGAGATTTTAGCAGCTGTTTAAAGATAGATACAATTTACTCAAATGTTTCTGGTAAATAACAGAACTTATATAAATTGTTGGTCTAACAGGAAAAAACAAAGCCATCTTAAATCAAGTGTGAAAGTCTGCATCATTTGAGTCATCTGTTTTCATAGTTAAAAGCATGGGCCAATTTTTCTTGTGCTTGCTCACTCTAAACTTTATGGAGAAATTTCCTTCTCTTTCTCCTTGGTGAAAACTTGACTCTATCAGCAGAACCGTGAGTTGATGGTTATTGCTTTGTTGCTATTTAAGGCCTCCATCCAGCAAAGAAACAGGAGGCGAGTGTTTCAGAGATCTAACCTCTATTATAATTCACCATTTCTTAAAAATATATTGATTTGGGCATTTTTACCAATGGATAAAACGATTATGGTACTATAAAAATAAAAGGGAATGTTCTTTTTCCTTTAAAAGGAACTGCTATTCAGCAACATTTGCTTATTGTCATATTGGTACCATTTTTTTCTAATACCCTGTAATTTGATCTGCTGTAAAATAAATGTTCAAAATCTGAAAAGAAAAAAAAAAACTGTTCAGAACATTGATACACTCAAAATTTTTATGGGAGACCTCCAAAGAAAACCCAGGTGCTGAAGGAAGTGGTGTTCTTGTCTCAGTGGGTGGCATTTTCCCTGCTGAGTCAGTACTGCACCAGTTCAGTGGTGCTGGAGGTGCTCTGTTTCAGATGAAATGGAAAAGTGAAATGTTGTGGTCATCAAAGATTCCCTGGCCCCATGGTTAAGGGTGAAGGTGTTTGCCCCATGGTCTAGGAAAAATTCCATCCAAAGTAACTTATATCCCATGTTACAATTTTATTTGTCTGAAGTACCTATCATTTCTGCTCCTGAAAACTTCACCGGCTAGCGTAGCTACACAAGTTGACAACATATTCACCCCAGGGTGGCTGCATTTTAGTGATGTGTGAAGCAGTCCTTAAACATACAATATCAGAATCTCTTTGGGCTCTTTTAGAACATAAATAATGCTCAAAATATATGCAAAGTATAATTCCTATCGGCTGCCATTCTTTCTGTAATGTGTTTTTGTGACAAAAGGTTCTGTAAAATATACGTTACTCTTTATGTCACATTTCTCAAGTATTTTGAATACGGCATTTAGTATTAAATGTTCCCATTTATATCATGGAAAAACACCAGCTGCCTTTGAAATAGTTAATTGTTTCTGCAGTCATTTATATTAAGCCCTGCATATTTCAAATACTGTAGGTTTGAAGAGATAGTAACACTGATATAACAGACTTGGTAACACCACTGTACATCCAGAATAACTTCAACTGGTGTCTTTACAGCTGTTCCAAATCCAGCTACAGATTTACACTAGTGTAAATGAGATCTGACTTCAGCCTTGTATTTGTGTATATGTCTGACTAAATTAGACACAAATGAAAATGTTGAGGGCAGTGCTCCATCTGGAAGGGCTGTAGTCAGTGGAGAAGGATTATAGATAGACGAACATAAAAAGAAGGAGGGAAATAACAACCTGTTGATGATTACAAGTGTTTATTTTTAAGTGGCCTCATATTCCCTAAAGAAGCTGAGATGATTCTGCTGAACTACTGTAAAGTTTATTTTTCCATTCATATACTTTTTTTTGTGTCTGGCAGCAGAACCTAGTACAAATCAAATACACTGTGTCTCACCAATATCTTTGTCTATTTTAAATATGCTCAATAAAGCTTAGAGAAAACCTGGCCACTTAAATACTTCATACACTTTAACGGTTTTGAAAAATCAGTAAAGGATATAATGGACTGATGCTATGCTGTGGCCAAGGGGCAAAAGGGGAGTCAGAGTTTCGTCTGTCCTGGCTTTAGGCCATCTTTGCACCCCCTTGGCAGACGGGGTCTACTTGCAGGCTGGTGCTGCTCCTGCCAGTGAGCTAGTGGAAGTAGCCAGAATATAGAGGTTTTGTCTTCATGGAATCGTTCCACAAATGCTGAGCCTTGAGAAATAGTGGAATTCTATTTTCTTTAAACCCATCTTCCATGATAGAGGATGGAAAATGAGGTATTTGCCACTAGACTGTGGTGCTAACCTTCACTCTGCACGAGAAGTCACACATTTATGGGCAGGGCAGCATGCATAAAGAGTGATGGAAAGAACAGGAGAGTGCACTGAAGTTTTCTGTTCTTATCTGCATCTTCTGTATTTCCATTACTCAAAAACAGCGTCTGTGAGAGCCATTGCACCCTCAGTAAGGGGTTATAATCACTGGAGTGCTCAAGAAGTAGTGATAACTATTCCATTCCTATAACACAAATAGCCTGAGAATACCTCTGATTTAAGTAAATAATCTGCTAATTTTGTACATGAAGCAGTGACAGCCAGTATCTGGAAAACCGTCAGTTTATTTCAGCACAGCAGAGCAGAATTTTACTGTCTTTTCAAAGTACAGGTTTTAAAAACAGCTGCACAGAATTTTCGTTTTAACAGTCTTTGGGTGTAAAGGGTGCATTTGACAGTAGAGTAAATTTTGACTAATGTTTAAATGGAATTTTGTTCATCCGAGGCTGATTTCTTTTTCTTTTTAAATCTCATGTATCTGTAGAGGTGATTTTATCAGAAGCTGCCATCACAACTAGGTCAGCATTGCATTTATGTCACTAATCTTATCACCTCCAATTAATCTTGCACGTGAATTCATTATTTAGGAAATGCCAATCTTGTCTGGAAAAGCACATCCCTTTTTTTATCATCTCCGCTAATCCAACACACCAGCAATATTAAGCCTGTATTATACTGCATCATCGCAAAGGGAGGCTGGTCATGCTTATGCGTGAAGACTTCTGAAAAATCCTTCTAGATTTTAATAAAAAGGTGCTGGGAAGTGATCTAGTAGAGGGTGTGTATGTGTATATATAAATATGTGCATAGATATATTTATATATACACACACATGTATTTATGTATATATAGCTGTAAAGCACAAATGCTGCGTTCCTGTAGGCTGCGACCACATGAGAGCCGAGAAGTGTGACAGCAGCGCCCATGAAGAGGAAAAAAAAAAAAAAGAAAAAAGAAACCACGAAAAAACCCCGAACCGGTCATCCGGCAGGGCCATGAGTGGAGCGTCCCCAATCAGCGCCGCAGCCCCGGGGACAGCCATCTATGGCCATGGGGCACCAAGTGCTGGCGCTGACAGGTGCGGATGGCGGGGATGCGTGGCATTGCTGCAGCCGGGCCGGGGACCTGCACCGCGCTGGCGAGCGACGCCGGTCACTTGATGCTCCGCTCCCCCCGTGGATTCCCTGGGCGGCTGGGCTCGGCGGGTGCTGCTGCCTGTCTCCTGTGTCAAGGCCAGGGAAATGCGATCCCCTCCATTGAGGGTTGGCGTAGGAATCCTACATCAGCTGCCCAGGGGGGATTTGTGGGGTTTTCAGACCTTTTGCGCCACGACGATGGACGGGAATAAGCCTGAAGGATGAGGAAATATCCTTACTTAGAACCTCGGGAATTACTCAGATCTAAATTCTTTTTTTCTTTAAAAAAAACCCAACAGTTTACAAGTGCAGTGATGGACAGAAGTGTTTTGTATGTCCCATGAAATAATTGTGAACATAGGAGGGTGTAAGCTTAGTTGCATGCATTAATAGAAATTTTAACACAAAGCTCTAATGCTGGAGTCTTCATGCAATTTGCTTTTGTTTCTTTCTGAGAAAACCCAGAAAGATGCTTGGTTTAGATTAACTGCTATGACATCTCTGACTCTGACATATCCTTCTTCTATTTATACTCACAAAGCCAAAGTTGCTCTGTGTAATTTAAGTCAATACTAAATAGAAAAGTGCTGGCGAGTGGGTAAGATTGAACATCAAAGAAAGGGATTGTGCTTAGTCTCTTTTAGAGAGCAAACCTCTGCCATCTCCCCGTCTCTGGTCTCACCCTCTTTCCAGTGGGGTACAGCGGCCGGGCAGCAAGGTGTGCTCTCTCACACGGATGCCGGGGATGTGCTGCAGAGAGGCAGCAGGAGATGCAGTGAGTCTGACCGGTCTGCTACAGACGGCCGGGTCAGAGCGAACAGACCGCAGCTCTGGAGGGTGCAGGCTCGGGGGCTGCACCGTCTGCGCTGCCTTGCAGAGCTCCCCTGTCCCCAGGTTGCGTAGCATGGCCACGGGGAACAAAGAAGCAAAAATCCCACTGTCCTGATGCCCTTTCAAAAAACTGATTTGCTTTCATTGTATTACAAAATATTGTGGATGTGCCTCGGTGCATATCAAGAGGGTGAGTGGAAGAGAACAGACCGAACTCTGTAAGCAGGTGGAAACCTCGTGTCCTGATGAGCTCGCAGCACACACGTATAAACATTCATAACACGCTGGTCGATCATTCGTACGCAAAGAGAAGCAGATGTTACTGGCAAAGGGTGCTGGCATTGTTTGGTTTCACAAGAGGTGTGATTAGAGAAGGTACTTGAAGGAGGAGAGAATAATCACTTGGCATGCAAAAATGAGAGGCAAATCCAAGCAGAGGGTTTGGTGCATTGTTGTGAAAAGCACACTTATGTGTATTCATTTGAAGAAGACAGACAATGGAAATATTTTTTTTCTTTAAAACTTCGTTGGAAATAAAATAGTAACAAAAAGGTTAACATGTGGTTATAGAAGTTCAGCTATTATATAAGCCCTGTAGCTTATTTCAAAAAGCATATAAACCACAAAAGCATTTTATGATTTATACAAAAGAGGTAAGAAATGTTCCATTTTTCTGTGTTACTGGTATACATTTTTTTTTTGTCTGGAGCTTGTTAGATAACAGTAAGTATAATAATGTTTTATCTGATTCTCCTAAACATGCAATTAAAGTACATTAGTACCAGCATACTAGTTTATGTTCATTATTAAATGTAAAAATCTAAGAACTCTACATTAATGGAACATAAAATTTGAGATTTTAGTTACACAGAAGTCAGGGGATTCAGATGGACGGTTCCCATAGCAACCTATCTCTTCCTCTTTGTGTTTTTCATTTCACTAGAACCTTTCATTACTTGATTGCACCATACATTGTATCGTGCAATTTCATCATAAAATTTCATCATTATATAACTGTGCAAGAGAAGAGAGTGAAGGTTGTCTTCACTCAACACTTTCTAACTTTAATGTTTCCTTTGTACAGAGAGCAAACTGACACTTAAATTAATTGGGTCCACGTTTTAAGTATTTTCTGCTTTTCTGGGGGGCCTTCATAAATTTGGCTGGGTTCTTTGGAATGGCTATAAATAATAAAGCAGTTGAACACAATAGCATATCATTCTTTTGTAATTGACTATTGTCTGCCTTGCCACGTAGATATGTGGCTTCGGTGAGCAAAAAAGATACCAAACCATTCTTCATTTGTGGCTAAAAGATTTATCCCATCCAGATAAAGGAAAGAAAGTGATAGTGGAAAATGGAGGGCACTTGCGGTTTTTGTCTTCTGACAGCGGAATATAATTTACCAAATTACAACTCTGTGGGTTGTCATGGTCGCTAGTGAGGTTATAAGTTAGGGATCATTGTGGTGACTTCTAGACAACATAACAGATACGGGAATTTGTAGAAGTAGACCTGTAATTCTGAATTTTTCCATACTGTAAATTTTGATTGCAGAGGAAGAACCAGCAAGATCGCACTTTTCATTGCACAAATGAAGATAGTGATGAACCTTGCAATAGTTAGGTCTTTGTTGCAGAGGATATCAAAATGGAACAGGCAAAGTGGGCTCGTATGAACCTTTTGGGGAACTTATCAACCGACTTTGTCTTTTTAATTTGGCAGCTATACTTTGAGCATTTCCAAGCCCAAGCATCTGTGATTTCTCAAGCCCTAGTGTGGAGCAGCTCCACAGAGCAGATTAACCTGAGAAGAAAGGAGATACCCCCCTACAAAGATGAGCAAACTGAAGGATAGGACCAAAAAAAAAAAAAAAAAATTAATTTCTAACCTTCTCCACTCTTCCTGTTAAAGAAATGCTAAAAGAAGAGAATAATACTGCAGAAACAGAGACAGGATTAGGAAAATGAAAGGCTTTTCCTCCTCAAAAGCCTTCAAATTGCGATGATTTCCATTGCCTTGATAAAATCAGACCTGGCTGGTAGTGCCATATTTTCTTTTGTGCTTTTGTAGTGATGATAAATTTTGCATGAAATGAAAGTAAATAGTTGTTTATACTTCATTTAACAGCAGCCAGTATGTCACTAAGTCAGCACTTCTCCTCTGAGATTTATAGAGCAGGATTTAGGCTAAATTGCTGGCATATGAGATTTCAGCCAAAGGTTGTTTTCCTTTAACCATTTTGTTCTTCAAATGCCTTGGCTGATTTTAGGTTATTGGAGTCCAATATAATTACTTGTTTAATTGCTTGGAAGAAATAGAGCTTCCGTAGTTCAAAAATGGCTTATTTTCTTTAAAAATAACTGAAATCTGGCTTGGGGTTCTCTAGAATGCAATGCACTATACAATTGTGTAATTTTATCCTCTTAAATATTCCCTGAATAGTAATTAAATCTTTGGAAACTACCTAATCTCTAGGCGGATGCGATAGGTCTGGCTCTTTTCCAGGGCTTGCAAGAGGCTATGACAGCTTAACATGGTAAGAAGTATGGTTTCTAAATCGCTGCAAGACTGGGTCAAAGACTCTAGCCTGCTGAAACCCAGTTGGTCTTCTTAATGACTCCAGTCTTCTCCGATGTCCAGAATCAGCCTCTGCTTTCAAGAGGTGACAGAGAGCGGAGGAGAAGAGGAAAAACAGACACGGAGTCCAGAAAGCTTGTGAATAAGGATGGGTCAGTTAGATATTGGGCAGTGCCACTTTTAGTTGGGATGTACCAACAGGTATTGGATGTGTTGAAGCACAACAATAAGGCACCTTTATGAGAGGTATAATGTGGTAGGTGATGATGTGGAGGAGAGTAGCAAACAAGACATTAGAACAGGCAAAACTGTAGCCTGCACATTGAGAAGCCAGAGATAAAGCTAAGGTGCTCAGGATCATTATATTTGTCCTGAATACCACTCAGTACCTTAGTGCAGAGGATAAGTATGTCACTTTCAGCCTGCTCTCTTCTCCAGGGGAGGACTGTGTATGTGAGTGTGTGTGTTCATGTGCCTGTGCAGTCCATCAGTCTGTTCTTCTGTCTTTTCCCTTATAAATTCTTCTTTTTTTATTCAGTGTCAAGCAAATCTGGTGCAAAGGGAGGGGTCTTACAGACAATGAAATTCCAACAAGTTTCATGAAAATTATATGTTCTTGTACAGAAAAAAAAGAATCAGAAATTACTCCCAGAAAGACTCCCAGCTGAAGGCAGCATTGCAGCATGAGTCCTTACACACAGAAGGAACAAAGGATCACCAGAAGGATGGGTAGGGGGCAAGAGAAGCCCCGAGAGACCCAGCCACCGGGAAGCTTCTCTGGATATTGCACTTTACCCCAAAATGCAATTCACAGGGAGCCAGGCATTAGTTCCAGCACTCAGAAAGCTAGGAGCTGTGCCTCTGACTGCAGTACACTTGTGGAAATTTCTATTGCCTAACCTTACCCCAACTCATTGAAACATGTTCTTTTTCTCTTTTTTTCTTTTTTTTTTGGGGGGGGAGGAGGTGGGGGGAGCAGTGAGGGGAGGGCAGGGCAGGGACGAAGTGCACTGCATTAGTGATCTTGTTTAGCAATGTCAGCCAAGGTACCAGCCAAACACACTGGACTGATGGGTTTTGCAAGGGAAAGGTTTGCCTCTACTCTTTAGGGCTAAAGTTAATTTTGGATAGAATACCAGCACGATTTTACTAAATTCGGTCTTTCTGGTGAAAACACAGACAGCTGCTTCTCTGCCTGATGTGGCAGCAACCTGCTCTGTAATAACATGAAAATAAAAAGAAATATTTATGGAAATAAAAACATTACTATGTTGGGAGGGAATCTGGTCTCCTTTTGGAGACTGCTGCAAGAGATGCATTGCATTATGTTGCCTTTCTTCCTCTGATCATCTGAAAGATGGCAGTGCATTCCTGAACGTCTACAAACCACAGAAGTGACTGTTTCACGTGAGCGCTAAGTAGACAGTTGCAGAGCTTTAGGGCAGTGTGAGTGTGCTGAGGACAAGCTTCTTTTACCCAGATATGGTCTTGTGAATGCAGCAGACAAGGATTTGGGAATGATGGGAGGAGAAAAGATTCAAAGAGGCTGCAAAACATTCCCCCTCTTGTCTTTTCATACTGCTCTTCATCTGGCAGGATAACGCTTGTGCAGCTCCCTTCCCTCACCTATGTCCATTCAGTTGCAGCTGTGTTGACCTCTGGGAAAAAAGAGGTCATTGTCATTTGGAAATAGAGGAGCTGGACTGTTGTCTCAAAGCTTGGAGTTGAGGGTGCCGTCTAATCCAACTCACATCAGCGTCATTCCCCAGAGACTCCATCAGTGACTTCAATAAGCTCAAGAAAAGGTCCCAGGAGCGCTGATCTGGATTTCATGTCTGGACAGCTTGATCCAATGGATCTTGGAAACAAAATATTTTATGTATTCAGAGGACAACCATTTTGTATGTATATGAAGAGAAGAACATTAGTTGAGATTAATTATTCAGATGTAAAAGAGAAATTTCACTTTTAATATATCATAATTTATCTATTAAATCTACCAAACAACAGCTGATTGCAAAAGCCCTCTCTATAATTGGCTTGTTTCAAGCTAGTAGCAGTAGAAATCACACATGACTGTGTCAGTTCTGCTAGTTAACATTTAAAAGATAAAGGAGAGATAAGAGGGAGTGGAGAGGAAGTGTAGAGAATCATTCAGGTTGTTTTAGCTTCTTAAGGTTTGATTCAAATGGATTTATGATTGTGTGTCAGTTGTAGCCCATCGGATTGGATATGAAATCTGTATAGATACAAAGTTTGAAAAGAAGGATCTACACTGAGCCAGCCTTCCACAGTTGCATATATCTGTGTCAGAGGTCCACAACATGAGTTTGGAAGGCTCAGATCTCTTAAGGCAGATCACCATCGCTTTGCTGACTTGCACAAAATGTGAGGTTCAAGGTGTGTGTCTTCACAAGGAGAACAGCTTTATAGCTTTTGCAGGAATAAGAGGTCTCTGTTCCTAAGTCTCAGGTAAAATGCAGAAAATGAAGTCTGATTTTTAATAAATATATACAATAGTACAGAAACAATTATAAAACTTGAGGGCTTTAATGGTGTTAAACTGGGCATTGCCATAAAGGAAATAATTAGGAAATGTACTTCTCCAAAAAGAACAAAAAGCTTATATGAGAGGCAATCATTCTGAGAAGACAAAAAGAAACCAGTTGGAGCATCCCACACTAATACACGGCACAAGCATAGACACTTATAAACACAAGAGTGCTATGTGACCTATATGTTGTAACTGAGATTGCTTAGCCAGGTTTCAACTCAGAATTAACTGCAAGCTGACTAATAAAGCAGTAACAGCCAAATGGACTCTTTGAAGAGTTTTTGATTGAGAAATTCTTAAAGCTAAATTTGAGAAATCTTACAAATAATGACTTTGTGTACTATTGCTTGTAGTTGGGGCATCCACAAAGACTTGCTTCTCATATTCTTTTACCTTAATGCATCCAATGACTGCTCTTTGGTGATCTGTCAAGGTAGATCAGTTAAAACCTATTTCAGGCCAGGCAACCATTCTGCATTGTTAGCTACTGATTGCATTCTGTTTTTAAGTTTTTTCATCTCCGTTATTTATCTTGGTGATGATGATCATGGTTGTAAGATTTGATTTGAGCTGATGAACCTGAAATTCATTTGTTTTGACTTTTCACTAAGCATCTATTTTAGCCTTGCTTTTTCTTGTACATTAAGCTTCAGCACTGTGCATTTGTAGCACTGTAACTGGAGTCAGTAAAAAGTAAACACCATGTCTAGAAGCTCTTAATTGGTATTTCACAGCCACATTAGCAACTCTGTCCTCCCCCTTGTCCTATCAAAACCACATACTTAGGAATGTCAGAGCACTGCTAATGTCATCCCTTACATCCAATTCAAAGCAAGAATTCAATTTAGGTACTCCTCATTCTTCTTCTGTGAAGAACATGAATTCTTAAATTTGTTGCTGGGGTTATTTTTCATTTCTTCCTCCTGTATATTTCTTCAGAGAAAAGGAAAAGTTGGGGTATTCCACTGTAAACAGTATGCATCGTTTGCTTTTATGTTCATTTGTTTCAAATGGTTAAATATGTTAAAATAAATTGCATTCTGGGTGGTTATCTTAACCTGCTAATGCTATCCGATACTGTGGGAGGGGGTGTACTAGCACAGGCACTTTGCCAGATTGCCAGCTTTGTTCTTTGTTGACTGATTCCAGTTTCAGAAGGAAGAGGTCTGTATTGTCGTCTCTTGCCACTCATAATTGGGGACGTACAGAATCAATGTAGTGGATCTGTAGCCACTACTTTCTTTCCCTAAAATATAATGTAAAACCTTCCATTGCTGGGCAGTTTGTGTTTCTGTAACACTGCTGAGTCTTTCTTGCAGCCTGTGTCAAGGATTGAACTTTCCAAATTATGTATTTCAGACGTTGAGAAAGAAAGGACTTAATGGCTGTGACAGTCCAGACCCCGATGCAGACGATTCAGTAGGTCACAGCCCTGAGTCTGAGGACAAGTACAGAAAAATTAATGAAGATATTGATCTAATGATCAGCAGGCAAAGATTATGTGTAAGTACTCTGAGCTCCCTTTCATTTTTTTTACTTTCTGATATTTCTCTGAACCTGGCAGGCATTGAACAAGAAAGAAAACAAAGGTTGTGAAAGCCCCGATCCTGACTCCTCTTACGCTCTCACCCCACGCACTGAAGAAAAATACAAAAAAATTAATGAAGAATTTGATAATATGATCAAGAGCCATAAAATACCTGTAAGTACCAAAGGTTAGATGGCTGTCTGCTGATAACTGCTGCAGTAACAAACCATAACCCTTTCAGTTCTGGCTTCTTAAGGAAAACATTTCAGCTGGAAACAGGCTTTAATAGCCCAATATATAATTAAACACTGTGGTCAGAAAATTTCACATGACATATTTTTCTTCCAAGTCTCTACCTCTGACACACAGACAAAGCCTACTATAGGTGAAACCTACGGAAGGAAGTGAAATATACATATATACATTATATTCACTTGATTTACAGAACTGTTTTACCACACCACTCGCCCAAATTATATCTAAAAAATAACGATGGAAATCTTTCTTTGTGGACAGGCTAACAAACCCACAGAATACTTTCTGTGGTGATATAGAAAAAATGATGTAGAACTGAAATTCCTTTATATATAGTAATTAGTGCATTCTGTGCGTGTCACTTCACTTCTCAAGTGTCTCTGCTAAACTCAGTTGCAGCACTGAAGGGTTACAGCTACTTGCTCGCTGCAGAGAAACAGACTGCATGAGAGCCTAATGGTAGGATTCAGACATGTTTGTGTGTTGGGGTGATTTTACAGCTTTATCAGAGAATTTGCTTTGACCTCATCAGCATTTCTTTAATGCTTTAACATGAGCTAAATTTTGTTTTAACCAAGTTAAAATTTCTAACCATCAGTCATATGCCTTGCCAGATATCTAAGAGAAATAACTCTGCATGTGCTATTTTGTTTTCACAAGACATATGAGGGGAGAATACTTTGTCATTATGTTTAATATTACATTTATAAAGCTGACAAAAAGAATGTGGAGGTTTGGAGGTTATATTTGGCCCCTCTTCCAAATGTGTATGGAAGAGAAAATAGCAAACCAAAGATTTGCCCAGGTACAAAGAAGCATCTGAATTTGCATAGGTAACTGCTTGCTTCTAGAAGAGATCATTTGGATGTGTTCATTCCTCATTCCCACGTGTAGGTTGTATGGTTAGCTGCCAAAAAGGATGTCTGTATACCCAGAACGAGCAAAGTCTCTTCTGTAGTGCTAGTCAATTGTGTGTGCAAAATCTGATACCTAAGCTGAGGATACCTCTTCAGGATGCCCAGATTCTGTCTCATGGAGTGTAAGTGTTCTTTCCATTAGTTCTCAGCAGAAAGATTTTCACCCAAGTTAACTGAAATTTGGAGAAGTTCTCACATCATGGCAAACATATTTTTGCAAAAAAAATAAATAATAAAGACCTTCCCAGAGACCAGAATTGCACCAAAGTTGATAAATGAGTGTTTGGAATGGATGATTAAGGATGCCCAATACGTATATAAAACATCAGGGAGACATACATATATATTCCATCTTTCTATATCTCCCTTTTTATTTGCTTCTTTTGCATAGCGGTTTTTCTCAGGGAAAAAAAAAAAAAGCTCTAAAGCTGTCACCATGAATTTGGTTTCTCTGGATGGAATTCAGTTTGACAAACGATGACTGCAACATTTACGGTGACTGTTATAAGCTGGAATGCTTAACCCTTTTTCACATCAAACTCTTACCAATTGCCATTCCTTTCCTCTTTCAAGGATGACCTTTGTCTTGTTCAAATCAGAGTGACGGAATTTTCAATCAGATGATAGTATTTAACCAACCTACTTTTCTGCCTTAAAAATTGTCTTTGGGATGCTCCTTCAGATCCTCTGTTTCTGTCATGCTACCTGTTTTTGTTCCAACAAAGCAGCACGTTATAACCATTTGAAATCTTAAGACACGAAAAAAAAATACTTGGAAAAAAACTCATTCCTGTGGCAGTGAGTTCTGTCACTTTCTTTACCTCTATAAGCATTTGGGAAAATTGTCTTTTCAATAAAACCAGGAAAGTTCTAGGTATTAGAAACAACACATTAATATAAACATGGTACATCGCTTTTGTCCTCCCAAAAATTAATGGGCTTTCCTGCTGGTTGCTTTCATTAAATTTAACCTTTTGACATCAAATGTAGTCCTACTTCAGCTATTAACTTGGTAATTAACTTGGTTTCCTGAGCTGCATTTTGGCTATAATGTAACTTCCTACCTTGCAGAGATGTTACAAGGTACAATGTACTATCTTTTTGTGAAATTACTTCAGACATGCTTCAGAGATACAGAACTGCAAAATGTTAGCGTTTCTTTTAATGTAAGACAGGATATCCCTTCTTTGAATACTTCACACGCAGAGCTCAAGATCTGTGTGCTCTATCAAGCTGCTTACCACAAAAGGAAGAATCAGTAGGTGTTCCCAAATGCAACAGGAGCTCCTTCTCTTGGCATAAGCTGAGATGTAATGGGCAAGATAGAGCTCAAAGCTAGCACGTAATGGAAATTTGCAAATATAGTCTATTTTAATATATATTATATATATTATATACAATAATATTCTTAACTGTACAAATCGGTGTAACTTCAGGGAAGTCAGGGAAGTTATATTCATTTAGTTGTGATCATCGAAGGCAGCCAAAAAAGTTGGGGGGAAGAAAGCAAAATTGAACAAAAAGTCACCAAGTCAAGTCATTAAATCACTACTTACAAAATACATAAAACAATGCAATGCCTATGCCTGGTCTTGTAACAGAATAAAGCTGCTGCCAAATGAAAACAAAATTGGCTTTTACTCCTAACAGCTAAGGCCAATAATGTTTCCTCAGATAATTTTCTGGGGATAAGTATTTATATTGTTCTAAAACATCTGATAATAATTAGACATTTATTTGTAGTTTTCATAAGAGTGATGAAAGCGGAGGAGACAGAAATAGTCCACTAGAAGGGAGCTATAAGTGTTTCTGTCTCTAAGTAAATGAAGGCCTGGTTGAACATGGGGAGGATAAAAACAATATTTAACACAGAATGTTTGATCCATTAATTTCCAAGGGTTTTGAGTCCCCAACACTTTGCTTTGCACAACATACCTCAGCTTGCGTAGCGCACATCTAACGCAGTGTGTGCTGTACGCTGGTGGTTTCCTCTCAGGTGAACCATCTGCCCTCTTTGGCAATTGTGTCCAAAGGAGAAAAGATAGAGGGGAAAAAAAAAAATGCAAAATGTGGCAAGCTGCATACATGTTAGAGTAAGGCTACGTCTATGCTAGTAAATTAGCAAATGGCAAAGAATGTACCGACGCAGCGGGAGGTGCTTATCTCTGCTCTGAATTGTTTGAACAGTCCCTGGCATGCTTTTGGCACTGGTCAAATAACGCTCTCCAAGATAATTTCTTAGCTCTGTTTGGTAGTTAGCCCAGGCCAGGAACAATTCCCGATTGTCAGTTTATATGTAGTCATGATGTTTTTGAGGTTGAGAAAGCTTAATAGTATGGACATGGACTGCTCGGTGGCCTCAGATGGCCTCATTTCTGAGGCAAGTTTAATTTACTAATATAGATATTACGCAAGTGCATCATAAGCTTTAAGGTCCATCAGGCCTAGCTGGAATAGATATGCCCCTTGACTTACCACCAAGAATGAGTGGGGAATCTGCAGTATTCTTGGTGAAGGACATATAAGACTGTAACAAAATTTGGGCAACCAGAGCAAAAATGTAGCTAGAGACTTACAGTGTAATACTGGTGCTCATCCAGACAAACTTCTCTCTCTAACCTTCAACTGCTGGGGAGAAGAAATAAAAACTACTATTATCCAGATATAGTGTGTATCGTGCTGCAAAACAGAGAGTAAACTGACTTTGCCCTGATAAAATTGCCTATGAAGCACTCTGTAAATAGATGTAAGTATATCCAGACAGTAGGTAAAACGGTGAAAATGAAAGCATTACTACAGAAATTAAGAAAATAATTTGCTTAATTAGTTTAAAAACATCTTTTTAAAAGGACAAAAGGAAAGCTAAGTAACTGTTTCAGCAATATTCATATGCTTCAGTGATGACTAGTGAGACAGGCAGCCGCAAGAGCAACCGAGACTGGAGCTCTTTTGTGCTGTGCTAATATAGAAAAAGAAGACTGCAGCCCTTCAAGGGTTTGGTTTGTACAAGGAAGAAATACAGAGCATAATTATGAAAGTAGGTGAGCCTGTTGAGGATTGGCAAGACCTTCAGATTTGCATTTTTACCCATGTCTTAGTTTAGATAGCTCAGAGATTGGGATTAGAGTAAACAGAAAATAGAGACAATATTGGTGTCATCAGCTGTCTATCCAGGCTCAGAGGGCACATTTCACAGATCTCATGACAGAGGTGACGAAGACACTGTGAAAAGTGCTTCTCAATGGGTGACACTCAATCTGGCATGAGCTGGCACTCAAGCGGGCAGGATCATGTGCTTGAAGCCACCAGGCAGACAGATGTTCACCACAGCCCTGAACGTTGCAATAACAAGAGACTCCATTCATGGAGGCTTATTCATGTCTCACATCAGACTGAAGGTGGAGCTAAGACATCTATCCTCATGTGCATTCACTAGCTAAAACCTTTTGAAAAGGCAGAAACCAGCAGCAGCAGCTGGCTTTGAACTCCAGGAGCAGCCATGCACTCCTGACTTGCATGGGATTTGGGAACCTCTTGGGTCCTCCTGTGGCCAGTGAAGAGAATGTCTTGCTTCAAAACATATCTTCAGGCTGATAAAATGTTTCAGGTTATGCTGTGTGAACCTATTTCCAAGGAGCCTAGACCTCAGTCATGACATACACCGCTACTCGTTGTGCTGCGTACTTTGTGAATTTTCCTTTGAATGACAAGCCGCACATGCAGCTAGTGGGCTGGACTTCAACTGTGAAAACATCTTCAGGAAAAAAAAGGCTGCCCTGAAAGAAATAAAGAACATACATACTTCATAAAATACATTTTTCATCACGTAATCATTTATTCTCTTTTTTCTATTTGTGAGACACAAACATTAGTATGTGTCAGGATCCCTACACAGAGCTAGCAGCACATGTAGCTTTGCTCCTTACCCACTGAACACACAGATTCCCAAGACACCTCTACTCCCCTTCCCACCTCTGCTTAAACCAGTCAGCTCTATGGAAAATATCAGCCCTTGGGGTGCACTTCAGCTTCTCAGCACAGGGAAGTGAGTCCCAGCGTGCAGCCCCATCTGGGGAGCAATGCCAGCAGGTCTGTCCGCTCAAGGGCCCTACTTGATTTCAGCCATTATGCTGTGGCCATCTCTCACAAACCCAGGTCACAGGCTACCTAGAGGGTTTCAGAGTTAAATTAACACCTTGAAATAAGTCCCAAGGCATTTGTGTAATGTATCCTTCACATCATACCCTGAATTAAAATCTTGCTGTGAGTTTCAGTGGTTAAGCAAAATGATTCCTCTATATTTAGAGCAAAATTATGTCTGCTTCTAGAAAGGGGAGGGGACAAAAAAAAAAAAAAAAAAATCTTCAGGGATAACCGTAATTTGATGGCCAGCGCTGTAATATGCGGGGCACAGCCAACAGCTCTAGCCAGCCGGAGAAGAGACGTGGGTGGCACAAGGTCACAAGGTCAGGGTGCCTCTGTTGCCTGACACAGCAGATTATCTCCCTGGCTCTCAACATACTCCCTTTAGGTCCTTGAAGGTTTACCAGTACTATCAGCTGCCAAGAACAAAATTAAAATCTGTGATTTCCTCCCTTTGAAGATGTTACAAGGCTGGTGTAAAGAATTTTTAGACTCCTGAAGTTGATAAGATTTTTAAATGGCAAATTAAGGGGTACTTTTTTTGCATTCAGGTATTTGAATATTTAAGATGGTGTCAGGTAATTCTGAAAAAGTTTTCTTTCCATTCACAAAGGCAAGAAGTTAATTATTTTAAAAACAAGTAAATTAAATATGGAGTTCTAGTGTATTTGAATGCTACCAAAGTCATAAATATTAGAGAAATTCAGACAACTGCCACCAAAGAAAACCCCAACCAATAAACCCACCAACCAACCAAGAAAACCTGAGTTCAGTTTTCTAAGAGCATAATGAGAATCAGGTACTGCATCTTCTCGCACCTTCTGTCAGAATACGTCCATAATTTGGTTCTTTTTTGAAAGGTATTCTTGCAAAAGAAAATGGCTCAGGAAAGGATCCTGCCTTACAGCATGAAAACAGTCTATTGAAAAAGTGTCACAAAATACCTTCACCCACTAATCCCCCCAGAAAAAAAACAAAAGACAAACCAAACAAAAGCCACAAAAAAACCCAAAGACTGGTGTGCATCTAAAGTTCTTGTATTTGTTACCTGCCCCTGAGTAGAACTTTGTTTCTTTTAAGCCCCGCCAAGCTAAGATACAAACTTTGTTGGTGCATTTAACGTGATTCAGCATCGTTCTGGTTGCTAAAGCAACATAAGCTGAAATTAAAGCTTTCCCTTTTGCATTCCACACCTTCTAATTTTTCTCCATGCAATGAAGTCATCATAATCATGTACCTTTGATCTTGCAGTCATCTGTGACACTAGATTAAGATATCACAAGTGAACAATTATGACTTCATGGAATGAAAGAAGAAGAAAATTAGGCCTCATAAAGCAGGGTTTTGTTTTAAACGGAAAAAAGTGGAAAAATCTTTCCAGCTGCATTAAAGGAAGATGGAATCATTATTTGAAAAATCATATTTGAAAGCCTTGGTAACTCTTTCGAAACTCTTCTCTTGACTTTTGGGGGAGGGGACAAGCATAAATATTTTAACCACCAACTACAAAATATTCAAACTAAATATAGAGTAACTGTACTTGAAGGCTGTTGTGCTTCTGTACTATTCTCATCTTTGTTTCCCTTTTTTGCTTGTACAGGCTGTTCCACCACCAAACTTTGAGATGCCAGTTTCTATCCCAGTGTCCAACCACAACAGTTTGGTATACAGTAACCCAGTCAGCTCGCTGGGAAACCCCAACCTTTTGCCACTGGCTCATCCTTCTTTGCAAAGAAATAGCATGTCTCCTGGCGTGACACATCGGCCTCCGAGTGCAGGTAACACAGGTAGGCTCTGTTCAGTTCCATCCCTTTAAATGCTCTTTTATCAGCTGCTTGTGTGCCTTAGGTCACTTTAAACTGTACTCTGAGAAACAAGACTTCTGTTTTTACCAGTCATAACAGTTTGTCCAAAATTGCTGTGTTGAAAAATCAAAAGAAGAGCCAAAGGGGTTTCTATTCCCAATTTAGAAAATAAAAAAAAAAAAAGTTCTAGAAAAAGCTGAATATTGACTAAGATTAAAGGAAATCAATAAAGGATAAAAGGGCAGACAATTTGCTGTTTCATAAAAAGGCAGCTTGTTTACTTAATTCATGCAAGAACTCACTATACTATAAAGTTTAAGGGGGCAGGGGAGAAAATGGAGCCAACACAAACAAGTTGAAGCAAGTAAAGTAGGACACTCGTTAAGTCATCATTCTAGAGGCTAAATGCAGAGTTTACTATTATTTATGCATTCATAGGTTCCTGGATGGGTAAATGTTAGTTGAGCTCTGTACTTGAGTGCCTTGTATAGCAAGAGGCTGTGCTTTGCTCTGGTGATGATGAGGGCTCATCTCTGAATAGGATAAATGGGGATTAAGTTCATTCAATCTGTCTGGCTGAAGGAACGTCAAGATCCTTAAGTATACCAGGTTCAAAGAACCATTTGAGGTCCCCAAGTGCAAAGAGAAGGTTTAAAAATCCTTAGAGTGAATGTCTGTGAAAGGCTGAGGAAATTCAGATGAAAAACTATGTAAACACACGTTATAGCTTCTGAGTTACGTTCTCGTACGGGAACTTTCAGTCTCTTCCTCCCTGCTCTATGTGAAAGCCTTTGCTTTTCTGACTAATACTGAACTAAATATAGTTTTCAAATGAAGGACTACTATACACAGCTTTCAAATATAATTTATTTTTCATGTGATGTGTTAGTATGAAAATAAAATAATGAAATGTTGTGTACTACAGATCTTGTTTGTCCTTGAAAGGCAAGTATCTTGTAGGGGTAATATTAAACACTGCCATTTTATGACTGTGGGTCTGATCCGATGCCTGTTGATGTTAGAGGAAAACAGTGGTGGGTACTGGAGCAGCCTGTTTGAAGTTAGAGAAAAAGTTTTGAAATGTTTGCCTGTTATAATTTATCGTGCTTATTTGTAGTATTTCATTTCAACCCCCTAGGTGGCCTGATGGGTGGGGACCTCACAACCGGTGCAGGCACCAGTGCAGGTAAAGAGAAAAGAATTTATATTTATTTTTCTAAGTGAACAAAGGACTTCCTTCAAAGTCTGAGTCCTAAAATAGCTCCATCCTGGAGGTGGGATATTAGAAAGTGATTGGCATGGGTTTATTTCCCCAGGCTGGGGGGTGGGGAGTTGATATTTGTGTTTCTCTTATTAGTAGGAAGAGGCTTGTTTTCAGTCATGTCGAAAATCTTGCACCTCAACAAATCCCATGGATACAAATGTCTGTTTTCCTTCACATTAGCTGTTCCATAAAAACTTTTGGGTCCATTGCACAGCCCTGTTCAGGCAAAACTCCAGTGTCAGAAACCCTGGTCCTTTTTAAGTACCAGGGAGGGTTTTTTCCATTGACTTTAGTGGAATTGGGGTTTTGTTTTATGAATTTAAGATTGAGTAAAGATTTCGATATTGAGGGTTTGATTAGACTTCAATCTACTGAGCAGAGATTTGATTTCAAGCCCCTGCTTTAAGACCATTGCTAGTCAGCAAAATCTGTTAGCATTTACTTAAATAATCAGTAATTAACTTAAGCTTAGTTTTATGTATTTACTTAAGTGATTTGGTACACAACAGGGAAAGGATTTTCAAAATACCCATGCAGAGAAAAAGATTAGCCTCTTTAGTCCTGCTCCCATAGAACTAATGAGAATTGTACTTGCTAAGGTCTGTGTTATCAAAGCAATGTTGTCAGAGTAGTCCCCTTTGCTCAGTAAACTCAGTGGTTTGTTAGCAATGTCAGCAATGTTGCATTATTACAAATACGGATTACAAAAGACAATGGCAAGATTACTGTTTCAGTTTGAGAAGTAAACACATATGTTCGAAGAAAATAAACTGAGTGGTAAAACCTGGAGCACGTCCAATTTTACTGGGTTAACTGCTCTCAGAAAGAACTGTATGGAAAAATAGTTGGAAGGTCCATTTTGTGCACTATAAACCAAGCCTGGTATATATGCTGATTCTGACGTTGTCTCATAAAATAAATTATAAAGAAATTCTGGATACAGTGATCTTTTCTTTCATGGCTTTTCTCAGCCTGCGATAGACCACCCCCCTTTTATCTTCACACATAGATGAGTCACAGATGTTTGTGTGATGCATTTGTAGTAAAATTGAAACTGCACAGCATTGTATCAGAAAGGCACTTTCAAGGCACGCTGAAGCTTTGAGGGGTCATTTTGTATTAATTTAGGAGTAGAGAAGGCAGACCATGGGAACTTAGCCATTAGTCTCCTTTGTTCTCAAAAAAAGAAAGCGTGATAGAAAATTACAGTTTTGTTAATTATCTTTTGTCAGCCTGTGAAACTCAACTAAAGAAAGATTCATTCTGGCGATGTTCGCATTTCATCTCACTTCAACCTCATGCACAGTAGAAACTTCAGGAACGGCAACGGAGGGACTCCGATAGGAAATTGATTGTCCTGTTAAGGGGCTCCCTCTTCTGGCTTATTAAGAAATATCATTGCCTCCTTACCGGTTTCCCTATTCCTTTAAAAAGACGCTGGAAAGCAGTTAGTAAAGAAGGCAATGTTTTCTTTTAAAAGGCACGCATACTAAAATAAAAGTTCCTCCACACATACATTTGCCTTAATAATCCCTGTGCTTAATAAAATCTGTATATCAATATGCCAGCTGAAAATTTATATTCTTACTAAATACATTTTTTTCCTTGGAAATATATTAAAAGCATATATAAACACAGGAAGAGGAATAGCTTGATTATTTACTCAAAAATTAAGAATTTGTATTTCCTGGGCGCAGTGTTATGCATTAAGCTCTCAGGCAATATAACTTTGGAGTAGGCAATTGATTCGAAGGGTGTATATATGAGGGGCATTGCTAGGAATGCATCATAAATATTTAATCGTATGAATAGTCTTTGTTCTTTATCTGGCAATAAGAGCTTTAAACACCATTAAAGAAGTGTTCTCTAAATCTCTTAAATGCAGAGCAGTAGGAAGAATCTGATACAGGGCTGAAGGAAGATGAAAAGGTCACTATAAGGTTGAATCCTCTGCTTTAGTTGAATCATTCCACAATGGCACAATTTTGGACAGTCCTCTTTCTTTAGGGTGCAGAAGAATAAACATCAAAAGTTGTCTTTGTTCATCATTCTTCACAAGAAACAGAGATCTCTGTGTTTTTTTTTCTATTTGGCATCTTAGAAGCTGGTAGCATGATCATGTGGTTTAATCTGTTGGGGTTCACATATCTGGCCAAATTAGAACATTATGAATTTGCATTTTTCTGAAGTGTCCAAAAATAGCATATATTCAAAATAACATACTCCAAGAAGAAGAAGAGTCTAAAGAGTTTAATTTCTGCCATTATAAAATGAAACTACTTTTGATTGCTAACTCCAGGCCTCAGTTTCTGCACTACTTTAACAAATTACATTATAACAAATTACATTTTAGCTGCAATATCAGAAATGGAAAAAGATTAGTTAAGCCTGTGTTTTGAGAAGTATGTTATTTTGTTGGTTTGGATTATTTCAAGTAATAACCCTGAAATCATCCACAATTTACCTTGGGAGTCAACCCAAGACATAAATAGAACTTTAAAAAGCTGACTATTTCTTTATAACCCTACACAACTAAATACCATTGGTGATATTTTTAAGTTAAACCAAGGTTATCTCAGGTTTATTAAAGTAAATTTGTTCTTAGCCAAACACTGATTGAATAGTTTTTATCATGTGATATTAGCAACTGCCAACAAAATCAGAGTGAACTTCACATTTAGTATAGTTGCTAAATTATAAATACAGCAATGTCTTTGGCACTGTTCTCTCAAACCAGAGGCTTTTGATTGAAAGAGAGAACAAGAACTTTTTAGACCCAAATCGATATGATCTAAAACCATTCTAGACTAAGTGACGTGTTACCTGTTTACATAGTAGACTATGTGAAGTTCTTTTAAGTTTTAGGGACCATAGTATTTAAAAAAACCACTTAACAGTAACTTGACCAGAAATAAATACCGTCTACAAAGTTTTAGTACGGTAAATTATCTGAACTCAAGTTTTATTCAGTGGCTCAATATTTATGTTGGAAGCCTGATAAAAGGTTAACATTTCAAAAATATTTCAATTGTTTTAAAATCAAAATACAACAGCACTGAGGGACATCTTTCTTTGCATCTGTACCTTAAACTTTTGATTTTCAAATGGAGTTATATTTTTAGATTGAGTTATATTTTTTATTTTTTGTATGTTTTTCAGGTTATGACATTTTGTATTTCATAATTAAGTTTTCTTTGGAATGGAATAAGCCCATCTAAGTCAACAGAATTTCTTTACATTTTAAATCACTATAAAGAATAAAATCAAAGGAAAAATTTTATCTCAAGTTTTAAATCCAAGATGCATATAATAAAAAATATACTTGCTGTAATTGTTTATTCACTTCCTGTGATTTGTTTATTTCACTACTTGATTTTTGTACTGCCTCTATCTTAACATTAATATTAAACTAAAGGATTAAGTTATTCAAAAGTACTTGGGTTTCTATAAATGCTGTCAGAGGGGCTAAGTGCTTGTTCGCTTTAAATCAAGCATCCTCAAACTACCTTTAAACCTGTTCTTTAAAATCATTAGAAACTGAAAAGATCAGTAATGCATTTTGAAAAATTCATCCCATGTCTTTTTAATAAGTGAATCCTATATTTACCTATAAATCAGCAGCTAGTCATTTCCTTCTGGAAATTAACCACAAGATAACAGTTGCCTTCTCATCTTCTGAGGGGTGAGGTCTGGGGTCTGCCAGCCAATATCATAATTTGCTAGTGCTTTCCTGCTCCTTTTTCTTTTCTTGGTGGTGTACTGACTGTGGGTGAATGTATTATATATTCTGCTGGAATTTCAAGCCACATGGGAATATATGTAATAGTAGGGTTTTTTTAATTTATAAGCCCTCAGGGTAGAGGCAATCTGGATTGTATCTTCTCAAAAAAGAGTGATGTACTAAAAAGAAGCAATCTGCCCAAATAAGCCTACAAGCAGTACCAAAAATAAGCAAGGATTTTGAAGGCACCTAGTTGCATTAGTGTCTTTTGAAACTATAAATATAAATAAGTAAACTAATACTAAAAAAAAAAAATTAAATTGAAAGGTTACATAAATATTCTCCACTGTGCCCTGAAATCATGCTTGGCACAGTCAAGAGAAGATAATTCTTAGGCTGCAAATGTGGAATATCTTAAATAAATGAGTGAGTTTAAAACAATGATTCCCAAACCGCAGTTTATGAGCAACCTGTTAGGAGTGGGTTTGCCAGGGAGAGCATGATAAGTCATTGCCCTTCCCTTATTACTCGGTGAGTGCAGTCACCCACAGACCTCTGATCCAAAGACTGGGCAAGATGCGGTACTAAAGTATAGTAAACAATAGTTCCTGCCCAAGAAAGTTCACAGTCCAAAAGAAAGAACATGCAGTCATTCATAACAGAGTTTGTGATGCAATAGTGCCAAATCCAAACAATAAGAAATCATAAATTGGCAGGTTGGCTTAAAACCATCGAGAGGGATAAGAAATGAAAAACATAAGAACTCTCATTTTTTTCTCTTTTTCCACTCATATTATGCCATTAAGTGCTGCTTTTCCAAGCTTTCCTCCATATAAGGAGCATATATTATCTTTTTTTTTAGTGTTTTAAGGGAAGTACCCACAGGTAGCAGATTTGTGATAAAGCGGGAAGAACACTAGAACTTGCTTGACAGCTGTAATACATAGTATGAAGGAAATAGTCTATCTAACAGTACCTGAATTTTGTATCTGTGTAGGCAGTCAGCACAGACCTTTCCAAAATTAAGTCCTATTTCTACCCTAAGCAGCTCTTCTGTTTTATACAGCTTATTCTGACTCTTTTCATATAGGTAAAATCCCGTCAATGAAACTTTGAGAACAAGTTTGAAAGGGTAGATACTGCTGTCCACATAAAAATCAAAAAAATCTTGTAATGGGTATCACGCGAAGGTTGGATACGTGTATTTTCAGCTAACTCATGTGACCTCTTACCACTGAGGAGAACCGCATAAGCGCATTCTGAGTAGACCGCAATGAAAATCTATGAGAATTTGGCCTTTATTAGGTTTCCATCAGTTGTGTTAGTGTTGACTTAGTAATTTATTTAGTTATTCTCTGTCCCATCATCTTTCTAATCAGCAGTGTCTCAATATTTGTATTTATGAAAAGACAGCTTGAAAGTATTGAAAGGGAGAAAGCCCTGAGTTCACATGTAATGAACAATTAAGTGAGTCATACAAACTGTGGTTCTTTGTGAGTGGGATTTTAAAGACAGGCGTGATTGACTTCTTTTCCTTTATGACAAGCAGTTTCAAATGTTCCTCAAGAATAATTTGGATTCTTAGATAAAATCCTTTTCCTAGTGAAGTATGTGGGAATTTTATGCTTTACTTCAGTGAGACAGGGATTTCATTGTGTTCTTTTTGTCTGTACATTCCTGCTCATTAAGACACCGCTCTGTCTTCTGTTGCACAGTGCAATCCATATTCTCGTTCAAATTCAGAAAATATAAGAAGGCATTTCAAATTAGCAAACATCTGGATTTCATGCCTGTCCTCAGTCCTGAAAGAGATAGTTGATGCCTCCTGGATCTGGAATGCAGCAATGAGTTTGCTCTGAGAAAGAAAGCAAGAAATGCATTTAACCTCTTGAAGCTGGAACTGCAGCCACACATGGAAGCTCCTGGCAGTATTAAGTTAATGTGACCCCCGCCCTTTAACTTTTAACATGATTCCCAATTAAGATATTCAATCCATAGATTCCATTTGTTTTCCAAGTCTCTTGCAAGCTGATTTTTCCTTTGATAACAGTTGGAACAGTCTCCCAGAACTAAAAGCCACAGGAGACAGGGGTGGCTAGTTACTGACCTTTTCTTTGCAACTGCTTAAATTGTAAAACAAATCTACATAGTATTATCTATGTGCAAAACACTTTCCTGTTCTGTATATATCTGTTCTAATAACATTGGTAAGTCAAAAATATAAGTGCATATCATTTGTGTTTAATACATGTAGTCCTGAAACTTTCCTGACAATGGATTTTAAATTATGCATTCTTCATTTTTCAATAATTGTGCATTTAACAAAAATCAACAACTTAACTTTAGCTACATGTTTATGAAAAAAAAATGTTAACAGTTATTTCTTAAATGTCTTTGGGGAAGCAAGAAAGTACATTTTCAAATAATGTGTTCAGTTTATAATTGGAATTACTTCTTGCCTTGAAATATTTTTCAGCAAAACAGTGTTTTTCCCAAAAATGAGAATTTATTTCAAACCAAAAAAAGTAAATTATTTGTCATCAGCAAGTAATTTATTAAAAGCAGATGATTTGTCAAAGGCTCTCAAGCAGGCAGTCAGGAGGAGAAAAAAGTCTCCTACCTTTCCCAGGCTCGTCCCTTTTTCCTATATGTCTTCAGAAAAGTTTATATTTTTCAGCAATGTACTGAACGTAGAGAGAGTGAGGAGGGAGCACTGCACAAGGTTGGGAACATGGCACTGTGCTTACTCCTCCTGGTAGCAGCTACAGCGCCAGTGGCAGGGGCAGGGTAGCTGCTTTACCATGGTAAGCCACTTTTAAGTGACTGTCAGATCCCTGACATTTGTTTTGGACCTTAAAAGCTTGTAACACACAGGATTATGGTTCTGATGCTTACTGAGGAATGTCCATGTGTTTGAACTACAGATCTATAATATTTTTAAAGCACAAAACTGAAGACCACTGTGCACTTTTCTTAAGTGATTGTTCTCAATAATTACAACTCAGTTACTGTGCTCATTAGGTGAAGCTTCAAGCCAAACAAGTTAACTTGAAATATATGGGTTTTGAGATGAGCATAGCTATTGATAAATAATAACGTTAAAACAAAATAGTATTGTGGAAGTGCAAATATACCATCAGAAGTAAAGAGGAAGATATTGTTTCTGCATTAAAGTTATATGCTCTGAGATTCTTGAAATGAGGTGCCACTAAAGAATTATGAAAGTAAATAGTAAGATGCTATGATCAGACAATATAAGAATATAAGCATACTGACAATAGTAACTGTACTGAAAAATTTAAAAACCACAAACAGGACCTGGACTTGGATTGTCTATTGCTCTGTTTCTTTGCTGAGCAAAAAATGGAGGAATAAGGATGATCATTCTTGAAGAAGGAAGAGCACTCCCCCTTCTCTCAGTGTATAATGACAAATTTGCAACAGACCCTCACTGCCTATGAGTGAATATACCCCTATTCCAAAAATTGCAAGGAGGGAGTCCAGGGATGTACTGAAATATCTGCCTGCAACTTGGGAAAGCTAATTGCAATAAGAAATGTTTTGAAGGGTTGCTCACAGTTCCTTCTGTGGGTAGCCACAGGCTAATTCTGTAGACAGTCAGGTGCCACCTTTACATTTATTTTATTAAGGTGTGAACTCCTAGACTAAAGTGGGGGAATACTTAGTGCAAGAACTACTTTAGAAACATTTGAATATGGATCTTATTATAGCAACAAAACATAACGACAGTGTTGGTGATCAGGTTAGTTTGCCATGTACTTAGTTATGCACTTGACTCAGCAGTAAAGTATTTGCATGAAATGTAATGGTCTGTGATACACAGGTCGGGTTTCTGTTCTCATGGACGTTCACTCTTTATCTAAATGAACTCATCTATTTCTCCATTTGGCTGAAAAAGCATCTCAGATTTCTAGCCTGCTTGATTCATGGTATGTCCTTAGATTTCCAGGAGTGTTTTGTAATGTGTTCTGCATTGTCAAATGGCCAAAGAGCCACTTCTTTATTTTCAGCTTCTGCCTGAGAAGCATCATCTCTGTCCCAAAGGAAATGTGAGCCCAGTTGCTGCAGTATGGGCTACATGTGCCCTTTTTCAGCACTGGTTGTGTGCACCTGCAAATACTCCACATAGAGTAGATTTTAAGGATGTCGCAAATATTACATGGCAGTAGCGTAAGGGTTAGACACAATTTTGACTACTGCATCTGTGTCAACAGTTCATTAAGGTAGATGGCAGTACTCGGTGTGAAGATTTGAAGGAAAGAGTTGGTTTTTAATTCTTTCATGATGAGGAACATGCCGCCAGGACACCCTGGGGGCAGCTGGGGGCCAGGAACAGTGGAGGTTCCTGGGGGTGGCAGGGCAGGACTTCTCAGCCAGGATCCATCCCACTGTCCCAGCCAGGGAGCAGGGCAGGCGAGGGGGTAGCCGGGGGCTGACCCAGCCCCGGCCATCAGGCATCTCCATGGGGATGGGGATGGGCCAGAATGTAGGCCCTTGGGTGGGGGTCTGGATGAGGCCCAGTGAGGGGAAACATAGGACTGCTGAGAGGATTGTTAATGACACTAAACTTGAGATTTAGCGATAAGGCCCCTACTGTCTAAGTATGTAGGATCTGAGCCTAAGTACTTGAACCAGCCCAGAGACATAGTAAAACTGAAAAACGTGAGCTACAGAATAGAGAAGTCGCTTTCTTCATAGTATACTACAAATATAAGCAAATCACCAACACAGTTTTCCTTGGGAAATTGTGTGAGACCATTTACCTCCACCACGGTGGAAGCAGTGGGTATTTTCCTGGTTTCCAAGATGAGATGTCACTAAGCCTAGAATTGTGAAATGGAATGCACAGCGTAACCTTTAGCTTTTTGCAGTGCAGGTGGCCCTCATGTACACCTAAATTGCATACAGTATTAGCAGTATTTTAGTGATTCCCAAATACTGTCTTTTTTTTTCCCAGCACCGAGCAGCTGTAGTGCCATTAGGGCCCTTTAAATAGCTTTAGACTTACAGAGCAAGAATTTCCCATCAACAGTTATACAGCCTGCACGGCAAGAATGAGTGAGTTAGAGAGAGACCTGGATATCTTATATATATCTTAGTCTTATATTGTTGTAGGAATCTCAACCTTTTTATTTACATTATTTCTAAATGGCTGGTTTCTAAAACCATAACAAAGATTTATTGAGATAGTTTTCTCCGCATTCTCTTCCCATTCTTTCAAATATCTATGAGTTCACAGCACTTTCACCCTATTTCAGTCTAAAAAGCAGCTGATATTTCACAAGATGCTCGAGAATTCTTTCACACAAAGTCAGTAGGTTTTATATACCACATCTGTCTGAGTTGGCTCCCAGTAATTCAGTAAAGAAGGTCCATTAGTGTAATGTTGTGGGAATGGGCAGCTACTTTAATGTAAAGATTTTATTTTTTCTGGGTTAGCGTATCTGCAGATTGGTTTTATTCTACCGCTTGCAGTTAGTAGAGGTCATGTGCTGTGAAATGACTAGCACGCAACATGTGAGCAAGGTCCTTCAATTATCTCTTTTAAAAATTATGTTCAGGTGAACACCAATACAGCTTCCTGGCATTTGTGCGTTATTGTTGGTGTCTGTTTTGTTGGGCTGGTAAACCATAGGCTGTTTCAACAGTGTGTATGCATTAAAAAAAAAAATTTACACATAAGACATGAGAGAGAAAAGGAACCCTTTCATTGCCTTTTAATTACTCTTAGGAACAATTACCATTCCTCCAGAAAGTGGGAAAATAAACTGAGTGAAGAGTGCAAAACTGAGTGTAAATTTAGCAAAATTTCTATTATTGCATTGATTCTTTTATTTATACATATATTTTGAAGTGGAGGTAAATTGTAGCGCAGTTAGCTGTCATGTTTATATAGATTCATTCTAAAATTAACATTCTTTTTGAGAGGCTTGGTGGTCAGTCATAATGTCATATACATGGGATGTGCATTTAATATAACCTAGTAAGACACAGGAATCCTCCCTGAAATAGAATGTACATATTCTTCTTGGAAGAACTATGATATTTTCCACAAGTAAGAGCATACACTTGTTGGAAAATTGAAATGACCATTAATATTCATTGAAACTCCTTCAAGAATTTGAAAGCTCTTTTCCTATTAGAATTAATGCGAAGTAGGCACCCGAGGTTCTTAAAAATCTTCTGTATTCTCAACCCATATGGTCAGTGAAAAGTATTAAAGTAAATGAAAGAGAGATTGAAGAAAGGACGTATAAATTGTGTGTCTTGTTCTTCATTCTTCTAGGGCTACCATAGAGGTTTTTTTCATTCAGTATATTTTTATACCTTTGAAATGACAAATTAAAAAGAAACAAATAGAGACTTGACAGGTTCAAAACTTCAAGAAATCAAAATTTTCCAATTTTTCAAGACTTAAAGACTTTGAATCATGACAATGCTCTTCAAGAATGTTGAGAGATATGGAAGTAAATTTTTCTTTCCTCATTTGTGTTATCTTAACATGTGGAAAGTTTCCTGGCTTAAATGTTCAGTACAGAATTGTTGCCCTAACTCTAAGAATATCAAGAATTGCAGCCACTTTGCAATGACTGTAATACCAATGACCAAAACTACATGCAAGGTATGGGTCTTATCTACAGGGGCTGAAAGAAGAGAAGTAAACTTTGCTCTCTGTCCTGTCATGAATAAACTTGTGCCCTACTCCTACCCTTAAATTCTTAAAACGTGGAAGCAACCATTTAAGATAGTAGTGCATGAATTTGTAACGTAGTTTAAATTGTAGTTTTCCATAAGTAAATGAATTTTTTTTTACTAATTCTTCTTAACTGACTAACTACTGCTGCACAAAAATAACTTTTCTGGATGTTTTTAAAAAGTGATATTGCAGGGATTAATCATGCACTCTGTACTTGGACAGAGTTCCTTCTAACGTCAATGGCACTTGTGCCTAATTGCAGAATGTGGGAACATGCCAAAGAGGAGCATTCTATGCTCAGAAAGCGTTTGTCTTTATATTCTGCCATTAGTCCAAATACAAAGTCTGGCACTGCATTTCATGACACGTGCTGCTCTGCTAGTTCTGTCTAGAAACAAGCTCTTTGCTGTGTAAAATATTTTTACTCTTTCAAGTCAGTATAACAAACAACACGAGGAAGAATTATTTTCTCTGAAAACTTCTTGTATTGAAAGTGCTGTAAATTTACAAATTCTGACATATGCCCTTTAAAACTTGTGCATCTACTGTTTTTATTTTCATTATACATTACAAGTTATATCTGTAATGTTTAAAAATGTTCTATTCCAGCAAAAATATGGCTTTTAACCAAATAAAAATGTAAAGCCAACTTGCTCTAAAATCCATCTGTTTTTCATTTTCTTATAATCTATAATCAGGAAATCCATTCATACATGACATATAATTTTTGCGCTTTCAAGTGGATAGTGGAATGCGATGTTCTGCATACAGTCACATCTAAATCGATAATTGTCCAGGCAGAATGTAATTTTAAAGTATAGGATGAAGGAAGGTTTAATTTGTATATTAGAAGTCTTATACATCTTTTTGCCTCTGAATGTAAATGAGGCCATTCTCTTCGGTGGATTTATTTGAAGGTGGGACAGCTGCCTCAGAGCAGGCCACAGCTTTCTGAGTAAAGAGGATACGGTTTAAAGAGCTGGTTTAAATGCAGACTCTTCTTAACTGTAAACCGCATGCATGCATTCGTCATTGATTTTCAAATGATGGGTTTCTGTATCATTGGTTTAAAGTCCACAGTCTTAAATTCCTGAATCCACATTATACCAAAGAATAACAATTTGATGGCTGGAAAGAGGAATGGTTATTATATGGCTCCAAAATGCTAGCTGGCATAATATGCCATGAACAGCAGAAATCTACTGGTAAAGAGAAGATTGCAGTAGTTCTTAAAAATAATTTGATGTTCCAAAAATACAAATGTAAGAAGTGTTATTGATGTTCAAAATATTTTACATCAGTAGGTAAATAATGGAAGGGTCAGATGAAAGTTTCTGAAATGTTTGATTCTTTCTCTAAATTTTTAATAGAAGATTATATTAAGTAAATCTTCTGTAGAAAATGGGAGTTCTTTCTTCTAAGGGTTTCTGTTCTCTGAAAATCACAACCATAGAAACAAACACACAGATTACAATATAGGTTACAGTGCGTGCTGTTTTGTTAAATATCACAGGTTTTACGTTGTAGAACTAAAAAAAAATGCACTGCTTCTTCAAACAGCTTCATTTTCACCCTCTGAACAAATGCTTGTCATACAACAGATTTCACAAGGCAGTCTTACTTCCTGTTAGTAAAATAGCTCCTGTATGAAACCGGCGCCAGAGAAACTCTACTTTTGCTTCAGTTTCTTCTCTTTATCACTTCTCCACCTCATTACCGCCTTTCAGTACTCAGTTTGTCAAAGATCAACTTTTCAAAGGCACTGTAGTTTCTAGAAGAAAATATTGTTGTGTATTGAAACTGCCCCTTCTAATTTCTCTGCCTCTTGTAACACGTAGCGTTAACGAGAGCCTAATATGTAGCAAACCCATATTGAGAGCAAGCGTTCATTTTAAAAAAAAAGCCTACTGATACAAAATGGAAAATTCTTGACAGCGTTCTGCTATTTTAGCTTGATAAGTGTAAAATACACCTTTTTTCATTAGCTCATTTTATCTCACTAACTGTAGGATATTATTAAGGGAATAAACAACAAGATTAACTATGAAAAATATTTTAACACAAAATCTCTGAAGCCATCTGAGTGCTTCTAAGTTTTCATTCTCATTCCCTTTTGCAAAGGCTTGGGAGATCATTATAATAAACAGCATGAGAATAAACAAGGCAGGTCAGACCTATGACTACAGGTACCTCACAAATATGGAATTCAAGCACTTTGTGATACTTTTCCTGTGTCCTAAGCCTAGTGTTCACAGTTCAGGATCTCCCAGAGCTTGAAGTGTGTTTTCTTTACCTAATAGCCTTTGACAGATATTTTTTTTTTCCATGGATTTGCTGATCTGATAAATACAATTAGCTGATGTGCTTGCAGATTAAAAACATGATATAATGTTAGTCATGCTTGGACAAACTTGATTATCCTAACAGACAGATTCACTCTCATGTATTGTCATTTTTATGCCCACCTCATAGACTTTATCAAATTTAGTTCAACAATCTGTTTATGTCCTTCAGTGCTGTAAACCCCATTTCATGTGTGGAAAAAAAAAAGTGAGATACTGAGTTCTTCGGTGACTTTGCGACTACAAAGGCAATTTGAAGGTCCAGGGCATCTAACTCGTAGGACTCTGCCATATTCACTAGCTCATCTTCCCACGCTATTTCTAGGTTGTGTGTCACAGCTTGTGAGCTGTGTACAGAAGGTGAACCCAGAGGAGAAACTCTCCCAGAGCATTTGCTGTCTTTGTATTTATCCATGAAAGTTTTCTCCTTCTATACTAGTTTTCATACTATTCCCTCTCTATGACTGGGCAGTTTCTGTATCTCTCTTGAGCCTGTGCAGACAGAATTTCAAGGCTACACTAAAAAGTCATCTCTTTCCCCAGATTTTGTGTGGGTAAGAGGTGAAATTAGGTGGAAGAAATAGGAAGGTCTTATTTTCAGTGGAATTAGTGGAATGGTCAGTAACCTTATGGATATACAGTTGTCATTACTACGTAGTGAGAGAAGGAAACCCTTTTCTAAAAAAGGCAAATGAAGCATTTGCCTGTCAGAATTGTTCCTGGGGCCTGCAGAAAGCAGCAGAGAGATGAAGATGAAAGATACGGTGGTATTTTCCAAATAAGGTTATGCTCTTGCTCCCATTGACTTTAGTGTTGACAGAATCAGGTCCAAAAAGTGTGGTGAAAGAGCCAAAAACATTTAAGAATCTTCCTATCCCTCCCCCTGCCTTTTCTGGAAATTATAGTCTTGCTATACTCATCCTTTGTTTAAAAACAAAACAAAATCATGACCTGGAAAGGGCTGAGTCAGGCAAGGCAGAATTCTCTGTAGTTGTCAAGAAAACACAACATAGCTTGACATTTTTTTAAGCCATAAGATTGTCTGAGTTTCCTGATTCTCTTGTAAGGCAAACGTTGGATCTTGGCTGCTTTGAATGCACAGTATATTATGCTATATATCACGGTACTGTAAACAGAATCGTATAATGGAGTTAATTTCAGCATATCACAGAGATATCAGCTGCCACGAGAGAAAGCATTTTAAGACTGCTTGTTCCAAATATGGCACGTGTTGTATTTTCCTATAAAAATACATTACACGGGACAGGTATTTACACTGAATTTTTTTATTGGACATTTTTAGTTTTCAGTCGTAAGAAGTAAAGTGGAGTTTATAATCATTCTCTCTCTGTTCTCTTTTCTTTTTTTCTTGTTTTTTTTACCCTAAACAGGAAATGGATATGGCAACCCCCGCAACTCACCAGGTCTGCTGGTCTCACCTGGCAACTTGAACAAGAATATGCAAGCAAAATCTCCGCCTCCAATGAATTTGGGAATGAACAACCGTAAACCAGATCTCCGTGTGCTTATTCCACCTGGCAGCAAGAGCACGATGCCATCAGTGGTAATGCATTTTCAAGGTTTTTTTATGTCCTTCAGATAAGAGATACTGAGGAATTTCGAGGCCTACTCGAGCAACTAAAATCAGCAGAATAACATTCCACATTCTTGCTTGTTTGGTCTTTCTGTCTAACCTTAAGGCTTGACATCAAGCTGAGGATGTAGGCAGAGCCTGTTCGGTTGCTTTTATGAAGTCATATTTACTTCCTCCCTTTTTTCTATTGAGTTGCAAAATAGGAACTGTGTCCTGCACAGTCTAAACTTCGGCACTCTCTTTCCTAGTAGCTGGAAGAACCTTTCCTGGATTTGTTATAAAGGCTGAATTTAACCCTGAGTATTCCTAAGCTACTATGTTTTTCTTAAATATTTAGCCACACAGACTCTCAGCAGATGGCAGATTAACTACAAATAAATTACTCTGAACTCTATCACTGTGAGCTCCAAATTTTATAATGATAAGAGGTAGTAAATAGATAAAGCAGGATAAAAAGGAGCATGAAACTGCTGTATCTCCTGCCACGATTAATAAAATTTAGGCAGGCTGTTATGCTAGAGGGTTGAATCATGATGGTGTCATGTGCATATCTTGTAGTTCCCTTCTGAAAGTCGGTTAGTGGTTGCAAGTAAATCTTTCATGAGTGATTTAACATTAAAAGTGAGCTTAATTTAAAAAGGATCTTGATGGTAAATTTAACTGACGCTATAAGCACGTTTTTCCATTATGTAACAGACAGTATTAAAACAACTTCCAAGCTGGATACTTTAGCTCGACGCTTAATAAATTAACTTTGAACGTCAAACTAACCCTCTCTCCCAAATGTGATGCTGCTACCTGACAGGATAAGTAACAGTCTCCTACAGGGCAATGCTCAAAGTCGACCAAGGCAGTGACAAGCTGTCTTCATCAAATGATTTATTCCAAGGTCCTTAAAACTGATACTTTCCAAGGGATTCTGTGAATGGTCAGGTCTCCTGAAGCCAGGTATAGCAACACAGTCTCAGCCACTGGGGCTATGGAAGAAATAATGAATTCCTCCAGAAAGTCTTGTTCTGAAAACTGGCTAGATTGTCCTCGCAGTTGAAACAAACATCCCATTAGAAGGACAAAGAGGAGATCCATGAAGTGTTATTTTTCCAAACTATGCTCAGAAAGTGCTTAATTTGCTGCCCCTATCAGGTGAAACTATTCCCTAGGCTAGAAGTCTGCATCATGCTAAATATTTATATTCACTAATTTTTAATGCTCCTTTCCTATGCACTCAGTCTGAGGATGTTGATCTGCTTCTGGTAAGTGGTAGTGAAGTTCATCTTAATAACTAGGAAAAGAAAATCAGTTATTTTGTATGATCGATACTTGTGTCGGTGAATTGTTGGTTGAAATAAAGTGGAAAACTTTACCATAACTGTTTTGTGAACAAAAAGGTCATCGTAAGTTTTGAAATTTAGCAATATGGAAGGCCAGGTGCAGTTGTTGCAAATACTCAAATTATGCATGCTAGAATAAAGCTTTCTTGTTGCTGGTGTTTTGAGAGCGTGTAAACTCGTGCTGTTGAAGGCAGCGCAGCATGATGACATTTTTTTGTTGGCTCTCTGGTCATTTTATCCTGCCACTCACAGGATTAAAGTCGTCTAGTGCAATTTTTACAGTGCAGCATCTAGTGCCCCCGAGTTAAACGTGTAACTGCTGTGCTACCTAATGCTCTGGAAGTTTGTTTTATTGCACAAAACCGAAGTAGTCAGAGCACCATCTGCTGGTAAGAGCTCGGTGTTCAGCAAGCTCGGGATGCCCCTCACTGTCAAAGCTTAAAATCCAGTAGGACTGGGTTTGAGGTTTCTTCTTTCGCCCCCTTTTTTTTTTTGCCTTTTTTTTTTTCATTTGAGTGAAAAGGAAAACAATGGGAATAGAGTTTACATATTTCATTAGTTTTTCACACGATCTGATCTGTTCTTCTACCCACAATAAAAGCAATCTTACTTGTTACTAGTTCAGTTACCTAGGAGATACTGATGTAATGGGTTACTATGGTGACAACTGGTCTCTTGAAGGCTTGTAAATGATAGGGTTGGCAGAGTTCATAAAAGCCACATGTTAAATAATTAATTTCTAGAAATTTGTGTCAGCCTGTATTTCTCATGCACAAAACATACCCAGAAAACTAATACACTCAACTGACTTAAAACTAGTCAATAATATGTTTATTTTACTTACTTTAAAAGAATCAGAGGATAAATAACTCCCAGTCTGCTCAGTCATTGGCTACTCCAGTGGTTTCCGTAGCAACTCCTACTCTACCAGGGCAAGGGATGGGAGGATACCCATCAGCCATCTCAACAACATATGGTACTGGTGAGTATGGGTGCAAGCATAAAGGGTGGGGGAGGGAGCAAGATGCTGGCAAATGTCTATCTCAGTACTAATGAATTAGCTAATGTTTGTTGGGAGAAACTGAAAAATTCATAGCTGATGCGCTTTTGCACTTCATTTACTTATTCTGTATCTGTCATTAACTTGAGACATCTATTTTAAAAGTTAGCTATTTTGTTCGAATGGAAAACTGATTTGATAGCTTTCTTTCATTGGCTTTGATAAAAGCTGTAACTTAAAAGACACTTCTTAATCCTCTTAATGCAACGGGTAATTTCATGTAGTTGAGTGCATCTTCCTAAAGTCATAAGGGTAGTGGGAGCAAGCAGTTTCACTGGCTTCAAAACACAGTTCAGTAACTTTGTGGGCTACCACATGGTTACCTGGGAGAGACTAGGAATGAAGCCTCAAGAGATCCTTTCCAGTTCCCGTCGCACATTGCTGCTGCATAGAGCATGCTGGTGTACAGATCCAATGCTCCTACAGGAGACGTGCGCTGTTCAGACACAGACTGCCTGCTGGGTTCCGCAAGGAAGACTGTAACCAAAATATTACTGGGTTTTTCAAGTCTTTGGCTTGTGAGAGCGCATCTGTAGTCATGGTGGATATACAGGCTAAGAATGCTTTGGATCTTCCAGATCCAGAAAAGCCCTGCTAAATTACGGAGTAATATTAGTGCATTATTTGCTCCCAAGTTAATGAGTTGAGGGAATAGGAAGGTCTACTTTTTCTGCTGCAACTTAATGTGATTGGTGTAATTAAAATTAAAAGGCTTATAAAGTGACACGTGAAAATCATGATGCTAGTTATTGTTTAGTTGCTTCCTCTTTAATTCTCTTTTAATTATTGTCCTTTCTGTTTTCAAATCTAGAATATTCTCTGAGTAGTGCAGATATATCATCTCTCTCTGGGTTTAATACAGCCAGTGCTCTTCATCTTGGCTCTGTGACTGGCTGGCAACAGCAACACCTACATAACATGCCACCGTCTGCCCTCAGTCAATTGGGGTAAGCAGTGTTTTCTTTATTTTATTGTTCTACAGTGACTTCAGTCTCCCAGTAATCCCAAATCTGAAATACATCAAGACAACATATCAGCACATATTTACTATATGTAGGAGCTCCGTTTCCCAAAACTGGAAATATGTGTTTCATGAAAAGTTTACTATGTAGCTAAAATGAAATATTCTGTGTCCGTGACATTTTCTCAGTAGTGTAGTAAAGACTACTCTTCACGTTTTATTCTTTATTTCTTCAAATAGCATTTTATTTCACTACTAAAGACCAACATAAACACTTATATTGTGTTGTTGCTGTATTTTGCCATTTACGCTTTTTATTTCCAGTTACTATAGCACAAACATTTACAGTAAACTTGAAAATTTTCTAAATATTTTTAATCAAGTGACATAATGATTTGACCTGAGATTAAGCCTTAACCTTATATAATAATCACCTACTTCAGTCTGCTCAGCTCTGACATTCAAGCTTCATTTCTTTGGAAATGTTTTCTACAAGTAAATAACATAATTAGGGCTAAGAACCATAACCCCCCAAAACTCATTGTGTTTTGCCTGTGTTGAGGAGGATAGGTATTCATGCCCTCTAGTGGTTAATTTCAAGACATTTGTTCCAGATTGGTGAAACACACTGCTAAATCATTTCAGGATTTTTAAAAGTGTGAAAATTCACACAGGGAAGTCACCTAATGCTTTCTTGGAAAAGCAACCTATTGACTCATTGAAGTGAATTTTAAGAGTATCAATTTCAAAAATCCTGATATCTGCAGTTTCTATTAAGTAAGACCATAGGCATTCACCAGCACGCCGCACATAGCCTGAGGTATAGCTGGACACGTGTGAATTTTAAAAGTTTTCATTATAGAAATAGAAGCTGAAAACAGCTAGGGTGTATTTATGAGGAGAAACTTAATTCACATGCATTTGAAAAGTAAACTTTTTTTCCCCCAGAAGGAGGTGTTGCACATATGCACTAATTTTTTTGCAAGATGGTTGCCATAATGTGAAGCTATTTTATACTATAAATGTGGCTTAAACTTCACAGTTCTCCTTCTAATTTATCTGACCACTTTTTGTAACTTACTATAATGTCTTTACCGTGTACAGATGGTTTGGGTTTTTAAAGGACAGCTATACAAGTTTTTCAGAGGAAACAACATTTTTTTAAACCCCATTTCTATATAAATAAGCATATATATATTCTAACTTCATAAAAACATACAACTGAAATAGTTGCAGTGCTACAAAAAATAGTCTTAATACCTTTCTCTTACACTTCTGTTTTCTTTTTGAGTTTGCACTGTTTCTGGGGCAACATTCAGGCTAACTGTATAACTAAAGACATAAAGTCTCAAATAAATTGAAAACTCACATGTTAGATATCAACGTATAACCTTACAATAAGCTGATTGTTTTCAGTGGTGTACCAAAGAATGTAATAAGGCTATTTGGTTAACCAAAAAAGTATAAATTAAATCCTAAACTAACTACATGCCTTTTCAGATATGTCACACATCATCATCTGTTTCTAATTCATATCACAGAATGTCAAAGTGTAATGGCGGTGGCTGGTGGAATACATCCTGAGTTGCTACTTTTATTATTATTCTTTCAGTGATTTGTAAAAGAATTCAGCTCTGAAAGCTGCTTCACTGACAGTTCTGGAGAAGTCTTCTATCTCTGCAGAAAATCATAAGCATTTCTTTATTTTATTTTAGTCACCGAGTTCTACATGCAAAAGCACTTGTGCTAAACTTTGGATTATTTGAAGAACTTGAAATTATTTAGAACATATTCAGTCCATGTCAACCTGAGCTAGAATTTGCAGGAAGATTAAAATGATCGCACATATATACTGAGGTCGTATACTGGAAAGATTTGGCAACTGTGGGATATTTGTTGAGAACAGTAGCCTGTAAAGACCTGTGAGAAAACAGAGTTACTGGAAGAGACATCCTAGTTCTCCAGCAGGTTTTGTTTTTCACCGAAGCCTAAAGGTGAAAAACAGCTCTGCTTCCTGAAAGCATAACAGAAGAATACTGTTAGTAATAGAATAGGATATGGTTAGATACTAGATATGATATTAGCTTGCTCCAGATAAGTCCCCAACAACTTCAGCAGCACTGTCAAAACCATCTTTAAGACAATTGGAAAAGATCCAACAACCTAAGTCTTAACTCTTTGTGTGGACTCTGCAGTTAGCAACCAAACTGGTACCAGTGGGCTTGAGGGCAAATACCTGGGGACATGGGAGTAGTTCACTTTCCCTCGCTCCGCAGCTTTTAGCCTTTTGCTGAGCCTGGTGAATAGGATAACAACATAGAGCCTGTTTTGATATGATTTAAACCATTGAAACAAGTCAGACTTTTCAACATTTTAGGTTAAAAAACAAAAATAGTACTTTCATGGTCTTTTAGCTAAGTCTACATCTGGAAAAAATACACACACATTCTACTGAAAATCATTCTTTCCTAAAACTTTGGGATTTTATCTGAACATTGCTGCAATGTCTCCTACAGAGAGGGTTACTGCTTATTTAACATGGACCAAAGACTCTACTAGAAGTTAACTGCTTCTAACCAGAAGGGAAGTCCCTTCCAAAATTTAAAATAAATAATCTAAATTTTTTAGGCACAAGTCCATTACATGGAAAATGTTCTCCTTCATCCATATTGCCCCACCTAAGAGAGAATCTTTTCTTCCTTAAGTATCATCCACAGGTGAAATTTTGGATGCCCTAAAATATAAGTGCAAACATAGAAACAGTATTTCATCTGAAGAATCTTCAATGTAGATAATGGCTTATGTAAAAGAAGTTTCTCCAAACTTCTACCTATTTGAACAAAAAAATTGTCCAAATTCGTACACACTGTTGACTTCTTCTGTGACACTTACACAGCAAGCTTACTAGTTAGCAACAATTAATTTTGCTTAGGTGATAGCCATAGCTAGATAGGAGCAAATGTTCTCCACTGAACTGTTTTTGCTGAAAAATTTAGATGCAGTGACATCATGTTTTGTGAATTTGTATCAGTTTTGCCAACTTCCTTGTTTTGAATAAAAGCCTTATATATTTAGGATTGAGCGTTTTTTCTTATGCCACCATTGTAAATAAGATGTTCCAGTGATTCAGTTTCATATTATTCTTCGTTTAGAAATTTCTTTTTATAGACCTTAATGTGTGAGAGCTAATCAAAATATCTTGACACAGAAATTCTTATTCTGCTTTTACCTTGATGAAAAAATGTGAAAAAACAACTTTGCTTTTACCCAAAAGAAAAACAGAGGGGAATGAGGAACGTTGCATTGCCGGCAAGTCAAAAATATCCTCTGTTCTCCTAGTTACAGACTAGCACATAACTAAAGTTATGTAACTAAATTTTGCAGTGAATTTTCAATGGTTCCTTATACATATATTGATGGGGGGAAATTATATGAAGTGAGGAAGTAAACAAATTTAGAGAAGCAAGTGTGGACATAAAAGTAAAGGTATGCAAGGCTCTTTCTTCCGTCAATAGACCACCTTCTGCCTCTGTAAAAACCTCTCTGGTGCATGTTCGTGTCCTCACCCGTCACCTACTCAGACCTGCACTTCTGTCTGTGCACGCTGAGCTTTCTGTACCAGTTAGAGATTCAAATAGGCGGAGGCACGCACAGAACTGGCCTCACTGGCATCAGCAAGGACTAAACCCGCTGGCAGGCTCGCTGCACCCCGACTTGCTTCCCACCACTTGCGCAGCAGAGCTGTGTAGTTGTTCAGTGTTCAACCCAGATAGCAACTGGCACTTCTCCCGCGTGGCTGTTGTACACTGAGTAAACATCACATTGTCACTGTACTGGTCTCAATAGGAACTGCTGTGTAAAATTAAAACATTAATTTTCTCCGTTGTCCCCATAAAATGAAATGTTTTCAAACAATATGTGGGAAAAGGTGATTATGTCAACATGAGTGGACTGCATGGCACTTATTGAGTGCTTATAATTACACACAATACTTTGAAGTCATTTGCTTTATTTTCTCTGTGGATTTTCCATATTCAAAACCTGTTTGTTTTTCAGTGAACTTAGTGTAGGTTTCAAATGATGAAAACAGGATCAAAATTACATAGTTATATGAAGCAACAGTGTAAAATATACATTGATACACATAGATAGAAACAGCTGTTTCTATACATGCAGATACACACACACGTGAAAAGAAATCATTCTGTAGCAGACAGAATCCTCATTTTTTATAACGCAGCTTCTATTCTAAGTAGAGGTCAGTCCTCTGTTTACAGTATGGGTCTAAATACTGCGCCTGGGTATGTACTATTTCACCATTCACTTCTATGTGTAACAGTACGTCTCCCTTGTGATTGACCATTTTAGCTTACATGAGATTCTCGTAAAAATGTTTCAGAAAATTTTAATGAAATAATGCAAATTATAGTCATGAAAAAAACAGATTATTGACGTTCAGAAAGAGTTTTAGCAAGAAAAGACTATCTTTAAAAAAAAAAAAAACACACAAATGATGACACAAAATAATTGCTTTGATTTATTTATATTGTTTTAAACCTCACAGGTTTAGTCCTGACCTGCCAAAAAGACTTTTTAATCTTTTTTTTCAATTTACAAAGAAGTGTTCAAAACAGAGATCAACCTGTAGCATTTTTAAAAGTGCCACAAATTTGTGTGCCAGGTATTTACATAAGCCCACTGATGACTCACATGGAATCTAAAGAAAAGTCTGTAAAGATGCATTGTCATACTCACATCTGAAATGCTGTTAAAAAAACACATTTCAGTGTAGCAATACTAGCTCTATTTCATAGAAAATGCATCTTACCCATCTAGATTTGTTCTTTTAGGGGCTGTAACACGATACGATGCAAGTATGTTCCATGTGAGCAAATTTGACTGAATATGGTTGGGTTTGACTAGCATGGTTTTTTGGCTGTCCCCAGCTTTGCAAAATGACATGTCATCTGCTCACATCAAACACTTCTAAACCAAATCCCCAGGCTCCACCATCCTGTGTTACGGGATTTTTCGGTTTAGCTACAATCTTGGCATCTAAAATCATATATAATCTTTTCGTACATGCTGAACTGTCAGCCTGTTTTCCCAGGTTAAGTCCTAGCATCTCCTAAGCAACTGAAAAATAAAGTCACTGGAAATGAAAAGCAAAATAAAACCCCAGGAACGTATTTTTTATTCTTGTTGGATTCTTTTCAACAAGTTTTTAGGAAAAGAGTGGAGTATTTCACTAAATTGGAGTAATGAATCTGATATTTACAGTTTGTGATATGTGTTAATGTAATAGTTACAAAAGCAAAGAAAATGTCCTCTTTGCCAAAAAAAAACCCCAAACCTACATTTGCTACTGTGAGGGCTATTACCCACTAACTCTGTGACTTATGTAAAGGATCACTGCAAATGTTCATATACTCATCTGTATCGGAATGAAAGGTAGATAAAAGCAATTGGAGGTAGAACATCCTGTTTCCTCTGTTTTCTAGCAAGATGCATCCATTATTAAAGACTGCAATAATTCCTGGTAAAAGCAGCTGATATCATTCAATACTGAAGCCATATAGTTCCATTTTAAATCTGTCAGAAGAAAAGAAAACATTTTGCCTTTCATTGAACTTATAGTAAATGGTGCTTAAGTAACGCTCGATTCTCAGTTAATGAGATATCAAGAAAAGTGGAATATTCCAATAAACGAAAAGACCACATCTAAACATAATTGTTTCTTCTACATGTTTAAAAATTACTTCCAAATCCAAGTATTTCTTCTGCTTGCAGTAAAAATGCCTGCACATCCCTTTGGGTTTAAAATCTTCTGAGGCCAAGTGGCCTGTTGCCCCTACTGCCTTCAGTCTCCCCATGTATAAATACTCACGAGTAGAAACCTTGAAATTGTATCTCTGGGGTTAGACACTAACTAACTAGGCTAGCAAATGGTCCCTAAAGTGGAACGTAATGTGAACTGCACATTAACTCTATTTCAATAATGAAGAGAAAAGTCGAGTTTTACCAGGAGGTGGTGCTTTTGTACAAAACATCCTGCACATGCGAGCGATCTCATTTCTCCCATAGAGATAAAGCACATCCTCAGTATTCACTCTCCTCCCTGCCTGTTTCAGCTTCCCTCTGCTACTGCCTGCCCACAAAAATGCACAGGAATAAAATTAACTTAGGACAGTCATACACCTTGTCTTTGAAAAAGTTTCAGCGTAAAAGTGTCTCTTGATGTTTGCAGCATCCTCTGAGCTGGGCTCTTATGCAGGCAAACAGTGCAATCCTCTGACATCTTCCACTACATTCAACTTCTCTTGGGTAGTTTATTCAAAAGCATTCTGGATTGAGTTATGAATTCATAGATATAAACCATAAAATCCTATCTAAATCCTTGCCTGCCTGTGGTGTGTTACTGATGTCGATCCTAGGACCAGTAATGTCAACTCTGTTCTGAGAGGTATTAAATGTGCCTGGCCCAAATTTTTGTTTCTGTTTGGCATCTGAAGTCGCATGTCGAAGTGAACAGCGATAAAAATAGTCGGGTGCATTCAAACTAATTGGATTAGTCCCAGCAGAAAGTCCATGCCTCCCCTGTCTCAGCCGGTGCATACACACACACAAGCATTAGCTATAAAGAAACCTGCAGGTGGTTCGAACAGTGCAAAGGCTCGCCTTCCCAAATTTGTTGCGACACATTTAAGTCCAAAAAAAAAAAACGAGAAAGAGAGAGAGAGATTGAAAGCGAGACCTCCTTTCAAGCCAAGGGCATGTCCCACTCAAGCCAACCACGTTTGTTGTGATGCTTTCATCTCTTTGAGTTTGCGAATTCCCCCTAGAAAACAGTCCTCGCGCTCGCCGCATGGGCTGGTCCTGCGCGAGCCTTTACACTGGTGTTTTGTGTGAGTGTTTGTGCATATCTGGGGGCTCCATGCCTCCTCCGTCTGTAACTGGGTTTCCTTTCCTCCTACAGAGCTTGCACTAGCACTCATTTATCTCAGAGTACAAATCTCTCCCTGCCTTCTACTCAAAGCCTCAACATCAAGTCAGAACCTGTTTCTCCTCCTAGAGACCGTACCACCACACCCTCGAGATACCCACAGCACACGCGCCATGAGGCGGGGAGATCTCCTGTTGACAGTTTGAGCAGCTGTAGCAGTTCCTACGATGGAAGTGACCGAGAAGATCACCGGAACGAATTCCACTCCCCCATTGGACTCACCAGACCTTCGCCGGACGAAAGGGAAAGCCCCTCTGTCAAGCGCATGCGGCTCTCTGAAGGATGGGCGACATGATAACATTATTACCTATTAGTTGTTTTTTTTTTCTTGCAGTGTGTGTGTGCTATACCTTAATGGGGGAGGGGGGGGGTCGATATGCATTATATGTGCCGTGTGTGGAAAAAAAAAAAAAGTCAGGTACTCTGTTTTGTAAAAGTACTTTTAAATTGCCTCAGTGATACAGTATAAGAATAAACAGAAATGCTGAGATAAGCTTAGCACTTGAGTTGTACAACAGAACACTTGTACAAAATAGATTTTAAGGCTAACTTCTTTTCACTGTTGTGCTCCCTTGCAAAATGTATGTTACAATAGATAGTGTCATGTTGCAGGTTCAACGTTATTTACATGTAAATAGACAAAAGGAAAACATTTGCCAGAAATGGCAGATCTTTACTGAGAGAGAAAGCAGCTGTTATGCAACATATAGAAAATGTACAGATGTTTTGACAGACCCAGTGGTTGGGTGGCCATGAATTGATGCTAGAAAGAGACTGGGTCACCTAACATACCGAAAATGCTCACAAACATGCAGGCATATCATTAGAGTATGGCACTCAGTTAAAAAGGATCAAAACATTTAAAGAGGACCATACTTGTAAAAATGTTAAGTTCGAGGGCTAACATATTTAATTTTAAAAATTCTGGGTCTTCATCACTTATTAAATAAAAAAAATATAAAAATATGTACATTACATTTTGCTTATTTTCATATTAAAAAGTAAGACAGAGTTTGCAAAGCATTTGTGGCTTTTGTAGTTTCCTTAAGCCAAAATGTGTTCTTTTTTCCTTGATAGCTTCGCTAATCTTTTAAACAGTCCTGAAGAAACAAACAAAAAGGACTTTTTGTATAGAAAGCACTACCCTAAGCCATGAAGAACTCCATGCTTTGCTAACCAAGATAACTGTTTTCTCTTTGCAGAAGTTTTGTTTTTGAAATGTGTATTTCTAATTATATAAAATATTAAGAATCTTTTAAAAAAATCTGTGAAATTAACATGCTTGTGTATAGCTTTCTAATATATATAATAATTATGGTAATAGCAGAAGTTTTTGTTATCTTAATAGTGGGGAATTATATTTGTGCAGTTGCACATTTAACTATTTTCTTTCAGTTTTCTTTTACTGGGTATACATTTTACAGATCGAAGTCAGATGTTGAAAGACTGATCTGTAAAAAGTTAGAATTTACCCATGGTGTAACAACTTAAATCATTTTAATACAGCATTTTACAATCAGTTAGGTGAACTGCGATCCATTGTATATACTGATTAGTTCTTTCATGCTGTTTTGTGCATTGTAACAAGTAAAGGGCCCTTCTATTACTTAATGTCCTGCGTATCTTGTAGTTTTCCATGGGTTAAATGACAAAGTGGCATAACTTGGCCCTTTCTCATTAATGAAGCTGGTATTCTGCCTGTCAGAATTGGATGTACAGCTCTAACGGCTGTCAGTTACATGAGCGCAGGTGAATATTTGCGGAAGCAGTAGGGAGAGTTAAAGGGAGGGATTGGCACGGACATGCCTATTTGTAAAGATTACTCCCCTCTCTTGCAGATTTAAAACTCTCAGAGAGATCATCCATTAAAGCACCATTCAAGAAGTCAATTGGTCTTAGACAGCTAATGTTGGCCATCAGGTCCCTGGTTGCCATGGACCGCTGTGGTCACGTCATCTCACAGTGGGCACGTTGTTGAACAACGCTCCCGGTGCGTTTGCACCCTAGCAAGATTTGCCTCAGCATATGGCATCCACGTTTTCTCCTGCCTTGTATTTGTTCCCTTGACTAAAATAGCTTGACCAGAGGGAACATATCATTTCTTTAAGTCCCTCTTTGTCCCTCTTGTTTATTAGAAGAAAATGGTATATTCAAATCTTTCGGGTTAACCTTTCTGTTGAAGGATAAAAGTGTTTAAGCAACATGTTAGTGCCATAGTAAAACTGTAGTATTTCTCCTTTTTCCAAGAGTCCTTCCCACTCTCACCTACGAACACTGACACTATGATGAAGGATAGCTGTGACAGCTGAATATCAACACAGAATACTTTGTGAACGGAAATCCACACTCTTATTTCCCACCTATACGTGCAGTTGCTGTGCACTGCTTGATGATAGAGTGTACCTCTCTGTGGTAGAGAACGACGAACAGGCTACAGCGTGCGTTAGGACACACGCTTTTCACTTATCATGACTTTACAGAAGCCTGCCTTACAGGCACTCTCAGCCGTGCAGGGGCTAGTGCATAATCTGGAAACTCTTTAAGCAGAATACTGTGCTACTAATGCATCCATCTTATCTTGTGTAGCAATCTGCAGGGTAAAGAAAAAGATACGCATGTTAAAAAAAAAAAAACCACAAAAAAAAAGAAACCAAAACAAAACACAAAAAAAAGGTAAAATGGGGCCCATAATTAGTTTTAAAACACAAAAAAACTGTTTTTGAAACCACTTTCTTCACCTTCAGATGAACCTGTACTCGTATTCTCTTCTGAGAATTTTAAACTTTGGTGTGTCAAAAATATGCAAATATATCACAAATGTACCTTGGCATTTCAAGAAAAAAAAATACAACTTTATCAGTATTGTAGTAGAAACTTGTCAGTGGGGAAGGGGATTTGGTCTATTGATATATGAAGAATAGCCATATTAATAGTTTACCTTGCGATTTGCCTCAGCAACGCATGACAAAGGAAAGATATCGTATTTAACGAAGACGCAGTGTAATATATTACTGCAAGTAACTAAGCAGAAAGTAGCGTGAAACGTATTGCCTGGGCAATTTATATTAACTCTGACAGTGATTTTTGTATAAACACAAGTAGAACAGAATCACGTGAAAATAAATGCCAGTCATCCCTCTTGTTCCTGCTGCAGAGGGCAACTAACTTATACTGGCAAAATTGTGGGGGATAATGCATATTTGCAAACTGATCTAATGATAAGAAGCACAACTTTGATTGTGAAGTCACTTTCTGTAAACTATAACTGTCTACCTTTCTTGTTCCTTTATCTGTACCTTACCATTTATTGTATTTGCAAAGCTAATTTGGGTTTATTGTGTGATTCCTTTGTATTTAAGGAGTTTGGGGCAGAGCCCTGAAAGAGTATTAACATTTACTTTACCTTAACCCATGCTATATAATGTTTTAGGCAACATTCTTAATTGTAAGTTCAAACACCTGAAGTGGCATTCTAGACAACTGCAAGTATTGTTATAGCTAAGCTAACCTCTATTAAAAGGTGTTGTCAGTTAGTGTTTAATTGCTGGTGACAATTATATGATATACCCTATCTGCACAACCTGTATATTGTATGCATTGAGCCATTCGCAGTAAAGCTTTTGTCATTTCAGTGTTTTTCGAAAGTTGTGTTTTATAACAAAATGGCTTATATTTTTCCCAGAAGAGGAATTTAGCAGTTTTTAATGAATAATATAAAAATATCTGTTGTCCTCAGATCTTTTTCAGGTAAAGCTAGCATAAGAATAAAAGAACTCATAGACTGTTTTCAAGGATGTCAACCCTTTTGTATTGTATGTGTTATCCTATATATCCTCTTTTATCTATAGTCCTAACAGAGCTGTTTTGTTTTCCTTCTTCCTTCGCCTTGAAGGTAAATGCTTTGTAATTTTTTAAAAGCCACTTGAAACCTCAATAAAGGCTGTTGCCTAAACATGGCATACTTCATCTGTTCCTGTTTGTGCCATCTGCTGTGATGTCGTCAGTTATATGGCATTAATTTCCTGCCACTACAGGTCTCTTGAAGGACTGATGGAACATTGGTGTCTGTTAGAATGCTTCAGACTGTAGATGTAATAAAAGGCTTTTGTTAATATATTTTAACCAAAGATGTGGAGCAATCCAAGCTTTGAGCCACAGACCTTCTGCATCAAAAATATCTGTTCGATTATTTTCGTAATCAGGTGTTGCATTTCTACCTTCCCTGCTCATACCTCAGACTGATCCGTACCTCAGTTTGATTCAAAAAAAAGGTCAGTTAAGTAACTCATTAAAAAAAATAAAGAAAAAATAAAAAATGCAGTACCAGAGTCTTTTGTGGAGTAACTAACACCAGACCTGGGTTACCGCAGGCATTACACTTGGATTGCTTCAGATGGTTTGTTGTATCCTTTTTTTCTTTTTTTTTTTCTTCTCTTTCATGGGGATTTGCTTCCATAAAACAATGGTGATAACAAAATAGCTTGTAAATGGGAGCATACAAGCATTTGCAACAAATATTAAAGTAGAGGCTCACAGCGGCATAAGCTGGACTTTGTCGCCACTAGATGACAAGATGTTATAACTAAGTTAAACCACATCTGTGTATCTCAAGGGACTTAATTCAGCTGTCTGTAGTGAACAAAAATGGGAAAATTTCAAAAGATTCTCCTGCTGGAAATAAGGTATAATTTGTATTTTGCAGACAAATCAGTAAAGTTACTGGCTTTCTTAGTGATACGGTGTCTGTGGTGCATTTTTTTATTAATTTAAATAGTGTTCCGTTTTCACTCTTTTGCACTGTAACACGTGAAAGAATGAGCACTCTGACAACCAGCAGTTGCCTCCAGGTCCCTCTACCTGTCGCTTGTGCTTGCCTAGAAAGTTAAGCACCTTTTTACAGTGCCCCGAGCATATCGGCGCCTCAGAAATGTTAATGCCCTGCCACACATCACCCCACCAATCCAGAGAAACTCCATTACAGCTCTGGAAGTCAGTGTGATTTTTGAATGAGGCCGTCTGAACATGGCCCTGATGTCTGGGCTAGCAGAGGGGCTAGGTGAGAAAATACCTGGCTTTTCGGTACTTAGTCCCTGACGGGGAATCCAGATTCCTGTCTATACATGTCCTGTAAATTCTACCTGTGGGGACAACTGTGCAAAAACCCTACCAAAAAAAAAAACCAAAAAAAAAAAGCTCTGTTTCAAAACCATATGTCGTTGGTTCTATGCTTTGCATATATTCTTTAACATCAAAACTTCCTAGGGGCTGCATCAGAATTAATCTGTTCCCTTTTGTGTACTTTTGTTGTTGTTGTTGAATTTTTTCCCTGCTAACATTTATAGTTTTGGAGTCTAAGAATATAAGAATCACTTTAATTCCACAAGATGTTTTTTCATGCCAGAGGCAGACAAGCTATTAATAACTTAAGGTGCTAGGTGAATGTGGCAATTTCAAAAATAACATTACGAGGCCTAGTTTCTAAATATGTTTATGAAAGAAAACAGCTGTGCCGTTATTTACCTGTTGCTTTTAATGACAATTTTTTTTTAAACAGAAGCGTTTCTAATGTTGCAGTGTTGGACACAGCATAATAATTAGGTGCTAAAACTGAGATGAAATGTTATTGGTTTTATTACAGAATACATTTTTCTCAAGTAAATCACTTTTTGTCATCATTGGCAAGGATAAGCAAAATATTTCTGGAAATGCAGTGGAAGTGTAATACTCTCTAAAATCTTAGAGAATTCATATCTAGGAGTACTTGCTTCTGCAATCAGTCACCTGTGTGATTAATATTGATAACGGTATACCTGCACTGGAAAATGAATTCTTTAGCAAATAGAGTATGTTTTCTTATTTATTACTCCAGAAAAATAACCATACACATACTGATTACTTTGCTTTAGATTATGTGAACTATATTTTTAAACAATTTTAAAAATTGTGTGTTGCAGTAGAAGTGAGGAGGTCACCAGTTCTTTGAATAGGCTTTCTCACTTTGGGCTCACATATGTCATTCTGAACAGCAATTGTAAAATGTGTGGTCTGAGATAACTAAGCCACATACCTTTTCCATCCAAAGTGTTTGCTTTCCTTCCAAAGGTTTACCTTTTTTTTCTTTTCTTTAGCAAAAATCATCGTAGCATCTTTTTAGAACTGGAAAGCTCTGCTGAGAGAGTTGTTGCATGTCTCACAAAAGAGAGCTGAGACTGTCAGTTCTGTTTATACCTTTGCTTGTTGTCAGTATGACCCACTCATACCCACTCATACCCAGCACTTCCTCGAGGGTAATGCCTACGTTTCCACAGGTGAAATAGTGGGGGGCGAGAGGGTCCAGCAAAGAGGAGTGATTTTAAAACAATGAGACCATTTAGTCTGTAAACAACAGAAAGACGTTGTTCCTGCCTCTAGTGACAAACATAGCCCATTCCTCATCAATTCAGTGGAAATTTACCGATGCAGACCAATGCAGCAAGGCTTTACCTGCTCCATTAACGTTCCCACCTACATGTAAATGGAACTCCAGTTTTCTGGAGTCTCTGATTTCGGGAAGCTCAGACTGCTCAGCCATAGCAAACTCAAGCTACGTTTATTTTGTGTTCATGTACTGCACTTGACACTTTACATCGAGTATTCAGAGCACCTGCATTAGGCACATTGATACTGCATTCTCTGCGGTTCATGTAAACACTGCCAAGACAACTTTACCTGTTGTTGGCAGGCCTTATGGCTAACAGTAGTATTTCTACTGATGAAGGTACTTCCTCCTCTTCCAGCAGATTCACAGGATGCTTTAGTTCCATTCTGCGTCACCTTAATGGCTAGAGGTAGTTCAAAGCTAACATGAGGATGCTTGTGCAAATGATGAATTTGAGACGAGTACATTGCTTCTGAAAGCTGCAAATTGCTCTGTTCTAATTGGTTTTTATACTCTGTTCTGTCTTGATGCTTCTGTTTGTGATTTCTTCGTAGCCTGCCCAGAGTTTTTGGTTTCAGGTATCTGTTTGCACTTGTCTGGACAATGACCGATAAGTTGTTTTAAGCGAGAAAACATATTGCACCGTTCTGGGGGGCAGTGGTCGATCACTGTTGGCTGTGAAGGTTTCACTTCTTTGACTGAAGACAAGAAGTGATTCAATGGAACATTTCACTGTGTGGGAAAAACTTAAAAGGTAGTATATTTGCATGATAAACATAATTGGTGTAAACCACAACTTTGTGATGACAGTACATTACATAACTAATTATTTTCTGTATTTAGGAGAGTTGCTCAGGATAGGTGGTGCAGTCTCACAGTGAAAACACAGCATCGTGCGACAAGTATGTACAAAAGTGTGTGGTATCACCAAAAGTCAAAAGGAGGAAACAAGGAAAAAGCATCTGGAATCTGACTACAAAGAGTTGACAAGCCCAGGTACAGCACGCAAACCACCACAATGGCCAGTAGAAACGCCATCCATTGCATTCACCAGGTTGCATTCCGAACCACTGAGAAAATCATCACAAAGGAAGGAATTTCATATTGAAAAGAAAAAAAAACCAAACAAACATAAATTTCTGCCTTTCTGTGCCTACATATGTGACTATATCTCAAACAAAAGAATGGTGCTTGAAATGAAACCCTTTTGTTTCCCTCTGACATTTATTTATCAGGAAAAACATCGCTTTCTCTAACTGGCATTTTCTGTATTATATAGTAGGTAACTTGGAAATGCTGAAAAGAGGTTCCTGGCCTAAGTATGCTTAGTTCATAGCCCGTATCCAAGGAGAAGTAGCCTGGTTTACAGCAGTACTCTCAGACTGCAGATACTGAACGTTCAGTTAGCGAAGTTTAAGACATAAACTTGGAGGAGATTGCACAGTGGCTGTTGCCTCACAGCAACACTCTACACCTTCAAAGACAACTTTGTGAAAATATAATCCATGTGGCACTTAGTCATCTGAAGTAAATTCGTCTCTTCTTGGCAGAGGCCCAAGTCACTTTTTTGCAACTTTTTATACTGCATTTGGATTTATTTTTTTTTAAAGGAACCAAGAACTAAAGTAGAAGATGTCATTGTGACATCCTTTGCAAATTTGTTCTTATGGTGGGAAACCCTGGTCTGATGCACATTACTCCTCCTCAAAAAGAATATAGAACAAGATGAGCTGGGGAAAAATGTGCTTGAAAGGAAAAATTACATAAAATGTGAGTCTTCGACTTGGAAAATAAATGAATGAGAGAGTATATGTTTATGTGAGTGGTATGGAGACAGCAGATCTGCAGGAAACACCTACGTGCTCTCTCTCAAAAATAGTGGAAGCGAGGGATGTCCAAAGAAACCATCAGACCGCAGGTTCACAAGGACATATGATGACCACATTACTTGTAATTAAGTTGTAGGATTTATGACCCTAAAACACTGTGGAAGCCAAAAGCCTGGAGAAGTTCATAAGGGGTTGAATAAACTAGCAGGATGTAGCTCTATTTGTCCTGTTAAGCATGATGATACATTTACAGTTCCCAGCTGAAGGAGTAAGGCAAGATCTTCCACAACTTATTTTGGGAAAATTAGAGGTATTCTAGGGGAGAGTTCATATATGCCATGTTTTTTTATGTTCTTCCCACTGAAAATCTCCTACAGACCACTATCAGGGAGAAGGTAATGAGATAAATGGACTTTTCATCTGATCCTGTATGGCTGTTCTTGTGTCTGGATAATACAACTGTCCTTCTTTTCCCTGCAAACCTTTTTTTTTCAGACTATGCATATTGATTTTACAGTGTTAGAAATTAATACAGTACAAATGAAGCAGTCGGCATGCATTATAAGCCAAGAGCTAGAACTGTCAGACCTTTCCATTTTAGTATGTCTCTGCTTTTTCAATATTGCGAGGCACGCCCAGATGACCTAAGTGTAAACATGCGCCTGTTTATTTATTTCATGACAGCCAGAAAAAAAATTAATAACTGCATAAATTACAGATGCATGAGTACAGTTAAGGATGCGTGATTGATAGAATTAATGTGCACATACAGGAATGAGACAATATCAGTGTGTAAGGGTGGGGGTGGGAAAGGAAAACAGAGAGGTGACACAGAGACCTGGGCCTGTAATTTCACATACCTGCTGTTCAACTGAGCACCAGAAATTTGCTCAAAAGGCAGATTTGTAGTTGTCTGCAAAGTGCTGGCTAACGCACTGGGACTGCCCCCACCATGCAAAAAAAATTGCTTGTATATGTGAATATGCCAGTATTAGGCATCAAACTTTAATTAATAAAACACATACATGCACAGGATAAATAATGAACTCTTTGTTCGCTGTCCAGCTACGCAGGAAATCCCATGGAACAGCATTATCAGGAAATGTGTTCCACGTGCTTAGGGGCTGAAGATGGCTTTTGCAAGCAGCCCGTTGGACCAGTGTGCGAATGGATATGCTGGATTTGCCGTCCCTGTGCAGACTTTGTTTTCTGTATCTAGACTGACTAACTTAACGAAGGATATGCTGTATTTTAATCAAAATTACAGGGCTAAGTGCAGAAACTCCTGAGCAAAATTCCGTGGATACATTACACAGCTGAAACTCGGGGGCTCCCAGATTGTGGTTTCTACTGCCCTCAATATCTTTGAGTGTAGACTGAGGTATTTTAGGAGTTTCCAAAAATGTTTTTGTATCTGTGAGGCTGTGAACTAGTCAAGTTTATTAGTAGTCTAACCATGAAACCATTTAGTGAGTGCAATTTAGCAGCTCATGAGGAATGCTCATGACAGATGCAGCACAAATATAATAATCATTTTTACAAAAACTATCTTGTATTGCTTTAACATGTGGAGGCAAAAGCTGAGCCCTTGTCAACCACAGCCTCCTGCAATGACTTCTTCTCTGTTTATACCCTTTGAATATTAGCTGAACAACTCAGTGTATCAAGTCATTTGATTCTTGCAGAAAAACAAGCTTTGTCCCAAGATAGAAGATAGACAGAACATGACAACTGGACAAATGAAAAAGCATGCAAGAAGAGTAAACATCATTTCAGTGCCATCTTTTTGAAATCTGTCTGGAATCTCAGCTGTTCTATATTTGAATGGTTAACAAATAGAAGTTACATTTAAATAGTTGTAAAGCTAATCCTGATCTAGCATTTCATATGGCTGTGTCAGTGTCGCTCACAAGGGTACATAGCAATTATTTGGGAGTCTGCAGAACTAGAATCAGCCTGCAGATCAAGCAATGGGAGTTACAGGTGCAATGACTTCTAATCGCCTTTTAAAGCTAAAAGACCTTGAAAAGAGTAAGAATAGCATGGCTTTAGTCTGGTTTTTCAGAAGAACAAAGATGGCTGGTCAGCACACACAGGAGTATGATACGAGCAAGAGTTTCTGAGGCATTAGGCTACTGTTTTCTTAACTTCTGAATTTAGCAGAGGAAGAGCACAGTTCGTCTCGTAAAAACATCGTTTTTTCCAACCCAGTGTTTGGGGCTGAGTCACTCTATTTCTGCAGGCTGAAATGTGAATATGGGTGAGGTATGTTATGGTTTGGTAGAATTTGGGGGTCTTTTAGTCTTCCAACATGCAACAGATACCTGTCAATCACCTCCTGAGTTTTCCATTGAAATTTCTTTCCACTGCTAGCCTTTCTGAGCCTCTCACCTGTTAAATACTAATTACATACTGCAATTAAATTCCTGAGTCAGTGTATTAAATATCTAGCATTTCCCCTCTTTAGTTCTTATCATTGTAAGATGCTTTCAGGATACAGTGAGGACACACACAAAACCCCATCATTGCATCAATACTGCTGAGAAAAGCAAAATTCTTTCTGCTTCAGAAACACAGTGCCAACTGAACTACAGTTTTAGGGAAAGGCAGTCACAGGAAAGCCACAGAAAAAATAGGTGCTCCAACAAGTTCCATAGTCCGTGAAGGCAACGCCATAACAAACATTCATCTGTCCCTCTCTCCCCTTGCCGATGGGTAACAGGAAAAGGAGAAAAATCTCTTTTCTTCCCTCAGCCCCCTTCTGCTGTACTGCCTTAGATGTGCTGCGGCTAGAAGGAAGACTCGGAAACACACTTCTTTTATGCGGGACCTCAGGGGTTGCTTATCTCCTTCTGACACATTTGTGAGATGGGGGACAGAAAAGAGAGATGATTTAATGTAATAGCGTATCTATGTGGATTTTTTTCTGAGAAGATTTCCATATGCAAAGTGATATCCCAAATTTCTCCTGACTTGTCATAATGTCTTCTTTTTTCTAATATGCCATGTACACAAGGTGCCATTTTGTTCCCTTTTTAATTTTTCTGGTGGTATTTTTATATAACTTAGCAGAATTTAGGGCAGAATGCTATCATATTAGAAAGAGAATTAATCATATGTTTCTAGTGAGATAAATTGTTTTAATCAGAAAACTTAAGCTGAAAATTAGTGGTCAGTTTACACGGTGCTGTTTAAATGTGTGTCTACACATGCAAGAAGACTTCACCGTGAAGAAATGATTTGTGGAAATACACACTAGATTGAGGACATCTTTGCATAAGAGAGAGTTTTGTTGCTCCTCTATGTAGCTGCTCAGCAGCACTTGGATCGCACTTTTTACTTTGGGTTCAGCACTTTTGGCTTGTCCATTCCTGAGTAATTAATGATAATTAGAATCACTAATCCCCTCCGTGCCTCTCCCACCCACTTGTTCGTGCTGGGGAGCAGCAGTCAGACCAGTGTAGTGTCCCCTTCTCCGATCAGATCAAGGCTCCTACTTCGAGCCAGGATAACAAGGGAGGCATTCACCTCCTCGAGGCTAATGATTTGTCTGATTTTACTCACGCTCCATGTAAGAAGACCCTAATTGAAAATCACAGGCTGACAAACAGCTGAATGAGTGTCTAGAAGGAAGAAACCTGGAAACTATAATCAACTGCTTGTAATTCTGAGGTTTTGCAAGTTTTTTTATATAATGAAGTCATTGTCTTCAATAAGATGATTTCTTTGACTGGGCTGTCTCTTCTGCTGCTGCACCATATATCCCACAGGTGATACACCTTGTGAAGGGTGTTTTATCTGCCTACAGCTTACTGCATGCATGCAGTATGTTTTGTTTGAAAGGCTGTGTCTTGGAAGGCAACCAGTTTGCTTTACGATGGCTCTTACTATTTTAGGGAGGCAAAGTACTCTGGAAAAACAGGAAGATGGAGCCTTCCTTGGGACAAACTTATCAGGGAATTTCTGGAATGATGTATAATCATGGGCTGAGCCACCAAGCAGGAGTGGGGCACTGAGCATGGTGAGAAATCTCCTCCCCCAGAAAAGACCAAAAAGAGAGAGGGAAAGAACATTTCCTAGGATGCTGAGGGGAATTGTCTGAAGATTGTAGAGTGGGAGAGGCCATCAAAGGCTGCTGGAGTGGAACACAAGACCACTGATAAAGACTGCAAGGAACAGGGAGAGAAGAGAGTTAATTTCCCAACTCTTATTTACTATCTCCTCCTGCAGACCTGATATTCCACTCCTTAAATTTTTCTTGTGTTTAGTAATTACCATTTTAAGAAAACCTTGCTTGAGAGAGAACACTAGTGAGGGTGCTCAGAGAAAGAAAAAGTCAGACAGCGTCGTCTCAAGGCTCTGCTCAGCCGAGGCTCTCATCACACGCTTATTTGAGGGTATCGGGACTCAGCTTCTAGGCCACTGTGGCTGCACAAACAAGCATCAATTAGGCTGTACCAAAAGGTTTGTTCTGTTTTAAGCTGTAAAATCGCCTTCTGGTTCCTTACTAACAAAAAAATGTATTTTTCCTAGTCAGAAGCTGGAAGAAAGAACACAAAAATTTGTGTATCCTGTGGAGAACCAGTTTGCCTCATAATTATTTGGCCAGTTTGCCAAGCACGGAAAGATAACACAATGTAAAAGGCAGTAAAACTTCCTTAAACTGGGGTTAATTTTTCAGTAGACTGTATAACCCTCTCGATCTTTTTTATCCAATATAGTCTCTTATCATAAAAGTTTTTATAGCTGTAAGAGTGTGAGATGCCCACCCACACTGATTTCCTCTGACAAAGCCAAATAGACCAACTGCTGTGTCTGAGAAACTTCTGTAGTTACGCTGCCAGTTGGGGTCAGGCCACACAGCTGAGCATGGATAGCTTTTCTGCTAATGCTAACATCAGTCTCCTTCAAACAATCTATGAATAGCTGCTGAAGAGACAGCATTAGCCAGACCTTTTCTCTTCCCATCTTCTGAATGGCAGCAGATTTCTCCAGCCTACTAAATTATAAGGAAGCTAATTTTGCCAGAAGAGAGAAGTACTAGTCTCTCCTATATAGAGAGAGTCTCTATAGAGTCTCTATAGAGTCTCGCCCTCTTTTTTTTGGAGATGCACAGTATTAAACTCAGAGAGACTTCAGGAAGACCCTTCTTTTCCACCTCCCAGGATTTTGACGATTTCTTCTGATCCTGCCCTGTGGCAGCCAGTGACCCCAGGCAGTCACCCCAGTTCCTTACCAAAAAAGCCAATTCTGCTCATTGGACTAGATCCAGTTACTTTAAAGGAACCTCGCACTTCACTACTGCCTTCCTGAATTTCCTCTGGTTTTTGGAGAACTGGTGCAATCGTGCCCTCCATCAGCAGGTGGTCCCACTCCTGTGGTTTGCAACCCTTTATCTGGTAGGTGCAGTCAGGCGGAGAGGGGCACAGAGGCCACACAGCCTTCGCAGAGCAGCACCCTGGCTCAGCCTCACCCCTGGGAGACCTTATTTCCCTGAGTTTAGTGCCCTTTTATCCCAGAGCACAGGCTAAGCAGGACCAGATTCAATTCACAGTGTAAAACTCTTCTCTGTGGCTACGACATGCAGAAAAAATCTCATCCTGCCCTCGCATTGCCCAAAACAGAAGAAAGCAACTTGCCCGGCTCTGTAGGGTTCTCAGGTAGTGGAGGCACGCGTGGCATTCACCACATAGCGCTCCTGGAGGGCAGCCCGTGCGTGAAGTGGTGAAGATATTAAAGCACGTGGTTCAGTCTTCACAGCCAGGAGTGTGAGCTGTACTCCGAGGAAGAGGGTCAGGCAGCCTGTTACAGGGTAAGCACCCACAGACACCTCTGCTGAAGAGCAGGGTTTTTAGAAGAGACCAAGAACAGGTCAAGCAGAGGTTTTCAAAAGATTATCCAGAGCCCATGTAGATCCCCTGTGTCAGGGCTGTGATACTTAGACTTTACACCAGGACGTGCTGTCCAGGTCTTCCCGCTGTGCCAGACCAGTCTGTCAGTGGATGCGCCGTCTCCAAACTGTTAGTGTCTATACGAGAGTTAACAAAATGCTTGGGAATCTCAGTCTTGCACTGTCTACCTGCCTGTGTGATGCAGAAGAGAAAAAACTGTCTACCGAACTCTTGACTTTTGCCTTTTTATTTAAAAAAAAAAAAAAAAAAGAAACCACTTCCTAACCGGAAGCTTACATTCAAAAGAGCTTTGCATTGCTTTTAAAGAAATGAATTCATTTTTTTGCCACTCATTTCTGATACCCTGTCTGCCTTTAACTCCAAAATAGTTTTCTATGGATGTCAGGAGATTAAAATTTTAATTTTAATGACAGAGCTAGTGAATAGATGAAAACAAGACCGAAATACTTTTAAAAGTCTGTGTTAAAAGACTGGGAGTTTGCAAAGGCGAGCCAAGCCAGGGCATATGGGTGTTATGACGAAGTTAAAAGTTGCACAGATAATCTTAACCTCCTCTCTGTTGTGTAATGTGTATGATTTAGGGCTGTTGCTCTTCTGGGCATGCTGCAAAAGACATCTGTTCAGTAAGGTTTTTTGGAGAGCAATGAGATTGTTCTTCCTGGAGCGATGTAGGACTGCCACAAAGCTTTTGTAACTGGCTGGCTAAGATACTGTTTCAAATAATTATTTTTCCTGCTAGGACTTTATATTGTTATTAACTATGTGTTAGATGCCTAGAGACTTGTCTAGGCAATTTTTTCACCTTAATTACCATTTAAATAAATATTCTGCTCTTCTTCTCAGACAAGCCATCCTGTCTGTGTCTCGGTTTCCCCCATCTCGTACAGAGTCCTGATCCATTCAGGACCTTTTCAACTACAAATCCCCAAGTGAGCAAAAGACAAATGCAAACATACACGCTGCATACATGGTGAGGGAGGATGTCAGGCTCGCCTTGGCATGCATGCTGGGATGGAGAAACCTCTCTGTTGGAATTAGTTTCTTCCATCTCCACAAAGGGGCAGGGAGACTTGGTGGCTTGGCACCACTTGTGTGACCATCAGTCCAGCTTCGTAGACAAAAAGAAATATGAAATACAAGTCTGATCAAGGTGTTTTTTCAAGGCACCCCTGCGCAGCTATATAACCGGTTTGCATGAACTGGCCAGAGGGGTCCACAGTGGATGTTTCAAGCTGAAGCTCGCTGAAGGTGTTGGAAGGGCTCCGATTGCCTTCAGCGGGTTTTGGAGCAGTACCTGTCTGTCCAGAGACACTGCCCTGAGGCTCAGCAGGGGGCTCGGGGGGTGCCTGACCATTGCCGCAGGCAGACACAACATGCTCTGCATGGCAGCACCCAGGCGTCTCCCTTGGGCATCTGCTGGTCTCGCGGCACAGACACGTTAGTCTAAGCCGTGCCATAGTCTGCCCCTCAGCTGCAGATCCCTGCTCCTGGTGCAAGAGTTTCACAAAGGAAAAATGGCAAAGCAGTTAAACAATGCTTTTCAAGCCTCTTGCCCCTGGCAGGAGCTTAACGCTCCATCCCTCCTTAGCGCTCCCATTCCCAGCTCCTGGGCGAGCCGCAGAAGATCCTTTTCTTCTTGAGGAGCAGGTATGTGTCAAAGTGGGGGAGATGAGGATAGGTGTTGTGACACTAACCCGCTGCTTGTGTGATCTACAGTCCCTACGTTTGGCGTTGCTGGAAACAACTGTGTGCTCTTCTCTCTGTGTGTGGTTGTGTTAATGACTCTATGTTTTGATAGATCCGCAGGTAGAACCCCAGCTCGTTAATAGTCCCCATGGGCCCAGCTCTGCCCTCAGACACACGATGGCAGCTCCCACCAGGCAGAGCAGCTGTAGAAACACATAGTGCCACTGCTTTGCTGCTCGCAGTTGGCAGGTTTTTGGTAAAAATACCACTCACATTATCCTCCTGCAAGAACTTCTATACCTTGGAAATAGAGAGATCTGACTATGTGATACAAATGGTTCTTTCTGACCTTGAATCTCTGAATGTAGAGATGGAAACAATTTTATTTTTTTTTTTAAGCTGACATTATCTTCTCTCTTCAGAGAAGCCCATGGCGTATTTGAAAAAACTTTGAAGATCACTGGTAATTATATCTGGGTTCACAATTAAGCAATATATGGCAAATATTTTCCGTAACTTACAAAGCTTGCATAAGACAAATTAAGTATATAGTTATGCTTCAGGGGGGATCTTATCAATGCTTATAAATACTTAAGGGGAGGGTGCCAGGTAGATGGGAACAGTCTTTTTTCAAGAAGAAGGAAGTTGCACGTCCTGTGCAACTGCTGTAGGTGTCCCTGCTGTGGCAGGGGGGTTGGACTAGATGATCTCCAGAGGTCCCTTCCAACCCTGACGATACTGTGATACTGTGATAGTTATGTTACAGTTAAATTTGTCATTCATGATACACAATAATGGAACTTAAATATAAATGTTTAGAAGACTTTATGAGCTTAATGCAAAAGCCCTAGCTTTGTGTGAAATCAGTGGCAGGTAAAAGTCTATGATCGGTGTCTGTCTGTTCTTTTACCGCTACAGTGTTAGTGAGGGCAGGGTTTTAAGACAGCATACCAGACAATCCCTATCAAAAAAAAAAAAAAAAAGCTGGCTACAGGGAAAATCTATGAGGCTGTTCCCCTGCTTGTATTATTTTATGTCATTAAATAAAGCAATCAACTAACGATCTGAATTACCATGTCTGTAAGCAAAACATGAGAGCATATGGCTGTGTGCATTTCCTCAGGGCGAAGCTGGGTCACAGCACAGCGCTAGTTTGAATCACAGGCACTGCAATGGCATTTTTCCACTCTGCTATGATGGGGAGGGAGAGGAGAGCGATTTGACAAGTTCCTGCACAAGAAGAAAAGAGGACAGAGGTGACAGTAAAAAATAAATAAAAGTTGTGAAGCCTGAGTCATATGGAAAGAGTCAATAAAGATGAAGAAAAGAGAGTGAAGAAGGTCTAAAAGAAGATGACCAGACTCTCCTCTTCAAATATGCCCAATTTTAGAAAGCAGTAGTCTATATTGAAGAGAGATCTTGAGGGAGATGGTCTAGTGGAATTTCCAAGGGGTGGTTTATTTCCACTGTCACCTTCTTTTAGCATCTTCATTACCACCTCGTGGACCACTGTCGAGCCTGGACCTGAGCTGTTGTGGGTCTCCGGTAAAGCAGGACAGGAGCTGGTGTTACCAGGTCACCTACTTACTGCGCAGCTGTCCAGCTCTGGTGTAGCCACGGACAGTACTTCCACTGGGTCCTGTCATTGGAGTGGTTGTCAGGCTGCCCAAGGTGCTATGCGGGCTCAGCCGCAAACTGTGGACCACAGTTTGGACACCATGTTTTGAATGTTGGATGGGATCCACCCGAGGGTACTGAGGGAGCTGGTGGAAGCGCTCACCAGGCCACTTTGCATCATTTATGAGCAGTCCTGGCTAACCGGGGAGGTCCCAGACGACTGGAGGTTGGCAAATGTGACACCCATCCACAAGAAGGGCTGGAAGGAGGATCCAGGGAACTACAGGCCAGTCAGTGCCTTGATGCCTAGGAAGGTGATGGAACAGATCATCCTCAGTGCCATTACACGGCACATGCAGGAGAACAGGGTGATCAGGTCCAGTCAGCATGTGTTTGCGAAAGGCAGGTCATGCCCAGCAAACCTGATCTCCTTCTATGGTAAGGTGAGCTGCTTAGTGGATGAGGGAAAAGCTGTGGATGTTATCTACCTGGATTTTAGCAAAGATTTTGACACTGTTTCCCACAGCATTCTCCTGGAGAAACTGGCTGCTCGTGGCCTGGACAGGTGGACTCTTCGCTGGGTCAAAAACTGGCTGGATGGCCGTGCCCAGAGAGTGGTGGTGAATGGGGTTAAATCCAGTTGGTGTCCGGTCACAGCGGTGTTCCCCAGGGCTCGGTGCTGGGGCTGGTTCCCTTTAATATCTTTATCAACGACCTGGATGAGGGGATCAAATGCACCCTCAGTAAGTTCGCAGATGACACCAAACTAGGCGGGTGTGTTGATCTGCTTGAGGGTAGGCTGGCCTTGCAGAGGGATCTGGACAGACTGGGCCGATGGGCTGAGGCCAACGGTATGAGGTTCAACAAGGCCAAGTGCCGGGTCCTGCATTTGGGTAACAACAACCCCATGCAGCGCTACAGAATTGGAGCGGGGTGGCTGGAAAGCTGCCTGGCAGAAAAGGACCTGGGGGTGTTGGTGGGCAGCTGGCTGAATATGAGCCAGCAGTGTGCCCAGGTGGCCAAGAAGGCCAACAGCATCCTGGCCTGTGTCAGGAGTAGTGTGGCCAGCAGGACTGGGGAAGTGATCGTCCCCCTCGGCACTGGTGAGGCCCCACATCGAGTACTGCGTTCAGTTTTGGGCCCCTCACTACAAGAAGCACATTGAGGTGTTGGAGCATGTCCAGAGAAGGGCTACAAGGCTGGTGAGGGGTCTGGAGGACAAATCTTACGAGGAATGACTGAGGGAACTGGGGTTGTTTAGCCTGGAGAAGAGGAGGCCGAGGGGAGACCTTATCACTCTCTACAACTACCTGAAAGGAGGGTGTAGATGGGTGTAGGTGGGGGCTGACCTCTTCTCCCGGGTGACAAGTGACAGGACAAGAGGAAATGAGTTCAAGTTACACCAGGCGAGGTTTAGATTGGATATTAGGAAAATTTTTTTCACTGAAAAGGTTATTAAACATTGGAATAGGCTGCCCAGGGAGGTGGTGGATTCACCATCTCTGGAGGTGTTTAAAAAAGGGGCAGACGTGGTGCTTGGGGACATGGTTTAGAAGTGGTTTTGTCAGGTTAGGTTAATGGTTGGACTTGATGATCTTAAAGGTCCCTTCCAACCTCAACAATTCTATGATTCTATGATTCTATGAATGCGAATGATTCAGCGGAAAGGGGGCAGCTCTTGGAGATCTTTGTTTCACAGTTGCACCAGAGAGGGAGAAGCATACCTCTCCATGGGCTGCTTGGACACTGAAAGCACATCAATTTTCCTCCACGAGCATACTCATGCTTTGATTTTCTTTACTGTGTAGAGGAGTGTGTGGTTTGGCAGCTGGAATTTTTGCTTTTACAGGAATATAATTTTACGTCTTGGTTTTGCGCGAAGAAAAGCTGGATTCTTGCTGTGCTGCCAGCTTTTGTCCCCCACTTTGGCTCCCATCGCCTGCAGCAGAATGCCACCTCTCCCTCCCAAACAGCAGAGACAGATGAAACTGAGCCTCACAAGCTGGCTGTCTGACACTTCTGTCCCAGAAATTTATGCTGTGTGTCCAAATCACCAGGCACCAATTCACGTTGACATCTGCCGCTGTTCCGGAGGAGAGTTTAGCTCTTCAATTACGCTGTCTTCAGTTGCTTCTGCACAGACACTGCACCTGAAAGACAACCTGCTCCTGGACCATCCTCCTCTTGGAGACCACTCTGCATCCTGGGACACCTGGAACAACACTTTTGGGGTGTCCTGTTCCCCTCCCTGCCTGGGTAAGGACTGCTTCCCAGGTGCCTCCAGCTGCTGAGGAGCGCCAGACGGAGCAGCAATGTACATACCTCAGCATACGCCACCCCTGACTTACCACCAGCATCAGGAAACTGTTCTCTTTCTGGACACCCGTGCAGCTGTAAGAAAAAAGCTCCTCCTGGAAACCAGTCCCTAAATGCTCTCACAGAGGACTCTGTCTCCCTCCAGTGACTATTTAGTACCTACAGGGAATAGCTGCCTGAATTAAGTATTTAAAGTTAGGTGGTTTAAGCAATGCCCTCAGGTTAGAAAACCAGACTGAATATGAGAACATCTCAGCTGGCTTCTTGTGTCTTGTGGGCTGTAGATTTTCACATGACACCCTACACTGAGCTTACAAACATGCTGAAATACGTTGAGGCAGGATAGCAAGTCTTGGAGAGGTCTGTTCTTCCCTTGTACTGGTAGTGTCCTCTGTCCATTAAAGATGTGTGCCTACTCTTGACAAATACAGCTTTTCATCTGCATTTTTTCCCTCCTCCAAGGAAGACCCCTTTAGTACTTTTCTCCCTGTAAATCTACTTATGTCATATAAGCAAGTCTTTTTTTTTTCTTCTTGATAAGCATATATAAATTTATGTGCCTGACTTATGCTTTTGTTTTCCCCAGCTTTCAAATAGTTTTTAGGCGTGCTCTCCAGTTTTTCAGCTCCCATTTTAAAAGATCTGAGAACATGTGAACATGAGACAGTGTCCTGGTTGTGACACGCCATTCCTGAGTTGTACAAAAGCGCAAAATGATCTTTCTGTACACACTAACTCCTTATCACCATTTGAGAACAGATTAGTCTTTTTTCAGCAGTCTCAAGATGAGAATTACTGCCAAGTTGCCTGCAGATTCTGAACCTCTACAAGGTTATTGCTTTTCAAAAGAACCACCACTCTGCAGGTGCTTGTAATTGTCGTCCCATGATGCTTGACTTTGCATTTGACTTGCATGGACTAGAAAATGCTTTGACTGACCCAAATTAGCCCCAAACCTAGAACACGCTGTATGTCTCCCCTATAACTAACATTATTTCTTTCTTGTCCAAAGCTTTTATCATCTGCAAATATTGCTGGTTGTGGTTTTATTTAGTTTCACATAGTTATTAAAATACTGGAAAGAACAGATTCATCAATTGGTCAGTGGGAATCCTGTCGGGAAGACACTTATTTGGCAGTTTTTCCACCAACACCGATTTTTTGAGGTCTACTGGTTGATTAGTTCCTAATTCATAATAACGTGTGCTTTATTGGTAGACTGATAGTCTTCAGTCAGACTGCCATGCATTGCTAAATCAAACAACATTGTGCAGAACTATGCAGTTACTCTTATCAGTCAACCCAGTTATCTCATAAAAACTGAAGTCACGTTTCTTTGATTAAAACCATTTTCCATAAAACTGTGGATTGGCACTAACTGCACTGCCATCCTGCAGTTTCTTCTTGGTTAATCATACATCACTTTCTTCGTTATACTATCTCAGACTGATGTTAAATTCATTATTTAATTTGTCCTGGGCAACATGACGTTCCAAAAAAATTTAGGACTGTACAGAAAGATAGAAACTATCATGATTCAGAATTGTTCATGGTACTTCATTTAGTGCAGAAAGGGTTTGTTGTTGGCAGTAATGCACACCTTTTGAGACATGAAAATTAATTGGCATTCACAGCAACTCAAGATCTTGCTGAAAAATAGTCCTGAGTAGCTTCAATCACACACCTGATACAGTTAAAAAAAAAATATATTGCAGAAAAAGCACTGAGTTTTGCAACAGCTACTCTTCTGCTATTTGCAGCTGGTGTCATTCAGTTCTGAGCCTGAAAAGACCTGGAAGTCTGTGTATAAAATCAGATAGTTTTCACAGCGAAGCATCAATTTTCAGTCATAGAGAGCATGATGCTGTCCCAGAAAATTACTCATTTCAAAATGTATCATAAGCGAGATTTTTTGGTGTGTCTTTGTTGACACGGTAGACAATAAATATGGTCCCAAAAGCATAGCACACAAGCAAAACTATTCAAAATTGTCTGAGCGTGTTGTTCAATAAATAACTAATGGAATGTGTCAACAGTTCAGATTTTGTGCAAGGCTGGAGAAAAAGCAACATACTGCGGAAAAGAAGGAACAAATTACTTCTTTTTTTTCCCCTAAGAGCACTTGCACAATACTACCATCAAAAAAAATTGTCTTCAGTCTACAGAAATCGATGGTAAAACAAAGGTGGATAATAGATGATGTATTGGGTGAAGTATAAATCTCCAGAGCTGATTTGCCAGTCATGAAAGTTTGGATTTTGAAGAAATGAGTGTGAGGAGTGAAAGCATTTGTAAAAAAAGCTTTAGATATGGGATCCACTAACTTTGCCTGCATTTTGACTCTCTCCTGCAAACCGTGGTCTGGATTTGTTGTTTAGCAAACCAACTGAGGGACTTTGTATCTGCGACCACTGCAATTCCTAAGTGGCAAAGCTGCAACATCCATCAATAAATCACTGAAAAGACGAAGAATTGGAACACTGTATTAAGAGAGCTTGTGGTGACAAGACAAGCAGATGGCTCCTTGCATTGCCTGGCACATGGTAGGTGGCAGTTGTGAAGCTGCCTCTGTTTTCCATCAGCTTGAGGATACACTAGGAAAGCCATGCATTTCCCCTCATGCTGAAAAATGCACAGGTGCATCACCCCAGCTTACCTTCCACAAGCACGTTGTCCTTGAGAAAACAATAGCATCAGTGGATTTGAAGGCACAGCAATTAGTTTTTAGTGCCTCAAAGCCACACTGAATTTGACATGTTCTTCAAAAAGGCAAATCACTACAGAGAGCCTTCAGTGACCTTACTGGAGAGTGGTGATTTTAGCACTTAGTAAGTACGCTTCCCACGCCGCTTTTTTACAAAGAAGCAAGGTTACACAGAGTGATAGCATATGAAGTGGGGTTTATCTTCTCTTTTCATCTTTGATCTCAGGATCAAAAGCCAAGATCTTACTATTCATCTTCATTTCGTACAGTGAACTAAACTTACTACCTAAATATAAAAGACAACGAGAAAACAAACCCTGACTCAATGCTGCTTCTATTACTCTGATCCACACAATTCTGGGAGTTTTATCATGTTACTGACATGTCACTGAAGAAAAAGACCATTTTTCTTTTATGTGCAACTAACACGAGTGTTTTTCCATTTGATTTGCTGGGGAAAAAAAAAGTTCACTGGTAGAGTGAATTAGGGATATTACACACTTTATACTACTAAAGATGGTATTAGTGTCTTAGCACCAAGAGTTCATCAGGTTGGGCATAGCTGGAAAGAAATGTTAAATAAAGGCTGTCTGAGTGAGAAGAGGCCAGAAGGTGTAGTGAGCTGAGAGATGGGATTTAGAGAGAAGGCAGGACATCGTATTTAAGACAGAGGCAGATCAGGGAGTGTGTAATAGAGGTCACAATTCTTAAGGAGAAACCTGTCAGTGACTGAAGGTAGATTCGGCAGAGTGGACAGATGAATATAGACTTAATTAGTTGGAGCGGGTGAAGGTGAGGAGGGAGGCTGTGAGCAGTTCACTGAAGAAACGCGATACTTCATGTAAGAGGGCAGAAGGGTGATCAAAGGACAGATGCTCATGATTTACTTGGGACACCTCCGCCTTCCAGACAAGCTGTGGGCAGCAGGGAAGAAATCCCATGCGGGATGCTAAACAAATATGTTATAATAACCTAGCAGGAGCAAATGTGAGAATCAATGTTTGGACAATTTGTCGGGGGAGGGGGGTTGTTGTTGTTGCTGTTGAATGGCTACAATATGGTGGGAAGTAGTGAAAAGCTGCCTTTGTCACAAGTGCAATATGCCGAGAGAAGGAAGGTTTTACAGGGGAGTGTCAACAGTTAGTCTTAATCTGAAAACCCACCCATCAGCAGCATCTGAGAAGAATGGAAAACCCAAAAGGACGTCGGGAGAAAACGAAGGTCGACACACGCCATGTCCCTGGGTTGGCAGCTTGGTGTGGAGAGTTTGCAAACAAACCACGATCTCACGTTGCAAGACCTCACAAACCCATCAGTAATTGTTGGGTATTAGGAAAAAGTGTGTGACACATGCTCAGTTGGATCATTTATTTTTGCTGCTGAAGGGAATAAGCATCCACAGCTCACCCAGCGTGCTTCTCTGCCAGACCTCCTCGTAGCTGCCGTCATTGCTGGGATTCCCTGCAAACCCCCAGGTCAGGCTTGGTCCAGCCCCCAGACCCTGCGACGCCGTGCCCACAACTCACACACAGTTGTTATTGTGTCACGAGACTGAATTCACTACGGAAGGAAGACCGCTGCCCCTTTGCCAAGAATAAAACCATTGAAAAATTAAAGATTTTTCAGACATGCCGAAATAGCTCTGTTCTTCGTGCTAGACTCATTTCAAAATATTGAGGTCAGTGTGTAAAGACAATGCATATAGCAGGAGCTGTCTATGATTGTGAAAAAAAAAAAAAGGCGTATCTTTTTTCTTTTATTAAATAAATTACAGAATAACCCATTTAACTGAGCACTGTCTTCCAGTACTGCTGCCTATTACCATAGTGCATGAATTTCTTCCTGGGAGAAAGATGCTAATAACATAATTCGTATTTGACTATCTGACTCTTTACCCTTTGTAAGCAAAAACTGCAAGTAGAGTTTGATGTTCTGGTTGCTGTTGTTTAGTTAATTGCATTCTTTTCCTTCCAGTTTTAAAGACTGAGTTGTTTTTAGGGGCAGTGAGGGAGGCAAGTGATCACTTTTAGGAAATTGAAAGGATTGTCAGTTTGTTGCTAAAAATGTTTTTAAAAGAAGAAAGCTGTAACTCCTAGGGGCAGGTCCTTGTTTTGGTTAATCTCTTCTAGAAATTTGATAGATACTGTTTTATCTGATGCAGCCAAAAAAAGCAATATTTGCAGGAATACTCAGCTGATACTTCAGAGATTGACTAATTGCTAGTTTCTGGCCCAACAAATGTTTGTAACTGTGAACCGTAACAAGTGTCAGGGAGTATAAAAGACAATGTAATTGTAATTTTCTTTAAAATGCTCCCTTCTTCCACTGAAGCTAATTCCATCAACAAAAGTATTCACCTCTTCACAGATGAAATAAGGTGTTATGAGTCACTCTGTTGTACAGACTCTCAGTTTCCCATTGGGCATCAGCCTCAGAGATAAACACCTGCTTTCATCCGCTTTGTAAAATCACAAAATACATGACCTGAATTTTGAAGTGTGTGCTTAATAGATTTTTAAATCTTGTAAGTGTGTGCAAAGTGCGTGTATTAGATTTAAAATCGTTACGGTTACAGTCTGGTCCGTAATTTTCATCTCTAGTGAATGTTGTGGATTGAAGATCCTTGCTTGCTTTTGGGAAATTTATTGAAGTGGAAATTGGAACATATTGCTTATGCCCCAAGTCAAAGAGGCCTTACTGCATTAAGAGAAGCGGTGGTCTTACAAGACCACCTCTGGGTCAGAAAGTGAAGCTCTCGAGATGCCAATATGCTGTAAGAGTCATAGCATGATACCTGTAGGGGGGAGCAAAGCTGAATACGTTCTGGCTGTACATATTAACCCTAATATAAAACCCACATAATCTCAGTATTGCTCAATGTTTCTAAAAGATAAATAGTCAAAACATAAAAGTTTAATTTAATTAATGGGAAGAAAAGGAATCATAAACTTAACTTTGTTATTTCATACTTGTACCTCTGGCACATATTAATTTACTTGTTCAGTAATTTAATACATAACAAAACCAGTAGTATTCATGTTGTGTTGCAGCGACTCAGGCTGAGAAAGCGAAGGTCTATATTACAGCCTAACAGTTTTAAGTTTATTCTAAATATATGGAAAAGCCATAAAAACTATATCTAAGAATGGAGGGGAGGGAAGGTATCTCCAAGCCCCAACATAGCCTTTCGGCACCTAGCATCAAACAATTACTGCTACTGCTCTGGTCACAGCAGGAAAAAAATACTACAGGTTACTTCCATCCATTCTGGTCTTTCTCTTTTGAATGCATTTAACAGAGAGCGGACTTTGAATTCTGTTATATTAATTGTCTGATTTCTATTTGGCAAATCTATCCAGTGGGCACTTTGATACAGTTCAGGAGAAGCAGATGAACGCGTAACCGTATTGTACCCATATGCATGGACGAGGAAAAGTTTGGTCCTGAAAATAATCTTGATTACAACAAGCCTTAGGCAAATGAAAGATTATTTGGTTTTCAAGTATTTAGAGCTTTATTTTCTTTGTACTTCACTTTTAATGTCACTTGCTGAGTACCAGATAAAACTTTTTTTATGTTTATAGGTTTGCCTGAAAATTCAGACAAAACAAACAAACAAAAACCCCACAACTTTATTTTAGGAAGAAAAACTATTTTTTCCCACCTTTTGGGATGAATAATCACAAGCAAAGCAGGAGAAGGGCTGTGTGGGAAGCAGGGCCTGACAGCAGGAACAAGACCCCAATTCTTGTCACAGTCACAATGAAAACAGCTTTGAAAGGGTCGGCTGACATCTGAAGTAGCTGTTTCCTGCTAAGGTCCCAAACTTGGTGTTTTAGTCTCAGTAGCAGCCAAACTCTGTCACTAAGAGGGGCCTGGTACGCTCAGTACAGCTAATCTCTGTTGATGGACATGGATTCCCCTGCAAGGATTAGTTTTGCTCATGCTTTCTGATGAAGGCGGGAGTAGGTGACCAGTGACAACAGGGACAGCTGGGGGGAACTTGCTCCTCAGGTTGTGCTTCCCAAAGGACAGTGGGCACTGATTACACCAAGACAGCTCTCACATACCAAGCCCTGAATCTACAAAGTCTCGCCTCTTTCTGTGGGCAGGATTGGGCCTGGGGGAGGTTGAGCAGCAATTTTTCATCATGAGCCATCCCTGGTACTGCTTTCCCAAATCTGGTTCTCTCCCCTACCTGCAAAGGGAGAAGAGTCCAGGCGGTGGGGGCTTATAAATTATGGTTAGGATAAAGCCTGGAATAAATTGCCCCTTTTGAGTTTTATTAATTAATTTACAGAGCTGCACAGTTCAGGGGTCAGCTTTCCTCCCACATCCTGACAGTTTTGAATGTTATTACATGGTGCTGAGAGCTCCACTGGATTCCTCAAACCCATCTTGGAACGAGATGGTCTTTAAGGTCCTTTCCAACTCTAACCATTCTATGATCTTCTTTTTTTTTTTTCCCAAAAAAAGTTTTCAACAAATTGGCTGCTGCCGCTGCATCCCCACGCTGTGGGCGTCCCCATGGAGAGCAGCGGAACTCCCACGGTGATGCGCGGGGGGAGAGGGAGGGGACTGGGGAGCATCTGCCCCGGCTGATAGAACCGCTGCTTGCACCCAACAGAGGATAAAATCCAACAAAAATCATTTAAAAAAAAAAAAAAGGACCGGGAGGGGAAAGGGCGATTTAAAAAAAGAACCCGCATAACTGGTTTTTGTCCCGTTCCTGGTGATTTTTCACATTCATTTCACATCTTTTTCGGCCGCGTCCTTGCCTCTGCACCCGCGCTTGGTGCCGCCCCTCTCCTCGGCCTCATTCCGCCGCGTTTCCCCGCAGTTTCTGCCCCCCCGTTCCTCGCCCCCTCCCATCCCCCCCCTTCACCGTTTCCAAATTTCCGCCCTTTTCCCCTATTTTTCACTTTGACCACGGGCTGCTCCAGCCCGTCCCGCTCCACCCTGCACCCGCAGGAGGGTGCGCGCCGCTCGGGCCCCCCCCCCCCCCCCGACACATATCCCGGTACTTTTCCAAAGTTTCGGGCAACTCTTAAAAGGAGCAACTTTCCTTTATTTTTAGCCTTTTTCTGCTTATTTTGTTTTTTATCATTTTTTCCCCCTCGGAGCAGGGACGTGGGCGAGGGGAGCCCCGAGGATGCCCGGAGTGGGGGGTGGTAACCCCGCCGCTGGCTCCGGCTCCGCGCAGCTCCGCGGGTGCTCAGCGGGGCGGTGTCGCGCGTCTCCGCCAGGGGGCAGCAGCGCCCCGCGCTCAGCCGCATTCCCCCCCCTCCGCGTCGGGGGTTATCGCCGTCCGTCCGTCCGTCCGTCCGTCTGTCCCTGCCCCGCTCCGCTCCGCAGGTTGGTTTCTTTGTCCTCTCTTTTAATAATAATGGTGGCGATTGTTATTAATAATAATATTGATGATAGGAATAATAACAAGTATAATGTAATGTGCTGTAATTATTGCTGTTATTATTACGTATTTATTATGGGTATCCCTCCAGAGGGGGAGAGGCGCGCACAGGGGTCGGGCACCGACCCCCTCAGGGCGTCTTGAAAACAGTGCAGAAACACTCAAGTCGGAATTAAAAACCGTTATCAACCCCGCCGTGGTGGGGAGAAAAGCGCTTTTTGTTGTTGTTTTACTGAACCCTGGCGGTTTTAGGGCGGTGAAGTTCGCTGGCGCTGCCCGTCGTGGGGGTCCCGGAGGGGCGAGGGGAGGCGGGTGGTCTCCATCACCCTGCACAGGTGTCTGCTCTGGATGGCGCTGCCTCCCGCCAAAACAACCCAAAACAACCCGAAAGCAAAGAGGGGGGTTGGTGGTTTTTTTTTCCCCTGCTCTGGAAGGAGTGTACCTGCGTCCTGCCCTCTTTCCCGTCCCAGTTGTGGGGAAGCCACGTGTGAGGAAAAGGTGCTTTTTCTGGGAACAGGAGGAAAGAGCCAGCTTCCTCACCGGGCAGGAACTTCAGCTGGGAACGCTTCTTCAACGCAGCTTTGAGTTTTGTGGTTCCGTCCTTATCAGCACCTATGGTTAACAAGCTGTAGCCGCAGAGATATGCTATATCGCACGTTACAGGGTGTCTGCAGGTCTATAGGGACACCAAAACCCCGCGGCAAGGTGTAACGCCTAAGGGGGGACTGCAATACCTAATGGGGGCTGCAGGTTTGCACATACACGCTGTTGATTCCCACCTCCAGGTTGGGTGATTCCCACCACCGCAGGTCTGCCGTCACTACACTGTGGGTTTAAACACACCTTAACATAATCCTTTTTTTTTTTTTTTTTTGCCCCCACCTCCCGTGTTCAGCGAGTCTAGTTCATTTGGGGAACGGAGAAAAAAAAAAAAAAAAAAGATAAAAAGATAAAATAATATTAACAAAAAGAAACTAAAAATAAATAATAATAATAATAATATAAAAAAAAAAAAAACACAACAAACAACAAGCAGGAAAATAGTGGAAACTCTTGAAAATTTCTCCCGTCGTTTCTATACCGCTTGAGGAAAATGATCCTCTTAAACGTGTCTGGAAAGCAAACTCAACACACACACACAAAAGAAAAAAGAAAAAAGAAAAGGTTAATTCAGGCAATTTTCAGGCAATTCATATAACTTTTCGTTTCCCTCTGGTGAGAACAGGGATCTCAGCTGAAATAGGACAGTGGAGCTCCGGGAAGAACCGTTTGATGCTCCTCATACCCGACCCTTTTAGCAGGGAATCCCCCACCCCTTTTGGGGGGCCGGTCGGGCTCACCGCTCCCCGCCTTCACTCGCACAGAAAACACGGAGATGTCACAGCCTCCCTCCCGCCGTGGGCACCCCGCAGCCCCGGCTTTCGGGTGTCCCTCGGGGGGATGTGCGGAGCAGACCCGAACTGCATCTCTGCGCGAACCAGAGCGGTTCAGGGACCCTCCTCGCTGTGGCGGGATCTTGCCCGGTTTTGCAGACTTCAAGTCAAACGTGCACAGCCAAGGTATGTTCAGAAGTTCTCGTTTAATTAGTTAAAGCCCATTTTTATAACAACACTCCACTCCGGCTTCTGAAAAACTCGACTTCCAAAGAGCACAGCAAACTTTCTGTCCTCGTTTTTGAGACCGTTCTCAACAAAAGCGTCCCCTCTCCTGGTGGAAGTTTTGCGTGAGTACCAGCTTCAGGGCTGGAGTCTGCCTCCAGTTATTCAAGCAACTAAGGCAAAAATAATACACTTTATATTTATGATGTACTTGAAGTACCTCCTCCTCTAACGAAGAGGAGGACGAAGGGTGTCCTATTTTCAGCCGGATTCTCTTCAGGGGGTGCCACGGACCCACCGAGCACCCCGATCCCGGCTCGCACTGCCCCCACAGGCGGTTTTCCGAGTGGCCTACTTTTTGCTGAGAAATGCAGGTGTACTGCTCGCGAGGAGAGTTTTGGGGAGGGAAAAATCATTAGCGGAAAGACGGAAATAGAATGAAAGCCTTTCACTTCGACCGGAATAATTAAGCAGGATTTTAAATGTTTTATCCCCATTTGTATGGCGTCAGCCTGTTGGCCAGATTTTTCCTTCTGATAATTGTGTTCTGTTCAACTGCACTACTGGAACAATCTAATAAATTCGGGAATAAACAATTTTGACTTCGGCAGATCCCCCCGTCCCCCTTAAATTCCTTCGAAAAAGGTGAATACCTTGCCTTTACCTGCCATATATATATGTGTAAGTTTAACACGAGATGAGTTTGAGAGCCACATTTTAAAACAAACGGCCACGTGCCCTTGTAACTTGAACAACTGGGCCAGATTCTACCCCTTTAAAATCAATTGCACCAATTTCAACGGCTTTAGAACAAATGTGGTGATGAATCCGTGCTTAATAATCCACTTTTTTTTTCCCCGCTTGAATTCTTAGAGCTCGACAGCAACTGATACCTAACATCGCTGGAGCTGATCTGCCCAGAGAGAGCTTAGCTGATTTTTGAAGTCGAAAACAATTCTTATGTATCCCTATTAGAAAAAAAAAAAAAAAGAAAAAAAAGAAAAAAAAAGGCATGGTGGCGTTGTCGGTGTATCTAGCAACTGGTCTAAAGAAGAATAAACCTGAGTATGAGAAGATGCAGACACCAGAGAACGGATGATCCGTACGGGAAAGTGAGTACATGTAATCAATAACAGTGGTTATAGGAAAGGAAAAAAAAAGGCAAATTCAAAAGCTTACTTGTTCATTTTTACGTGCTTCAGGTAGTGGCATATTACAGCAAGTGTATGCAGACGATTTTTCTAATCTTGGCCCTTCTGACTTGAAAGGAAGTCAGTTCTAACATGGCTTAGTTTCTGGTTTGAAAATAAGTAAATTAAAAGGAAAACGTTTCCGTGCTCATTAGGATGAACGACATTATTCGATGGATTTTATTTTGATAATTTAAATAATAGTAATTCTCAATTTGGTCTGGCTTAGCTGTTTGTATTTATTATATTAATCATTTTATATAACACCAAAATCGATAGGAAATTAAAGACAACTTTTGAACATAATATAGGATGCTTGCAATACTTTTTTGTTTGCTTGTTCATGCTAAAGCACCAAAGATTTATTTTTATTTTAGTGCGATCTGGTTTAATGTACAATGTAATTCTTTCTTACTAATTTTATTTCGATATCATTAATACAATCTGTCGTCACATAATTTGTTTATTGGGATATACTATAGATGAGGTATAATCACCCCAGAACGCATTGGCAAATAGTCGTGTTTGCTATTTTTCACGCCGTATGAACACGAAACTCGCACATCCCTACAGGAACCACAGCCTTGCTCGTGTACTCTACCCCGCTCCAATTAGCTATATGGCAAATCATATTTTGCCTTCGTTTGCGTTGCAGAGGGAAGAAGGCTCGGAGTGATGCGATCTCTGGCGTGCAAATCTCCTAACACATGGTGGTATGTACAACGCGGGGGCTTGGTGCTGCACCGTCCCTGGCGGGTATCAACGCGAACATATTTTCCATGAAGCCCTGGGAGAAAACCCCTACAGAAACCCTCAGCCAAGGACGCGGAGGGGCAATTAGTACCCCTGCCGCAGTGAAAGTTTCGAGGGGGTCCAGGGCGAGCCCCCCGCCGACCCCAGCCCCCCGGACATAGGTGTGCTGCCAGCGTGCCCCCGTAAGGACAGAGGGAGCTGCAGCTCATCAAGCCTCCTACTTAATTAAAGACAAGGGCCTGCGCTATGGCATCTCCCCGGGAACCGCCGGCGTTGCAGCAGTCACCCTCTGCCCAGCTCCATCGCCCCCCTCCTCATTAATTACTAGTAGGAATAATAATAATAATAATAATAATAATAATAATAATAATAATAATAATAATAATAATAATAATGATGATGATGATGATGATGATGATGATGATGATGATGATGATGATGATGATGATGTTAATAACAACCACCAGAGGAAGGAGGAGGGGTGATGCCAGGGCAGAGGGGGCGATGCTCGCCCCAGCCGCCAGCCCACCTGAGCCCCGGCAGCAGCCCCACTCGAGGCGTGGGGTAGACCCCGAGCCCCTTTTCTCCCTCTTTTAGCCCCGAAAACCGAGTTCCCCCTGAGCCGGACGGGGGTCCCGAAGGAGGGACGTGTCCCCAGTCCACCGCGGGTGTCTGTTTTTTGGGGCGGGGGGGCGGGGGCAGAAAGGGTGGAAAATGCCGGGGCGAAGGGAAGGGGGGAGCCAAGGCGCAGCCCGGTGTGGGGCAGCGCCTGTGGCCTCCTCCCTCTCTCCATCACTCCTGCCCCGCCTTGATCCCCCCCCCCACCCCTTCTCCCCGCCCGGCTCCGAGCGAGCAGGGGTGGGCTTGGAGGAGCCTCTCCCGGGCTGCTGCGAAGCGCGAAGCGGGGGGAGCGCGGTGAGTACCTTGGGGGGGGCTCCCCCGGGGTGAGAAGGCTGCCCGGGGTTGGGGGCGAGGCACACACACCCCCCGCTCTCCCCCCGGCCCCTCGCCGACCTCCTGAAAACACGGGGAGAAAAGTTGAGGTCGGGGACGAAGGGGATGCCAAGCCGGGGGGGGAGGGCAGCAGCACCGGATGGCGGCAGGACGAACTAAGGGGGCGTCCCCGCCGGGCGGGGGGTTCTCCCCCCCCCCCCCCCCCCCCCCAGTTTCTTACCGTCAGTGACAAACCTTATTTAACACGACTGCAAGCTATTGGATTACATGCCTGATCACCTGACGGGGGGTCGCACACCCACGGGGGTCCGTGGGGCACCCAGCAAGGGAGAAGGAGGGTAGGGAGGGGGGACAGGCCGAGCGAGTGCCCCCCCCCAACCCCCTCGCCGGGGAAGAAATCAAACTCAGTGGAGTGGGGGCGAGGTGGGAGGGCACGCTCGGGGGGTTGCTGGTGGTGTGAGGGTCTGTCCTGGGGACGGCACGGACCGTGCGAGGGAGAGGAGGTTTTACAGCCTAGGTACAGGTCTTTTTGGTGGTGTGAAAGAGGCGGGGGGGCCTGGGGTCCTGCAAGGGTAGGCGGAGGCGGGGTGACGGCCCTTCCATCCCTCCGCACGAGTCCGTCGGTGACGGAGCACCGAGTCGGCGGGAGGACGGCGGGTTTGCACCTCGCGGTTCGGTCGAAGCTCCGTTTCTTGGTTCCCTTCGTGGCTATTGAAAAGCTGGGGAAGCAAACAAGGGTGGGAGGGGGCTCTCAGGGCAAGGGGCTCGGCGTGTCTGCCCTGCCCGGTGCCCCGGGGGAGGGGATGCCCGACGAGCGCTGCCCCCGATACCCGGCACGGGGGATGCGCTGGGAGAGCTCGGAAACTTTTTGTCAACAGTTTGTCAACTTTGCCCATGAAAACGGCAAATTTTTCACGCGGGTGGGGTGGTCCCGGCTCCGGGGGGGGGGGGGGGGGGCTGTGCTCCGGGAGCGTGGGAACCAGCCTTCTGTCCGTCCGTCCGTCCGTCCGTCCGCACGGCGCGGCGGGGAGATGCGGTGCCGCCGAGCCCGGCCCGATGAGGCGGGGGAGGGTTTTTAATCCGTGTTTTTTCCACCACCCCGAGCGTGAGCGCTGCTCAGATAAACCACCGGGGCCTTTAGCAGAGATACCTTCGCTGAGAAGGACACCTCGGTCTTGTGATGCCGCTGGAGGGGAGGGGGGGGTTGAGGGGTGGGAATAATTTATACTCGGAGTTTACGACCTGGGAGATGCAACCGGATTTTTCTGGTTTGCCTCGGTGCAAACATGCCGCAATATTTGATAGTGGTGCCCCCGACAGCCTTCCCTCACTGTAAAAGCCCAGCACGCTTGGTTTTTTTTTTTTTTTGGACTAGAGGATATAAAGTCCCGCAGGTGCAGAAGAGGCGTCCTCCGAAAGAGCCGGGTTATTGTTTCCTCGCCCGCAGCCTGTTGAGGTACGAGACAACCAAAATTCCTCGAAGGAGACCTGGGAAATCAATTATCTAAGCACACCGACTTGGCGGAAGCTGGGCTAATGAACTACCAAAATAACAAAAAAAAAAAAGAAGAAGAAGAAGTGGCGGCTAATCCAATCAAACGTAACCTCCAACTTCTCGGGAGTGTGTCTTCCTCCTGACAACCTACCGCGATTACAGCTCCCCACCGCCATTCCTGCACGTAAAAACCGCCTTTCGGTCACATCAAACCTTTCATTTTAATTATTTTTATTAAAAAAAAAAAGAAGAAGAAGAGAGAATCGGGGAAAGGTAAAGCCTCCTGTGACCTACTAGCAAATGCTTCCGAGGAAAAGGTCTTTCCACGCAGCATCGGTACAAATTAAATAAAGAACGGGGCCATTCTGCAGGGACAAATACTGAAATATTACCGTTCTCTGGGGTATTGCAGCCGCCCCCGCCCCCCGTCCCCTCCGCCGGTCGTAAGGCCAGATTTTCTTCAAACAGGCACCCACGGAGCGAGACCTTATTTTGATCCCAGCAATTAACATGCGAAGCGGGGAGGACGGGTGTGGGGTGGGGGGCGAGGGGGGGGAGGCACAGGCAATTCCCCCTCCGTGTATGGAAGGAGTCGAGGGAGGCAGGTGGGGAGAGGGGGCCGGGGGTGCTGCCCATCGCCCGGGGGATGCTCTGCCTGCGGTCAGCCGTGCATTGTTATTCCTGCCAGGTGGTATTATTATTATTATTATTATTATTATTATTATTATTATTATTATTATTATTATTATTATTATTATTATTATATTCTATTTTAGATTTTATTTTTAATATTTTTATTTTATTTATTTATTTATTACTTAATATTTGTTTTAGTTTTCTTTTAATTTATTTTATTTTATTGGCGGAGCAGAGCCCAGATGCGGCGGAGAGGGGTAGGATTTGAGGTTAGCAGGGGGTCCCGCCTGCTCCTGCCCGCGGGCGGGCATCGGCAGGTGTCGCTGTCCCCCCGCCACCGGGGCCAAAGGGGACGACCCCCGGCCCCCTCCGGGAGCAGCCGCGGGGGCACCGGGGGTGCGAAAGGCCCCGCTGAGGACTGGGGTGTCCCCCCATCTCCGTCCTGCCCGCCTTTTCCCCCAGCTCACACGTGGGGTCCGTCCCCCCCGAGGAGAAGCAAAGGGAGAAAATAAACCCCGCGCCTCCAGACCGAAATTTTAAATAAAATCAGGTTGACCCCTCTCCGTGAAGCCGTAATTGCGGAAGAGGGACAGACAACCGTGCGTTTCAAACCTCACCTTTATTAATAGGTTATTTTATGCCCAGGTGCCGGCTGATTACGAAAACGTACGAGCAGAAAAGGCACCGCGAAAGCCGGGCTGGTTCCCCTCCTGTCGGTGCTGGAAGCCAAAATCACGGCGTGCGTGGGAACCCGGCTGCCTCGGCCGGTTATCCCGGGCTGCTGATGAAGTTGGTGTTCTGCACGCGCACTAAAACGCCCCTAACAAAGATTTTGCCGTACGTCACTCCCCGGAAATCTCGCCAGTTAGCGATTATTTGAAGTCTGGATGAAAAGTACTGTAGTTCTCGCCCCCGCTTCCCCCGCCGCTCCTCTTGGTTTCTACCCTTCTGCCTCTAATCAGGGGAGACGTTGCTAATCAGAGAGAAGGGGTATGGCTTTGGGTTTGTTTTTTTTGTTTTTTTTTTTTTTTTATTATTATTTCTGAAGGAGGTGCACCGTGAGGTGTATCCACACTGGAAGCTTTTGTGTAAGAAATTCAAATTATGATTTGTGTGTGTATGTGTAGGCAGAAAAAAAATCTAAATTCAGCTTTTTTCCTTACTGAAAAATGAAAAATTATTTTTCTCATGCCAAATTTCGGTTACTTCATCTAGTATTATATGTTTGCCATTTACATCTTTTCGTTTCAGTATTTATATCTCGTGTGGAAACAAAAAAAAAAAAAAAAAGCGTTCCTCTGTACCTGGATCTCCACTCTTCTAAAATAACCTGTAAATAATGCCAGAACATATATGTTCACATGTAGACCGTATCGGCGTATTTCTGATTATTTACGGTTTGATAAGAAGACAGACAGAGAGGGCTGCGGAGGCAAGGGAGGAAATCTAAGTGCAAAATGCTGAATTTGGTTTAGAGGAGTCCAGGTATTAAAAGCATTGGAGAAAAAAAAAAAAAAAAGAAAAGACGGCGAGGGTGGGGGGGGAAAATAAGAAGACAAGGGACAGGGTCTGTTCCGTGCATTTATTTATTTTCAGCTCGGAGCCCTGTCTCATCTCCGTGGCTGCGGCAGTCACCCCAAATCTGAGCATTATGGGCGCTTTCATGTATTCATTTATTTATTTATCCAACCTTGGCCGAAATCCGTGAAATCGCCAACTTTGGTGGCATTTTGAATGCCACGGGTGAGCCGTGCGGATGCGCAGCGGAATATCCGCGCCCGTATTTTTAGCTGGAAAAGGCCGATATTGGGTAACGAGTGTGCTGGAGGGGGGGGGCGGTATTTATTGTTCCACCCGTCGAGTTGGCGTTCAAGTGGCAAGTGACGGGGGGGAGGGGGGAAGACAGTGGTCCCCACGCTGCCCGTGGCGCAGGCAGCGACCCCCCACCTCCGGCCTTTCCCCTCCCTCCCCCCCTCGGGGATTATTCTGTGATTCGCGGGGCCGCCGTACGGTAACACCGGGCGGGGGGTGGGGGGGTGGGGGATGCTGCGGCGGGAACCCCCAGTATGCTGGGCGGGGGGTTGCTCCGAGGACGGCGGCGGCCCTCCCCGTGCTGTCGGGGCGGCGGGGTGAGCGAACGGTGTGTGTGTGTGTCGGGGGGGGGGTGGCCGGAGGGCGGCGGAGGGGGAGGGGCGGGGGCTGGAGTGGTGCGGAGGGAATGGACAGACGGACAGACAGGCGTACGCCCCCGCGCTCACCTCCGTGTTGTGCATACGGTAATGCGGGTCCGCAGGGGAGCAAGAGTCGCACGTGCGCTAATTAAAAGGGGGGGAGGGGGTGGCTGGGTTTGCCTCTGCGGGCCGGGCACCCGCTGTTGGTAAAAATGTGTAGAAATGGTGCTTTCCCTAATGAATTGTTGCTACATGTGGTAAGGTAAGAGCTAACCTAACGGATGATGGTGTCGGTTTCTGTTTTGGGGTGGGTTTTTTGCCTTTTTTTTTTTTTTTTTTAAATGTTTTACGTGTAGCCATCTGACCACTTTTTATTGGGTGACATATCAGTGTAGAGCTTGTGAAACTGGAGCGAGAAGTAGAGCTGGAAACAGCGTAAGAAACGCCAAAGAATTAAAGTGTACATGTGGTGAAACAGGCACTGAGTCATACAGACCGAGCACGACACTCTGATCTTTATTTAAAAACAAACAAACAAACAAATAAACATGCATGACAGTCTTTGGGGCGGGCTAACTTTTGCCCTATACGTTCATGCAGGTAAGTAATTCATAGCGTAACTAATTCTCTATGCATGCACGTGGACTTTTTTTTTTTAAGAAAAAAAAAGAAAGAAAATATGCGTGTATGGGCGGGTGTTGTTTTTTGCGGAATAAGGTTGCTCGTTTAAAAACATAACGTGCCTGGACTATAAAAAAAGAGTGTAATGTTCTGTTTTTAATCAGAGTTAAACTACTCTTCTTTCTTGTAAGAATTTCCCCATTAAGGTAAATCGAAATGTGCTCACGCTGTTTGTGATGCAATTCAAGGCCTGCGGATTGTCGGATAAAGCAAATGTAATGCTATCGGCAGTATTTTAAAATAGCCTCTGAAAATGCTTTTTCTGTGAAGAATTAAGTAGCGGGTTTAAAGCTACTCACGTTAAAATGAGATGCAATACATTTAATAATGTAGCACTTAAGACAAAACATACAAAATGTCTTCCTCAGAGAAAGCTCTCTGTACCTGGATCTACGCATTTTAAGAGAAGATTCTGAAATAAAAGCTTCCTGAAATCAAGGCAGATACAAATGCGCTTATAGACCATAATACAGCAATGAGATATTACAAATCCTTGGAAACTGCCCCCATTACACGCATTATCTATATGGCCTTATACCTTAAAATGGTATATTTTTTACATTTTTTCCCTAATACGAAGTTAATTAGCCGATCAAACTTCCAGTTTCGAGTTGGCGGTATGATAGCTGAGCAGGGCAATGAGATCCTCCTCTTAAGGCCCAAATAAGCACCTGGTGCACCTCGATTTGCAATATTAGCACTGTGCATATTTTGTAACCTTATTCAAACAGAAGCATGGAGGAAACGGAATATAAGGACACATACACAGCAGAGCCTCGCCGAAAAAAACCAGGGGAGTGGGAAAAAGGGAGGGTGTTGGGTTAAAAAAAAAAAAAAAAAGACTGAAAGGAGAGATCAAAGGAATAGCGATAGCCTGTAACTTTCAGTAAATTAAAAAAATGCAAATATACCTTTACATATGCATCAGTATTAAAAATAATAGACGCCGGAGCCAACGGGAGCAGGAGGAGGAGGAGGAGAGGAGAATGGCGCAGCGGTGGAGCCGCCCGCTCCAGCCGGGCTCTTCTCCGCGCCGCAGCCCGGCCCGGCACGGATTGCTCATTTCGGGGATGTTTTGTTGATGATGATGATGATGATGTCTGGAAGAAGAGGGGAGGCCCATTTTCTTTTTGTTTGGTTGGGTTTTTTGCTCCGTTAATTAGGATCTTCCGCAATAAGGGCGATGGCTCCGGGAATCCGCGGTCTCTTCTCCGAGCAGAGCGATTTGCATATTCTTTTTTTTTTTTTAATGCCCTAATTTCCTTGATGTATGTAAATGCAGCCGGACGTACAGTATGCCTCGAGCTGACGTCAGTGGACGTGACCTCGTCGTTAAACCTTGAACGTGAAGCGGGGATGGGGGACGCGGGGCGGGGGCGCAGCCGCCGAGACGCTCCGCGCTGCTCCGCGCTTTGCCGCGCCGCTCCGCGTCCTTCCCCGATAAAATAAGCACTGGCGGCAACAGCACCAGCAGCAGCAGCATCCCGCCCGCCCCCCGTGCGGCCCCAAAACAAAGCCCACCTCTCCGCAGCACCGCCGAGCCCGTCCTGCCTATTTTTTTAATTTTTTATTTCAGTTTGGTTTTTTTTTTTTTATTTGCTGCTTCTCTTCATCAGGCGGCGAGCGGGAAATAGAAAACTCCGGGCAATTAAAAAAAAAATAAAATAAAAAAAAAACGTTCTTCCTTCCCAAAATATTGCATGACAGAGGGGTTTTGGAGGCGAAGCATCCCCCCGGGCGGCCGGCGGTGCTCCGCCGGGCTGCAGTGACACCCTTCCACCCCAATATATTTATACCGGGAAGAGAAGCGGTATAAGCGGGTACGGGGTGTCTGGCGGCGGAAAGCGAGCGGTAGGAGGGTGGCAGCGGGTGGAGGAGAGAGGTTTGGGCTCCTCTTTCTCCCCCCCCGCCCCCCTCCTCTCCCTTCGGAGACGCCGCGGGGTGTGATGATGTTTGGAGAACTTTTAGCGCCAGGAGGAATTTCTGCCGGCAAGGCGGCAGGATGAAACGCAAGCGGCGGCTTGGAAGCGACGGGTGTTCTCTGTCAGAGCCCGTTTTTCTCTCCTTTTCTCCTGGCGTTGTTATTTATTTATTTGCTAGCCTGCTGTGAGATGTTCCAGAGCATCTCTCTGGACCTCGGCACACGCACACACCCCCACACGCCCACGCACTGCCTTCTCCATCCGAGCATCTCACCTAAACTTAAATGCCTACGGCAGGGAGAGTATTTCTGGCCGGGGGAGCGGTGCAGACTCTAGCAGGTTTGGGTTTTGTTTTTTTCGGTGGTTTGTTTTTTTTTTTTTTTTCTTGCGTGTTTTGGTTTTTTGGTTTTGGTTTTTTTTTTTGTTTTTTTTGTTTTTTTTGTGTGTGCAGCCGCAGGGGCTCCTCCTGAATTCCCTCCGTTCGCGTTTTACTCCTCACAGAGCTCTCTTTGTCCGCCGGGTCCCCGGGGGCCGTGCCGGCAGGGAATGCCGGGGTACCGGGGGGCTGCGGCGGGGATGTCCTCCCTGTTTCGTCCCCCCCGCCTCCGAAATCCGCGCCTCCCCGCTCTCTGCAGCCGCCGTGCATCCCTCCCTCCATCCCTCCTTCATCCCTCCCTCCTCCATCCCTCCCTCCCCACACACCCACCCTCCCCACACACCTCCCGCTCCGGCGCACACCCAAACTTCTCCCAGCCCGCCCCCCCGTTCCCCGCCCGCCTCCCGCGCCCTAAAACCCAGCCGGGGCTTTGACGGGCGTTTTCACGCTGTTTCCAAACCCGGAGCTATGGACGAGAGGGGACAGAAGGGACCGGCAGTGCTTTAGGACACCCTCCTTCCAACGACGAGAGGTCACGCTGCAAGTTTGCATGACAGCAGGGATGGGAAAAGAATCTGTTTTGTTAGTACTGTGATTTTTCTAATTATTTTTTTTTCCTTCTTCTTCTTTTTCTGCTGTTGGCCGGCTGGTTGGTTTTGTCAAAAGTTGCACAAAATGAAAATGCCTCCCAAAAACAAGACTGGGAAGAAACTGCTCTTCAGAAGTTAGCTGGAGGAAAACGTCTTATAAAACTTGACCTTCTGCCGCAATTTTATTTTAAGTTTCCAAAGAAAAGTGCGCCTTCCTTCTTCTCTAGGAAAAGGTAGCCATTGCTCTTCTTTAGACTAGACATTTCTAATTTGTTCCGTCTGTCAGGATGGGACTGTGAGAGGTTTTGGTGCAAATTCATTATCTCTGGCAACGCATAACGTATAGTAGGAACTGAAAAAGACCGTGGCAATGGATGAACAATAGGGCTTCAGTTCATCAGCAACAAAAGCGTTGGGGAAATTGGTTGAATTTCAGAGCACGTCCTCCTCAGCAGAGAGGGCTGGACTAGACCTTGGCCAACCCCCCAAAAAAACTTGCAGAGCCTCACATACAACACTTCACTTTCTACTCCGGTGTGTAGGAAGCAATATGGAAAAAGGGAAAAGAAAAAAAAAAAAGGGGAGGGGAAAGAAAAAAAGCAGCCAAGCCCAAGCCAACTTTCTGCGTTTCTCTCCCGTTTTCTTGGATGGAAGATTTCTAACTCTTTTTAGAGCCGTTCGCGCAAGAATGTCACCGTGGAGCTAAGCGGCACTTTTAAACGGGGATGGCGAGGGGAAAGACGTGAATTTCTGGAGACATAAAAGAGCTTTCTCTGCTCCGAGGGGACTTGGCCGTGGGGATCTTTGGCACCGGAGGCTCAGCTCACCCTCCAGATCTGGGGTCAAACCTTTCTCCGAGACAGACGAAGAAATGTAAGTATCGCGGGGTGTGTGTGTTGGGGGGGGTGGGGGGTGGGGATAGACCGATGCTGAATTCCCTGCAAAACTGGGGGAGCTGAGCCCGGGAAGGTCGGGGTTTCCCGGGTCGGTGTGAGCCCGGGCTGGGGCCGCCTCTCCCCGGGCAGCCGGAGAGGGTCGCCTCGGCGGGGCTCCGGCCAATGCCACTCGCCCCCGGCGAGGGAAATTTGATTAACAAGGCAGGGTTTATGACTTGACACGGCGGCTTACGCCGGTTAGCCGGATTTTGTGTGTCTGATGCTAAACCTGTTGGTCGTGGGGCGTAGTTTAGGTGCGGGAACTGTTAATTATCCGGCAGACTGCCGGCGAAAGCAGAGCTGAGGCTTTTCAGGCAGGTTTTTTTTTGGCACTGCCTAGGTGCCCTGGGAAGTTGTGCAGGCATAGGAGCAAACACTCAGAGGGCTGGAGTATAGGAACTAACTCCTGTGGCCTCCACTTATGCGAGCTTAAAAAAAAAATTGAAAAAAAAAGGAAAGAAAGGAAAATAAAAATAAAAAATGGGGGGAAAAAGGTGGGGAGAGAAAAGAGGAGAGGGGAAAGAAAAAAAGGAGATCTGGGAAGGAAAAGGGGGAAAAAAAAAAAAGAGAAGCTGAAGGCATATCTTGCATCTGGCCGGGGTGCAAGGGATCGCTCGCTGCAGTTAGCCCACCCGCTGCCTCCGCAGCCATCACTTGCCGGGTTATCCAAAACGCAGCTCTGTCGAAACACGCACCCCTCGGCCCGGGGGGTAGCTGATGAACCCCTGATGCTCCTGCCACTCTTCCCCTCCGGGCCGAGGCGGCAGGGGCAGCGGCTCAGACCACCTCAGGAGCGCAGTTTTGGGGGGTGGAGGGTGTCGGGGAGGGGGCGGCTGCCCCGGAGCCCGGTGAGGGCCGATGAGCCGAGTGTCAGCAGCCCCGGGTGTCACTGGAGCGGGGGACTCGGGTGCCCCACTGCATCCATCCCTCCACCCTCCTCACCACCACCACCACCACAAAAAGTAGCATCCCTCCACAACTGCGGTCCAGCCCGGGTCCGTGAAAGGGGTAAAACTGCCTCACCGCAAAAATAGAACTCGGTTGCTCCCTGGGAAATAATAATAACAATAATATGCTTTTTTTTTCTTTCTTTTTTTTTTTTTTTTTTGTATTTTAACTGAGGCTGATGTAATCGATATGATGCAATGAAAACGGGTGGCTTACGTTGTCTTTATTTACCCCCGCGAACCTGGCAGGGCCGTAAATAGAGAGCACGCCTTCCCGGTGATCCCGGTTTCAGGACACCGGCTGTCTGGAAGAGCTGGGAAATCTAGCGGGGAAACGCTGGCTTAATGTGTTTTGCATGTTTTGAACTGAAGGCTAGGTGGAGCCTCCACCCTTTATTAAGTAACTGGCAGCTTGTAGTATGCAAATCCTCTATCTGCCTCTGTAGTTTTCACCACTTCTGTCCAGCAACCCCAAATATTATTCTCAACCTTTCATTTTTTAAGCATAGTTCTCCAGAAATAATGATGGAATTTGGTTTTATTATTATTATATTACTCATATTATTTCCTGTAAATATTATCACAGTTAACCCTGCAGATACCGGAGTACATTACTTATATCTGTTTTGTGTCACATTAGATCATGTGCAGGAAATGTGGCTAGTTCTTTCCCTGTTTAACCCAGAGCCAAGCGTTTTAGTGATTCATTTAATAATCTCAGAAGTTAATACACTCACCGCCTTCTGAGCACACAGAGGTTTACCTGTTCACATATATATCATGAACAAGAATCAAACACTGAACGTGTTTAAATTATGATCCTTTGCTTTTTTTCCTGGCTATTTTTCAGATCTAGACAACGCAGACAGACCTCAGGGAGTGACAATCACAAGAAACGGTAATTTTAAATTTTTTTTGTTTAATAAAAGTCGGACGGTATGATATGCATTACCTACAGATATGAATATATGTTCTTTAACACCACACAGTGTGTTTCCATGTGTAACTACCGGCTGTTTGCGGTTTTAATTCCCCCCCCCCCCGAGATTTTGAATTCTCAATAGTCTGCCTTTTCTTATTTCACAATTTGGATTTGTATTTTATATTCCTTTGCATACCATACGTTCATCATAAGAGAAGCATAGCCTGCAGTTGCCTGTAAAATGAAATTGTGGTCATAAAAGAAATGATGAGGCACCTTCATCAGAAGGCGAGCCAGTCAAGTGACTTACCTGGCTGGGAGGAAAGGGGTGCTCTGCAGGGAAAGCTGGCCTGGGCTCTACTGGCGTGCCGTGGTTTACATCTACGTGAATTCTATCATAATTTAGTGCGAAAAGGGGATTTGTGTAATGCTACACCCTTCTGATGTACTTCACAGTAGCTGAAGGGGGGGCTCCTGTGTGTCTTCCCTGCGGAAGGGGGGAATGCTGGCATTAGGAAAGGGCTCTGATTGCAATAATTAGAGAATCATAAGCATTCCTTTCTAAAGTCAATGGAGACTGTTTATTCCTAAGAAATCCACGCAGGATGTTTCTTCTTTACGTCACAGCCATCTGGAGACCTATAAAAAGATTAGAAAACAAGCATGGCAATCACATACTAATCTGCAGGCCATTAGTGGGAATTTGTTAGGGAGGTAGGAGGAAAAAGTACATGTTTGGATTTCCTATCTTCCAGTATGCAGACCATTTCCGCAGTGATTTTGGAATAAATCAGTTTTATACAATTATGTAAACTGGAAGAAGGCAGGCAGAGTTAACAGATGCTTTTGACAGTCCAGGTGATATTTTTGGCAGTAATTTCAGAACTACACATTGTTTAAACTTGCCAGATGCTAGACAACACTGCAATCTTGAAAATGTATTTTACAACCGCTGCATACATTTTTGTGATATTCGGAACTAGCAAATACTTTTGAGCAAGTCTTACCAGACACCCGTCGAAATTGAGGCCCTACTGGATATCTGAGAGTTAGAAAATGTAATTGGCAATATGGCTAATGAACAGCTAGGTCATCATCGTCATGTTGGCTCTTTTGACTCTCTGAGGCTCCAATAATTAATCAACAGTATGTGCCAGGTGTGTTGCAGTTACTTCCCAAGTCAGCGTATAAGTGAGGTGGTTGTGAGAACAGGGCTTGGTGCTTTAAAGGTGTATCTTGCACCTTTGAAACATACCAATTTGCAATAATATGCCTTGCGTTTAACTGTAAATCTGGTGACATGGTGACATTTTCTACATGCGTGCATTAACATGCATGTATGCATCTGTGTTAATATGCATCATATATACGCATACCTATATAAGCATAGATGTACACACACGTACACGAGGAGCACTTGAATTTTCATGCCTCTGACTGAAAGAATTTAATGCAAAAGCTCACAAGCCTGCTGAGTGCAACACATGCCTGATCACCAACACTGCTGCCCCTAGCTACTGCCAGAAAAAAACATCTTTCTGTCGATCTGTCAATTCAGAGAAGCTCATTAGAATTTTACATAATATCAAAACGATCATGTGCCTCTGGATGCATCAGATGCCCGATTTGGTCGTCCCTGTTGTGCCTGAACAGCCTGAGAGGTAATGAAGAAGCTCAGTAACTAATAATGCAGTATTATAAGAATTCTAACCATTTTGTGCCAGGCTCTGTATTGTCCACAAAGAACACTGGCACAATTAGCCCTTACGTCTCCCAGGTACAAAGCACTGGGGGTAAACTGCAGTGCCCCTCTACCAGGATATCTAATACCTGTTTGAAAAAGAAATGCTCGGTTTCAAAGGCTGAGAGTCTGAAAGCACAGCTGAGTGGCCTCGTTAGCAATATCGCTGCTGAATTTGAGATTTGGCAGATCAGCAATGTATACGTGTTACTTCTCGGTGGCGGTATTCATTTTGGGCCTTGTCTGACACATGAGATTGCTTCCGCATTTTCATGCGCTTGTAATATTAACTCGTGATAAAAATGGACTGGTTGATACAGTTGACGTTTTACACCTGTGTTTTAACACAAACATACACACACATGTACCTAGACTGACACATGTACATACGGTCCCCCCTATGTACACATAAGCACATGTATGCTTTACCATGTAAGCAGGCTATGTAGGCAACACAGAGCAACAACTTCAGTGTAACTCCATGCACTTAAAAATTCACCCCTAAAAATAGCAATATATGCAAACACAGGATGCTTTACAGAAAAATGCGTTTAAATGCAGTGTGGACTATGACTGTGCTGGAACATAGAGCATGATATGTTGTGGTTTATTTTGCACCTTAAAAGAACGGTAGCAGCATGGATTTGGAGGCGTAATTCCTTTAGGAGTGCAGAGCAGTCCATATTCTGTCTGTGCTGAATTTTTCAGTGTGCATCCTATACCGACTGCAGCATGCACGAGATGTTGAAGTGCATTTATTAATTTCAACAGTAAATATGGTAGATCTCAGTGAGGAGATTCATTGTTATCATGTGTACTCAAGAGACCTTTAATGTTTGCACTTTAGACTTAGAAAAATTCTATACAAATTATACTGCTAAATTATTCAAAGTATAATGTTCTTTTTGGGAGGTGGGGGAGGGGAAACTATGAGACTTAAATCCTAAAACAGTACATAACGCGCTCTAACAGTTTAGATAGACTTGCCTCCATTGGTTCCTTGAGTAACGTCAGCGTGCATTTCTTCACTCTAAGTACGAGGTTAATAAAAATAAATGATAAATCAGCGTTTTTATTAAGGCATTTCGCCAGATGATATATAGCCTTAGATAAATATTGCTGCAATGTTCACCTGTGTTGCATTCTAACACAGACACAGAGAGAGCAAGACACACACACACACACACACACACACACACACACAGGCTGGGAGAGAGGGAGGGAAGGATGGAGGGAGGGAGCGAGGGAGGGAGGGAGAGAGCGAGAAAGGAGGAGGGAGAGAGAGGGTATAGATGCTATAAAATACACTGAGCCTGCTGCTCGCAGCTTTCCCAACAGAACAGGCAGAGGAAAACGCCTTGCACGACCGTCCCGGTGTAAATACCTGCAAATAAATCACGATAGGCGCGAAACGCCACCGAGATGCGGAGCCATTTAAAAAAAAAAAAAAAGAAAGAAAGAAAGAAAGAAAGAAAAAAAAAACCAATAAAAACCAAAAACCAACACCCCCCCCCCACAACACAGAGGAGCAAATTATCAATGTAATTACACCTCGACTCACTGCGTAGCGCAGACCTGATCCCCGGCCTCAGGCAGCCAGGCCCCGCTCCCGGCCACGGCAGAGCGCACCGCGCCTGGCTCCGCACCAGCGGAGGCTGCCAGAAGAGAAACGCAGGGCAGAGGCGCTCCCCGGGCCTGAAAACGCTTTTATCTGTCCTTAGAGAGAGCTTTCTTCCAGCCTGTGGATATTAGAGCGGTCTGCACTGGCGAGGAGGAAGGTAAAGGCGGCGGGCGGATCTCCGGGAGCGGCGGAGGAGGCGATGCTGGTCCCGCCGGCCGGGGCCGGGGCCGGTCACTCATGCATATCAATAGCCGTGTGTACTTGAGATTTCTCATGACATCATCATTACCTTGGTCTCCCGCGGTCCAGGACCTCTGACCTTGCCGGGCTGGTCCACATTTTGGCACTGAAAGCCCTCCAATGATGGCCCTTTTCTCCTTCTTTCAGACCGGGGGCAGCAGCAAGCCGGCAAGACCGCATCTTCTCCTCCCCAGCTCTAGGAGCCCCGAGAAAGCGAGGATCTTCCCCCCCTAAAACACACACGCACGCAAGATATTTGCAACCAAGCTGCCACCATTTGGTAAAAAGCTCTGTGCCGTGCATAATCCAAAGGAATCAGGAGCCGCATCCTCGAATCATCTTGTCACTTTCTACCGAAATGGGATTTTTTTTTTTTTTCCTTCTTCTTCCTCCTTACACTGCGCTGGAAATTGCCGATGGCTTTACATCTTTATAGAGGCTAAAGAGTCTTTCGTGAGAACGAAGCGATTTACAATGCAAATAGAGGCCTGTGAAGGGATGGATGCTTCTCACTCTTAACGCAGCTTGACGCACCTTAATAGCTGGTTTTATTTTCTGGTATTAACAGACGAATTTTTGGGTATCGCTACCGGAATTCACTGGCTGAAAGGAAAAGTTCGGAATAAACTTTGAAGGCAACAGATCTATTTTGGATGTTATTAGCTGCACACACACACAGACACACAAACCAGGTCACAATTGCATAAAAGGATGAATATTTTAAAGCAGCACTCACAGTGCTCTTGGAGGAAACAACACGCCTGCTTTTCAGAAAGAATCTGGATTCTAGCAAGGAAAACAAAAAAATAAACAAACAAACAAACAAACAAAAAGCTTTGAGGGAAGCGAGTTGTTATCTTTGGTTATCTAGCTGTATGAGTGTTTTGGTCTTCATAAAGCTAGATAACCGAAAGTAAAAACTCCTTCAAGATCATCGTACAGCGTGCGAAAATGAAAGACTACTGCGAGAGACAGTAAAAACCGAGAAAGGTCAGGAATGCTTATTGAACTTAACATTTTTACAGCTGAAGGTGGGAGTGGAGGAAATTAAATGGCATACGTATTCCAAAATACGAAGTTATCAGATGGCACAGAGCAGATAGCCAGACGCTGCACAGAGGGAATGGTACCAATGGTAAACAATGCATGTGCAACTACTGCTGTTGAATAAATAAATAACGAGAAACCCAGACCAGCTAACGTTTTGCTGGGCTAAGAGGATCATTTATTTTTTTTTTTTTCTCTGAGAAAGCTACTTGGAAATGCTGAGTTTCATTTTGCAAAATGATTGATTGCAATGAAATGGCCTTAAAAATAAAGGTGGTAGCTGGTGATGATGAAGATGACGGTGGTGGTGATGAAACAATGTGGACTGAACTGAGGAAAAAAAAACCAAACAAACCAACCGAAAACCCCCCAAACTAACAAACCAACCCAAAATCTGCCCGTGTGCATCTGAGACGAAGCATCGGGGTTTATTTCAAATAATATGAAAGCAGGCTTTCAGGAAAAGTTTACACTGAAGTGTAGGCAAGCTTAATAATTGATATCTACTGAGAACTCGGCGGAGCTGCACAAAGATGGAAAAAAAAAAAAAGTGATGGCCGATTTTTATTCTTCTATTCAAAACGCGGGCACAGATGCTTCTCTGTTCCGAGCGGGTTTCCTTGAGGAAGCTACTGAAGCAGAAAGACATGATGGAGACGAGATCGCCTCCCCCCTTGTCAAAGTGTTAAAAAATGTTCTGTGTCTTACTCTGCGCCTAGCATTGGAAATGAAAGTGACATTTACTCCAAAACCCACGTGTGCGCCTCCTCTCTTTTTGTTTAAGGATGATCAGATCTATCCAGGAAACAGCTCTGGCATCCCAAACCGAAATAATTAGGACGTATATAGACCTGACAGAAAAACGGAGGGGGGGGTGCGGGGGGGGGGGGGGGGGTTAGGGGGTGGGGGGGTGGGGTGGGGAAAGCGGAGGGTCTGTCTTGCCTAATTGATTCCGTTAAACGGCGTGCAGGAGATGTGAACGGCTGGGCGCTCCCATTCCCACGCTCGGGGCCAAGTGGCAACGCCGTGCCCCGGTAGCCCGGTGACAGACAGCCCGGCGGGGGACGGGGATGGGGACAGGGGACGGGGGGGAGCCCACCCCCGGTACCAAACCGCGCTCCTCTCCCTCGCCTCCCCGACCCCCGCCGCCCCCACCCGAAAGCATTTCCCACCCCGATGGCTGCGGGTGGGAAATGCTCTTGGGCGGGGCGGGGGGAGGGCTGTCCTTGCAAACACCCCTGTTTTTTTAAGAAACACTAGTTGGGGGTGCTAATTGCCCCATCTTAGGCAGCTCTTGCAGTGAAATCGAGCGGGATTAATCGCGAAGGGTTAACGTCTTCCTTTGGACTTGACCTAAACGTCTTTCCCAGAGGCACACTGGCGTTATGATACTGTATTAGAAACCCAACGTCAGATTAAAATAAGATTAGAGATACGGGAGCGGGGTTCTCAACCTTCTGTGCGCTGCTTTTTATTTATTTATTTTTTTTTTAATTACTTTGAAATTATGTAAAAGATTGTTTTGGGGCTTATAGTGCGAATACCAGCAGGTCTTGGTAGCAGCAGGCGTGCTGTCGATTTAAAAACAAAGAATCCGGCCTCAAAAGTTGCCCCATCCTCCCCGTAGCTGCAAAAATAATCGCACCGCAATTTCGGCTCGGTGGCTGCTGGCAGTGGCAGCCGGGACCCTGGCCAGGCTGTTTTGAGGTTAAAAAAAAAAAAATATCCCCGTTTTGGCTGCGCTGCACGTGCCAAAGTTTTACTGCTGTAGCGACCGGTGAGCGGACCCTTGTTTATTTACATCCGAAACCATGTTTGTGCCACCAACCTTTCACCGCAGAGTGCCCGCACGCCTCTCATTTACTGCCTGTCCAGGGGTGCTATTTACCTAGAGCCATTGTCTACTACAATTAACATTTACATGACAAAGTACGCGGTTTTCTTTCTCAAAGAGCTTCAATTAAGGCAATAAGCTGTTTTCTGGGGAAACCCATTGTTTACTTAGGCATTCAATGGGGTCAATTTCCTTAAGCTGTTGCTTGCGTCTTGGTCTTTGATGTAAATTCGTGAAGGAAAACACCCGAGAAAAACATGAGCATTACAATCGCGTGTTGGCCATTGTCATCTTAAATTGTTTTGTACCTTATTAATGTTACGTGACTATCAACCAATAAAACACTTTTTGGCTATTATTACTATTATTACTGTTACTCCTTCACTGCTTTAGGAGAAAAGTGCCCCGTTTCTCCCCCGCCCTTTTGTCCTACAGGTCTAACTTCTGACTTGGGAAATGTGGTAGCATGCCCTCCAAGTTTATACTTTAAGGGGCTCGTGCAGCAACTAACCCTTCCTTAGGATTATCTATCTGTTAGGTGCCTTTTCCTTAAAACTTGTGGAAAAAAAAAATAATCAAACCATACACAGGTTTATGTAACAGGGGAAAAAAAAAAGTGTAAATATCAGTGGTGCAGTTCTTTGAAGGGTAGTTTTAGAAAGACCAGATCAAGTTTATTTAGCATACCAGCGCATTGTAAAGCAGTTGGAGTGAAGTTGCAGGTTGCGTGAGTATGCATGTTAACTAGCAGGGACCCAGGCTTATTCTTTGTGAAAAGGGAGCAGCAGATTGCCATGCAAGGCCAATGTTAAAAAGGCAGCTGAATTTAACACCATCTGGAAGAAAAGATCCCTTCACGACTTTCTCACACCGTCAGACAAAACTAGTGTCTCTTGTTCTGAGCCCTTGTCTATGCAACCATACAATACTGAGTCATTATACTTTTGCTGAGAGAAAATTTGAGAACACAATATGGGTAACCAGTGAATGACCAAGTTTCATTGTGCCCGCTTAAGTCGATTGAAATCTACGTCTAGAGCCATGAATGGCAGCATTGTTTTCCTCACCGGGGCTGTACTAAATGTCAGCACAGTGTAAAGAAAAACTTGAAGTCTGCAAATAACTTACCAGATCTCAATTATAATATTTTCCCACACTAGAACTAATATCATTGCTAGGGTCTACAATGCACGAAATACAAAAAGAAGCAGGGGGGGAAAAATGAGTTCATTTACAAGTTATTTTAGCCAGATAAACATTTTAATTTTCTTATGGGAACTGGAGTTCAGTGTGTAGAGCTGGCTAATTGTTTCCTGAGCAGTTCAAGTTACCAAACTGCTTCTTATGTAATTAGGAAAATAAACTGTGCGAACAAGCTTATATTCGGCAACTATTGCAAACCCTCCAGCTTGGGACTGATAAAATGTTAATAAGTGCACTTTATAGAACAGTGGTTGCTTCTTCTGAATCTAGGGAAAGATTTCTTCTTGAATGTTTAGCAGAAATAAGGCTGAAACCGATAAGCAAAGCAGTGGGAAATGTATTTCTCCAGGTGCTGGAGGAAATCCATCAGGGCACCTCAGTGTAGAGGCAGGTACCAGAAGGAATGTTTTCAGTTCTCTCAGTTTTTACTGCCACTCCTTTTTTTTTTTTTTTATTTCCCCCCCCTTACTTGATAATGGTTTCTGTTGTGATTGTTATTCAGTTTAGTCCTGTTTAGCATTCATGCATAGTGCAGACTAAGAAACAGCTCAAAGACACCATGAGGAGTCAGTTGTATGTGCTTTATTAGAATGTGTTTTAAATCTAAGTGACCACCATTCCGTCCGTGTTTCACAAAGCGCTGCACAGTTCCTGGCATAAAACTGCAAAACAGGGAGTAACCACCCTATGTGCTGAATAAGGCACCCTTTCAGCCTCTCCATCGGCTGCCTTTCCCAGCAGGGCCATCACCTGCTGCACTGGGGATGCTGGCGTGGTGGCTGGGCAGGCATCGGTGCTGGAGAAATGGGTCTTTTCTGCCTTCACCCCTCCAGAAAGGGCTGCTGGTATGAATGGGGATATTCATGAGTGCATCTTCCCCTTCCCTAAAGTTGCCATTAATATGCATTAGCATAGGGTGGATTCATTACTTCTGTTTCAATTAGAACAGACGTCGTGAAATATTTCATTTTGCGGAGAAGGCAAGGGTGCGCTGTCTGTTAGGGCAGATCCCACCCTTCCCGCATGGATTAAAAGTTGTTTTCCGATTTCTGTCGGCTGCCTCCAGAAGGGGGGTGGGTACATAGCTGTCCCACAGAGGCACGATGAAAAAAGTCCATTTAGACTTTTAAGTGTACACCACTTCCATAGATTGCTCACCCTGGGGTAAGCACATCAATTACCCCTTATGCCCTCCATTATTTTAATTTGGAAGAAAGAAAACGTCACTTTGACAATTAAATTTCTTGACTAAATGGCAACTGCATGAGATAAAAATTATGGCGGTTTTTACGGGCCTTTCTGGGAAGGAGTAGGACAGGAGGAGAAAGGAGCCCCTTGGCTTTGCCATTGTCCATCAACAGTAACCTGGTCTGTTCTTCCTGAAGCTCTCGCTTGTGCATAACTATAAACACACACGTGTGTATGTATGCATGCATGCATATACCTTCATAGTGCGCCGTGTAAAGCTGGTGTGGAGATTATCTGCCAGGGTCATAGTCAGAGTCCAACACGGACGGGCTGGTGCCATTGGCTTTGCTAGGAGCAGGACCGAGCCTCGTGCCAGGCTGCTGACCTGCAGATTTTAGATATGTATGTAACACAGGGGGAAGGGTATGGGGTGTTCAGTCTGTGCCTTTAAAGCTAATGCTAAAAACCTGTTTTCCTCCCTAATTCCATACAACTAATGCTAAGCTACAAGCCAAACCTTGCAGTGCTTCTCCTCCTCAGTGCCACTCAGAGACCTAGCTGCCCGCTCCTGCTTCTGTACGATTCAGACTGGAAGCAGGTCTATGAATTACCTATCGTTAGGCTTTATGGATGTGGCTCTTGTCCCTTATCCCACAGCAATAACGGGAAAAATTCAGTATTACAGGCTGGTTTGCCAAGGGGGCGGTGGACCAAGGAGGTGGTCCCCAGCAGCCGCACACATGGGGCAGAGGGGAAGGCCTCCTCCCGAACCCCCCGCGGAAGGAAAGGGCCACTGCTTTGGCCCTGCGGCCTTCAGGCCTGGGGCGGGGGGGTACACCCCTGGCACACGAGGAGGCCGCGCCAGGCCTGGGCGCTCCACCGGCTGCCCCGCCAGCCTGCACCGCCCCTCCACGCCTCCCCCCGAGCCGAATCCCCGCCGGGCCGAGCCCCGGCCGCCATCCCGGAAGTACGGGCAGCAACTGCCGCCGAGGCCGAGGCCCAGGCCCGGGCCCAGCCCGGCCCCGCCGCGTCCCGCCGAGATGGCGGCCGGCCGCCGTGGGGGCGGCCGGGAGCCTGCGATTGGGCCACCGCCCGCCTGGCCCCGCCCACCGGCGGCGCTGATTGGTGTTTCCCGGGAGACCGGCAGCGGCGCGCCCGGGGACCGGGATGCGGCGGGATGCGGCGGGATGCTCCGGGATGCTGCGGGCCGGGGTCGGTACCCGGCCTGTGCCCCCAACCCCCGCACCGGGCTCATCGCCTGCCCCCTCCGGCCCCCGGGGGCCGCGTTGCTACCGGCGGCTGTTAATTATTGTCAGCTAATTAGCTCTGCCTGCCTTACGAGGGGCAGCCAGCCCCCTGCCTCCTGCCCCGGGTACCCCTTTGCCGGGTAGATGAGTTATTATCACTACTGATCCTCTGGTGTGCTTGTCCACAGGGGGAGGCTCCAAAAAAAAAAAAAAGCCCTCCCCCCGCCCCCCCAAAAAAGGAAAAAAAAAAAAATCCAAGTCTGAAGCAGTTACTAAAGCCAGTTAATAACATCATGCATGGACATTTAAACTTGTTGTAAGTTGCAGAGAGGATTAGGGAGAAATCATGCTGTGCGGGGCTAATGATACTGTCTTGGCTGTGGAACGCTGTCAGGTGGAGCTCAACCCGCCTGCCGTGGCCACCACCCTGAGCCCCTCACCCTGGTGTCACTGCTGGCAGCCGCCCTGCCTGGGCCACGGAAAATGGAAAAGCACTTTGGAAGGCCCTGCCATCACCTTGTAGCCAGGGCTTGCTTCCCCCCCTGCCCCTTTTTTTTCTCCGTGCTGGACTGCTGTTTGTGTAAATTAATTTTTGTAGCAAGATGGGACAGCAGCCCAGCAGAAGCAGTCATCTCCATGTTGGTGCCATAAGGGTAGGCACATTTTTTGACCCTGTTACGAGTTTGAGTGCCTTGCTTACAAGTGTGGACACTTCCAGGCCCTTATAACTGAAGGAGTAACATTTTGGAAAGCACTCTTTGGTACTCCAGCCATTTGGGATGCTATTCATTTTTATATCTGTCACCACTTGCCTTTGAAATTTTTGTGCCTGGGCTACACCATAAGGACATATTTCTAAAATGGTTTATACTAGAATGGTAAATACACACATATTTAATGTGAGAACAATCACAGAATGTATAGAGTTCACGTGAAACTGATCTTGCTCCTCCAGGTGTAGGTGCTTTGTTGCCATCTTTTTCAGTTCCTTCAGCTCTTACCAAAATCTGAGGCATGTAATGTTGGAAAGTAATGGTGAATGGTCATTCACTCCTCCTAAACACTGATGGTTTAAATATCTATGCTGAAGTGCGGTGTGTGATAAAAACATAGGTTTCTTCATTTGCTTAATGATTTGTAGACTATTATGGCTTTGATGGCACCAAAAGCCATGTGGCATGTGAGTAAGTTTGTGGCGGTGAGCAGGATCAGCAGACCAATGTGATAAAGAAAGTAAGGAAACTGCCAACGCGTAGGAGACTGTGATAAGGAACCACCTTCTGCTTACCCTTTTGACCTCCAGTTTGTACATCAGCACGGAGAAAGTAGAAGCTAGGTCAAAACGAACTTCATAAATAAATGACTATGGGAAATGGTCAGTAGTTTGTCTTCTTTAGGGTCTGAGAGTAGTTTGTTGAGAAAAATTAATGTCTTGTGCTTTGGGTCAAAGCTTGGTCAGTCTGTCTTCAGACTTGAATAGGACCAGCATTTTACCTTTTGTAAAAGGACCTGTATGGTCTGAGCGGGATCATTTGAATTGTGGAATAAACTCTGTGCCAATGAAAAGGAGCATGTAATTGTTTTTTTAAATCTAATTTTTTTTTTTTTTTAAAAGATGTCTTTTAAAATAAGTTGCATTTATTCTGTTAATAATTTCAGTTCTCTGAAAGGGACATTAACATGAAAAATTCTCCACTCTCATTGTCATGTAGAATATAATCTTTAGGAAACAAGAGTTTGGGGTGTTACAAAATAATATCATTATCATGAGAATAATGGTAATAGTTTAATGTAATTGGAATCTAACACACAATAACCTTGTATGAGAAAGCTGAAGTCAGTAACAGAAAACCTGCACAGCAAGGATGAGATCACACATGCAATTTCTTCTCACCTGTCTAACCCAGCAGCAGTTGTGGTACATCAGAAAATGTAAAATTAGCACTCTTTTGTATAAAGTATGAATTATTGTCTTTGGCTGTTCTCTGTCACAGAAAGCAACTGTTGTTGTAGCATCTCAGAATTTGCTGTAGGTGCATGGGAAAGTATAACCTGCTGGTGGCACAGGCTGAAATGGAGCCAGAGCTAATTCTTCACTTATTTTTCTGTATTAAAAAATTGTTTTCAAACAGACCATTAAAACCTCCTTCTCTATGGTAGTAATTGGTGTAAGCACACATTATATAGGTTACCGTTCAGCTGAGTACTGAGGATTTTATGAGGTACAAATATTTTACCAGTGGGCATAAATATATTGTTAGGAAACATATGAATACTAATTTTATGTCTTCCTCTAAATTCCCATAATTCTCAAATGGTATAAGTTGGGTTTGTATGGCAGCTGAGTAGATCTTATTTTTATTTTAGTAGCATATACATGGACACAATCGGCATACGCAAGCTTGCATGTGTGTTTGTGTCTGTGCGTGTAACTTTGAATCCAGAAAACCTATGATGTGCATCTGCATGTGCATCATCATGAAGTGAGTTCACTGCACTCTGTCGTACCCACAAGCTCTACCTCATTTGCCTCAAAAAGGCTTTATGGGCTGAGGGAAGATCCATAGTATGACACAGTTGCCAGGAGTGAGTTACCTTTGTCACCAGTCTGTCTGCACTGTCAAGACAGAAACCTTGCATTTCTTCCCTGCATTGTGCTTTACCACTGATGACCAATGGGATAGCCTAAAATAACTACACAAAATCAAGTAACCATTTAATGACATCGTAATAAAGTCAACATTTCCTCTTGAAGAGGAAGAGGTAGTTGAAGAAGAGAGACTCCAGGATTTTATTGTAAATGATCTTTAAATTTTCTTCCGTTCTAGTCGAAACAATACTTTATTTCCTATGGAGTGGTCTAATTTCTATTCCGCGTTTAAAATTTATCTTTTTCTTAAAATAAAACTGAAAAGAGAAAACAATGTTTAGCTTTCATAATTTAAAAATGATTCACCAAATATAGCTATGTTAGATATTATAACATCTTGCACATCACTACATTATTAAGTTAATCTAATGCCCAGAGTTATTACGCACATTCCTGGGTGTCCTTCTGATATCTCTCCAGTCCACTGGATTTTGAAGTGTGATTATGTAAATTTTTCACTGATAAATAAATTACTATAATTGTAGTTGAAATACCACTCAAATTCTTAAGACCATTGCATCTAAATAATATATTATGCATTACTTAATTATTTATCAATACTAATTCAAAATAACTGTAGGGCAAAGCATACATTTATTTTTAAATAGCACTTTTTATTTGCACCAGGTACAAAAATGTTCCAGATGTCAAAAAGGAAAGAGAGAACAAAGTTTCCATCATTAAATGTAAGGGTTTTGTTTAGATCAATAATATTGCAACTGTGACACCATTCTTACTATCAATTCAAATGTAAGTTGGCCAATATATGTAATTTCTATTATCAGGAAGACAAAAAGGGAACAGTTAATGTGGGTGGAAGGTGAGTGTATGTAACAATAGGAGAAAAACAGCATTTTTAACTTGCACTAAGAAATAGTGAGGATCTGGCAAATTTTGGTGGCTATAGATTTAGGAAGGGGTGTGAAGAGATATATCAAGCATTGCAAAATTAAAGTAATGGGCTGCGTGGGTTTTAAACCCAGCATTCACTGCTAAATGTGGAAAGTCTCAATGAACTGCCTGGTGGTTATTTAGCAGCACTAGGCTGCTTTCAGGGGCACCGTTTAGCTGCACTTGCCAAGGAACTTTATTTTCAGTCTCATGCAAATTCTAATTCTAGACTGGGTTCTAATTGTCACGTAGAAATAATCATAGGCATCATAAGTTTGCAGCATACACACAATAGTTTTTCTTTTCCCTTTTCAGACCAGACCTTTATCTGGCTGCTAGTGAAATACAGGAGATTGATTGCAGAAAACCTGCAAGGGCATATTTACTGTACCATATATAGTAAGCCCCATTTGGTGCATTAGCATTTATCCATTTTATGCAAATTTAGTGAGAAAATGACTCATGTATATGATTTAATATGCATCAGCGATAACTTGTAACATCCTTATAAGAAGAAAGAAATTAAAAATTCATTAGAAAACTAGACTAGTGTTGCGACATGGTTAAAACATTATTAAAGCATATTTCAGTGTTTTGCTTACACTAGTGTTCTCATCATGGTGCCACCATTTCATGACAAAGAGCGTAGAGGAGAAAACATTCAACTTAAAATGTCTGCTGGCACACATCGCTGGATTTGTATGTCACTAAACAATGAACGAGCATAGCCTTGAATACCAACTATTTAATTAGCACTTTTGCCAGCCATGCATAGAAAATAGCTCATTTACATGCGTCATGCTTAGCGATTATACCCATAAAAAGCTACCGATTTTTCGTTTAATGTATGTAACATTCTAGTTTGCCAACGCAAGAAAATCAAAACACGTTGTTATTCTAAAAACCTTGAAATTCAGAAGTTTAATTAAAACATGTAAAGTCTTTAGATTTATCTTGGAGGTATATTTTAATTATTTAATTTAACCTTAAGTGCACCATAAAAGGCTGGATACAACAAATAATTAAGAACTTCAAAGGGCAACAGAAACCCTCTAACAGTCCCCAGTTTAATTAAAGGCTATTATTACAAACCTCTCGAACATACAGTTATATTTAATGACAAGTGCTGGCTTGTAAATGCTGCGTTTGAAAGATGCCACTCCTGTTCTAAACACTCTTGATAGATGATGCTGAAACATGTAAATTCTCCCAGTGAAATAATCTATTTTGAGCATAAATGGGATACATTTGTGAAATTAAATATTTCTGTCACTTTGAAAGTATAAAATTTTGAAGCATTTTGCTTAGAGATATTCATCGGTTTTGCTCACGTCTCTCAACATCTGTGAGACAAATAGAATATCACTGAAGGGAAAAAGATATGCCAGTTAATGTAAATGATAGTCAGCCATTTGAGCACATTTTGCTAATAACGTACAGTATGTAGACATTTTTCCTTGCTGTACATACAATAAACATTAGATACTGTATTTAGCACAAATTCTTAATTTCTTAATTTAATTTAAAACATGATTCCACCCTCACCTAAGAAAAAACAGACCTCAGTGTGTTTAATGAGTGTTTTCACAAGCAGCATATATTCAGGTATCTGTAGGAATGTAGGCCAAAACACCTGCCAAATCAAAATATATTGCACAAACTATTAGTCGTGTATTGAGCCCAATCCTGTAAGGTCCCTGTTTTTCAGGTAGCTGTTACTCTCCTATGGTGTCTCTTAAATGAGTCAGCTCCTGTAAATAAGAGCTGCTAAAACAAACAGAGGCTTTACGTTGGGCCTATCATACACAAAATTAAAATTTCTCATTAATGGATATAATCTTCTGTATTTTGAGTTTTAAACCGGATTTTTACCTGTTCTTTCTATGTTTTCATCCCTGTGGTTTTGCTCCCTAAGGTGAAGCCCAATCCTGCGCTTAACTAGCCACAGAATGTTAAAGACCACAGGATGCTTGAACTGTCAGGTGTAATACGATGAGTTCACCTAAAAAATGAGCAAAGGAATATGTAATTTTAATGTTTTAATAATTTTAAAAATTACCAATTCCCCCCCCCCCCCCCAAATGCTTAAATAATTGCATGCACTTTAGTGATTTTAAGGAAGTTTATTATCTAGTTCAATAAATACTGAATTTAGAATCTGAATGTACTAATTTACTAATAATTTGGAAAGTGCAAATGAAGCAACTCAAATTACTGTCTTTGGAGATGCTATAAACACTTGTGGGAAAAATGAAAGAATAAGACTAATAAAGACAGGTTAGCAATATTGTCTGGAAATCAGAAGACAAGATTTAACATGAAAAGTAATAACGTAATGAATACATAGGAGGAAAAAAAAATCTGAAACACAAATAAATATTCAGTGGAAACAGATACTACGCAATAGGAAGAGATCTAAGAGTGAAAGTGGACAACAAATTAGTTGCAAGGTTAAAATATGGTTTAAAAAATTGTAAATATAACAGCAATGCATTTTATACTGTATATTTAAAAGCATGATATTGGGAACCCATAATTTCCACACGGCAGTATTAGACTACCTAGAATACAGCATGCCATTAAAAAAACCCAAACCACCTGCAATGAGTCAAACTGATGAGATTCAGAGAAAAAAAGGGGAAAACTGTTAAAGTGACAGACTACAGGGATTGATTCAGGAGGAAAGCTTGAGAGAAGAGACTGAGCTAACTGATAATTACAAGCAAATGTGAATGGGTGCTTGGATAGTGAGTAATCCCAGCCACCGAAGGCTTACATGATGTCAACTGGTCATTCTTTGCATGCGTTCAGAATTTTCTCTAATGTTGACCGAAACCTGGCCAAGATAACCCAAAACAGAATGTAATATTAGTGCAGGGCTGACATGATGGTCTGTGCACCTGGGAAAGGTAAATGAGAAGAAACTGAGCACAGGAGCTTGCTGTCTGAGTATCTTGAAAAATTCCCAGTAAGGAGGTGGATGGTGGGATATATTCAAAAGGAATAATGGTGACTCCATTGCTGAAGTCATTTAAACCTGGAGTGGAGAATACTCCAGAGAACCCATTGCAGGTTACAATCCTGCCTACTTAAGCGGATTGACTAGATCAGCTCTTAGATCTTTTTTCATCTCTAAATTTTTATGATTATATAGTCATTTGATGCCAGGTTATTCTTTTGCCTAGAGTTAAATCTTCAAATAAAATGTTTTCCAAAGACAAATCTACATAGTTCACTTGCACGCTCGTTTTAAGAAGCACATGATAAAGACCTATCGTGATAGTATTTGCTACCCAGCTACCATCGTGGGAGTAATAGGAATACAAACATTGGCTTGAAATATAAATTTAAAAATCAGAAATGAAAAAGGTTGGTTTAAGATGCACAGCCTTATGCTGAAGATCCCAAAGGTATAATTATATTAGATATAGGCACATTCCTTCCATTTATTTGACATAGATAGATATGTACTGCCTTTGCCTTTTTCACTGTTTTCTGTAAGACAGTATATGAATTCTTTTCTGTGAACAGGTGAAGTACAAATATGTCATATTGTATATCACTATATTATGGTCTATAGCAACATATCACATGTTTAGAAATATAATGGTTAAAAACATGTATTTTCTAATGTCCTAGAGAACGCTGTAGAGAATTTGCATTGTCCTTTAAAGACCCTTGCATCTTTCCATTGAAGGCGATGAGCAACACTTGTGCAAGATCAAGATCTCTTTATGAATGTCTGTAGGAAGTTAAACTGATTGAGTCTCAAATCATTTATAAATTATTGTCTCTGAACAGAGACTGGCAGAATACCAGGCCTACTTAATTTCAGAGGCACCTGTCCTGATTTCATCCTTAAGTTTCAGTTTGAACATAACGTGAGCATTCAGCCACTTTGTTCAAAAAGAAGAATATAGCCCAGCCTGCCAAATTCAAGCACTTTACAGTACAACCTGAGAGCTGATATGATGTGTCTGAGTTGTTTTAGGTCCCTTACTGGCATACGCACAGTTTATAGTTATACATATGTATGTATACAGAAATATGTATGTATATATAAACTATCTATATGATATATAGATAAACTGTATACAGAGAGAGTTTCCCCTAGTGTAGAATCTCTTGGTATCTTTGTTTGCTAAATTAGAGAGAAAAAATGTGAATTTTCAAAAAATATTAAAAATAATAAAAATAACAAAATACGAAAAGAAAAAAATATAAACTGTCAACCCTAACCCCATTTTAACTTTTTTTGCTGACAATTTCCAATAATGACTAGGCATGACAAAGTCAGTGGGTCACCTCTTGCCGATAAAACCAACATTCAATAATATGCATTAGCCTTAAATCCATGTTACGAGTAAATATGCAGAAGAAGCAGCTTGGTGCATTAGTATTTTATTAGTGTTCTAAATTTTCAGTTTATAAAATGAGGACAATCATAGCACAAGACGTGAGACAACAAACCCATTGAAAACATTTGGAGAACCTTTGGAAAGAATTTTTCATCTCATTGGAAGCTATTGAGGGAAGTTTGTTTCTTTATGAAAGCTCCGTCTTCTAGCTCATATGAAGGGGAGGTTCAGGAGTGTGTGAAGTCAGAGGTATCAGCTACGAGCTGGGTGAAGATGTGTCTCTGCGTGAGGAAATAACCGAAAGCTCAGCGAGGCAGAGAAGGAGGGCGAATGGAGGAGCATGACTCTTCGGTTTAAGGGTCCGGACATGCAGAGGGAAGACCTGGGTCTAATCCTGGATCTGGGGGCTGTGTCAGTGTTTTCTCATATGGTCATGTTTGCTGTAATGCTGCCACATGGAGTTTCCTGACCCCAGCTGGATGTTGGCATGGATTGGATGCCACAAAGTGTTGGTGCGGGAGAGGGTATAGCCTTCTTCAGAGGACCTATGCCTCCAAACTCCTCCCCACTCCACTCCTCCTGTTTCTGCCTTCTTAGACATTTTTCCCATTGTTGCTTTCTTTTCCTCCTTACCAGTGCAGAGGAGGATTCTGCTATCTGAAGTAAAGACAGAGAGCAAACACATAGCTGCTGCTTTTGGCATGAGAGCTTTGCTGTCCTTGAGAGTAACCAAGTGTAAGAGAAGAGCGTGCTGCAGTGGGGGCATCAGTGCTAGAATTCAACCTTTACAAGCCAGAGCATAATCTGACCTTTGGTTGTCTCCAGCGATGGTTAATAGAATTAATTCAGATTTGCCATGATTCAAAATGAGATCAGAATTGAACAATTTTTTTCCCTCCATTTTCCCCAGCCCTGTTTTGCCTTTTTTTTTTTAATTTTTCATTGCAATAAGAACAGAAGAAGGATCCTTCCTTCATGCATTTTTGCAGTATTTAAATATGTGATAAGCTGAGGCTGACAGGTTGAAAAGTTTGTATTCCAGAGCCAACCTAAGAAGAAGTATGGTAGGTGATGGTAGAAGTATGATTATTGAAAGATAACCACGTAGCTATTATGTACATCCTTCTTCTCTGGTTGGTTAGCTCTCTGCCAATCAGCGGAATGGATTTGCAGGGTATATACTTAAAGAGAAATAACTGTGCAGTGACTAAGAAAATTAGAAACTCTTCAGCCAATCAGAATGTAAAGCATTGCAAAGCTAACAATTAACTTTACACAGTAATTGAGCATATCTGCACAGTAATTTACAATAAGAAATCAATTTTATAAAAATTTGGCTATGAAAACTCATTCTGCTATGTATTTGTGAAATTTATTTTTCATAGTTATGTTAAAATTCCAGATGAAATTGTATTTAACATTGTGAATGTAGCTAGAAATGGAAGCTTGTAGAGTTCTGAGACTGCTGCTCTAAAATACTAAGGGCTGAAGCTTAATTAGTTAGTAGTTATCTTTTCCCATTTCTTGAATAACTTTAACAAAATGACGATTTGTGTTTTTGCCACATTGTCTCCCTTCAAGTTAAGTATAAAATCTGTTCGTGAATTAATAATGAGCCTTTCTGTACAATAAGTTTGGGGTAGATTATGGGAGGATTAGCTATAGTTTAATCAATATTTCACAAAACAAATAATTAATTTTTTTTTGCACAAAGGCAGAAAGCCTACTGAAGGAAATAACATCAATTCTACTTTAACCAGTTATGATGTGAGAAAAATTCTGATCTATTTTTAATTTTGTCTATGTATGTTGATTATGATTTAAAATATTCCATAAAATGTAAATTTCAAGTAGTAACTAAATAAAATATAAAATTATGGAGTATTCTAAAATTAAAAAAAAATTGAAATGTTCCAGTCCTGTTGATCTTGACTTATAAATCAGGATGAAAATAAAACCATTTTCCTGTCTTTATTTCCAAAGACATTCCAAGCAATACAGCATTTTTTGTCATATCATGTAGCGCATGTATGTGAGTATGTGTATGTGTTTATGTTTATGTATACGCTCTGTACGTATAGGTATATAGATACAGGGCACTTCACACATAAAATCCTTCATAAGTATTTATTAATTAATCTTAAATTAAAGCACATTTGATTCTGAGGCTGACCGGATTTTTTTTTAAAAACAGGGAAATTTCTCAACTGTGTAAACATTGTCTTTCACAAGACCTTGAGAGAGGATCTTACTTCACCAAAATGATATTAAAAAAAAGTTATTTTCCATATTTTAAGAAGGCCTGAGAGAATTGTTGTTCTTGAAAAAGTTCTTTGACTAAATAATTACAAATGCTGCTTTCTGTGAAGAATCTAAATGCCCATGTTTTCACTGGGAAATTTATCTGTTGCTATCAAGCTTGAGTCAGTAATGGGCACAGTTCAGCTGACACTGCAGATGTCTAACTTTGGTCATGTTTATACAGGGATATTTAAGGAAAGACCTAATGTTCAGTATTGTTTATGAATGAAGGTGTTTAGTATGCTTTAATTAGTGAACATGTGGTTTAACGATTTTGCCAAAATCAGTCTCCTGTTTAGACATGACCACAAAACATAGGTGGACCAAGAGCGTACTCAGCACTGCTTGGGAGCCAGTTTGGACCGTGCTCTGAAGCGACGTCTTTTATTCTTCTGAGTACTGGCAACTGACTCTTTTTTTCACCTTAGCTGCACATTTAGGTGACAACTGGCTTATCTTCAGCGAAGAGAGAGTCCTACAGCAACTTGACAGCTAGTAGCATGATGACATTAGAAGAGTGAAGGAGTTGAAAGCAGGGCAACTGGGAAAGAAAAATAAATTTTAATCAATTACACACAATTTCTTACTTATTTTAAGAAGTCAGCTGATTTCAATAAGTAAGGCACATTTTAGGAAGAGTCGTCTTAGACTTTTGAATTAAGAGTTGACATATGCAGCATTTCAAGAGATTCTTTAACAGAACTATGGAGAACTGAATATTCGTCCTCATGGTCGTAATATTTGGCATAGGAGAGGCAGCTGTCCAGCCTCATGTAAAAGGAGAAAACTGCAGGGTCAGTGTTCTTCAGTCCAAGAGCTGATTATTAGATAAGTATTCACAGAAATCAAAACTTCTGATTTGCATGGGTGATTGACTGCTAATTACATAGATCATCTTCAGTAAGTTTCGAATAAACTAAAGCTTGTGGAAGCCAACCTTGTGTGTCAGTGGCTCATTTGATCAAAAATCAAATTTTAAAGATCCTCATAGCATCTGATCCTGAAATTCATTCCTGAGCAGCATCTTTTAAGACTGGAGATCTGAATAACGTCAAGAAGTATTAGATGAATGTCCATTTAGAAGGCAATGTACTGTCCTCTAGATATTGATTTAGTTAAAGATAAAATTAAATTCAAATATTTATCTGCAATAATTCTTGGAAAGGCCATCAACTTTTGGAAAGCCCTGGTATCACTTATTTTAGCAAAACATGATAAATAAATGAAATAAATCTACAAAGGATAATTTTTTCTGGAGAATTTCAGCAAATTTATTGAAGCAGACAAGGAGAACTCTTAACCCAAAGGTTGTTGTAAAGCGTACCTCACTTCCAGACAGCTGAGAAAAGGATTTTGTACTTCAGACATACAGTGGGGGTTTTCAGGAATATAAACTTGTGTGATCATCCTTTCAGTAAGGATCACATCTGAAACTGGATTCAGGATAAGGGTGACAACTTTATCAGTAAGTTAAATATCAAAGGAAATACATGCTGGATCTCCCTGCCACTGGGGTCAAGCACAGCATTCATCTGACCTTCATACAAAGCCTATGTAGTATAACTCTTATGGCAAGTTTGTCCAGGAGATTCATCTTCAAAAACAAGAACTTCAAAATCAAGAAAGAACTTTTCTTAAGGAAAGAATTGGTTTCATGGTGCATGAGACTGCCTTATTCCTAAGTTTGACAGTTTAATGCCAGTCCCATTTTGACGTGTTTTAATTTAATATTGAGGGACTCAGCTGAGAATTTTGCATATTCATAAGCAGATTCTTAAATTAAGTAATAGTAAATACTTTATACATATTTATAAGGGTTCCTTCTTTCTCTCTTTTTTTTTTTTTTAAATACAAATCTGTAATGAAAAGAACCCAACCAACATCATGGTGTACACAGGTTAGGTAGATATTGAAGTTCTTGAAGCTTTTATTGTTCTGTCAGGTGATTTTTTTTTCTCCCACAGGACCCAGCAAAGATACAACTCTGCAAAAAGCTAAGTGCCTTCTGTGATATGCTCATTTTAATTTTTATGGAAGCTGAGGCTCATCAGCACCTTGTAGTAGACACTCAGTAGCTCAAAGGCCTTCCATTTCCTTCTCAAATGCAGAGGAAAGAACAACAAAGTAAAATCTCAAGACAGAGTCAATGTGCCCTCGAGGAAATTCCTTTTCTGAACCAAATCTGGCAATCAGTGAACCGTAGTGTAGGACATGAGGAATTTCTGACAGAACAAGCTGCATCTCAAACCTGACTATCGCTTTCTGAGCTTTAATACTGGGGCAAATGGCAACCCCAGAACCAGTGGAGAAGATCAGGAAAACAGATGGGTGGGAGATTTGCAGGTGGCTGCCAGCAGAGGCAGATTTATATGAATATGACCAAATACGCACAGGGTGGCCAATCAGTCAGCTGTGTTACTGGATGGCCAAATCTCCCGTCAATCCAAGAGGGCTTAGCTGCAGCGCTCCCCATGGGGGCAGAGAACGGTGTTGTCATACATCTGAATCAAGTCTATAATTCCTGTTTCTTTCCTGGTGCTGAACCCTTTATCCTAAACACAGCAGAGAGATAAAAATTCTTGCACAGTAGAGTAAACCCTTGCCAGAGTAAGAAAGAAATAGTCTTAAGCTTTAATTTACCAGACATAATATAAAAATACCCCAAAAATTCTACTTCGTATTTGTGGTTGTTATTGTACACTTGAGTTCTGTATGTGAATAAGCTGGTCCTGGACGTATTCTAAATGGCAAGATTTGCATCTGGTTTGCTTTTTGTAAATATTATTCTCTGGTTTCTTATTAGTGAGCCATGCAGTGGCTTTTCTATCTCCTCAGACTGAAATGTGCTGTGTGGATATCTAAACTCCTGCAACATTGATGGTAAAACAACCAAGCACAGAACATGCAGGGTATCAGTACGGATACACTGGATATTTACTGTGTGTGGTTCTAATCTGCCTATTGCTGAAGGATTTTTGCTTTCACTGAGGGCACATACTGTGTCTTTCTCAAATCAGGCCAAAAGAGAAGAACACAGGAATGGAACTGTTTGAGAACAAAGTTGATGGGGGAAAAAAAAATATTACTATTGAAAACTTTCATGTTTGCTGAAATGTTTCATTTTTCTTCTGGAAAAAAAACCCAAATAAAATGTTTGGGTTTATTGTTATTGAATTACATCTCTCTATGTTCTAATATTCCTTCATGGGTGTTGAAGGCAGGATTCCTTTCCTCATATATCAACAATGCAATATCGTCTCCTGCCTAACCAAGTTCTAGATCCGTGACTAGGGTTGCATAGTCGCAAGTGCCTGCACACTGAAAACAAATCTGGTGCATAAAGGAGGAAAACCCCAACAGAATTACAAGACTTTTAAGGAAACATAGTGCAAGATTTAAATATGGGAATACCTGATGTTGCAATCAGATTTTAAAACACCAAAATAAAAGATCACGGGAAACTGAATTTTGTGTAAAGTTTTTGAAGGTAGATAGATTATTTTACAGTTGCATTTGTGTTCTGGAGAACAGAAACTACCCTTATTTCTCACAGAGAAAAGAAACAGGGATGGATTTTAATGGAAGAAAAAAATCAACAGCCGTTGAAAATTGCAGACATTTAAGTGACAACTGAGCATGCTAGCTGGAATAACTAGCTTAATCTCAGTTATAATATCATAACCGCTAAACTCAAGAAAACTTTATCTTCATCTAGAGATAATCTATGAAATGTGACTTCAGTCTTAATTTCTTTGAGCAGATGTATTCTTGCCTAGGTTAAGCAAAAAGCTAAGAGCCATTTTCCCACCATTTTTCATTTTCCCAACTTACATATCCACTTCAAACATCACTTTTATCAGTTTGGACAATAGAAATAAAATCAAGATCAGTGACTAGCATAGATAAAATGTGGCTGAGTAATGGAAAGCAAGATTCTTTCTACTATGACAATGAGTAATTTAAGCAATCCTATTGATTCTCCTGCTCAGAAAGTTGGCAGATTCTCAGCCAAGACAAATGAACAGCCAAGATCAAGTCTCTGTTTATTTTAAAAAGTGATTTTAGTCACAATAATCACCATCAATTTTAGGAATGGTTTCTGGTAATCAGTATAAGCAGGAATTGAATTCAAGCCTGCACTTCTAAAACCCCATCTATTATTCTATACAGATAGTAGTGCAGACCTCAATTTCTGCATTAGTTTTAAGTTTGCATCCCTCCCTTGAGAACATTTGGTTTTCCCTGCACTGAACTTTGGCACAAAGAACAGAGTCCCTAGATTTTTGAATTGCAAGTCTGAAATTGCTGTGGCAATTAAATGTGATCATTTTTACTCATTAAAAAACTACTTCTGAACCCAAATTATGGAAAAAAACCCCAAAGCAACCAACCCCAAAACCAATACCAAACCCCAAATCCTGCTTATTTGCTTGATCAATTAACTTCATAAAGAGAAAAATATTGTCAGAAACATGAACACCTAAGACTAAAGTTTTCTTGACTAAATTGAGGATGGGAATTACTTTTCCAGTTGGATCACAACATTTTGCAAAGTTTTTTTTTCAGTGTTGAGCATAGAGGTAATTTAAAATTATAGATGCTCCAGCGTAGAAGTTAAACATACATTTTTAAAATGTATTGCTTCTGGACACATTTTCTATCAAAGCTGAGTTTCCAAATTCGTCTTTTAAAGCAGTGGTTTAGGTATTCTGACAGTTTTTTCACTCTATTTAATCTAATAATATGGAAAATAGAAAGTTCTTAGTTACATTATTGTGAGTTTTGTAACTTTCAGAAATATCAACAGTTGTGACAATTTAAAAAGTAGTCTCAAAATTATTTTTTTAAGATGATCTTAAAAATCTAAAAATGAAACTGCAATATACCTAAATAAATGTACAAAGCTAATTTACAAATTTTAATAGAAAATCAAAATAGTACTTCAAACTGGGCCATGTTTTTATGGTAGTTAACATAAAGATACAATATGAATATAAATGCCTGTAAATATGATATTGTCTGTGGGCCAGTGGTGTAAGAGTTGTTTGAAATGAGAAGTATGTTTTATGAACATTTAGAAAAATAAACTATACCTCTAAAATGATAACAATAAAAAAGGAATATTCATTGATAATTGCATTCTTCTACTAACCAAGAAATGTATGGAAAGGAATGTGGCAAAAAACTCATAATGGGTAATTGACATGGGTTTGTTTTTTCTGTTTTGCAATCCACTTAAAATCTGGTTCTTTTTCCCTGTGTAACAGGAAAGCAGCCAAAAAATGAAGACAATGCATATGCTTTAGTGTTCCACTTTTTGGGGCTGATGCGAAACATCCAATTTGGCATTAAGGTGCCATTCATTTCTTGCTTTTCTCAAAGACTTATTCACTCATTTTGGATCAGGTTGTGCCATTGATTTTTAACTAGAATTCCCCACTGACTCTAATAGGAGGTTCTGCTAAAAAATCAATCACTTGATCGGGATCACTGTGAGATTCTTCTGAAAGAAAGAACCTGGCATCTCATAAAAATAGTGTAAGTGGATGTACTGGTAGTGTGGCAGCAGTATGAAAGCTGGAAAATGAAAGAAGAGTTGATAGCAAACGATACTGAAAAATAGAAGCTGAGTTAAAGGTGATGTTTTGGCTGTTGGGTCTTCTTCAGGCCATAAGCTGAAAACTAACATTTTTCTATTTCTCCTTCAGCCTCAGGAAGGCCTCAAAGACAGAGCATTGCCTGTAACCTTGTTCTGTATCCCAACATGTATTTTAAAGACTAGAAGAATATTGTTGGGGCAAAAGCCATAGGGCAGACCAGAAGAAAAAGGCCATTATTTTTCTTAGCTAAACAGACTCTGAGAACTATACCCCCAGAGTTACTCTAAATTCAGTATTCTGTCCAGGGACACCGCTGGTAAATAATTAAGACTGCTACTGACTTAACTAAGCCCAATTATAGATCTAAACATTCCTCTGAAAATCACTGTCTAAACATTTCCCTAGTGATGGCGTTTTATGCGAAGGACCTGATTCGGCCATCCTGACTTTCATGGTATGATATTACTTGCTCACGGAGTTTCATTGAGGTTAAAAGGCCAAATTCTAATCTCATCTGTACAAGGGGTACATCCTGAGTAAAGCTATTAAGGTCAAAGGAGTTACTTTAGATTTACGGCAGTGTAAGTAAAAGCTTATAGGGTATATTCACATAAGATTTATTTATGCTTGTAAAGGTTACATGCTTGGGCACCCAGGTTTTCTCTTAAAGATACAAATTTCAACATTCGTGTCATGTTTTGTATGCCTATCTAATTTACACATTTCCTATAAGTTATTGGTTTATAATTCATATGCAAATGTAAACTCTTTAAAATAATCTGTCCTTGAATTTGAGGAGGTATTGGGTGGGGAAAGTAAAAATATTAACTCTTTTTTTCAAGCTCAGGAATGGCAGTTCATTTCTTCTCATGGGGATTTCATATAGACTCATTCCTGCAGTATACATGCTAGCATGCTCTGCTAAAAATGGGTCTGCCTTTGACAGATGTGGCCTTAGGCATGCAGAGGCTGTGACATTCATGGGCATAATGTACGAAAGCCAAAAACACAGAAGATGCAGCTCTCTGATTTGCTCAAAATAAAGTGATGGAATCACACTGACTTTGTAGGAGCACATGCAGCCTCCACAAGAAACCAAAATATTACTGTTTACAGTTACAGGAGCGGCCAAAAAATAATGTTTAGCACATTTACAGCATGGTCTGTCACAACATTGCACAAGCCTTAACTAATTCATCAATACGATAGGTGATTTGACATGATGTCTTTTCTGCTTAGTATAGACATGGCTTTGGGTAAAAAAAAAATAAAATACAGTATATACCAGGGAACAAAATTGTGGCAGAGAACAAAACACAGCAAAGTCTACACAGCCAGGAGTGTTTCCGTAACAAAAATATGCAGAGTAAAATGCAGAAGACAAGGTATATCCCCCCTGAGCCTAATATTTTCAGTTAGGTTAACTGGTAACCTTTTTTTTTTTTAATATTTTCTGTCTAGTGATGGAATAATAATAGACTACCTCTTTAACGCTGTGCTTATTGTAATCCTACATACTTTTGAAATAGCAGTTTTGTACAGAGAATCCACTAGCCCCACTCCAGTTCTTCTTATCTACCACCAATCTCTGCTGGGCTCCCGAAGACCTAAGCTTCGTAGTATGGAGCTTTTCAGCACAAACAAATTCTGGTAGGCAACTGCCACCTATCCGACACTTGTCCTGGATGGAAAAATGTTTGTCGTTTTTTCCTATGGTAAATTATTATCATGCTGGTTAAGTGTTTTTTCTTGGCGTCGGTACACACTAATGAAGATAATACACGTTCAGATGTCCGTGGCTGGCTGAAGCAGACTTCCAAGCATGTAAGGCATCATGGACTAGTGACCGAACTATGAAATGAACCTGGAAGATATTTCAAAAGTGCAATAGGTGTTGATAAGAGGCTTATGCCAGAAGATTTAAGTGGGAGTCCTGTCTTTGCTTTAGTAAGGTCATTGCTGTGCAGAAAGCAGCCAAACTTTTTAACCGAGCACTATGTTTTACAGGAAAAAAACCCAACAAAAACAACAACAAAAAAATCCCACCAACACTCTTGGAATGTTTGGAAGCAACCATTTTTAAAAGAGGGGCAAAGTGATTTGATAAGTACAACAGTCCAGAGAAAAATGAGAAGTGAGATTTTAAATGCCGAATAGAACTGTACTATAGATTTTGAGATAACAAAAATCTCCTCTAGGGGAGAGGGTCACTGGTTGGGGCATTAGGCTTATGGCAGGTTTAAATTGCAAACATAAGGGGAGTGCCCAGAAAATGTTCTGGTAGATAAAAATGGCAACTAACGCAATTGGCAATGAACTGGGATTACAGAATGAGAATGTAAATGTAGCTGAGATTCAGAGATGTTTTTCAAGCACGGTCTTTAGGACTCCATATTGATGATTTTGAGCGAAGAAATTGAGGAAATCACAATATATTTATTGAATATGAGTCCGCTAGGGACTAAAATGAGTGGAGCTTGCCAAAATCCATATGGGCAGCTTAACGTGTTTCTGAAACAAACAACCAAGTCTTTGTTCGTAAGCTATGATAATAAATTTTGCACCAATTTTGTATTATTTACATAATAAATGTAGAACTTATTTTTTCATATCATTACGTTCAGTTACAGTTTGCAACACTTTTGTATTTTTCTGATATTAAAATTTTACCTATAGATACAGATTAAATATTTTGGAATTAACTGTAGTTCGTACTCCGTATAACTCGGTATTTCAACAGTTACTTTGCTGACTTCATGATTATATTCCCTTGGCTTACACATAAAAACTGTCAATTCTGCCTATCCATTAATGTTGTCTTACAGCTGTCTTAAGGTAACCTACTGACATGCAAACTCCAAAGCAATGCTAATATACCCTATTTCTCTGCTATCGGTGCTTTAACTGCTCCTTTAAATAACCTTGTTCAAAATATCCGTGTATGGTTGTGAGAGTGAAACAGTATATCCTATGAAGTCGTAAATAGCAAGTTTCAGGAAGAAATTTCATCTTCTATTTAAATCATAGGATGCATCCAGCAACAACTGACATTTTTCAAAGTGGATGTAATATTTACAGTCCAAACAAAATAACACACTAAACCACAGGTGTTGTTTAGTAACTCCCATCATAGAAACCAAGGCAATCTAGACTTAATGAACGAAATCATGGTCATAAGTGAAAGGAATATTTTAAACCAGAGGAGAGGAAATGGTATTTCTTATGTTAAGCTACATAATTAATGTGTGAAACTCACTTTCATAGGCAATAGCCAGGATGATGCTCCAGCAAAGTGTTAGGTATGCTATGGACAACTTGAGTAGCCACTGTTATGTTTTATGAGAAGTTATGTGCTGTACAGATAACTAAACAACAACTAAAAGGAAAAAAAACCTTTTCCTCTGGACTGGCAGTTTCATCATGGCCTGTTCTTGTGTGTAAATGATTTTACTTCTGTGTAAATAATGCTAGCAAGCCACAGAGTCAGGCTGATGTGACCCAGGTAATTAGTTCCATTATTTTTTCCATTGGATACATAATTCCCACAGAACTAATGGAAATTGCATCTGGGACAGCAATTCATTAGGATTGTGATTAAAGTTTTTGTATTAAAAAAAAAAAAGTAGAGAAATTATACTAATATAAAGTACATAAACCAGGGAGGTCCTTCATTTGTAAAAATTGAAGATATCTTACTAAAGAGTTTTATCGAACATCAATGATTTTATAATTTTAGGGACACAGTGTTTTAAACCTCAGCAAATGTGATTAAAGCAAGGTTTCTTTAGGCTACTTTCAAGGCATGTTTCTTTAATACGACTATTTGATACATCAAATATTCCACTGAAATTTTAAAATGAAGCTTTCTTTTTATCTGTAAGAGCACTCTAAAAGCATAGAGCCCCTTATTCTGTAAAATCTGGTGTAAGCTGTGCACCTATAGTCCTTTTCTGTAAAATTTAATTCACTCTTTTTTGAGACAGAGGAATACTCCTGCAAGCCTTTTGCATGTATCTTCTTTTACTGTTTTGGGGTTTTTTTTTGGTCTGATTTTCACATAGCTCTTTTCTTTACATCTTCTAATATGCATTTTGCTCTCTCCTGGAGTACCAGTGAAGCTCTTCTGCCTCTTTCTTCCGCACACCTTTTCACTTTCCCACTCTTCTCATTCAAGTACTGGCAGATGATCTTTCTCTTAAGTTACTGAAGTGTTTCGGAGTCTAGATCGCTCGTGCCATGAGGTTATACTGTTATCTGTCACACCAGCCAACAGTTCCAAATTGCCTTAGTACCTTTAATAAACAGCCTGGCATAAATACGTGAAAATCATGCCCTTCTTTATGTGAACGGGAAAACCTGTATATTGCTGGAATCATTATTTAAAGACTTTTCCAGTTGTGACAAGAATCACAAGACCAAAATTGCAGTGCATTTTATGTGTCCTTAACCATCATAGAAGCAGTAAAAGGTGAGACAAATTTACAACCCTCCGTAGTATAAAACATCTCAAGATCATCTCAACATGTGCATATGCATTCTGAAACTACAGAATATGGAGACTTTAAAGGTGGTCTAAATCATTTCAGCTCTTTTGTTATCAAAATAATGTAATGAATCAGTAGCAATGTCATAAAAGGCTTTTCTTAACATTCTGTTATAGTTCCCAGTAATCTTTAAAAATTCAGTTCCAATAAAAAGATATATAAACCTAAGGTTTATCAATCACGTCTGCCTATGCACAAATAGGCACACTTATAGGACATTATTGCCACCTCATCGCTAGTTTTAGGATGTCATTTCTTGCTCTTTCTTAATTAGACTTAAATTCCAAAGTCATGTCTCAGGATAAACTGGGCTCATTTTCAGACCCAAGAAATATTATTTTTGTTACTATATGCTTCCCATTCATTAAGAAGTAAACACCCTTTTTTTTCCCATCTGTGTTATCTGCATTATATGCTAAGTAAAAAAAAAAGAATGAATAGCTTTAAGTTTTCCATGATAAAACAGGGAGTCCCTCTCTCTAAAACTGTCTGCTGGTGATCTCAGACCTCTGACCCAGCAGATAGTCAAATACATACAATGTGCACACACCAGAAAGCAGAACCATTATCTGAACCAATCCTTTCTTAAGAGTCCCAAAGTCCTGCTTGGGCTTGGTATCACCCCAATGTTTTGATGGAATGTTACAATCTTTTCTTTTTTTTTTGCTTTTTTCCCTGCCACATAATAGAAAAAAGTGAAGCAAAATGTCTTTGACATTAAAAAAAAAACTGTTAACCCTGTACTATCTACATTCACTATCCTTTCTTGACCAAAATAGTTAATTTCATTTTGATTTGAATGTTGAGAGACAGCGTTTGCTCAGCATCAAAAGGATGGAAGAAGAGTTTCAGAAAGACGTTTAGCCACAGAGGCCAACTCAGCCTCAGTATAAGCCAAGGACCTTTTAGGTTGCTATATAATTTTTCTTGAATGCAAGATGTTTTTCTGAAGCATTTTAACTTACGTGGTGAGAGATGGAGGGAGCCAATAACAGGTGTTGTACTAGAATATGCCATTTAAATTCTTTCAGCTGCTCTGGCTCTGTTTCTGGCCTTTAGTTTTGCTCTATGCATAGGAATTAGACATTTCTTAAAACCAAAACCACATTTTAAACACGTAGATATGTACTTTGAAATGAAAATACGAGATTCCAACAATAAAGGAATTCAGAAACTAAAATTGACAGCATATTTCTTTAATAATTTTGCCCTACAGAGGCTGCTATTATAGGACTGTACTGGGATCATGAATAATACCTTCAATGAACATAACAGCAATAAGAAAATCAGTCTGTTAAAAATTTAGTCTGCGCCTCTGTTTTAAATGATTTTTTCCCCTGCTTCTATGCCACTACACAGAATATAAACATAACATCAGTGAGGGGAAAAATTAATGCTTGCCAAATTGACTACAGCAAATCGGGACGGCACTGCAATGTTATCTGCAAAATTCTAATTAAAAGAAGGTGTTGAAAATGAAATTCAATGACTATGGAAGAAAGCTGAACTTGTCCCATTTAACACAAATTACCAGCTACAGTTTTCAGATGCGCTGCGCGGAGCAGTGCCACAAGACGAAGGCAACTGCACCCCCTTACAGGGAAGATCCCCAAAATTTCATTTGGAAAGACAGGTCTAAGCATTATTACAGAACGCTGGTGCGGGATGAATAGCACACAGGGTGCCATTGTGCAGGTTTCCAGCTGTAATAGCAACCAGGCCCTTGCACTGTTTGTGTGACATTTTTAGTCCTGACTACTGATCATAACCCTTCCCTGCTCGTACCCTTGTCGTTTTGAGAGCAGGCACGGGACCAAATGAGTTTTACTTCACATTCCTTACATTATTCTAGGGAAGAGCGTTATCAAAATAAAAACCTGAGGCTGAAGGACAGGGTGGTAATAGTTCCGTGTAGCCACTTCTTTGCTCCCTACGATACTGTATGTTTTTATTTTTGGAGAATGAAAGGCAGAGTGCAACTTTCCTTTCACAGATCAGGACAGTGACAGTGATGAAATGCGGCTTAGCGGTGCTGCTTTCTACACTTTTTACTCTTCTGTTTGAGGCTTCTGGTTGCAAACCTGCAGATCCAGGAATAACATTATTCTAGTTACTGGACTTTGCATGAAGACTAATCTGTTGCTTCATGTTGTGTCCCACGACCGACTCTGTTAATTGATATTAATTGGCACCAAAATATTTTTAAAATATTTTTTCATGGTATTCTGTGAGAAACTAATTTTCAAAATTACACAGAAAGTACTCAGGACAAAAAACGTACGCAATAATGATCAGATAGGGTTTTTACTAGGGCTTTTTCTTCAGGGTCACTGTCAATACAAAACAATATTGTGCACAGAGAAAGTTAACGCAGTGAATTACTTTCAGACATTTGATTGTACTTTCATGCAAATGCCTTATATTCTGATTCAATACTTGTGTTACATGGCGTGCAGTATTATCTTGCTATCTTGTTTTGTTACCTATATTATGAATTATTTTTTCTTATTTCACAAGACTAGGAGTTCTCAAAACAGATGTGTAGTTTGCTCAGGACTAGGAGACCTGCATGAATATGTATTTGCAAAAGTACCAATGTTAGCATTTATGATACTTTCACTTGTGCCAAGGTAACAAAGACTTACCTACCTACATTTTCACAGGTCACACCAACATTAACGGAGTAAGGTTTTTTGCTAACAATATTTGTGCTTTCTTACCGCTACTTTATTGCTCTGGCTCTATTCAGTTCCACAGAAATCAAAGACGGTGAAGACCTAATAGGTTATCTAATGCTTTTCTGTGCTACTGTAGGATTGTTCCTTAAAGTATATTCTTCAGTGTTTTGTCTTGCAAAGAACAGGAGTCCACTGTTTCCCCTGGGAAACATTTCAACAGTCTAATAGAATTCACCATTTGGAACATTTTCCTTTTGTTCAGCGTACATTTTCCTTTACTTCATTTGATTCAGATACTTGTATTTTATGATAGTACTCTGACAATCTTACTGTATCGTCTTTCCAGATACATTCCCAGACAGTTGGAACCTAATTTTGCAGTCATAACTAATGCACAATGTCCTACCACTGATGAAAATTTAGTCTTCAAACACACAATTCTGCAAGGTGCGGGGCACGTCCTGCGAAGTGTTGCACATCTCTCAAATTCAGCACCTCCTGGTTAAATTCTAGCCTTTCACCTTTGTATTCAAACCTCTCTGTAACATTGTCCTACCTTATTTGACCTAGACATTTGACCTGCCTCTGCCCTCTCTTTTCTACTCATGGTGTTACCCTTGGTGCCCTGGCTGTCTGCTGCCCTCCTCGCCTGTGTCGTTTTGTCTCCTCCTTGCCATTTGCATAGAGCATCCTCAGTGAACTGCGTTAAGAAACCCCCACCTTCTCCTTAGCAGGAACACTGGCAAAACTCCAGGTTTTGGCATTAAAATCAAAGCAATGTGGGTGATCTGTTCGGATGGTTGGAAGTATATTTATTTTGCAAGTTGTAAACATTGAAATAACCAATCCTAAGGTAAACTCCCTTTTGCTAAATAACTGCATTTATTTAATTTTTGCCATGAGGTTTATGCCTCTCCTCTCATTTTATCCTGTTCTCAAACTTGTGTTGAGATTGTAGTAAAAGTAAACTCCTCTGGGAAAAGAAGATGCTTGCTTTGGCAGTACAATGCCTAACTGAAAAAAGAAATTATGCATTCTTAGTAGAAATACAGTAGTAGTAGTAGTTTTATCCTGAAATTCCACTAGAGAAAAAATCTGCAGTTTTCAATACATTTTGTACTTCAACATTGAATGTAGCTTGGGCTTCAAGTAAGTTAAAAAATAGAAATTAATTAGAAGAAGGCTTCATTTTTGAGTGGAGCTCAAGTTCCATTTCGAGTGGAGGAAGCAGCAGGAATTCCCCTGTATGTGCAAATACTGCTCAGTTGAAAAAAACAGACATAAAAAATGGTTTAGGATGGTGAAGCCTGGTGATGACTGACCTGTTGGAGACGAACTACAGAAGTCTTTGCAATCAGTCTGGGCTAGGTTTCGAACTGCGTCTGCAAATTAACAGCAATTTGCTCAAGTGTTACGCGTGCCTTTTTATAAGCTCTATCAAAGCTGTTTGCTAGATAAGTATATATATATATCTATTGATTTCTGTCGAAAGTATCCTTGGAGTTTTCAGGCTGATGTGCATATTGAATCTGCTGATGAGTCTGCTTTGCTGTGAAAGCCTATTTGAGGAGAGTAAGGTAGAAGAAGTATCAGCGGTGCATCCAGTTATCCTTGGTTGAAAGAATGACAAGAGGGGACGTTCAGTCAAGAGCCATCTTCATTCTATTTATCAGAAGAAAACCCACCTATTTTCCATGCTCTTTCTGATCTTGCATGGAAACAAATCTGGGAAGAACATCTTCTCCTGGCCTTAGCCCTAGTTCTGTTGCTACCTTTTATTACCTTCTGCAGCTCCTTTGGGAACTGTCTTGGTTTTATTTTTTATTTGACCTGACATAAGTATCTCTCAATTTTACAAGAAGACATTTATTTGTTTCGCTGATATCTAAATTTTCTTCTGCTACTTGCCTCAGGCCTGTGTTGTGTTATCTCTGGACAGAGGCCTATGCACTCTTATGGCTCCCACAGCCTGTGAGCAATATCTTAAATTATCATCACTTAACAGTTTGGCAAAAGAGTCCTCTGTTGTTAGAGGAGAAACCAATTTGTTTTTCAGTTATTTATATACCAGAATTCTCCTGTGTCTTTAGAGTGTGAAATAAATGTTAACAAAATATACAATTTTGTAGTTTATGTGGTTAATGGAAAAAAGCATTTCTTTGTTTTAATATTCAATTATTTTTAAGATCCTGTGCTTTGATATTTTTGCTGAATCCACCCACTCATAAATCAGCCTCCAACAAAATCATGATTACTTGAAAGTGAATTTGGCAAAAAAGTGCACTTTAGCACCTTTATTACTTATCTTTCCCTCTTCTTTGAGCCTACAGGAAATTTATATCAAAACTTTCCTCTATAAACTTAGTTTTAGGTGCGATGATATCCTTGTATGTGGAATAGAGAAACCTCTCTTTCCATAGTTCCTAGCTACCTTAACGCCTTTCTACAAACTCTTAATTGAGAAGGTTAGATTATATTCCTCCATTTATCCCAAACTGCTCATTCTTATTTTAAAACAGGTTGATATTATTTCTTTGAAAAATGAGAAAATCCCGTGCACGCACACAGTCTCCATTGCCAATTACATTGCCAGATAGCAACCACATTGTTTTATTTTCTTCACATACATTCTTGGCTGTGTTTCTTCACGTACTGGATGCTACTACTCAGCTACATGGAACCACTTTCTTCTTATGGGAATGGGTCTACGCAGCATCCACACCTTTCGCACAGGAGTTCATCGTCAACCACTGATGAGTTATTCTCCTCCACACAGTTGCATCGCAACGCAGAAGGGGACAGTTTTTTACTTTATGTGATTAAACATTGATTGTTTTTTGCCCTCCACGGAGATGTTTTGAGTCTAGTAAGCAGATCAGAATCCGGACTGATTTGTCAGCTGATCCTGTGAGGAATTGCAAAATCACAGTCAACATTTGCAATGGACTCTGTGATGGGAAAAGTTGTGTGACTTAAAACGTATTCTCATGAAATCAAAATATGAATTTTAAGCTTATAATTCATGTAAGTACTGGATTAATAGGAAAAAAACTCAGAGTACTAGGTATAATCTTACCAGGTGGTGACATTCACAGTACCCATTGCTGTGGGTTTTTTAGCCGACAGAGTGATAGCACCTGGATTTTGTTCTCAGCAAAGACATATTTCTGGCAAAGTAGTGCAACTGGCTGCTCACTTGAATATTTAATTTAATGATCACTTATACAGAAGCATGCCAGTGCTGATGCATAAAAACAACCTCTGGTATCACCTATCTCTTATCTCAGCCACTAACACGGCCCAACTTTACTTACTTTATGAAATACAAGCGCTCTGTTTGACTGCAGATAAGTACACATCCCTAAACAGCCTTTTTCCTAGCCTAGTGGTTACAACTTTTAAAATTTTAGTCTGGTTTCCCTGGTACAATAAATGTTTTTACAGGAGATATTATAACCTTTTCTTGTACAATCCTTTATTTTAATATTATTTGCAACTTGGCAGTATTTTGCTACCGAAGTTTTGTGGCAGAGAACACACAATTGATGAGATTTTTAGTATATTCCATCCTACACAGAAAAGATACAGTACTTCTCAAGCCTGTGATTCGATGACATTCTGTGGCAAGCCAAAGATAGCACAGCTTTTTTTTTTTTTCCTCCTGCCAAATTGCATTGAAAATCTTCCTTCAAACTTCTTGTCCACTGTGATCCATATTTTCAGAAATGATAAGCACTCCTTCTTGCTGCTGAAATAAGTGGAAGCCCACAGAACTTGTAGAAACCTGGTTTTCAGGCATTAATACATTAAAGCTTGTTTTTTCCTTATGGCAATTATCTATGCTTCATATTACTTTGCTGTTAATATTACTGTAGAAATAATAGTAAAAAAATAAGATCAGTCATATCAGTAGGAGCTGAGACTTTATTTTCAGGGGGTTTAAGATCACTTCTCTTGATCGTGATCTCTTTAAGATCACTCTCTCTTTCTCATTTTCAGAGAAAGCAGACAAGCGAAGTTGCAGAATGTGGCACAGGTGCTTGCAGGGGTTATTTGCATGAGTATTTGCCATGCTGTCTTGAAAATGCATTTTGGAAAGAGGGAAGGACAAGGAGGAATGCTTTGACACGGAACCTGGCAGGAAGAACAGAAATATTTAAAAACAAGACTCAGTGTTGATAACTCGATGGAATTGCTGGAAGGGGTCTTGTTGCTGATAAAAGTGGTACTCTTGTGTCACCTCTGGGCCAGGAAGGCATCCAATCATGCAGCCGTTGCCCTCAACAGGCCACAGTAGTGACGGTGGAATAATTGTCGCGTCACTAACACCCGTGAGCATCACCTGGGAAGGGTGAGCTCAGGAGTGTGCCTTGCATCATGTCCTGGAGGTCATTAACCAGCCGCGGCGGGGTGCCTCTGAGGGAAAGCAAAGCAAAGATGCATCCAGCCGGAGAGTAGGAGGAGGATGGTTTCGAGCACGCATGGTGGGAGAGGATGCACTGTGCGCGATGGCTGGATCTCCTGGGTAACAGGGCTCACCGGGAGCCGGGCTGTGGCAAGGCAGTGGAAACGTGGAGATGGGGAGCTCAGCGAAGGCCTGAGGCTGCTGTCAGAGCAAGAACGAGTTCCAAAGGAGGCTCGGTGTCTTCAGCAGCAGCAGCAGGGTGTTGACATACAGGAGGATGCTGAGGGGGCCTTTGCCCTGTGGATGGAGATGTGAGTCATGTAACTCTCTCCTGAACCTGCTGGTATTGGAGTGCCCCTTGCTAAGCAGCCCTGACAGGGCTCTTTTAATGTCTTCATTGAAATGGGAAAGTTGTTTCTTTGGTATGGAAAATATTCAATTTTTTTTCTTAAATTGGTCTTAAAAATTACAAGCTTGCATTTCTAACAGTTGCGGTTCCAGCTTATTTATAATTTCTTTCTTGCTAGGATCTGTTACATGGCACTTGCAGTTAAAATTGTTAATAAAAGACAGCCTTTTCGGGTGCCCTGAATCAAGTTCTTAAAATTATTTTCATATTTAGTCAAGGAGCTTTATAAACACTTACTTTAAGAAGCCTGACAGTCTGTGGGAAAATATTGATTTTGACTGCACTGTGTTTTCAGAAGTTTGAAGTTGTAATAAGAATTTAACTTTTCAAGAAATTGCTTTTCATACTCTAAAGAAAAATTATTAGAAAGTTAATTTTCTTCACTCGGTATGTAACAGGAGAGTGTCATAAAAAGTTAGCAATCCATTAAATGTTGCCAGTAAGTGGAATAAGCCTTTTTCTATGTATCTTTCTCTCCTTTACATGAGATAGAAATTCTAGGATTTTGGAACCTAGCATATACAGCTAATGTGTACATGTATGAACCTGAATGCATATACACATTATACTTATGTATATAAACGTATAAAAGATTAGCTTTGAAATTTCTTAACCATATGTATCTTCTGATCTACTGAATGGTCCCAATCTCCTTCTCTCTCTCTTTTTTTTTTTTTATCCCTTTTTATTTTTGGTAGAAAGAATGAACCGCAATCATCAGCCCTGTTGTTCTGGTTATATAGTTTATGTCATCAGACTAAAGATGAGGAGTAACATCATGTGAATCAGTGGAGAAGAACCCCAAACAGCTATAGGAGATTGAGACATAAACTGAATTCTGTTCTAGTGCATCAAAAATATGTCATTTTGCATTTTGCAAACACTTATGCATGCGAGAATCCCCTTCAGGATAGTTAGATGACTCACATGTGTGACATTAAACACAGATATTGCAGCGCTGAGGTCTTGTTTGTTGAATTCCCCTTACAAGGCCTTTTGATCACATCTGTGCATTGCTGTGGATAGCCCTTGCACAGGGGTAACCCCGTCATGGCTTGGCCTGAAGAAGCATTTGCTCCAATGAGATAATAATTTATTTTCACGAGTAGCATAGCTGAGCACGTTTGTGAGGACTGCAGTCAGACAGTGCTCTGTGCAGACTGGTAGATTGATAGGGGTTATTTAAGAAGGATAAACACAACAAAACAGCAGAATGCCCTGTTTGTGATTTTGCCTGTATTTCCAAGCTGCTTTCCAAGGAGTGAGTTAGTTTGGGGTGCTCCTGTTGAATGGTCCTCTGTTTCCCAATATAAAGTATATCTGGCTGTTTCCCATCTTGAGTGACAGAGCCATCTTACTGTTTTGTCATTATTTGCAACAACTGTACTGGGGAACAAAGTAAAATGGAGAAAGCAGCCTTTTTGTCTGTTTCTTTAAGGGGCTGTTATGCAAGCAGCAGAGATGAAACATTTATTGTGTTTTAATTGCTTTCGAAGGCCCCCGTCCTGTAAATGCTTTGGCTGCAACGGTGGCAGGCTTCTGCATTCCCGTGCTGAAACCAGCCGGGTTCTGCACGGATTCGCTTCCCTGCCCCTGTGCTAATGTTTGCTGGCTCAAGGCCTAACGCACACGCTGAACTTCATGTGCATTAGTCATGCCATTGAACTCAAACGGGGGAGGTGACCTTATGGAATAGCTACATCAGGAACGTACAATGCATTATTCTTATGGCAGTTCTGCAAACACAGGGCAACAAACACATCTCTTGCATTGCGACCCGAAAGGACAGAGCCAACGGGTAAGAAACTTTAATCTAGAGACAAATTAGTGTGGTGAAGGATTAACAGCTCCTAAATGTGTAGTGCAGTTTTTGGATGTGATTCATTTTTTAAGGTAAAAAAGAAGCCAGTAATGAATATGTTTTTAAAATGATTAGCAAAGCACTTCTGAGAAATGTTTTCTGCAAAAATGTGCTTTTGTACTTTATATACTTACACGCTTTTAAAATGCAAGAACTTACATACTTTAAAATGCAAAACTGTCCTCCAGATATAGATAGTGGATGTCTTTGCCTATATTACATTACATATCTTTGAAAAAAGATATTTTACCTGGCTTCATTTAATGTCTTGAGATTGTGAATGGTACTATCTTGAAGTTATAAATAATAAATGTCTTTCCATCTTTCTTTTCTTTAGACAGTCTGAACTTTGTCACAACTTCAGAATGGCAACTTGTGTTAAGCACAGTCATAAGATAATTCAGCATTGCTTGTATCAGAAGTTTATTTTTTACCCAGTCATACAAAGCATACAATTATTACGTTAAGGCAATATTCACATGTGATGTTACATGTCCTGATAATTTTATCTAATGAATGCTGGAAAAATGTACTGTCTCACATCACTTGCATTAATCCAAACTCTAAAAAGAATATTTCTGAACCCTAAATTTTCCTGCATATTTATATCTCTGTAGTATGTCTTACTAATGTTCAATGCTGGGCCACAATTAACAGTAATATTTTTGATTCTGTGTGTGCTGATTCAGTATATATGAATGGAGACAATCTAACCTAGCAGTTATAAGAAATTACCTCAGAAAGGGGAAAATTAAAAGTATGGGAGAAAAAAAGGACACTGTTGCATCCACAAAGCAGGGAAGAGCCATCTATCCTACATCAAAATGTGATACCATGCTTTCCTGTGTTAAAAATTCTGCAATGGACCAAAAGCGTCAAGTGTTTTCCTGTATAAAGTTGGTACTCAGATACAAATCTGTCCCCAGTACACCAAAAGTATAGATCTTAATTATTCTTAGCTCTCCTATGTCAGCTTCTCAGTTTGCTTCTTGAACTTTTCACAGGAAGGTATCATTCTTGCTTTCCAGATGAGGAACTTGAAACGTGATTTTTCTGAATCAGAGAAACCAAAACTTCGTCCAGGAGTAGGGTATATCTACCAGACTTCAGGGCTCCCTACATAAAGACTTGCATCATACCTGAGTATTTTGCATTGAAACGCCAAAGCTAGTTTGCAGGTGCATTTCAGTAGCCTGCTTCCTTCTTTTATTTACCTGGTGTGCTTTGGAATATGTCTTGATGAGATTCTGCTTTATGTGTGTGGGATGGATGCAGTCAGATTTAGAAAGGAGTTTTGGTGGCATCAGATAGACACTGGAAGCTGGGTGCTCACATGCTTGGACCAAAGTCTCCATCCCTTTTTCCCAGTTTTGCGGGGGCTGCCTGCAAGACTACTGATATTTTGGGTGTAGTGCTAAAGGCAGATAAGCCTTGTGTGGGTCTGTGGGTAGTGGATACTTATCCTAGTGAGAGTGGAACTAAATATTGTGCCAGTGGCTTGATCTGCCATGTCCTGGCTGCCTGGAGGCACGAGTTAGCCACCGTCCTATGTGTGATGCTTTCTGGTGACGGAGCAATGAGACTATTTCAGCCCAAAATCAGGCTGCAAACTGTCACCTGGAAATGATCAAGGAAGTCTGAGCTCAAATACGAACTCAAGACACAATGGGATAGTTCCAGTGTAGCCCAGAATATCTAGACTGCTTGTAACCGCGCACTTAAAAGAGTTTATTCTGGTCTCTTTGGTCAGATATAGGTACTTTGGGGCTTCAGCTGGTAAAATGGTACAAGCCCTGTACAAAAATTCTGGGCTAAGCAGAGGCTGTTCAGTCTTGCAAAAATATCTTATAAATTAATCGTGCTCTAAGCTGATTTTATGCCCAGCAAATATATTTCTGAAAGAGATTTCTTGCATGAACCTCCACTAATAGCAATACCTATTACATAATGCCTTAAAACAGTATACCCACTTTGAGGTAATAAGCCTCACAATCAGTCACTGTGGCAAAGAGTGAATTATGTTTTTATTCCCTTTTCACGGGCATAGAGGTATACACAGAGGTAAAGAGTTTACTAGAGGTCAATTACATGGTATTATCAGAACTGGGGTTAAAACTAGGGGTTTTCCAGTGCTGCTCGTACACTTGGGGTGCTTTATATTGCTACTTCATTGGTCCTTTTACTCTAATATAAATGAATTCATTATGACAAGAATGTTAAAGAGCAAAATATCCGAAACATTATTGTGTAATTATTTCTGTGTCATTCTACTTGTAAAATGAATGACTCATCTTTTCTTGGTAGATGAGTGCACATCTGCCTCAGTGTGTTGCACATAGAATGAAAGAGAGGCTGTTTTGCCCTTTAAAGTTTTATTTAAGGTAGAAAAATGAGCACGCTTTATAGGAAACATCTTTTTCTAATGCACTTAATAATTCTATGTTTCAGAGCAGTGTATGGCTAGTGACCTGTCTTCCCGAGGAGAATGGCTGAGATGTCTGTTTGGAATTTTCCCCGGAATTAGACCAGCATGAGGTCTCCTCTACCAATCTGAGGTAATACCGCTGAAAGGCAAGAAATCCAAAGTGATGTATGTCCAGCTGACTGTGCATTGACAGTGTCAACCCTGGCAAAAGTTCCACATGCCTGGGGCAAAAAAAAAAAAAAGAAAAAAGCCAGGAGAACAGGTAAACCTGGAGACATCATCACTCTATGAGGCATGGTAAACATGAAGTCCTTTCTGAGGGATAGCCAAAAGCTTCTCTAGGCGATGGGCAGGTTTTATTTACAGTGATAGCCCTGACTTCTGCCATGATGAAGCACCTCCTTGAAGATTAACTAACTAGTTATTTACCAGACAATACACAGTGTAATGGCAAGTATGTTGTTCCTTTTTGATTAATTTGTAGAACCTTTACAACCTCAGAGCCTCCACTAGAGGAAAATAAGACAATTTAAAATGAGAATGTAAACAGTTAACGTTATATGGTTTGATACTTCCCAGCCCTAAGCCTCCTGTTAGAAAAAACATGCAAATTCTGCTTTCCTTTAACCTGGTGTACAGCAGAAGAGGTTTTGGTCCCAATCATTTTGTATCAGGGTGAGCCTGACACAGCACGAGGGCAGAATCAGCCCTACAGGGACGTACGCACATAAGTAAGGCAAGTACGATTTCCCGAGTGATATGCATGAAAACTAATTTTCTTGCTGTGGAATGATCTTTTGAAATGTTTTCTTTAAATGGTCGTAGCTCAAAAGCAGCAGAAAATATGCCCAGGTCTGAGGTATATCTGTCTCATTCTGCTTCCTTGAGGTTACATAAATTATGTATGCCCTCTTCACTTTGGATAACAGTCTGGTCTCGGAAAGATATTAATTATTATGTAATAACTTTCACTAATTGTTTCTCCCTTTAGAGTATTTAAAAAATTGGTTGTGTTGACAATAGTAAAGGATAATGAATGGTTGTTAAGATGTCTGTAGTACAGAATGAAATACTCACTGCTTCTGCTAATAATTTCAGCAAGACAAAGTCAGTATAATTTTAATGATATTATGGGTACATTATGCTTCTGCTGCCTTTTTTTGGGAGGGGGAATAACCTTCAAATGTTTCTGCCATTTATGCAACCTGAAAATCCTTCTACAGGGCACTTAAATTGTCATCAGATAACACATTAAAATGTCCCTAAACACATTGCAAACAATGCAAAAATCCTTCATGTTCAGATATTCCATTTACTTCAAAGGTTTGACCTGATTTCAGTGGGAGCTCTGTAAACAGGGGGCTGAAAATCTAGGCTCCTAGTAATAAAGAAATCCTGACTCCAAAAGTACAGATGACAAAAATCAAACACATTTTAAGAAAAAGCTTGAACAAAGATGTTTTTCACAAGTTTGTCAGTTATTCCTTTCAGTTATCAAAACTCATGTATATACAAGTTGATATGAAGGTAATAAATGTCTTGCGTACCAGAACACACTTGTGAGATTTATAGGTGTCTTAACATCACTTAAAGACAAATGCTGCCTCATTTCCTAATAACTGTCTGAATTGCATACTTGCTGCCAAGTCAAAATTTGTCACAATACATATACACAGTCCTCATTAAGAGGAATTATGCACATAATTATGTATTTATGTACATATATATGCACACCCCCCTTTAATTTCTGGTGGTTTCTAGTGCCAGAAGTAAATGAAATGCTTATGTTTTTTCAAGGTGCTTTCTTAAAGTGTACGTTATTCTGTAACACAAAGACTCTCTCAGTTTCTTACTTAATTTAAAAAAATATTTTATGAATTTAAAATGCAAGAAAATGCTTAATCTCTTCAGCATTATTAATTTTAGCACCACTCTATGAAAGCGTTAATGAGATTTCAGACTGCTCAGGCCTAAGCCTCCTGCTAGAAAAACCACGCAAATTCTGCTTCCTGTTAACCTGGTGTACACCAGCAGAGGTTTTGGTTGTAATCATTTTGTATTAGACAGATTTTGATGTTACTCACCTTGGTCTTTTCTTAGTAACTCAGGTGTTGGTCTCTTCTGGTACAAGCTAAAGACAATGGACACAGTAGCGTAGCTAGAACATGGTAAAAGACAGCCTCCTATAAAAATTAACCTATTGGAAAGTCGAAAATACCTTTATTTAAGAACAGGTTACACACGGGAGTGCAAACTACCTTGCAGTGCTATGCAACTGTTCATCAGGAAAGTTTTGATGAAGTTTCATCTGAATTCCAATGTGGCTCCACCTTAACTGTTGAGGATACGGTGGGCATCACCAAGCAAACCAAGAGCATCTAAGTTGCCTTGCCCCTGCAAAAGAGTTTGGATAGGACAAATTTGTGTTCAGCCAGGCTGACTTGGATCAGTAAGATGGCTGGAGTTGATGTGGTATCTTTTCATCTTCTGAAGAACAAAGATTTTTTTTATATGATACCAACAGGTATTTTTTTACTTTTTAAAAATAATATAAAATACCTACAGGAGCAGCTCATGCTGCTCCTAAGTTTTTTTCTCTCTGGCCTAATAAATCTTGAATATTCCTTTGCAAGTTCAGCAGGAGTAAGGAGTGAGTGTCCTCACCCAGGAACTGCCCCTTCCTGGTGGTGGGGGCTAGTTCTGACTTTCTCTGCAGGCGTACGACCTAGAGGCAGCCAGTAATAAGGAGAGGCACAAGGACTTAGGTGGAATTTAGGCTGGCTGGGTCCAGGCCAGCTTAATCTATGTAACTCATTCATTCTGACATCTCTTCTGACTCTGCCAAATAGGTCAGAGTCTGGTGGTGAATTTGTGATAGACACATGTACGGAGAGCGGAGTGTGTCCCAAATAAGGCTACTTTTTTTGTTTGTTTGTTTGAAAAGAAGGGGAAATGAGCAAAAGTTTGTCAACAGCATCTTCCACTCTCCTGCCACCACCACTACCACCTACTACTCACTGCTCTTGTGCTACTTTATGAGACAAAATGTCTCTGTGGTGAAATGGCCTCTCCTGTCCTGAAAGGTGTAGGTTTTAGTAAGCAGGGTGAAAACAAATGATAAAATACTTATCAGCAGCACCCCAAAATTACTTCTCTATCTACTGTTTCATATCATAAGTGCTGTTCAGTTTCAATTAACTGATCAGTATAATCAGTTGTAAATGGTGTTGTAGTTCTTCCAGGGTCTACATGTTACTTGAACAGGCACTCCTTTTGTCATCATTTTACAGAAAAAATATGTCATCTGTTGGACTATATATGGCAAAGATAAAAAGGCAAGCCCTTCTCCTTGCCTGAAAAACTTGGAAAGTTGTAAATTTGGAAGTCAATATACCAAAATTTTCACTAGAAGAGAATTGTGCAGTTGAGCTTTTGAAAGTTTGGAAGTGTAAGAATTAAAAGCTTCCTTTGAAGACATTCTGATACTGTCATATACTGTTTTTCTCACTTACTCAATCAGCAGAGTTTGAAGGCAAGATCTTCAAAGCCGTAGCGCAGGTTTCTTTCATTTGAGCCAATGGAGTAACCAATAACTGAGGCCAGACAACTTTCCTGTGTGTGGGCAGCTCTCAGAGGGCGAGATGACATGTGCTTTGCCACCAAGTTATGCAGCAGAGACAGCGGTGAAATACAGAGTAGGGAGGCTGCTGGCCTCTGCGTCTGGAGCTGGGGTGGGCTTGGTAGCCCCGGAGCCCTACAAGAATTGTAAACCTATGGGAATTTTTCTTTGCAAAGTGGGTATTTGTTGGCTACATGTGAAGGGAGTATCATACTGAGAAATAAGGGCTATAAACCGAGAGGAATTCTTCTGAGCACAGTGGAAAAGAAATGAGAACAGACTTTTTGTTTCCTGAATCACACCTAAGTGTGCTTTCCTTTCGTAAATCAACTTTTTAAAGCCTGTGTTGTTTTTTTTCCCCTTAGATGCTATATATAACTCCCTTTGCCACAGTGGGAGTGTTATAAATATATATGGGTATATATGGAAATAAAATAGGAGACAACAGAACATGGTGCATTTTAAAGCATGGGGCTGCAAGAATACCCTTGGAGAGCTCTGTCTAAAGATTGCAAGACTGGCTCTTATTTTCAGAGACATGGTTTTCAGTATTGTCTCCTTCTCTGTATTAAATTTTTTTTGTCAGATACTTAAAAATTTTGTGTTGCTTATATATCCTGTTCAAGATACAGTGTGAAGCTAAAGCAGTAGAAAAGTCATTGATGGATATTTACTAATTCCAAACCCATTTAATGTCCTGAGTATTGCGGCACCATGTTTTTTGTTGATAGCTCAGCCACCATCAATTTGAACTTCTGAAAAATGAAAATGGAAGTGTTAAAGGCTCAGTTTGAATCCAGGCTTATAACACGCTACAATTTATTCATCACTATAGGGAAACAGCAGCTTTTTGTGAATAAAAATACCTACTTCTACCTTTAGAAAAATGTTAGCATCTACTTGTACAAAACCAGTATCGGTATCCTTTGCTTTTACACAATATTTTTTTGTAATGCATTGTGCAGTACAAATTTATTTGTTTGAAAATTTCAGAAATAGAGAAAATCGTTTATTTGGTTAGAACAGTAACATGTCAAAATGTATGCATCTGGATGAATATTTGTACATATATAAACAAAGATCATATTTTGACAGCTAAAACTCAAACATTGCTTCCACCCTCTTTCACCAATAACATAAGGCAGGATGAAAGCGACTGCAAGGCTGAGCCTCCCAAAACTAACAGCAACAATCCCAGAGCAGGTCGGTCAGCCCAAGCAGAAAATCTACCCAATGAGTAAACCAAACCCAACCCAAAGAGATTTATCTCCCTGTTTGCAAGCTGCTGAAAGCTTCAGAGATGTCTTCCAGTGACCACAGCTGTTACCTCCCTTCTGCATTAGAAGCTGGAGAATACATTGTGTCATTGTCAAGAAATGTTTGTTCACATTTTTGAATGATTCACTGTAATTGGCTCCGCTCTCCTGTGTATGAATATTCCAAGAAACTAGTTTACTGGAGGAAACGGTCACTGTAACAGAACATTTTAAACAAATATTACCAAACGCTCATGATACGAAAACTTTTCGTTCATAGTCATGAGTGTTAAAAACTTCTTTCCAAAAGTAGCATTAGCCCAGTCAAAGACAAGGAACATCTTATATGACTTACATAGCCAAATAAGGCTTTTGATTTAGAAATAATTATTTTGGAAGTAATTATTCCAGTTATTTATCGGGTGACTAAATAACTAGTACATCAAAAATGACGTAGGACAATTTGCCAAGATATTTATTTATATCGGTTATACATATATAAAATTTTACCTCTTGTTTATGTTCTCCTCTACTCTACACCTTTGCGCTCTGTGCTGCATAAATTCTGCTGGCTTCTCTAGGTCCCTTCAAATCCCTGCAAGGAAAGATGATACCCCCTTGGGCACAACCCTATATCTACCATCCCTGTAACTCGTGTTTTGTTTTGTAGTAGCACTACCCAATTTGTTAAGCATCGTGCACGCATGTAGTATTTCCCAAACAGGTGAAACCCCAAGCAGGTGTATTGTTACAGATTATATATTTTCCTCTGTTTCTACATTCCCACAGCTGAAAGTCTTCTGGGAAAGTCTTCATAATCGTATGCCTACTGGAAGGGGCAATTGCTTTCCCTACCTCATAAGTTTGTGGTAGGGATGGGTATGGGAAGGCACGGTGTATGAATGAATGGTTTACCTTTAAGCCTGTTTTCCTCATCAAGATTGTCAGCCTGGAAGCGTGTGATGACTCATAGCCATGTTTTCTTTAAAAATCTGCCTCAGCTGACTGATCTCTGTCAGCTTCCTAAGTGTTTATTGAAGGAAAGCACCCTGTTGACATCATTCCCAGAAGCCTGGGCCTCCTAAACTTGCAGATGTGCCATCCTGGACAGTGCATTTGTGTGAAACAGCACCACTACAAAAGGTCACATAAGTTAAACATTTCATTATGGAGTATGGGTTCACGTTTGAAACTCTCGAGCACATCTCCTTCAATGTCTAGGAGCCAGATGTTCGCTGGTGGAAAGCCCGTGTGATGGACAGGGATCCTCAGACCCCGAGAGCAATGCCAAGGCATCTCATGTCTTTACTCTGTTTTTTTGTAGTGAGGGTTTTCCATAAATAGTCAGTTGAGGATAAGGTCCATGTATCCTTCACTGGTGGAAGATGAGCAAGTATCACAACGTTTAAATTATCATAGGCTGGGTTCTTCTGCAGTTATTTACATATTCACCTGCCTGCTGACTTTATTCAGTTGGAAACCTACTCCCACAAGATCTGGTCACAACGCTTGAGTTTGATCTTATTTTCCTACATAGGAAAAATGTGTAGGGTGAGATCTAGAAGGGATTCTTAGGCACTGAAGACTAAAGCTCTGTAAAAAAAGTGTTTTATGGTAGGATGACAAACATGCCTAGACTTCCTGGGGAGACACCAGAGCGAAACAGGTCTTGTTGAGGGTCACCTCTTGGATCTTGGTGAGGCCTCATATGAGGCAGCCAACAGGAAGGAGCTTCAGTCTTCAGCAGAGGAGAACGGTCTGTTAGCTGCTGGTTCAGTGTGGTGTTTTCTGTGGATGGCCGCTCCACCAACCGCACACAGAGCAAGGCAGAAAGCCAGCGTAATAATACACATGCCAAGACAAAGCCTTTAGGCCTAGATTTTCTAAATATTGCTTATAAACTCCGTGAAACTATCACATGGAGAACAAGATTTTAGTTTGGGAGAGACAGCACGTGGGGCATTGGCACAGATATACGTGCAGAGCTCACAGAGGGTTTGGTGGTTTGCGTGATGCTTTGACAACTCTGAGCCCCCACATGCATAGTCCTAGGCTGCATCTTCCAGTTTTTATGGGCTATGGCCCATACAAAATAAATGCCATAAAAACAGAAACAACTGCTGCTTCCTATGTATTAAAGATGACCTGGTTAATCAGTGCAAGAAATATTTGGAAAAAAGTGAAAGTAGCAATTAAAAGCACCACACAGCTTGCTATTTTATGTAAAAGCATGCACTGAATATAGCTGTCTGAGTTAAGTAATGGTGTCAGCTCCCATGAAGGCACAGACACATTCTTACAGGTAACGCTGAGGATGTTTCCTCCCTTGAATTATGGAGTTATTTTATTTATGCTGCATCATACTGATGAGGTATAACCAATTATTCTGCTGGGGGATGCTCTGAAACAAGGTGATGAGGACAGCATTGTGTTCTATAAGGCTGGCATGCAAACACCCTCCTTTGAGAAAGAGAATAATTTTTGCCTTCTGGTTTCTAGCAGGAAGGTGATAATGGTGGTATTGTAACAATTTAGCACCACTAGAATCATTCTTGTTCAGAAAGAAGTTTAATGATTTTGTATTTGATTAATTACATTATTTCCGTAGGGTTTTAGAAATTAAAGAAATAGTTAATTTCCCATGCAGGAATCTCACAGAAGGGAAGGTATTTGGTATCGTGCAAGATAAAGCTCAAGCAGTCAAATTAAGGCAAAGACTTTTTTGTTTTTCTTACTTTTTTCCTTTACCCCTAATGAATTCATGTTTCTCTCAAGTTGGGCCCAGTCATGCTCCTGTCACAGCCAGTGGGAGTTTACCTTTCCCTTTCAAGGGGAAGATATTAAACCCTCTGTCACCTACTTTTGGACAGAAACCAAGGAACTGATTCTGAAACCTTCCCTCTGGTTGACAGATCCGCTGAAATCAGTGGAAAAAATTGGATGAACCAGCCTCAAATTTCCATAACATCAAAATACACTTGGTACAGCATAAGAACAACCGGAAAGCAATAACACACTTAGGGGATCCAGTCTCTTTGTTTTAATATGTGCCGCAAGCAGGAACCCTTGGAATCAAAAGCTGGCTGCCCATGTTGAGCCTTGTCTCCCAAATTCAGTATTTTATAATATCACCTTATCAAGATCCATATAGTTAGACATATAGCAGATATTTAAGTTGTCATAAACCAAAAGGTAATTCTTAATTGTTAAGCTAGTGTGTTTGTTCAAACTGTTATCAACAGAAAGCCTGAATGTATTATTAAAGTGAAAGGCTTTTGGAGGCAGTTTAGACGTCGACTTTTCATTTTCTTAAAGAACAGTAAATCTGTTAACATTTTGTAAGCAAGAGCATACATCCGATTTAAGGTTGAATTATATTGATAAATCAAATGCTTATATCAGATGGCTGGAATGATTTTAGAAAGAGAAGAGGTTGTCTCTGCAAAAAGGTTTTGCTTTGTCACCGTGCTGTACTCTATATCAGAAGAACAAAGGCTATATGCATAATAAGGCCATGCAAATGAAGTGAAATCAGCAAAAGTATGGTGGGGGAGGGGAAGATGTAAAATATGGCCATCAGTATAATGACCAAGGAGTAGAGAATTTAAATGTTTAATGCTTGCACATTCACAGTTCATTTTTCTGTCATCTTTTTGAATGTGTAGACTAAGGCTCTTGAAAGACCAGAATGAAAAGATCTGTGTTTTGGACCAAAAGGATTAATAACACTGTTTAACAGGCTGTCCCGATACACCTTCCTAGCCTACAGCTATTTACTTTTATTTTTTCAAATAGAAGCAGCATGGTAATAATTAGCGGGGATAATGGGAGGGAGATAATGGAGGGAGAAACCCCACTATTTATGTTTTCAGTGAGGGTTATTTTTTTTCTTGCCCTGCTGCACTGTCTGGATGCCAGCTCCCCACCTCAGCCATGATGGAAGCTCAGAGTACAATAGAAGCACAGCAACAATATGAATTACAAATACATGTATATCTTACTGCACGGCCTTTCCCTCCCCCTCCTTTAAATGAATGTAGTCTAAAAATATCCTCCACTCTAAATTGCTTTACTACTGAGGCAACATCTTGCAAAAATACTACAGTTACTTACAGAAGAAAACAAAACCTCAAACCCCAGACAGAATATGTTAATATGAATTGTCTTGCATCTGACTGCAAATTAACTATCTTTTTGAAAGATATTATTCTCATTTAATAACATGGAGTGCATGCCCACATTAAGACCAATAGTATTTTACCTATGGCAAATTTATGAGGAATATCGTGTTGCTTCAAATGAAAAAGGGGGAAGAATGTAGGTGCTACACATGACAAGTATATGTTGTGTTATTTTTTATTGTTGTAGCCTGGTAAAAGTAATTTATATCAGCTTTTGGAAAAGTATTAATTGTCAATTATTTGTTCACAAGTGGATCTTGAGAAAAAAGATGGGAGGGGGAGATGCATCAAAATAGTAAATGGAAAGCATATTAAAATTATTTTTTAATTTGGTGGACTGATTCAGCAAATTTACTTACAAGAAACAGCTTGTATGAGTAACCATTGATTCTGAGAGGTTTACATAGGTAAGTGTGCAAGAACTTGCAGAATCAAGCCTTTATCTGTAAATATTTAGGAAATAATTCAGTGACAAAATGGACTATATCGTCCTGTCTACAAGATGGAAATGTCCATTTGGCAACTGTAAAATGTGCTAATGAAAGGCTTTCTTAAAGAAGTGAAAGTTATCTAAGTATGAATGACTTCCTTTGAACTCGTTAAATCCTTTCTTTATTTGCTACCAAAAGAAAAACTAAAATTAATAACTCTTTCTTTAGCATTTTAACTCTTTTGTGAAAAATTTTAACATTGCCAATGTCAGTGTGGGGCTTAATCAGCACAATTGACAAGGATTTACGAACTTTTTCATTCCAAATGGATTTACATATACACAAGCATATATGTGTACATAAATTCATTTTATTACAGCCATTTTACACAAACAGAACCTTAAGTGGTTGAAGTACTAAAAAAGCCAATCAAAATACTCTTCATATATCTGTAAGTCCATAAACCTCTTAAAATTGTCTCTTTAAAAAAAAAAACCCCAAACAGCTAAATTATGGAAATGCAGACCGCATTACAAAATATTTGCCAGTTATATCTTGATTCTTATTTGAAATTCCCACAAGAATACAGGCATGCCAGTGATATAAACCACAAGAACAGGGAAAAAAAGTAGAACACAGGGACTTGTAAACAAATCCGTGAATATCAAGAAGCAGGGATGCTGAGATTATGCATTTTACCAGTACACTCCTTTGCTTGTAAACCACAAGGCCAGACATTTGTGAGATGCAGTGTTGCCAGCTCTGCAGAGGGGGGAGCGTGTGCGTGTGTGTTCGTATGTATGTATGTATGTATGTGTGTATGTGTGTGTGAAAGACAGGAGGGAGGGAGGAGGAAGGGAGAGGTGGGGAGGGGGGAGAGGGAGGGAGGTGGGGACAGGCAGACACAATAAAGCATAATAACATTCCTGCATGTCTAATAGCTTAAATATGCTCCGTCTCTCTGTATCCTATTGCTATCGATATTGCAAGCAGAGTCAGAGAAGCAGCTAATACTCCATCAATAGCTTGTCTTCCATTCAAGTACTTTTTGATGAAAAAAAAAGAGAAAAAGAAAAAAAGGAGGAAAAAAGATTTGTAGCTTCAAGTGCAGGGAAAAATAAAATGTTTACTTTAATGATATTTTCAAGATACAGCAGTGCTTGCATGCCTCATGTGTTCAACGGGCTGCTTGCCAATCATAAAATACTGGCATTAAATTATTTATGTCTTAGTTATGTAGCACGCCTTATTAGTAGTAAATTAATATTAATAGTTCCAATTTATCCTTTAACAACAGCATATTTTTTAAAATTACAGTTTTAGGGACGAAAGGGAAAGAAGCCAAGCCCACAGCTCGCAATGCACTTCTTTGATACTATTTGGCTGCATGGCGGCTGTTTTGTGGAAGTGTAGGATATTTTTTTGTTTATTTGATGGGTGTTGTGGCTGTAACAAAGGGTGACTGAGTTGTCTTAACAAAGACAAGGAGGGCTGAGTGTGTTGCTTGCAATAACCACCTTCCAGATCTCTTAAATCCACACGATACGTAGTGCGGGTCCTGAGTGGCTTTTGTTTCCCATGTCTTTTGTAAGCTTTTAGGGTTTGGTGGTTTTGGGGTTTTTTTTTGGTTTGGTTTTTTTTTTCTTTTCTTTTTTTTTCTCCCCCCCCCCCCCTGCATCAAATGTCAAGTTAATTTACAGGGCGCTATTACTGATATGTTTCCTTGGTCTGTGGTTTTCTGTGAAAGGCAGGCAGCTGAGACCAGGTCTTGGGGCGAGGGGGAGGTGTGGGAGAGCCCGCAGCGCGTACAGTGTGCGCCCGCGCCTGTAAATTGGCTGCCCGTGTGACAGCAGGACGGGGGAAACCTCCCGCCCTCATTTGCATCCTGAAGAATATCCAGGATTAAACCCGATGGATTTCCATACGGGATTTAGACCTGACATTTATTATTCGGTTCACAGACCTCTTGAAGGAAAGTTTGTTTTCCACTCATAGATGAAAAATCTAAGATAAATAAAGGCTGGCTTAGCAGCAGCAGCAAATAAATATCTTTCCTGTATTTCTTATGAATTTATCTCACGTGATTACCAGACAGACACTTGCCACCAAATTATTGTATTTTGCTCCCGAGCCATTCAAAAGAAAATATGTATCACACGCACCGCGTGGCATTTGCAAAACCTGGCTGTTTAATTCCAGAAGTTTACTTCCCATAAATAAAATCATAGATCATGGTTTTAAAGGCAAATTAAAACAATCCTCAAAAAGCTACGTAAGAAAGATTTTACACCTTTCTGTCTTCACCTAGGGAGATGCAATTTTCTACCTGCTGTATGCATCAATTAGTATTTTTCAAGCAGTGTGAAAATGCAAGGAACTGCTACATGTGTGGATGCACGTAGTGAATTTATAACATAGCACTAGCTCATTTTCATCACCTAATAGCTTCCTAAAATATTTTGGTGATATTTAGCACTCCAGTCTTATAGCTGGTTGTGATAAAACCCCATAACCCCGTATTTTAATAAAATTTTAAATAAACCGTCACTTTTAGTGAGAGCTCGTGCAATGCTGTGACTTGTCACTAATTTAAAGGAACACGTTGCAGTTTGCTCAAGTTGCTGCTCTCCAGACATCTCCCCCGGTGAGTCTGGCACAGGGTGCTGGTCGTGTCTCTGAGCTGCTTAGTGGCTTGCAGGATCAGGGCCTTAGAAGTCATATCCACTTAAACGTGGCTCCCAAATCTCTCGTCTTCGCTCAACAGCTTTTGAAACTTTGCTTGTTCTGCGTAGTGAGAGCAGGGGACAAACGCAAGCCCAGCCCCAAGGCGGATCCTGCAAGAGTTACGGTATGCTAATATTAAAAATATGCACTGAGAGTGTACACGGACGAAGCACGAGTGTTTTCATGCAATGTTGCATTCAGTGAGGTTGTGATGATTTAGGCAAAACAAAAACCATGCCCGAATGTTTGGTTTGGCCCCACATCTGCCAGGCACTGAGCACCTTTGGGGGGACATCTCTGGGTGGGTGAGTGGGGGTCTCCAGGCATAGAACCTTTGTGGACATGGGGCAGGTGGGGGTAGACCTGAGCCGCTCTGTCTGTGGCTGCCAAATGCAAAATACGTGCTCACAGCAAACAGAAAAAACATTTATGCCTGTGCATATACATGTTTTCTGGAAAAAAAAAAAAAATTAAAAGAAATTGTTAGACATCCGTTTGATCCCCATGGATGTTGTGACAGGTTATAAATTTTAGCCATTCTCAAAATGCGGTGCTTGGGTGCTGTGCTGCTTTGTGCAGGTGGGACGCACACATGCCCACACACACGTGTGCTCTTGGACACAAATGCACTTGGGTGCCGCGTTTTGCACTCCCTTCCCATGCCATAACATGGCTGTGAGTTACATCTGCAGTGTGTCACAACCAGGTTTGCACTGCGTGTAGGTACAGTCACTCGAAACAAGTAAGTGTAAACCGCCAGATTTAGCACCCCTGTGTTACACAAAGCAAAGGCTTCCTGCACTCTTTCGTTACCTTCTGGCTAATTTCCCCAATTAAATCTGAGGTCTCGCACAACAGTGAAGGACAGGACTTTCAATGAGGTCCTCTTCCACTACATTGTTACACATGGAGGACAGGATTAATCTCACGTCCATTAAAAATACCATAGAAAATAGCTTCAAAAACTTGATATATGAAACAAAAAAAGTACACCCATTTTCCTAAGAGCAAATGCAGCGGTGTTTGTATGAATGTAAGAGAGGCAGTGAAATGTATTCTTAAATTTTATGAAGATCAAATAAGTTCTACTAAGAGCATACACAACTAAAATTAGAGCATTGTGTTTTCTCTTTAATGTGGCCTGCAACATTTTTTTCTGCTTAGGTATATAACCAAAGAGTAATTTCTGTTAAGACTGAAGGATTCATAAAGTAATGACGCTGCATATTTTGTGAATATTTTGAGGCACGTGGCAGTGAAAATAATGCAATTTTTTTTTTCTAATTTTCTAATTACCACTATAACAATATCCAGCAATACTGTAATTTGCAGTGTAGCGGGCAATTTTACTATTTTCATAAAAAGCTAGATTTCTCAACCTTACCATTGCATACTAATGTGTGGTGAATATCCATTGATATTTTGAGGTCCTGCAGTGCGTTGCAGCTACTATAAGTAGCTTTACTGATCTCAAATGAAATTATGTCATGAATTTGAATGTCTAGAAGATGTGCTAGCCACTCAAAATATGAAGAAGAAAAATGCCCATAGTTAGTAATCATTACAAACAGGATATTTTTAGAATAGATCCCAGTTAATTTCTCTAATAAACAGTGTATCCAAACCTCTAGGAGGTACAACACATCTGGAACATAATTGCAGTTCGCCATAGTTAACAGCAATTCGTTTAATGTCATTGTTTCAAAAGTCTCTGCTTAAAATAAAAATGAGAAGAAAGGCTTGCTAAATCACTCTATCAGGTGGGTAATCAGATTCCTGAAGTAATTAGACAGATCAAACTAATTTTCAGAAAGCAGTCCAGTACAAGAGCCTCCACTGTTATCTGTAGCTAATGGAATAATAACATGTAAAATATCTATAGGAAGACTTTTGTTCATTTCGCATAAATAGTTGGCACTAAGGTACAACATTCTTACATGCATGCACACATACCACATGTATATTAAAAACCCAGAGCTTTAAAAAGTAGCATGCTAGTAAAGTATTTGATTTTTAAAATATTTTGTTCAAAAACCTACCAGTTCACACAGCTCCCGGGAGAGACCAAGGAAGTATTAAAAATACTATAGAAATAAAAAGGATAAGATATTTGTCACTCTCGTTTAAATTGATGTATGCTGCTGTCCTATAAACGTCACATTGGATAACCCTGAAAAATTACCATGACTCTCCATAATTATGCATATTCATGATGGTGTTTTGCATAGAGCTAGCAGCAGACTGGAGGGGGGGGGCTATGAAGGGAGGCGGGTGAGGAAAGACCGAATGGCTTGACAGACTTAAAATTATTACCAGCATCCTAGGAATAGACTCAGCAACAGTTCCGTTTTGCTTGGTTCACAAAAAACAAAACAAAGTCACAGGTGCCGCTCTCGTGACGCTCACGATTTGCTGGCTGTTTTGTGCTGCATGCTTAGCCACTGAAATTTAGCAAGGATAAATTGCGGAGAGATGCCTGTGCTAATTAGAACGTCTTTTTTTTTTTTTTTTTTTTTAATTTTTTATTACGGACAGTTGTAAAGAAAACCAGGAATAAGAAACTGGAGGAGCGTTTTTTCAAAATCACCTTTTTTGAGGGGCAGAAGGGTTGCATTTCCAGCACCGTACCGTGGCGTGGGTTCCTCTTCTGCTTACCTGATGCAGGTGATCCCAACACGGATTCAGGTGCATCCTCACTGCTGCACCAGAGATGAGGCCCGGGCACTATTCAAGCAAACTGTTAAAAGACCAGGAGAAGCAGAAAGGTTTTCCTGCCCTGGCTCAATGGCTTTTTGTGCCGAAAGTGGAGAGCAGAGTTAATCAGAGGCTCTAGAAGTAATTATCATCAGGGTTTGGGCAGCGTGGATGCTTGGGTAAACAGCGATTGTTCTTTCCACCAGATCCCGAATAGAAAAAACAATACTGGCATTGTCCTTCGCTTCTCATTAAGGGGCTTCGGGGAGGGAGCCAGGCTCTGGGAGGCGGGTGGGAAACTGACTGTCAGACCGTGCTCCGGAGGAGCCTCTCCCCTTCCCGCCGCAGCCAGCTCTGGCTTTTGGCATCGGCGGTGCCAGCTGCACGGGGAGAAGCCAAGCCTGTCATACCATCTTCTCATCAAACATTCAGTGCGGGGGCAGAAGCGCCGTTAGAGCCTAATGAAGAAACAAACACAAAAGGGAAGATTAGGCCTCGTTAACACGTGGGTTCGTTTGCCCCCAACGAAGTCCGGCCATGGAGGGACGGCTGTGTGGGGCATTCCAGTCATAGGGTGGTTTTTTTTAAGGGGGGGAAAGCGACGTGAGCGAGGTGTTGTATTCTGTGGGATTTTAGACATCTTGCCATGACCACGTAGCTGTAACCCGGCAAAGTGTGATTGTCAAAAATTGCATTCGCAACAGCTCTGCCACCGACCACTGTCAGAGCCCACAAATGTGGACTTTGAAAACGTTGATATTAACAATATCCTACCGCTCCCGTCCCAAGTGTTCACTTACACCCTCTACTAATACAATCGCACGCTTTTGGATGAACAATCGTGTGGGCCTTTGTGTGTTGTCAAACTCAGTCTGCTCTTCAAGACCAACACCAGCGTGTGATGGCCCCGAGTTACTCCTAAGAGCGGGCTACGAGCTCTTCTCCCTGAACGATGCTCTCCTTCACCAGCTGTTCTACTGATTTCAGCAGTGCTTCTGGTATGACCAAAGGCTGCTCACCACAAACACGGGGCTCACAAGCTGGTCCTCCAGTCCTGCTTCACCCCACTGCGTTCAGAGCAAGGTGGCATTAATCAGGGTCCAAAGCCAAAAAGCCTTTTGCATATCCCATTCCTGGTGGAGCCAACAGGAATCTTGTGTTTGGAGTTTGAAGAATTAAGGTCCCCATCTGCAAGCCTGTAAACTACACTGTCCGCAGGGGAAGGTCGGCTTTAAACAATGGAAATCTGTGTAAAGTAGCTTGTAGAATTACTTCCTCAGCAAGGACTCGGGATTTGGCCCTGCATTAGGCATGCTTTAATGTAAAAATACACTTAAACCTGTGTGAGCTTGTGTGCTTGAGTGTATATCACCAGAACAATGAATTGGGCGAAAATACACATAAAGCTTTTTGCTAAATTTGTATCAATAGATAATTTGGAGGCTGGAGGTTATTCAAATGGTTAACCTCATGAGATATGTGCATACCAGCATGAAGATATAGGTAGATACACATGCACATAGAAATATTTCTGTTTCAGTGTCAGTGACTTTATGTTTTCATAGCTGAGTATCCACGAAAAGAAGTTCAACACTGGAAACACCTCTCAGGTGTTTCTTGTGCAGATGTGTGTGCATATTTACCTGAAAGTGGCCGGGAAGTTTGACAGGCATGATGCTACAATTATTTTCATTGTTGTAAGCAATCAGTCATCTGCAGAAGGGTGTGCTGTGCATAGACCCAACACGAAGCTTCTCTTTGTTTATGCTGCATTTAGCTATCTGTCAACCACAGGACACCAGTAGAATATATTTTAAATGTTAACACCCTAAAGAAAACGAGAGAACCTTAATTGAATGATCTGTTTGCCGAGCTGCAAGGCATGTGCGGAACCTGTACAGGAAAGATCCATAATAAATTCCTATCTTTGAAAGCTCAGGTGCACGTTTGATGAAGGTAGCCTGCTGCTAGAAGACAATGACGCAGAAGGATGTACGCAGTATTTTGTATAGAGAAGCATCTGATTTTTAAACAGGAATTTTGCAAAACCAACCTTTATATTTTCTGCTTTGGACGGGCAAATTTTGCACAAGGATGACTTGAGAATTGTTTGCAGACTTCAGCTTTTTTCCAAGTATGCTCTGCTATAGAAATAAAATGCATAAATATTTGGAGTATACAACAGCACACAGTTTTGTGAATGCTGGCATGTAACACCAAGTCCCTAACAGGTTAAAATACTGTTTTTGTGCTACATTCACCAAAACTTTGATTTCAGTATATTTATTTCTGTATACTGACTCTCTCCTGCCTAGGTGGCAAGAAGAAAAAGTGCTTAAGATGCATTTGAATTGCAAAAACAAGCCCTATTTCGCAAGGACTCCACCCCCTGGGATCTCAGAGAATGGATGCCTTATTTCATTTTTCCAGTTTTTAGTATCATTATCACACATCATTATTTTTATTTTGTTTAACAAAAATTAAAAAGTACCTTTCTATTATGAGGGTTAGCACTACCTTTTCAACACATAATGGCCTGGGGTTTTGTCAGGTTTTTGTGATTTAAGACCTACCGAAATGGAACGTCTTTATTTGAGAAATGTTTCTGCAGATCCAGAGAGACTATAGGCAAAAAGCGCCTACTTTTAGTAATAATCCTCATGATATTATTTGGTACTGTGTTTACTAGCCAGAAGCCCACTGTGGTGATTTTGTGCTATTTCTGTGAAGCTGCTCATTCAGTACCAAAAAATAGATGATTTTGTTGTTGTTGTTGTTGTTGTTGTTGTTAAACTAAGCAGCAGCCCTTCAGTTATTTTCAAGGAAGGGCAAAAGACTTAAATGATGTCACTAAAAGCCAGTACTGCTGTACAATGGCATAAGGCCAATATTACTGCAGTTTGCAACTACGAGATCATATTTTTCTTCACACAAATTAGTGAGCTTTGTACTAACAGAGTCTAAATTTGTTATCAATTGCACACAGTTAAATACGTTGTTAGAACTATAGCTAATGCGATCATGTATATGTGAGAATTATGTAAAATGCAGCTGCATTATTTCATAGGTGATTATTTGTCCCTTGAAGAGTTTCTGGTTATAGATACAATTATAAGATTGATAAAAACAGCACCTGAAAGCGCTGTTTAGTAGATGCTAACCATTACAGGTATATCATGAGGTCATAATATGCATTAGTATCACAAAGAAATTAAGTATTTTGTGTGGTGCTCATATACAGTGCTATCATCTATGTATTTTGTGTGTTTAGATATGTGACTGTTGGTGCCAGATCTCTAGGGACAAAGTGAAGATAACCACTTTTTGAAAACTCTGTTGCTGGCCAGTCAGCAGTACTGCAGCCTTCAAATTCCAGGGAGAATTAGCCCAAATTACTGAATAGTTTATGCTTTAAGTAGCTTTTGAGAAAAATTAGATTGCATAAGTGAAGTCCTTTGAGGAGATTTTCGAAATATTTTCAAAATAAATATTGCGATAATGTGTCCCTTCTAGCTCTATTTTATTTGAAGGCAAAAAGATCTGTTCCAAAGTGTTTAAAAAAGATCAGATTTTTTTTTTTAAAAAAGTACGTATATGCAAAACCACATATATACATACCAATATATACATACATTTACTAGTGTCAATGTATAGTCATATATATGTATATATGCAGTATCCAAGTACATATATGAATATATACATGTATACATACCTATCTCTTCATATATACTTACAATGTTATATATAAATATGCATATAAATATACGCAGTATCCTCAAAATTTTTGTATCTATAAGTAACATTTTCTGGTATTCATACTACACTGCTACTGTAAAAAATGAATAATATGCAGGAAAATATCAAGCATAATATAGAACAACAGACTCATTCTTACGAAGCTTAAGCAAAAACACCCCCAGCAACAATTTATAAAGTTTGAGTTTTCATTTCTCCTTCTTTACTAGGAAAGATAATAAATAAAACAAAATAAAAAGCCACTAAGATAAAATATTACCGTGTTGGTTACAATGAATCATTTCATAAGGTTTTGAATATGCCATTTTTTACTCAGTTCTCTAGTACTACTGTGAATAGTCTTCACCAGCACTACTTATTTAGTCAATGACACATAAGGCGAGTGAAAATTGCAGAATTAGACTCTGAAAGGAATATTAAAAATCCTAGCAAAATCACTGGAGCAATCCTGCAAGATACTGAGTACTTTGCCGCTAATCTGATAGGAACTCATGAGTAGGATAAACTTAAAGTGTGTTCTCAAAGTTAAAGATATACACAGATTTAAGTGCTTTACCAAGTAGGAGAGAAAATGAACAGAACTTTCTTGCCCTGGTTTGGTGGGGTTTTGAGCAATATTTTGCTGAAAGTGTTCAGAATGGGTTTTCTGAAATGTGCAATATTTTTTGTAAACAAATTATTTTTTCCCAAGTACATACCACATACATTTCACCTCCACCTTAGAAAAAGAATGAGGAAAATAATTTGACAGAGATGTAGGACCTAGGTTTTATTTTCAGCCATGACAGAGACTTATTCATGAAGAAGGTCTGCTTTATGAGGCCAAATTTAGTCTGGTTAATCAGATCCATGCCCACTGAAATAAATGTAAACGGTAACATTTATTGCCTTGCAAGATTGTCCAAGTGTTTAATTTGTTAATGCTTGCATGTGCAGTGATGGGACGAGGGGTAATGGCTTCAAACTAGAAAACGGTAGGTTTAGATTAGATATTAGGAAGAAATCCTTTACTGTGAGGGTGGTGAGGCAGTGGCCCAGGTTGCCCAGAGAAGCTGTGGCTGCTCCATCCCTGGAGGTGTTCAAGGCCAGGTTGGATGGGGCTTTGAGCAACCTGGGCTGGTGGGAGGTGTGCCTGCCAAGGGCAGGGGGATTGGAACTCGATGATCTTCAAGGTCTCTTCCAACCCAAACCATTCTATGATTCTGTGATGATGTTGAAGGTCTTCATGTAAGCAACAGCGAACACACATGGTTGTACTGTGAGATGAGGTGGGATAACCATACATGTGGGGATAGAGCTGGTGAACACCAGGCGATGGTTGGGAGGATGTCCTGGGTGGGCCCTGAACAGGATAGCACTGATATTATCCAGAGGAGGTCTGTTTACCAGTCCAACCTACTGCACAGGGTAGGTGAAGCACTGGATGAAGGAAGGGAAACAGCACTGGGAAGGTTTGACTTGCATCTGTCCGTGCCCGATGATCTCCACTCAAACCAATGCAAAGCAGGACGAGGTGGCCAACACCAAAAGCATCAGCTGTGTATTTTACAGAGCAAAGATTATATTAATTGATGTCCAAAGTAGAGAGCTTTTGCAGTCCCCTGAAGAAATTCAGTGTTTCTGCCTGTGGGGTATTTGGAAATACCTGCTTTTTAGTGTATTCCTCAGGCAAAACAATCACTCTTCATGAGCTAGGAATAAAAGTCAACCCTGTCAGGGTTGGTTTAGAAATTTACAGAGAGGGACATAAAACACTGGAGGCCACAATATCTTTACTTCCCCCCCCTGCCCCCTTCAAATTTGGCATCAATATAGAAATCTAAATAGTAACATGGTCTGTCTCTAGACCTGCTGTCTTCCAGCAGCGACTTCAAGTTTGTTGTTTGGCTTTCTTACAAAAAGATTAGTGCTAAACACTGACCTGTGTGACAGACGTGTCCATCCACACAGCTTTGTGTGTATCATTCATCTTTCTATTAAGTTCTATTAAGTTTCTACTAATTTTCACAGATGTCATTTATTATTTCCAATGGATTTGTTTGTTTCCTCTTGCTCTCTATTGCTGTTTTTTTGTCAGCCCTGTATACACTTTACCTTCGGAGGTGTTCCCCTTGTTCCTTGCCTCTCCTTTCCTTCGTTTTGCTTCCCCTTCCCTCTTCTTTTCCTCGTGTTGCATTTTCTCCCGCATCCCTACCGTTGAAGTCTCCCTCCACTCTTCTGACTCTCATTTTCTTGTGGTCTCCCTCCAGTTTTCCTTGCTCGTGCAGCCACACTCGGTTGTCCTGCCTCCGCAGCCACCGATGCTCTCATTGGGTCCCTGGTATTCGCTCTGCAGCCAGGGCTTGCTCACCTGCACGCTGCCAGGCTTCGCTTCAGCTGCGCAGGACACAATGAGCCACTCTGTTGGGTGGTGCAAATCTCTGGGCTTTGAAGTCTAATTGGAAGGTACTTTTCTTTCCGGAGAAGTGCCGTAGACGCATGTGGCTGCTCTTTTGGGTATGAGAGGGCCAAAGAAAGCTTTATCAGGCGAGCTTAGGCCACCCTTTCGTTAGGTAGCCTAAGACTGTGCTATTGAGTCACAGGCTGCCTTACAAGAACACCATCTTCATGCGTTACACACTGCAACTGCGCGAGGGTGGAGAGAAGATACCAGTCCTCTGTGCTACCCTGGCAATTTATCCACCCCCAAATTGCCCAATCCAGCCTTGCTGCAAAGCCCATTGAAAAGTGGATTTAAAATTGTCACCCATATGCTTATTTTCAAAATCTTTATTGCAAAGGTGATTATACATACACTGTTTAATATTCTGAGCAATGTATGTACTGTAACAACATTTTTTTCCTGCTTTCAACTCATCAGCCTCTCTTATTTCGATACTTGTGATCTATAAAAATACAGTTGCACCACACGTCTCTGTTCGAAGTGTAACATGGCCCAAATCCTGTGCTGACCTGCACCGAGTGCCCTTACCAAACTCGGTGGGTCATGTTCTGTGAAAGTCCTCTGCGAGGATCCCCGGGCATGTATAGAAAACCGCCCGCCCTCTTGAGCGCACAAAACAACCACAAAACAAAGGCCACTGCACACCCCAGACGCCGGGTTGTGTTCTTCACAGCGCCCTTCACATAAAACCGCAGAGCAATGAGAATTAGCTGGGAGGGGCTGTTTTGTTCCATGTGGGTATGGATGCGGTGGCCAGAATGTCCCACACGGGGAGTGTGCACCTAACTTAAGGCCGTCGGTGCAAACCTGATCTACCCTGCGCGTGGGAAGGGATGAGCCTCATCCTCAGCTGCCTGTGCACGATCACGTACTTCACCCCACTAAGTGTCTTTAGTCTAAGTGAAATATTTTGCATCCTTATTAGGTTTTTCTGGGTAACCTGCCATACCAGTGCATGAAAAATGCTTCTTTACTATTTTATGAAGGCTGGTGTATTTTCAGATGTGACCGCATACATTTGTGTTAAATCAAATCTGCCGAGCGTATCTGTACGCGGGCTAACAAAATTGAATGCTCCTGCTGTAGGCGTTGCAGTGACCCATTAGCCTGAATTTAATTCCTAAATCTTTCTGTATTTAAAATTTACTTTAGCAACCTGCACAGTCTGCCAATTAATTCTTATTTTATTTATCTCTTTATTTGCTCAAGTATCTTCGCAATGAAAGATTAAGTGACACATTTGAATGAAGGAGTCTGTTCTTAGTTTTAAGTGTCACGTGAAAGTCCCTCAAGTGGAAATTATTACTCAGAAGCTCTATTCTGTAAGGAGAGTGCTCACACATACAAGTTTTGGTAAGGGTGGACCCTCAGCCCACCATAAGAATCTTTCCATGGATAAAGTTAGTGAGGTAAGTAATAGTTTGTAGGACTAAGCCCAAATACAATAAGTGTGAACATGAGAGAAACTGAAGCAGTTTGCAGAGATGTCAGTTTATGATCGATGTCAGTATATTTGGAAAAGGTACTTTGCTCTCTGGCATTCATAAAATTTATACTGTTACTGTATATTTTAAGTGTCAATACAAATATAAAAAAAATCTTTAGATAATATATTTCTAGAGTGAACATAATTCACATAAACCTCACTGATTCGAAATAAAAAGAGATAGCAGCAAGTGCCCGGAATTGCAAACAGTGAAGCACATGAAGCTTTGTTGACTTCCGTGGGACTACTTATATGATGAAAGTTACCTATATTCCTAAGTGTTCGCTTTATTGTGTTCTAATAATGTCATCTCTCTTTTATGGAAAGCACTAGTGCCCCTTAAAAAGAATAGAGATTCCGCTAAGGTACTGGTGCAGGAAAAGCCACAGAGTAGCTCACAGAGTTACTCATTTTATAAGGGAACACACATGTGCATTTCTGTTAGTGGAGTCCTACTCTTTTAGGGCTCGACTGCTTGCCCAGTATCCCTGAGCAGTTAGTGTGCACTGATTCCTGTCAGAGAGACTTCTAGGAAGTCACTATTTTTTATTTTGCTCACCTCTTGCTCCAGAGAATTATAATCTGCAGGTGACCTCCTCCAGTAGTAAATTACCCCTCACTCCCTGCATCCCTGTGCCTGCTGGATGTTGTCCATCCATCCCCTGTGCTTAGCTCACATTCTACCTGCTAGAGAGGTGCAGGATGATGGCACGCAGAAGTTGAGAACCGCTCTTACCTGTATGCCACAACCACACGTTATTATTCTTTTCCAGAATATCTGTTAGTAGGTAAAGCCAACTGAAATATTTTCTTTCTCACCAGATGATAAAACAATTTGCAGATTTTGCTTTACTGACCCCACTTTTGTGCCAACATTGCACGTGCAATTATTATTGGGTAGAAGTATAAAGCTACAGTTCACAGAAAAATTTACTTTATGGGGAGAAGAACCTTGAAAGTGACATAAGGTTCTCCATTTCCTTCTCTAAGGGAACAAACTAGCCCATGCAGAGGGAATGGGATCAGGGCTGTGGATCCAGCATATCCTTCAAACCAGGGACAAGTAGAAAGCGCTCTGGCTGCAGAGTCCTCTGGGTGCACAACAGCACAAGTAGCGTCGAGGCCACGCTGGCAAAGCCTCTCCTGGTGTCGTGATAAACAGCTCACAGGGGCGTTTGGAAAGCAGCATGGAAGCTGAGGTTGGAAGCTAATACTGATAAATTAAGAAATTCCTTGCAGATTTCTCTGGAAAACCTCAAGGAGAGTGTGCTGTGGAGGCTCATGTGTTTTCCCAGCCTTGGGCCTTCCTTGTTTCCATTTTATGGAGGCTGCTCATACAGCTTGTAGTGGAATTCTTCTGGTCATACTTGCTGCCGTCCTACTTTTTGGTGTTTACGTAAGGGAGAAAAGTGCCGGGCTGACTTGTTACTTCACGCACTTAGAAAAGCAATGGCTCATTATACTTTGATTTCATTATGACTAAATGTTTGCCCTGATCACAGTGTGAAGTTTTTGCACAATTTGCTTACTCTGCAGTATTTGTGAATTCTTTTCCTTGAAATGTAGACTCCAGTTATTCTGTTCACAACATCCGCGTTTAACAAATTCTCTTTTCCTAACAGCCGTACGTGGCAGTCAAATGGCAAGCCAGCTTGCCTTGCTCATGGTCAGAAAAAGATCAGAATTTAAGGTACTTATTTCAACCCATAAATAAAATATTTCTGTCAAATCACAAATATTATATGGTTTATGATAACGTTCTGGTAAAACACTCTTTTCAAACACTAAAACTATTTTAAAAACTAAAATTTTTAGAAAAGCACTAATCCATTTTCCCACAATGTGTCACTGAGGATGAAGATCAACAATCTTTATTAACTGAGTCAATGTTTTATGTTTTTAATGCAAAAACTGTAGCCACGAAAAAAAAATTAAACAGATTTTTTTTTATTATTATTTTGGATTTGGTGCTTCACTGAAAAAATGAAAAAAAATCCACAGAAAACCAAGGGGAAAATGTACAAATGTTGAAAAGGCTTTTTTTTTCAAACAAGTCTGAATTTTTTAGGTAGTAGAGTTCCTCATTATTTTCTTCTCTGTGTTCAGAGCCAAAGAGGAGACTAGATTCCCCCTAATTACTAGACTGGATTACTAGACTCCCCCTAAAAGTCAGCAAAAATTCCGCCGTTAGTTCTTATTTTATGGAAGACCTGGTCCCAGCCAGAAGCTGTTTGTGGCCTGTGAGCTGTGCTCATTTATACCATCTCTCCAAAAACTATCCTCCACTGCTGTCCCTCGTATGTAAAGAATGAGACCAAAATAAGACTGCATTGCCATGGTAAGCCAAAACCAGACCTGGTTTCAATTTCATCCTAAATTATAGGCTTACAAACCTTCTGTGTGACTGCTCAGTGGGCTTAGCTTGGTGGGCCAGATGCTTGAGAAAGGAGAAATGTCTTTGTTCTATACCATGAAAATATCTTCCTGGTACCAATTTTTTAATAAACTAATATTCAGTGCAAACAGAAGAGCCCTACTGTTTGTATATTATCCCCCCTCACTCTACAAAGTTATTTGCCATGTCATCACCATAACTATATGTGAGACGGGAGTGAGGAGTCAGGAGGAGGACTCTGCCTTCCTCAGCATTGGCGTTTGTCCTGACATCCCTCCTGACAGGGAGGGGAAGGCAGGAGTGACCAAGACATATCCTCCATAGAGGATGCCAACTTGTTCACCTACAGCAAAGGGATGCTGTTGCTGGTCTATACTGATGTGCTTTGCCACAATGAGCTTTGCAGATCGCTGCTGCATAGTGTGCGTCTGCCTGTGTATGTCCAACAGTGTATTATTAATGTGTAATCCACAAGGCTGATCTTTAGGAAAAATCTGTTGTTTTCCATTAGAAAATACGACAAAACAAATGCCAATTGTCCCTACCTCGCAGTGTTTTAACCAATCATGCGCTATTTACATCAATAAAAGAAGTGGTCTCCCAAACACAACGCTCAAATCAAGAAGAAAAAACCTTGCTTTGCAGCGGAGCATCTTGTGTCTCCTTTGGCTGCAGATGCTGATGGGCAACATTTGATCAGCAGCGACTGACTTTGTTTTTGCTCTGTTTTCTGTTGTGCAAATGCCAGCGAGGGCCTGATTAGGATGCTGAACATATCGTTAGCAACATTGCTAATAAGTGAACGCTGCCCGACGCTTATTAGCAGGGTCTGGCTGCGTGGTGAAATTGTCATTTCAGCGCGGGGAGCTGGAGCAGGGGAAGCGACAGGCGGTGCTGATGGTCCGTCTGTCCGTCTGTCCGCGCATGTCCGCGCTGCAGCTGGAGTCACTGAGACGGTGGGACCGGTTGAGGTTCAAGGTCGCTGCTGACATTCAGCTGTCACGGCTTCATTGTCCACATGCCTTCCCTCCATTGACACATTCAAGGCTACTTTGTAGCCGCCACAAAGAGCCAGTCAATTGATACCATTGCACTCCCCGCGCACACAAACCGAGCGCTTGTTCGGGACTGTTGATACAGTCTCACGTTTATTCATTAGCGGAGCCATTGAAATTGTGGCTCACCCAACGCCGCTCCTAACAACGCGGGCTTGCTTGTTTAGTCCAAACATTTAGCTATGTCTTTTTAAAGTTTTGCACGGTGTTCTCTAATTGAGGTAACATTATCTGCATTTTAATGCCCAGCCATTTGTGTCCAATGAAAGATTACCTGAAGAACCCTGCCATTTACCATGCTGGTTTAAATACAGGCGGCTGCAAAGAAAAAATATACACAAAAGATGTAAGCAAGTGAAAAAAAAAAGCAGATATTTATTTGTTCTGAAATCCAATTGCTCAGAAATAGAGCCTGCAGTGAAAAAGGGGAAAACATAAGCCTGGGTCAGGGAAGAGACAGTGATTAGCTCCATTGTTAGGGGCTCTTTGAGCTTCGCTGGTCCTAAAGAAAAACCCACTAATGAATCTATTGAAGCTTGCCAAACTTTGGAAGACAACTGAAGTTGTGGTGCTTACCTGAGGTGTGGTATTAAAGTCTGCTGATACAGAAAACAGCAAATGTGTATCTTTATTAACGGCTTTCCCGCACAGCCCTCCAAAGGCTGCTGCTGATTCTTTATTCCAAAAATGTGATTTACCTGTAACCCAGCTCTTTAATTGAAAACTTTGATTTTGGGAAACCAATGAACAGAACATAAAATGTAAAATGTGAGGCCTGGCACTATGTGCTAGAGGAAATTTTAAAACTCCTTTTACTGCTGTTTCAACAATGAGGCCAGAGGAAAGTTTGTTTTCTTTGAGCTTGCTTAGGAGACATTTGTTTTGGCATTTGTCTTGATGCTTGACCAAGGACTTGAAAAGTGTGCAGCCACCACACAGTAAACTTCACCATTGCATCAGTTGCGTATCAAAAGCTACCGGTTGCTATACGCTCTACTCAAAAATACAAGTTTTGCCGTACAAAGTTATTTCTTTATGTTTTTTTCCCGTCTGCTTTCCGTGTGCTGCCTGAGCTCCTTTGTCACAGTGCTGGTGTGGCAGAGGCGGCAGCAGAGCAAACTTCCCACCAGCGTGCCTCATCTGATGGGGAGGGACCACCTCTAGAGGCTGCAAGCTGCCGAGACAGTCGACAGGGGTGCCAATTAGTGTCAATTGTTGTCACTGTTCTCTGATATAGACACCTGCCCATTGGGAACCAGCCCGAGACCGCCAAACTAATTTGACAGAAACCAGTGAATAGGCACCAGCTGAAGACTGTCTCCAGTTACACACCAGCTATCTGAACTGGCCTGATAAGGGCATGCATTAGGCCGTGCAAGCAGAAGGCCATGCATCGTTGGCAATGGTGAAGCACTGCATGCCACGAAAACATCTATTGTCATGCAGGTAACAACTGATGCTTAGGTGATGGTGTAAGAGGGTCCTGGAGGGCAATGGTTGTCTCCAGGTGAGGTCCCCACTGATTGACCTGCCAATGGGAGTCTCACCTACCTCCAGTTGGCCTTACATTTTACCAGCCAGATCTTACCCAGGGCTTTTTCATTTAATCTGGAAAGCTGCAACCCCCACCTCCCCATTGTCACCGGATCAACTAGCAGGTTTTAGAATAACCAGACGGGACACCTCGTAACCTGCCTTAGCCAGGAGGTAAAGGTCTGGCTGTGACTGATGGACTTTTTGCCTCCTTCACAGACACCACAGGACAGACCTGGTAGCCAGAGGCCTAATTCCTTTAAGTTACGGCTCAGATAGAGATCAACTTTAACTTGTCAAAAAACAGTGCAGCTGAAAGTTAAACCAGCTGTTCCTTAGAGATAAATTATCTGGTAGTAGATGGTTCCTTTGCAGTGCCTATAAATAAAATTGAGGCTCTTTAATCCCATAGTCTGTGTTACCCCTCCCTTGGACATGCAAGGCAGTGAAACAGTTCCTGTAGTCAGTCATGATTGTGCACCCAAATGTTCCCAAGTTCGTTACCACGTGCTTACAAACGTGTAAGCCTGGACTTCACGTCAGACTACACCAGTGCAACTGAAAAGGTTTAACTGAGCCTTTTCTCCACTTCTTCCAATTTTCTTTAAACCAATGCCTCTTGGTGTACAGATGAAGCCAAGGATGTCCTGCAGCTTGCAAGAAAGCCAATATCTGAATTTAGGCATTGACTGAGTTCCTATTGCTCCAGAATGAGTTAGTCAACTTCTGCAGCTCAACCTTGCCAGATATTTGGATTTAACCGGAACAACGTGTGTTTCTGGGTAGTTTCCAGTTGTATGGATTACAGTGCAACATGGATCCTTTAAAGTCCAGGTGTAAATACCATATTCTTGTGAGGATACTGGTACATTGCCAAAGTGATATTTCATGCTTCGTTGACCCCCAAACCCACTCTGAAACAGGCAACAGAAATGAAAATTTCATTTTCATCACAAGGAAAACCACTTTGATTCCCAAGGAGATGGAAACACCAGCTACATTGTGCTTCTGACTCTGGTTGCAGGAGATGATTTGGGCAGCCCCATGGCTCTGGTCTGAGATATTCTGCAGAGAGCAATGATCTTGGACCCAGATAATTCTGCTCTGACTACTCTTTGTGCTATGTTTGTTGGGAAAATTAAGAAAAGAGAAAGCAGTGCTAAATTACTGTGAAATCATGGAACAACAACAGCAAAGAGAATCAGTGTAGTACAGCAAGGTTATCTGCATAACAAATTTTCCACCACTTTGTATGCATGTGTGTGCAAACACAAAGTATGCCACCAACATCACAGCATTACTTAACTAGTGTACGTGTGGGTGTTTTTCTAGCATCAGCATCTGTATTTCTGGATGAATTACGAAGTCATGCCAGTAAAAAACAAAACCCTAAAAGTAGGCTTCTGAGTCTGATTTTGCCTGTTTTGGATGTGCTGTAAAACCAGCAATTCCTATTGGCATCAGGAGGAGCTGCGATAATCAGTTTCTGGAAAACCAGTTTACTTAGGAGTAAAATTTTCCCAACCCCCTAAACAAGCTTATAGGGGAAGTAAAATCTTTTGTTAATGTAACTGACACATTGGAAAAAACAGGGATGCTTCCAAGTTCATGAGCACTACCTAACATCGCAGAGATATTACCTGTTCCTGTAGACTTTGCTTCTTGCACTGAGGCCATCATGACCACAAAAAAATTATGACAAAATTGACTTATAGAATTTAAACTTTTTATTTTTATGGGCATAAAAGTAGCTTCCATTTTTTGATTGACATGACCACATACATTCTTGTTTAGCGCACTCCTGATTTATAGTGATTGTGTATTGGGATTAAGCTGGTTTCAAGGCTGTGTTGCTCTTCTCATTCTTCCTATTTTCTTTTCTTTTTGTATTCCATTTTGTCCTGAAAGATCTTGTATTCCAGTGGCTTTTTTCCGTTTTGCAGACCTAAATCTGCTACTGATAAAATTGGTGAGACCTACATCACTGATGTCTGAAGAAGTACGACAAAGCCATATTGTTTGGATAAAGTATATCAAGCAAAGGTCCTTCTTGTGATTTGAAAGGCTGGATCATGCACCATTTTCTTTTGACTTCTCAGTGACACAACTGGTTTGCACTCTCCTACTTCTTAAATAAGGAGTAAACACCATAATGTATCACACATTCTTCACATGCGGTCATTCATTAATAAAGGAACCGTTTAGCTGCATGAATATTGCAAAAATAACATTTGGCCTTTTGTGAATAAATAACAGAAAATTTCTGTATTTAACAGTTAAGAATAGCTCTGATGGTCTGACACACTGGTATAAATTGTATCAGAAACCAAGTATTCTGGTTCCCTCTCCCTTTTTTGACCAAGAAGCCTAGATCTGGCCTTAAACGTAGTACTGATTATTTTATTTTTTTTTATAGCCTGGTAATTACACCAAGTGATACTCATATATTTTTGGAGGAAGGTTAATTAGCAGTAGTAAAAATCAACCTTCTGAAACTCAAACTGCAATCAGACCAGACTGTAACATTTTTCTGGTTGTAATAGATGCATTTTGTGTTGTTCAAAACTAGACATTTTAATTACATTATTTGGTTCTTTAGGTAAACACAAATAATTTTTAAGACATGAAAGACTTGCTGGTATAATTTCATTTTACCTTTCACCAGCACAGAGCCAAACCAAGCAGTTTACAAAAAAAGAATTTAGATAATATTTTGTTCTTGCAGATTAAGAAAAAAAAAAGGGGGTGCATAGCAGGGGAAGAGGCAAAGGGGGTGGGAGCACCTTACTATTCTAATAATGAAGTTTTTCATGGAAGAATTGCTGAAATACACTTTCAACTGCTTTTTAATCTGGAATGAGAATTATTTGATGGTTTTACCCAGTAATTAGCAGGATCCATAATCAAAATGACTGATTCTTTTCTACTGGGGAATCTAAGAAACTGAGTGCATCTGTTAACAGCGTACAGTCAGGTAGTGCGCACCTGGCTTGCTTTGCCATAGCAAGGCTAGTAGTGCCGGATAAGAAAAAAAAGAAAGCTATCATTGTGTTAGTAGCTAAGTTCATGCAAAAATAAAGTGATATTTGTCCCGTAGGAGTAGTAACTGTGTTGGACTATTGAATTTGGTGGCCCACGATGTCGTTAGCGAGGAACACAACCAGGCACGCTGAGCTGTGCCTGGCATAGACAAGTGGCTTGCAGTACCTCAATACAGGCTCAGCATGAACTTATTTTTAATATTTGTGTAATTTGCCATTTGTAAATGATTTCTAGCTCTTTTTGGTATTCTTGTAGCAGACAACCATGTTGGCATCTTGAACGTTTTAGGGTTGTTTATTGTTTGGCTTGTTGCTGATGGTTAGCAGAAGAGACAATTTCAGGTTCTGTTCGAGGAACCTCAGGGCTCTCTTGTAGGCAGTTGAGCCTAATGGAATTAAGCCTGACATACTTCAACTCTATTTCTTTATAAAATAAACATAAAACAATGGTTTAGATTTCTAATAAAGCTCTTGAACTGTGTGAGACTCAAACTTTCCCTGTTTCTTTACACATCTGTAAATAAAGAACATAAAAGAAGAGTACAACAGGATAAATCAACACGAATTTGAAATCCACTGCAGCATATTAAATGGCGCGGTCTCACTGAAAGAAAGGGCGACCCCGCGGCTTCTTGCAGTTTGAAGCTAATTGTTTTCGTCAGGATGGGAACGTCTGGAAGTCCACTGCAGTGTCCCACCAGCAAGGCTTCAGTAACTGAGCCGGCTTGCGGAGAATGAGCCCACTTTGTAGCGACACAGCGGGCTCAGACACCACCTATTCTGCTCTCCAAACTGTCATGCATAACAACTTCATTGTGCTAAATTGAACTTGAAAGCAACCAAAGGCTATGAGAAGGAGAAGCTATGAGAAAAGCGTGCTGTCAGCGCTGGCAAAGGCTGACCTGGAAAGTAGGCTCAGAGACAGGAGAATAAAAGACCAGGGCCCATGAACACAGCATATTGTTTCATTTTAAAGTATGATTCCCATACCAGCAAAAGTAGGAAATGTGATGTAAATTTATTTAAATAGATTCCACCGCTTAAAAGTTTGCCAGCCGCTCTTATCCAACTTTCCCAGCTCTCTGATTCGTTACTTACAGTGGGAATATAATGACATATAGTCATCATTGTAACAGCTTCTTTGCAGGGGCACAATGATGATTAATAGCTAGCAGCAAATTTTCACATGGGCTCTGAAGCACTATGGCGTTAAGCAGCCAAACACTCCCAAATCCCCCTTTTCTGTTCCACTGAAAAGTCCTCTCCTTGTACCTTGCAGATATGAACAAAGCCTATCTTAATTCCAATCAGCTTTTCCTCATTCAAAGAAACTTTCTCTTTTTCATAATTGATTCATGTGCATTTTTTTTCAGTCTTTCACTGAGCCTGAGACTTTTTTTTTGCTGGGGGAGGGAGGAAATAATTTCAGTAATAACTACGTTTGCTTTGGTTTTCCCTCCAAAATGTATTTCAAGACATTTCTCAGCTAGTTGAGCTAAAGCACATTAAAAAGAAACACGAAACTGGAAAAAAAGCCTTAACTTTCTCTGTATTGAAAGATTATTACCCACGAGCACTGAGGGATGAGCTCAGTGAAACAGCTCTGGTAACGTAACTCAAAGACTGGAGAGCAACAACAATAAGCTGCTTCTATTTATTGTATCAATTCCCATTCCCATGAGAAACTTACAGCTGAAACTGGAAAGGATTCATTTTTCCATGCAGAATTACTTCAAAGATGAGATAACTTTGGATAGAAATATTTTATCAGAAATATTTAGAAATACTTAGAAAGATTATATTTCTATTTTAATGTTTATTCACTGATGTGAATTTATGGGTTTTCCACAAATGTCCTTTCCACATTGATAGAGAAATACATGGTGTTAGAACTGATTCAGTCTTCCTTTCATCAGTTTCAGTACGGTATAGACACACTTTGAGGGAATTACACCTGATTTATGCCAGAATGAACATAGGGCAGATCAGCAGGATTCAGTTTTATTTTTTTTTATTTGGGAAAACAATTTTAAAGGGGAAGAAAAATTTCAAAGCAATATTAGAAAGCTGAATTTTATGAAGAATGTCAGTCTGTTTTGCTGCCCTTATGGAGGGAATTGGTTACAATTCTGTAGCTCCACATGTGCATCACACACACTATTAATGTTTGGCTGGTAGACTTTGCACATTATCAGTGTTCCATTCATGAACTGTTGTACATCACATTTGATCTGTCCAATCCAGGAAAGTATTTCCTTGACATTTGTATATTAGAGATTATGTAGACAGGAACGGATTTTGAAAGTATCACAATATCTAGGAATAAGTGTTTGCTGAAATCACTTCATACAGTATGTGAGATGAGGAAGCAGATAGATACATTCATCATCAATCTTCTTTTTCATACACTTTAAGAAAATACTACCGTCAAGTTATCCATATTTTCTAGAAGAAGCGACAATTTTCATCTTTATTTTTGCTCCCAACATGTTATTTAGGAAAAATAGAAGATGTCTGCAAACACGTTTAATTTTTTTTCACTTGTGGAAAATTTTCATTCAGTTAATCTTGTTTCAAGGATGAAAGCTTCCAGTGAGACAAACAACACAGCAGATTGGGTTTATGTTTTTCATTGAAAATTTCTGAAGATTACTTAGGAAATAGCACTGCATATCAAAATCTCTCAAGAGAACAAATTTCTACTCAAATTCTTTCTGTTGCAGTACTTTGTAGTTTTGTTCCTATTGTATGTTTCAGAGATTTTTACCCTGATGTAACTTAGCAGAATTATGTATGATTTAATACACATGACCCAAGACTTGAATCAAGATCATTGGATTTTTGTCAAGTGTTATTAATGTTCAGTGAAGTAAAGGTTGTGTCACAGACTTGTGATTCTTTTGCTGTATCAGTGTGTGAGATTCTTTGCACTTAATTGAAAGATACACTGCATTCAAGAAAAAGCTTGTGTTGTTTTCCACAAGTGATTTCACTTTTGACTTTTAATTGAAGTTGTTTGACATTTAATTGAAAGAGTTAAAAATAATGCAAATTCTAATACATATAAGTGACTTGTGTTGCAGTTATTTAAGAGGGACTATCATTGAAAATATTCCTGGGGAAGTGGAAACCTGAATTGCATATGGATGAGGGTGATCCATTTGCTGGTTTACGGACCCCAGGTTCCTCAGACAGAGTCACAAAACTACCCAGCGTCCCTGTGAGCCACGTTTTCTATTTAGAACTCTGAATTTGCTGCAAAATATGTAAAATCATGTGTCGTCAGCAAACTCCCCTTTGACTATGCATCTGAGAAGCCTTATCCATGTTGTTTATTCCAGCAAATACATAGAATACATACACACTCCTGATAGCCTCCGACAGCGGTATGCAAATAACTGGCATGAGGGACTAAAATCTCAGCTGACATACCCTTTTCAGGATGTGTCAGCATGAGGACATGCAACATGTCAACATGTTTGTGCATCCTAGTGTACCTTTTGGAGGACAGCAGAATCCCAGCACAGCTAGGATTTTACAGCTAGGAGGCTCACAAAAGCACACTTGTTCCACTTTTTGGTGCTATGCTATGTCCTGGTTTCACAGATCTGAGCTTTATGTAACTGCAATGTTAGATGGGAAAACTCCTTTCACCAGCAGTCTCCAGTGATTTGTGGGGATAGGTCACATCACATAATTTGCTGAAAATATTAGACAGATCTGACCCAAGGGCATGGCCAAATATTCTTGATCCTTGCAGAAGTCTAGCTCTGAATCTCAGGTTCTTATCTCCAGCGTACCTTACCCTCCATCTTGTGCTACATTATGAGCTTCCAAGCCACAGGCTTCAGCTATTTTCCCTCACTTTGAAGAATGTTCATTTCCTTTCCACTATTAATCCTGAGATATTTTGATATGTGCCAAATCTTTCCATGGTTTCCCCAGCACAGACCTATGCACACCCAAACAACACATACCTGATCAGTGCAGCAGCTGCAGGTTTGCAGATTAAATCTAGCAAAATATACTTGCAGTACATATGCTTCAAAATATACTTGCAGTACGTATACTTGCTTTTAGTGGAAAAAAAGGTCTAATGGTAACTTAAGACATCAGTGGAAAAGCTGCTGCTGTTAAGTAACCATTCGGCAGGAGCAGGGGTCTGAATCTACTTCTTCATGGTTTTGGTTTAGGAGGCAAAAAGTGGTCATTCTGTTTCCACTCTCATTTGCACTGAATATATTCCTTCGCTCTTTCTGCCTTCAGACTCATTACATTTTTCTGCTATGTATTCTTCTTCCCCACAACCTGTTCTCTCACATGATTCTTCTCTTTCCTCCATGCTTTTTTTCCCGGAATCCAGAAAAACCTCATTGATGTTCCCTGTGCACTCACCTGGACTCCTGCATTGCCTTTTCCACACTCCTCGAAAATTCTCTTCTGCTGAGTTCCAGGCCATCTCTCAGTCCCTCTTTTGCTTTGGAGCAGCCTTCCAGCTCATTGCCTCTTTTTGAGTTTGTTGACAGCACAGGGGCTTGTTTGTCCTCCGTTTTCAGCAGCTTTTAGTCACCTTTTTTAAGGTCACAGTATTATGTATCAGCGCCACACTCTCTGTGCACTGAAGATCTCAGACCTGATGTGCCTACTAAAGTGGTGTAATTCTCCCTGCAAGGGTTCCCATTTACAAGGAAGAAGGGTGTCTGTATAGTCCTTCAGCTCTTCCTATCTTAAATTGAATTTTCTCATTCCAGATCTACACAGTTACACATTTCCGAGTTATTCTGTTTTATTATCCAGTTCCAGATCACTACTTGTTTCCTCTGTGGGCTGTCAACCTTGTGATGAACCTAGATTAAGTATCTGGATTAAAATTGTGCCAAAGCTGGTGAACAAATACATTTAATTGTCTTGGGAAACAGCACTGTGAATGTATTGGCATTACATTTTGTGCTTGGTTTAGCTGCAACAACCTCTGTTGAACAAAGACACCCAAAAGCCATGAAGAAAACCTGTTTCAGTTCAAAGTCTACCCAAGTATCCAAAGAACAGCTTTTTACTTCTAAATCTCAGCTCTGAAAGTCCTGAAAGATAAAAAAGTCTTGCTGAATGTTGCCATAGAATAAGCCCCCATCTGCCATTTCCTGATTTTTACTTTTGCTCTGTTTTCTACATATTCTTTAGGTCATCAGTCAGATCAATAAATCATCAGTATCATTAATATCATAGACACAGATATCCTGTGACATCATGTTTCTTGAATTATTCTTTTGGTCCCTTGCTGACAATTTCTTTTAATTGCTCTGAAGGCAGACAGTGCTGTCTGTCTAGAATTCAACTGTTCCTGTTTTCTCTCACTCACACCTTTAACCTTTTACTTTCTGGCTCTCATGGATCACCTGCCTTTGTATGCTTATCCAATAAAGGACCTTCTCAGAAATTGCCTCCCAAGCATAATACGTCTTATTCCTTCAAACTCTTAAAGCAAATAGTCCTCTGCAAAGAACAGGAACACTTTGTAGCCTTTAGGAAATAAGGAAGCCAATGTGTCATCCATTATGGCTCGAGTCAACACATGTTGCCTCTTGGCTGAACGTCATGCAAAACAAAGCTCAGTAAAGAATGGAGGAGGTTGATGTGAGTAAACACTGACGCGGACTGTTGTGGCAGGAAACGTGCATGTGTTGTGGTGGTGGAGGAGAAAAGACACAGAAAGGACATAGAAAAGCTATGGATTATCACAGCTGATGATAGGACGGAAGATAAAGCAGATGGCTACTGGAGATATCGAAAAGAATCAGAATTAGCATATAAAGGCATCCTTCCTCACAGGAGGCAATCCGTTCGCATTTTCACATTGAAAAATGATTTTAAAAAGTTTCAGGAGAGGCACTGGAAAATTGGAGGGAGTTCAGTTTGGGGCCAACAAGGTCATCAGAGTGCTGGGGAACCTGACATATGGAGAAAGGTTGAAGGAATTGGGTTTGTTCAGCCTGGGGAAAATAAGGCTCAGGAGATCAAAGTAATCTTGTATCTAAAAGGTTGTTATAGAGTAGAAGCTGTCCTTGCTACGTGATGATGCATGGTGACAGGACAAGAGGGGAGGGGCAGAAGATGCTTCAGGGGAAATGCTGTCTGGATATAAGAAAAGCTTCACTAAGAGCACTCTTAAATACTGGAACAATTTGCCTAGTGAAGTGGTAGTCTACTTTGCTGGAAATATTCATGTCTTGGCTTGACAAGGCCCCAAATAACCCAATCCAAGGTGCAGAAGGTTGGATTAGATGATCTCTAGAAGTCCCTTCCAACCTAGACTTCTGTGTGATTCTGTGACTCATACTAGAACTGACTTTAGCATATGGTTAAAATCCTAGAATAAGGCTAATTTTAAAGGCTATGTTAAAAATTAACATATATTTAAAATATCAAAACAAGCCCATATATTTTTAAATTACATTCATTTAACAAAGGTAAGCTGTTTGGCAGTTCTAAAAAAATTGAGGGTTCCAGGCCAATGTGCTCGGTTCTTCAGCCAGCCATTCTCCACTCTCACCTCAAATCTCTCTTCCTTGTAGACAGCTCTATCAATTTATCTGTCTCAACTGTCTATCTGTCAAGCAAGAATAAGATACTGTGAGCTTCAGTTAATGTAAATAAGTAACACTGATGAAAATGCTTATTGCAAAAACAGAGTGTAATTTTGTAAAAACTGAATTTTAATTGTTTTGATTGTATTCTATTGCAATTGGTGTCACTACACATCTTTTACTGTATCTCCCCTTTGATTTTGACTGCTCACACCCCCTTTATTTGTATTTCAAGTCCCCCAACCTCTCCTCTAGCACTTCCATTTTGCTGCCTCTCATTTCCTATTCCTTATCTTTTATCCTAAAATAGTTCATCGGTTCCCACATCTTACTGCAGTGATGTGCTTTCAACTCATCTCTACTTGGAACTGATCCTTCTCTATGATCTTTCACACCAAATCCCTTTTCTCTGTTGACCTCCACCCCTAGCTTGTGCCCTTTCCAAGACTTACAAGTTGGCAGTGTCTCTCATTTCTGCAGTGCATTCTGCTCTTTACTTCTGACAGTATTACTTCTACAGGGATTATTGTCTGCAACTATGTTTTTTTATAATGTAAACTCTTGATCTTTCTTTTCATTGTTACCATTTGCCTCCTGTAAGACCACAAACACTACTTTATCTTCTGTCTCCAAAGTCTTATGTTCTTATGCTCTTTTGCCATAGAATTAAGAAGCCCAAGTACTGAGTGATTTCCCTCTTCTGCATAAGTTTTCAAATGTTGTATTTGTTATATTTGCAAAACAACTATGTCTCTATTCCCTGTTCAACAGCTGATTTTGCAGTCTTTTCTGCCTTTTCTGCAGCTTCATGTCTCTCTGTTCTTGACTCCACTGAAGGACTCAACAAATTCTTCTCTCATCCCTTCCCTTCCCTTTCCATCATGCCCAGTCGTGTTCTTCCATATTCCTATGCTCTTATCTCCTTTCCAAATACCTTTACTATATTAAAACCTGATGGCTTTGTGCCCTTATCCTGCTCTCACGTTCAGGCACATTATGTGCTCTCGATGGAGAACAGGCTGGGCAGCAGTCGCTGGAGAAGATGAACTGCTTCAGGAGGACTGTCTTAGCTGTTGTCAGCAACTTCTCATGCCCCTTTCCTGCACAGGATGCTCACTTTGGTACAGAGCCCTTCAATGTCTGATCACCTTGATTCTTTCTGGGATGAACTCCTCTGGCAAGCTGGCTATTCACACAAGAAAAAATGAAGAAGAAAATAAGAAATAATTAAAAGACATCCAAATGCTAATGGTCTGTCTCTCCCTCTTCTGGAGCAGGCTTTATATCTCCAACCCATTTTCCTACTTTGGTTTACCACCAGCAAAATGTCTCTTTCAACGCCATACTTTTGAATGGCACTTCCTATTTCAGCTTTTCCTCACACAAAACAATTGGGTCTGATCTCCACAACTTCAGCAAATGTAAATTTTGAATAAGTGGTGAGGCAACCCCGGCACACCCTGTTACAAACTGTCTGAGGGCTCAGATCGCTTTTGATATAATTCAGATCAGCCTGAAGATGGTCTCAGTGACCTCTGTGTGTCACATGGGACCCACTGCACTGGATAAAAATCAGGGCAACAATTTTGCCCTGCCTTACCCGCCTGGTCATGGTCCATCCCCAGCCAACCACTCCTATGAGCAAGAAATGGCAAGTGGTAGTGTAGAGCACAAAACTGTGATAGCCAGACTTGTGGGACATGCCTTGTAGATTAATATTTTTTCCCAGCTTTGGGCACATTGCCATAAATACAAATAATAAGAACATGACCTCATTCTTTCAGCATCCCACCAGAACAAAGGTGCACATGTAACTCAAGTTTTCTGTATGAGTCTCAGCTTTTTCACATCAGCCTACGCTGGCAGGTGCTGAGGACAAAAAGTACCTCCTCAAAAAGTCCTAGGTCCAGTTCAGGAATTCCCCGGGCATTAGGGCTTCCTCATGTAAAGAAGAGTAGAAGGAATGAAAGGTGCTGGCCTACTGGGCATCTTTCTCTTTGAGAAGGGAAGAAGGAATTGTGAAAAGTGAAGAAAGTGTAGGTGAAAATCCTGTTTTATTTATGCAGCCTGCCAAGGATGCCAATGTCCCTTCAGAAGGCAGGTTGGACAGGATCAGCCCTTGACTCATAAATCTTCAGTGGTCCGCCATGAAATATCACAAGAAATATCCCTGGAAAAGTGATTAAAGAAACTTGGGTCATGTCAAATATAAAAAATAAACAAACGCGTTACTAAAGAAAATAAGGGATACCCTAGATCTCTGTGCATGGATGAGGGTATCTTTGCCTCAAGGAGTAATTTGATTTAGGGACTGGAGATGCATGAAGACCTGTTTTTCTGCCTTTACGTATTTTTTGTTTGCTTACTTAGAACTGACAACATGCTTATTGGCCTACAATGCACAAAAAATAATCCTTTCTGTTAACAGTGTCAGTAACAATAAAATTATAGCATACTGACATAGAAAATGGCACAAAAATTGGAATAAATTCAGCATGAGGGAAGCTGATTATTTTTTTGTCTTCTGTGGAAATTGCAGAGTAAGTGCCTTTTTAAGATGGACTAAAATGAAAAGTGGGGAGGGGATCCAGTTATATTAGAAAATTCAGATGAACTGCAACTTCTCTTTTTCTCTGAAGCTGAGGAGAGCTCCTTTTTGAGACAGCCTGGCTCAAACAGTGAGAGAAATAAGAGAATTACTGCGCAATGGCCGTCATGTGACTCACCTCTACTATTTGTCTCAAGGTACCAAGTATGAACTTGAAATACACAGAATGGCACGATAGAGGGATAAAACAAATCTGTAGAAAAACAGACAGCAAAAAGCTTTCAGGGGTCGCAAAAAAAACTTGCACAAAACTGTTAAGTGCTCATTCATGGATATGATTCAAGACATGCAGCGGTCTAAATTGGGATGGGGTTGGAAAAAGGGTTATGGAAGTAAAACATTCCCTGCAAAGTTTCTGTGTTTCATGTGCGTGTATTTTCTGCTTTTAAACTGAAAAATAAATCTTGAAGTCGTGCCTGAGCCACCTTAGCTTCTTGGTATGAAAAACTTGTGTACTGATGCAGAGATTCTAGGTTGCTTGTTTTTTGGCAGCTCCAGGAAACAAATTCTGTGAAACACCAGGAATAATATAAAAACGGAGCATCACTGTCAAGCTATTAAAAAGAACTCAAACTTTCGATATGTAGGTAATAATGCTACAATCTACAAAGGTGATGTAATATATTATGTCCAAGACAGTGTGTTATAAACCCGCTATTTTTTCTGAACAAAGAATCTTTGAAAAGACAACCTTTCATCAGAAGTATTGGTAAACTTACACCAATGAACTTAATAAAATTGGACCTGGTGTTACTCTAAAATCTCATAAAGTTGCCTGCTTTTTGACATTTCCTGTGTTGGTTCATGTTTCCCCATGGAAATATACCAAAGTCAAAAATAGAAAAATCTTGAAATCTTTTTCATGCTTTTGATAAAACACTTTCTTCAAATAACGTTTAACTTGCAATAATTCTTCAAGCCATGTAGAACAGAGTATTTTTAACTTCTCCTCTTTCTCCATCCTCCAAACAGTTGTTAAAATAAAAAGAAAGCAATTGAAATGTCACCTACATGGTAGACAACTCAATTTGTTGTTTTGCTGTAAGGTAATCTATACATGCTAGGGTATGCAGTGAGGTCTCTGTACCTCTTATAACAGAATTTCTTCAAGGTGAGTTTTTTAGTTGCAAAATTTAAAGTTTCATTTTCCTTTTGATGGAATATTAAACTTTTAAAAATAAAGTTAATCATTAATTTTTTACGAATCATGGCTTTTTTTGCTTGTTACAATAACATTTCTCTGTCATGTAAAGTATACAGAAACTACAAATTTCCTTTCTATTCAAAACAGGTTTTCATTGAAGTTCATGTGAATAGACTAATGTTAGCAATTCTTATAATCTTATAATTCTATAAGTTTTTTCTTCTTGTCACATTTCATAAGAATAGAAAAAATATTTCGTTTAAAAGTGTTATGAGTGATTGTGCACACTACAAAGCAACTTACTTTCTAATCTTTTTGGTCAGAGAGTGTTTTCAGATGATTGAGATTGGGTCCAATTCTCTGTTGAACTGAAGAAGAATTGTTATTTTGTCAAAAATAAAAGTGGTATTTAACAGAAGAAAGATTTATCTTTAGTTAGTTAAAAATCTCTCAGGAGGATAACTTTGTTAATTATATGAAACATACTTATTTTTGTTATTGCTTCCTCTCCTTCTCCTCAGTTTGTCTACTGCTCTTTATTTTTCCAAATGTTTACTGTTCTTTAGATTTTTATAAAGGGAAGGGGGGAAGGCAATTAGACCATGCCTGTGTTGAGAACTAGCTTCAATACTCTTTATTGTTAAGAATGTAACCAGATGCTTAACTACAATATTTGATCCTCTGTGTTTCAGTCAAAAGCTCCTTTTTAAATCATAGATGAAGCAAGGTCAGAGGAAAGGCATTCCCCTGCTTTATGAACTGAGGAAGTAATCTGGGTGTGTGTTTTGGAGATATCTAACTCCCCACATAGGAATAAAGTTAAATCTGGAGCTAGTTTCAGGTTCAATATCTTTCACTGAAGGTTGGACCTTCTGAAATCCAATGCAAGGTAGAACTCACAAATGGGGATTTTGTTTTGTGAGGGTGTAATTGCACTGGTCTGTTCAGCCCTAAGCCCTTGTATATCCCCTTACCCTCTTTTACTTTGTACGGTATTGCTGTAGTCAACTAGCAGAATTTTATGAAGACCTAAACTTTTACCTGTAAACCTGTAAACAGGTTTACATGCATAGAAATTGGCTTTATGGCACTTTGTATGAATTCTGTCAATCAAGATGGAATTAGAGAAATCTTTATTTGTTGTATCATAACCGGAAATCTGAAGGTAAATGTAGTAACAGTGTAGCAACAGCTTAGTTTACACGCTACTCTAGAGGTACCACGGTCATTTTGTTGTGTGTTTGCTTTTGTGCCTGATCTCTGTTACAGAGTGTTATAAACATAGTAAAATGAATTAAGATGTTTTTCCGCCCCATTTTTTTCTAGCAAACTAAGGTCATTTCTTATTATAATTGTCCTCCCTGATACTGATAAAATACCAAAGTATGCATGCTGTATTTTATGTATCTTACATGCTGCCACAATGTTAGGCAGTCTTGTGTGATACGCACATATATTATTCCCTGTCTTCTTTGACCTGCCTTAAACCATTTGCCCATGATCCAAACCCCACCAAAATCAATGAAAATATTTTCACTGTTTTCGTTAAGTTTCCGATCTGGTCTGTAGCAAACCTGTCGAGATCATCATAAAAACCACATCTTCTTTCACCAACAGTACATTTAGTCATTCTGCTTTCATTTTCTTTTTCCTTCTTGGCAGCTTAAAGTCTTTGCTGTTCTGCTTGCATAAGCTTCACAGATTGTACAGAAGGGCAGCAGAATGAATGGTCAGACTCCTTTGACCTACACACTGTCAATCTCAACCTTCAGATCAGATCTACCATCAGCACTGGAAAAGAGATATTCATAAAAGCACTTATCCTTGTGCAATAACCAGCCAGAATGCTGCTGGAGGGCAGGAGATCCTTCTTTCCTAGAAGGTCGTGTTGCTTCTGGACATGAAAACCTGAAAAGTTTTGGGTTGTCTACCCAAGTTTGTCCAGACACTGCTGCTCTCAAGTTTCCAAAAGTCTCCTGAAGATGTCTGAGAACAGCATGGATGTGATTAGCCAGCTCTAACTACAGGAGAAACGAGGCAGGAGGCTGCTGGAGCAGCAAAAGGCTGCCACGCCTGCTTGCTTTCCTTGTGTCCATGTCCCGGGAAGCCAGGACGTCCACTACCTCTGTGATGGAGGGTCTGGTCCTTGAGGACCGTCAGTACTGGGGCTGAGGGGACAAAAATCACGGCTCTGAAGAGAAATAGCTCTTCAGAGCTCTCAGATGAACAATGCCATGACCACACACTCTCCTTTGATCTGCTACTGTCACTGGGAGATGAAGTTCAGTTTTGACCACATGATTGCAAAACCTAGACCTAATTCTGTGTGTGAAAGAAGGTGGTCATGGAGGCTGCTCGTGATTCGTCCTGGCGAGGTCTCCTCACCTACAGCACTACCACAGCCAGCGTCCTGCAAGTCTGGGGGTCAGGCCAGGTCACCAGGCAGAGAAGGTCTGGTCCTATGGGTCTTCACATTTAATTCTTAAGGAAAAGTCAGTACCATCCTGTCCCTGGAGGCTATAAAGGTATCTCTGACTTCTGCTGTCTTATTCATAGCATTGTGTGTATAAAAGCATTTTAAAACAAGTAAATCTCATTTGAAATGTTGGGTTTTCCCCTCCTTTGATCCTAACCTTAACTTTGAGAGGTTTCTGAAGGAATTAGGATGAAGGTTCCAGATTGGTAGTTTTGGTTGGTTTTTTGTTGTTTTTGTTCCCCGACTCCCACTGTCCCCGGAGGTGGGAGGTGTTTCAAACCAAGGACGCACTTTTAAAACTGGGTCTTCTTTCACCAGCTGGGGAAGTTTTTCTTGAAAATCTACAGCAGAATCTGAAAATGCTTCTGTGGTCTCTGGGAAATTGTGGGGAGGAGAAAATAAGTCAACAGGACTAGTGGATACCTTGAAAACCAGGAATCAACTCCCTCTGAATCTCCTGAGATCAGATTTTTTTTTTAAAGATTATTTTAGAATAAAAAATGCAACTTAATTTATTTTCTAAATGTTTTAAGTCATTAGATTGTATCCAGGTCACATTATCCAACTTTTTCTTACAGCCATAAAGACTAGACACTCTCAATATTTTAAAAGAAAAACAGGGATATCTTTGCTGGTGGTTTCCAAATTGCTTCTTTTCACATAATCACTTGGTTTCCAGGAATGCAATTCTCTCAATAGTGCCTGAAATACTGTTCAACTCCAGCCAAACCGTGGGAGTTAGACACCACACAAACTAGGCTCTTAGTCAAAATCTGTACGGATATGATCAGTATGGATGGATTACACGTTATAGTCCTCAGCTAAACCACAGATCAAGTGCTGCACAGAGATCACCTCGTGTTCCCTGACCATGTGCAGATGAGGGGATAGCTCCTACTCCCATGGGATAATTGCACTTACAGTAGTGTCAGGTTACTTGGAGGCTGCTGATATCGGCTGGCCACGCTGAAGAAAACAATAAGGCCCATTTAGCTCCAGATGCAGTCCAGAAGTTCTGGGGAATGCATGTCAATCCCATCCCCGCCACGCCTGCATCTCTTCTCTCACTTCAGGAAGCAGATTTTCCGCTGAACTGGTATCACTACATAGGGAAAGGAAAGAAATGCACACTACACGGCAAAGCGATATCACTACACAGGGAAGGAAAGAAATGTCTGAAATAAAATCCAGTCAGATGAGGGGTAGTTTGGGCAGAGAATAGGGAGAAAAGTGAAGTATGAAACAGAGGAAATTTGGAATAATTATGGATTTTCTTGGAAAGAAATAATTGTCTCTTTTGCCCCACAAATATGTAAAATATATATTTAATTCTTTTTTCTGATACCACCTAAAGGGAGTAGTGCATCCCCACAAAATGCCAGGGATCAGCAGGGCTTTTCTGGAGAAACACAGTTTTTTTCAGGGACAGGTCTTTTGTTAGGCTTGTGATGACAGGCTTGTTTGGCTTAGATACACAAAATAGCAGAGATGGCAAGATAATCTGCTATCTTAATTTGATACCATACATACACCATCTGCATAAGGAATGGAGTTGAAAGGCAAAGAAAACGTAACTGCCAAAAGTTTAGCACACCAAATCTGACCCCTGCCTGTATGACACAGGCGTATTGCCAGGGTAGACTCAGCAGCTCCATTTCTAGATTGTCTGTGGCAGAAAAATCTTATTTTTTTTTCAGAAAGGCAAAATCTAGACCGTCTATAGCAAGCATGTGCCCAAGTTTTAAAAGCTGCTGCCAGCAGAAGAAAAGAAGCACTCATTTTTTTCAGATAACTCTTTCTGTCAGTTAATCATGACTGTTGGATAGCGAGCAGCAGAATTGAGGTTTCCACTGAAAAGGCAGATTCAATTTCAGAAGGATTTTTTTTAAAAAAACATGTAATTTTATAAATATATGAAGAACTAAAATTACATGGTTTTCTGACAAGACTTCAGGTGCTGAAGAAATAAAACTGAAAAGATACACTCTCTTTGAAACTTCTTAATTCCCTTTTTTCTTTTGGTCATTCATTCTTGTTTGTTTCTCCTGATTCCTTCATCATGGAGGTGGGTAGTAAAAAGGGTGAAAGTGTTAGGAACCTCCTCTTCTCTTTTTCCTGCACACATCCAATGTGATTTCCTTGCAATCTGTGTCATAGTTCTCCTTTCTCAGTTGCTGACAAGTCTAGACAGTGAGGGCAAGACATGCCACAGAGTTGCTGCTGCAAAGGATTTTCTCTATCTAATTTTCTGGTCCCTCCACAGTTCCTGAACGTTTTGGTCTTAGCTCCAGACTTGTTACATTGTATGTCATTATATGGGAACTATGAAACGCAATTAAATGTAAATATGATTTTTTTTTCCCATCCAGAATTTGCAACTGTACAAAGCATACACACTGTACGTATGGGAAAAATAAGAGCAGATCAAGACAAATAGTGCAAAATTACATTATTTTTCCTTCTTTCCTTCCTTGTGTTTCTCCACAGCCACTCCAGTGTCAGGAAACCATTTGGATCAGAAAATTATAGCTAGATAAACAACGACCTCCACTTCATAAGTATTTTGATACCCATAGGTACGGTGTCACACTCGGAGATTACATGATACCAACCATTCTTACAACATGGGTTTTTTTCAGCTTGTTATACATAGGCTTTGCTGGTAAGCATTCAGGCTTTCTGCCAGTAGAGACCAAATGAAGCGAAGTAGGATGCTTTATCTTAGATTAGGCTAGATTTAAACCACTCCCTTGCAACCCAGTGTCTTTAACTTGGACAATCTGGCTCATGAAGTTTAGTTCACACCGTGGTTTGCTAGACTCCACATGCAAGCAATGGAGAAAGAGGTGTCTATTTTAACAGTTTAACGGTGTATAATCCACCCTTCTGCCTTTCCATTGCCACCCATGAGCAAGAACAGAGGAATGGATCTATACTACTTATTAAACAGAAATTATAAAATTCAGGTATGAATAGAATGCAGGAAATATCATAAACTTAAGCTCCAGAAAGAGAAGTCTTGGGAAAAGAAAGGTTTTGGTTTTCTTTCTCAAAATTAGTCTTTACAGTGAAAAATTACATACTGATGTTATGTTGAATATGTTTTTATTCCCGAATTTGTCACAACACCACTACAAAAGGAGTGAGGTTCTGCAATAACTTTAATGGCATGCTGACTTTGTTGCTTAATTATGGCCTTCTTCATGTCAACAGTATTAAGTACACATTGCAGTGTCTCTCTGCTTCCTCCCAGGATGAGACCTGCAGCTACGTGACATTTAAGGTTGGAATATCATCATTGTTTTTGGATGAGGGGATGATGTGAGACCATAGGCGTGTTAGCCAAAAGCTTTTCATACTATAAATAGCAAGTATCAAGACATCTTGTACAGAAATATTGTCTGTATTGAGTATAAATAAGGACTTTGTTGAGGACTGACCTGGCAGATATACATCTGCTGTTGTAAGATGCATCTTGCATGGCCCCATGTTCCATTTATTTGAGGATGATCTGTAACAGTTTCCTCCTAGGACACATGTATACTGCAACAGCAGTAACAGCTATTAAGCAAAAGAAATTAAACTTGGAAGTCATCAAGGGGGAGACTCTTTTTTCTTTTGAGAAAAAATAAACAACCAACCTCATGGAAACACAGTAAAGCACCTTATAAGAGTAATCAATGAACTAAACTAAGCACACTCAATAATATAATCCTATTTCGATGATAGTAACTAAAAAAAAAAAGGAATCTTAACTTTCCGTATGAATATGCTATATATATATTTTTATCAGCTCATGTCCAATAACAAGACCCTAATAATCGGTTGAAAAGCAATCTATCACTATTTATAGTAAGAGCAGTTGCCGAGCAGGAGCTGATAGTCAGCCGCAGTCTTTGCTAAGTTGTACTATCATTATTCCCGCAGCTGCAGCGCAGGTGCAAAAAGACAACGAAGATCTCATTATTTTCCTATGCCACTCTCTTCCTCTAGGCCATGTCAAGTCTGCAAGGGGATTTTGAGTCCCACCAAACTGTTCCCTTGGAGGCAACATCATCACAGTGGGCTGTGGTGGCTGCATACCACAAGCCCTTCCACTGGAGCCTAGTTTCAGAAGAACACTTTAGAGTCAAAAACCACTGTGGTCTGTGGCAGGGACATGGGATTGATCCTAAATTTACCTGAATTGTAGTGGTGGGCTAGATCTACCCCTTAGGGTCAGGTTCCCAGCCTAACTGAGGTCTGTATTTCAGGCAGGCACCATGTGCCCACGCTCATCTGAAAGCAGATGGCACAGGAACAATTTGGTTGTTCCTGTAGGTTACTCCAATGCTCAGACAATAGCCAAGCAAACCACCAACAGCCTCAGCCCCCCATCACTATAATAACAGCTGTGGATTTAAGTTTATGGGGAAAAAAAGAAATAAAGGCAAACGCCCATAACTGGGTTCTTCTGGTTTCTGAGCCCTGAGGGTTGAATTCAATTAGAATATTCTGACTAGATCTACTTTTTTTTTTCTGGAACATGAAAAATTCCTCCCTCTCCACATCCCCAAAGTGCAACAATTACAATAAAATCAGGAGCTGATAATAACAACTGAGTCACATGCGCGCAAGCCAAGAAGCACACACATGCACACACAAAATAATAAGACTCTAAGAGGAATCCAGGTATTGTGAAAAAAAAGAAAGAGGCAGAGGTTTTGGGGTTGATTGTTGGTGGATGTTGGAGAAAAGGTTGCATAGGGCATTACGTTCTGATGTGAATCAACACATCTACCACTACAATATCTTGGTTCCATACTCAATGTAAACAGTTAAATGTATCTGAGGCTGATTTAAAGTGTGTAAATTAAACACTTAAAGTCAAACTGTGTGAATACTCCTGAGAAGAAACGGAGGGAAGTGACTTAAGATTGCTTATGTTTTCACTAGGGGACACTGAGCTCCTCATTTTGCCAGTAATTTATAAACATTACACAGATGATTTTATATTCTGGTAGTGAAATACCAACAAGGAGAGTTTAACAAAGGAAAAGGCAATATTAGGAGTCTAGAATCATGAGTCTGTCCCTTGCATATTTGACCTTCATGGATACAATACAATTTGTTTTGTTTTTTTAATTTGAAAGTATGACAAAGATCTTAGCTTACAAAATTAAGCACAAACACAAGTAATCTAAGAGGGTTTAGCTACCATTCAGGTATCATCTTTAGATGCTACAGGGCAGTCAGGGAGATGGCAACAGTGGTCACATTTCAAGGAGAATGATTTCTCCTGGGGAGACCCAGAGGTTCAGCGTTTCTCATTTCCCAATCAAACATCCTTTCTTTCATTCCTTCTGTCACACATGGCATTCAGACTATACCTGAAGTCAGCTGAAAACTTTGTTTTTTTCATGCGGTGTTTGAGCTATAAAACTTGTATTCAGCTGAATGAACCTCTAAGGTCATCAACACCTGTGTCTGTTTTTCTTGTCTTTTTCCTCTTTTGCAGTGAGTGGGAACACTTACCTCCAAGTTAACTTGCTGTAAGTTTATCGTGTTTTGTACTTAACACCCAGAACCTGCACTTTTTTGAAGCAAGAAGAAAGGCTTGATGGCTGCAATCCATTAACAGCCTCTCTGCACACTTTGCTCTCAACTTAATTGCTTTTAATAGAGACCTTATTTGGGATGAAACCATTGTTGCTGAGGACAGAGTATTGCTACATTAGCACAGATCACTTTGCCTGGTTTTCATACACATTAGTAAATTATGGAAGATCAAATACCTCATGGAGCTGACACATATGGAATTGATCCTGAAGCAACCTCATATTCACTGGTTTGGGTTCAAGATAGTATATTACACTATCACTTTTGAAAGGCAGTCCCAACAACAAACAAAAATGGTGCTTGAATGCTGAGTAATAAACAAGATTTGAGAAAGAAGTTAACTACTGTATTTGCAAATAAAGTGCAAACTCAGGCGGCTGACGTGCACACTTGCAGTTAAGGTGCTAATTGGGTGAAGTAGGAATATAAGCCCAGAACTGAAAGCTCAGAACTCTGGACAGGGTGTAATTGTATTTAAATAGATAACACGAAGTTACAAGGGGAAAAAAATTTAAAAAACCCCTGAACTTATTCATTCAATCCCACATAATTAAATCGAAAAATAGAATTTATAACATTCCGTGGTGTTATGTAAAAGCTATTAGAAGTTTTATTTAAAATTTAATGCTTTTAAAAATATTTCCTTGCATGTTCTACTTTATTTGTTACCTAAAAATTAGAGTTGATTTCTTCCCAGTTCCAAAAACCAATTATTATCCGTGGCATCTCTATGTCTAGCTACTGCTTTTACTGTAAGCATTACTGTTAATACTTATGTCTTAATAAAATTAAAAGTTTCATCAACAGTTTAAAAATCCATTTATAACTTGACTTGTAAAAGTGAAAAATAGAAAAAGCAAGCCTTATGACTTGCTGTGGGCCACACAAAGCAGGTGCTTCAGCAACATGTAGGCAGTTCTGCCAAAAATTAGAGATGATCATTCCCTGTCTCCAAAGATTAAGCACCTAATAATAAATATAATAAATACTTTAGATATCAGTGTGATGGACAAAAGAAAGATTTAATCATTGCGAGTTTGTTGCTGCCCAAGAATCAGTGATTTTGACTTGATTGCATTCAGTGTGAGTAAAAGGAGGAAAGGTTCAGGTAGTAACACGGCATATACATCATGCTTTCAAACTGGAAGTCTTATGGACAGAGAACATGTAAGGATATGTTGGAGAGGAATGTTTAGAATTAAAGGTGTGGATGGAAGTTAAGGGCTTTATATGACGAATTTATAAGACAGCCAAAAATCATGGTTACACAAGAAAAACAGGCAATGATATTTTTTGGCCGCTAAGTGGAGAAGTGAAGGCAGCATACGGAAATTTTAAAAAAAATAAATTAAAAATATGCTACAGTGGGATAACAAAGAAAATGGATTATAATAAATATGAAAGAGAATTTTTGTGTGGGTAACTGAAAAGTTTAAGACACCAGAAAGACATTCATGGTATCTTCAGAAATAAAGAAACAGAAACAAGGATTTAAAAATCATGGAGACCGGTACATAAATTAAAAAAAAATACACTGGGAACAAAACAAATCATACAGACATTGGGATTCTATTAACAAATAGTCATGATAAACCTAGAACAGGCAACTCAGAAACAGTCAAAATTATTTCTGTTCTCCAATTGGAAACAATAAGGACATTTTTATTGCATAAGAATATACTTTAATGAGGTTAATAAGTAATTTCCAGTCAATTAATAGACATTAAACAACATCTGCCAGTAGGTCCGAATAACTTTTACTCAAGAGTCCTAAAAGACTTGGCTGGGGAGAGCACTCATTCACTGATGTTAATTTTTAATAAACCTCGAAATAGCAGGGAAACGCCAGAAGACTGGGAGAACCTTGCTGCGCCAATATTCAGAAAGGGCAAGTGGTCCTGCCCAAGCAACTTGAGCCAGAGAGGAAAAAAGCTGCTTTGGGAATCAGTTGATTGGGAATTAAAGGACAGCTCGCAGGTGATTACGGGAAATGAATTTTGCCAAACAGACCTAACTTCTGAATAAAACTACTACTGTCACACTGAGTAAAACAAAAGCTACTGTCTCCTCACCAACCCCTAATTGAATACATGGTATATGGGTTCAGAATTGGCTAATGGGTGGTTCTAAAAATAGGAATGTGAAAATAGGGATTTTCTGCTGGGACCTGCAGGGAAGAGGGGCACTGCTAGTGCTTGTCAACGTTTTCATCGATGATTTGGTCGTGACTCTAAAGTCGCTGGCCATGTAATAAACACTGATGAGGACAATCAAATAAAGTGGTCTGCTTCACTTAATAAGTGGAGTCTGTTCTGACATTTCAATACAGATGTATGAAAGTTGCATGTAGAAAGCAAGCAGAGCCTGCAAAATAGGGGACTGCATCCTCGTCAGCAGCGACTGAGGAAAGCATCTCAGTGTCACATTAAATGCCAGCCTTGCTGTGGCAAGGAAAGGGTGGTGCTATCCATGCCGGTACGGCATCGTATAGGGTTTGTCTTTGCACTCTGCAATGGTAAAACCATCATCAAAACAGTTCAGGCGTGGTGACCTTTTAAAGAAGAAGTTGCAAAGTCAGAAAAAGAGTAGAAAAGGCCCCTCAAAATGATTCTTATATTGAAGGCAATGCGTTACAGTGAGAGGCTTAAAGACTCCATCTATTCAGTTTATCAAAATGCAGATTGAGAGGGAACTTGATTACAGTGTGTATGTACCTCCATGGGGAAAACAGACTGGGTGCTAAAGGGCTCTTTAATCCAGCAGAGAAAGGAATCGGAAGAACTAGTGGCTGGAAACCGAAGCCAAACAGATTCAAATGAGAAATTAGACAGAATCTTTTACCGGGGAGGCTGATCAATCACCAGACAAATTGCCAAAGGAGTCTGCAGGATCTCCATCTCCCAGATGAAGAAGAAAGATGTGTTTGGAAGATGTCTTTCGGGAGATATCCTTCGGCTAAACACAAGTAACAGTTCAGTCAAACAGCAGAGGTCCTTGAGCTCAGTGCAGGAGAGAACAGATGAAATGCAGTGGTCTGTGATGCTCAGAAAGTCGAACTGATATGATCTGATGAGTCGTGCTAGCCTTAAGCTTTGAGAATTTATGGGTCAATGTCATGGTTTGGGCCAGACTGGCCACTGAAACAAATGACAGATGCTCTCCCCCAACTCTCCCAGAAGGGAGAGGAGGAAGAGAGAGCAAAAGACTTATGAGTTTAGAAAAAAACTAAACTACATTAATGAAACATTAATAATAAAATAAAAAGAAAATAGTGAAATATATACAATATATACAAAACTGTATCAAGCTCCCAGAATGACAATCACGTCACTGGCAGGCACAGGGAAAGTCTCACACTGAACTTAGCAATGGACAGGAACTGGATTCTGGATCTGGATTCAGGATTGGGATCAAAGGTAGATGAACACACAGAGGAGTCCTTGGACAGGCACTGGACATTTAAGAAAGAGGGCTGACCCTTTGATCCCTCAGCTTCTGTACTGAGCATGAGGCAGATGGGATGGAATACGCTGTTGGTCAGTTTTGAGTCACCTGTCCTGTCCGCTCCTCCCTGCAGGTGGGACCCCACTGCGCTTTTCCGCTTCCTACCCTCCAACGGGGCACGTAACAAAGTTGGTTGGCCTTGGGTATTACAGCGATAAATATAAGCAAGAGCCTCTCCGCATACCATGCCTTGGCATAAATTAGAAACAATCAGGTTTTATCAGTCTCTGTGAGAGGATTGCGGTCTTAAAAATATGCCGTTAATTTCAGAGAGTTTAGTTAGTTAAAAGAAGCTTAGCTGCAAAGTAAGATTATTGAACAGAAACTTGGTTCTGTTTTACCTCAAACCAGGACAGTCAATAGTAATCGTAATCATAGTGGTAATGGCAATTGCAAATGCAATCACAATCACAACAGTAATATACTTTTTGAGTTTTACGTTGTACCTGAAATTTGAAGGGCCAAATCCTGATTAAAAGACGCAGCCCTGGAAACTAGACTATCCTACGGTGAAAAGAAGTAAGATTTTGGACGACAAAAATTCTCCCTATTTCTCTGAGGCCCTAAAGAGATATGGCTTCTGCTTCAGGACTGGGGCAAGGTGAGGAGGCACTTGATAGGTACATTTGTGTCACATAAGATGCCTTGCCATCTTATGGTGTGGTGCTGCCCCCATAATCCCTGGATGAGGACAACACCGACACTTGAGTCGTTTGTACTGCTTCTCACAGTTCTCTAAATATGCCGTTTCCATGGGGTCTCAGCACCTGCACCCATTGCAGATGGAGCCTTCTGCACCCTCAGAGGGGTGGGCAGAAGGGATTACTCAGAGATATGAGTCCATCACTTTCTGTCATCTGTGAAATACTTAATTGACTATGGCATTTCATCTCAAAAAAAAAAAAGGCTACTTGTAAAACATCTGTGGTCAGCCTTTAGATGAAAATTTCACAAAGATGTAAAGTACACCAATTGTAACCTTGTGTACATGTTTTTCTCCTTGACCTGCTCATCACCTTTTGTCTAACTAGCATCCACTGTCTATCAGCTTAAACATTTCTAAGTAAACTTTAATTCAACATATCCTGAAAACAACTCTCAGGAGATTAACATTTTTAAATTGCCATGCTTATGAATTTGAGTGCTCTTCTCCTGTAGTGGAACACTGATAAAAATCTACACCAGGGCCTTTGTGGGGAGAAGTTACCCCAAAGCTGCGGAGTGGACGTTGCATCACAGTGGAGTAAATCACAGTTTTACTCCTTTTCTTCCTTGGAGCACTATCTCTGGGGTGTGGGAGAGGGTCCACATTCTTGTTATCCCTACAGCGGTTTTTCTCACTTCCTAACAGGGAAGCAGAAACCCCAAAACTTCCTCCAGCATGCTTAGAACTAAAGCATCATCCAGGTCTTTGCTCATCTTAGAAGAATTTAGTTGCATATTTTCCTGATCGTTCTACAACTGTTCTAAAAATAGTAATTCATTGCACGTGGCTGTGACACAGTGCTGTAGATTTTGGCATTTCCAAATGCATATTCTTAGTAGTTGCATCCGCTATTTAAAGGACTGATCAACTCTTACTATCCACGTGTATTTACCTTTGCAAGAATAATTTTTTTGGCTGAGGTCTGAAAGAAGATATCTTATTAAAAAGAAAATATATTTTTTTTCTCATGGTTTAGATAAAAATTGACATGGTTAGTGTAAATTTTGTTATGTTGATTTAATTTTTGTGTGCCACACTTGAGGAAAAAGCCCCCGACTGTTCTGCGTTCTGTGTATTTTCATTTTTCAAAGGAGCAATATTTGTGTTGAACATTTTCATGTTTTGTTCTTTTTTAACATGCTTTTGTGTTCTTTTCCCCCCGGTGTCACTGTAAAAACAGCTACATAAAAAAAATTAAAATGTGAAAGAAAACTTATGAAAGCGAACTAGATAAAAATATGGTGAAAACTGGTTTTCACCAGCCTTCAAGGCATTAGGATTTTGATTCTTGTTCTCATATTAGTCTTGAGTTGTTGGCAATGTCATTGCTCCCAGAATTAGCTGCTGATGGTTCACCCCAATAGGATTAGTTGCATATTTAAAGTCAAGAAAGTGCAGAAGTGTTTGCAGAATTAGAGTCTTTAATAGGCAGCTATACACTTGCCTGCAAGCACGTGGGACGCATCATGAGTCATCAGCCCTCCAAGGGCAGGGTGGATCAGCTCTGTGGCCATTAACTGCAGAATGTGATCAGGCACCAAAATTGCAAATATCCTTTTCTCTTTGGTTTCTCCCCTGTTCCTCTCAGAAAAAGTGGGGCCTTGACATTGTGACACTTATTTAGTGCTCCAACCGTCTGTAGAAATTCTCAGAGGAGATTATGGGCAGTCTGGTTAATTCATTTTTTCAGTGCGACATCTTGGTGCATCGGCACAATTGCTTTGTAAAAGGAAGTTGCAAAAATGGACTTTTCTCCCAGGCAAGACGTGGAGGACATCAGCAGCACCAGCAGCATTTAGGAAATATGCAGTGTGAGCACGTAGAGCAGGAAGGCTAAATCTGAGAGTTTGCACTTTTGGGGAGGTAAATGTGCATGTGTGTGCATCTCTCCAGAAACACACATTTTTGTCAAGGATGCTAACTGGGTGCTGATGTTTTGTGAGGCTGATGCTCACTTTGTTATGAAGTAGAAGAGCTGCGCCAGCTGATCAACAAAAGTTCTTGTCCCTGTTTCTCTTGCATTTTTCATGACTGTGGATTTAACTCTTTTGCTTAAATTATGACATGAAACATCCTTCTTCGAGTTCCACGCCAAGCAACTCCTCCCCTGACCTCTAACTTCCCTTATGAAGTAACATATCCCCAAGATCAGTGCAACCTTAGTGAAGCACACTGAAAATATGAAAGCTTATGTATTTTATAAATCAGGCTTCACTGCCCCAACCTCCAGCAAACAGTTGCTTGTACATGTTTTCTGTTTGTAGGATTTCACACTTTTTTGCAATTAAAAGAAATCATCCAACGTACAGTTACTTTTTTGGTTAAATACACGCCATAGCTATACAGGATGACACATTATAGATGAGGTGATGGTACTTTGAGGGCCTTACATTTTGCACTGCCTAGCTCCTTGATACCATATGCCTGCAGTGACCTGATGCCGAACGCACCTAGCTGGCATTGGCATTTTACCTTCCACCTGTACAAAGGCAAGGAAAAGCCCTAACATACACAGCTCCCAGGTATGGCATTTGTTCCTAGCTGACCTTGCTCTCCTCCCTGGGCTGGGGCAGGGTCTGTCCTTAAATGAGAGGATCAATGGACTTCAGTGTGGTGGCACAGATATCTGCCAGTGGCTAATGAAATTAAAGGTGTCCGTCTGGACTCGGACTTAGCTCAGAATTTCCTTACTTTTATGGACTGACTGTTTGACAACGTAATTATATAAGTACATTTTCACTTCCAAATTGAGGACACAGATATAATCCTTGGCCATGTTACGTAAACCCACACAATTTCAATCTGTAGAAATGCAAACCCATTTTTATGTTTGAAAAAAAAGTCTTTACTTAATAAGCAATTTTATTTTACCCATGCCAAATATTCATTCCATATTTATAAAATAAGGACTCTGAAGACAGTCGTATTTTACTTCAGGTACAAAATGCAAATAATCATTCTTAACTTCTAGTTTTTTCAGGTTTTGAATAAATGCTGATGTTGCAACAGAACAAAAAGATGTTGGGTATTATTTTCTTCTGCTCCCGCTTTATGTTATATTTAGGGAATTCTTTGCCAGTATCATCCCTAAGTAATGGATTCTGGGCATGCATGCTATGGTATATTTTTTTAACACATAAAAGGAAATATCCCAGTCTTCAAATCCCACATATTGTAAGCTTTGAAAAATTATGAATGCTCTGTATGGGAGAACAATGTATGCACCCATTGAAAAACTTTCACTGCTGGTAAAAACTGAGCAAAAATTAACTTCACAACATGAAAGTGCAAAGCAAATTCAGGAAATTAAATCATTTGCATCAGCTCTGGCTATATCTGCTAAATATTTTTTAACCGTTCTAAGGAAGAAAAACAGACAGCAAACTCGCAATGAATAGAAACAATAATGGTCAGTAGCATGTGTAGACATTATTTGAATGGAAAGTAATTTATCACTTCTGAAATAAAAGCTGTTTATTCCTGTGTTTCACTGTCTGTAACAATCCTTACAATTTAGCTATGAAAAAGTGAGAAACTGTACCGGTATTAGCATATGAATACTTGACACATCAAATTGGCTGTACAATAACAGAAGGACATTTGCTATTGGTGTATGCACACAGACAAAGCAGCCATTTTGGGCGGGGGGGGGGGAGAAAAAAAAAAAAAAAAAATGAAATGGTGTGGGTGTTTAACCAGTTGTCTGTCTGTCTGGTTTCACACAGTGGCTTTGATGAGGACAGCCCAGCAGAGTGGCTGGAAATTCCTAAAAAAACCCCAACCTAACACGCAGGTTAAATGCTGGAACAAAGATCATACATGTTAAATTTGTGTTCAGATAGTAGCAGATGAGACGATGCAAGAAATGCAAGAAATTGGTCCAGAATAAGTGATTGTGTTTGTTTTTTACATGTGCACCCAGGGTGGGGGGAGTACAGACATGCGGAGGTTGTACAGAAACGAACCACTGCCTACGTACAGTTTTATTTCATAGCAACAACGTCGTGGGCTCTGGGTCAGATGTGTGAAACTATTTCTCAAAGAAGCTGCATACATAATTGAGGCCCTATGAAGGGTTCTCAGTTGAAGTTGCCAGGCTACATTCGTTTCAAAAGCAGAGCCATTTGTTACCAAATTTAAATTAACTCTCTCAGCACTGGATGCGTAGTTTAAAGCACAGCTTTGCAGAACGTACTTGCTGTCTGAGGAAGGAGGAACGGTGCCTGCTCACCGACAGTAATGTTATTTCATGAAGGATGGAAATCTTCATGTATTTACGTCTGCAAAGCAGTAATCTAAAAAGAAGGTTAATTTCCGAGGGGTATCTTTATGCTTTGTTCTCTCGTAGAAGCCACCGTGGTCTTTTTTCTCCTATTCTTTTCTTTCCCTTTAAAAAAAAAAGTCATGATTTCGACTTTAATTTGTGAATAAATTAGTAAATCCATATTTGCTGTTGCTTTTCTGCAAGCACACTGTGGCTGCCTTCACCAAATTATTTTCATTTTATTTTAAATGGGGTTTCGTTTAGACATACAGATTAGCAACTCAAGATACTTGTATTTTTCAGCCCCACATGGCCTACAACAGCTGGGTGTGATCCCATAGCCTTTACTTGCACTGGTAATCCTTACGGATGTAACTGCAATGTGACTTCTGTCACGTTCAAGAACTACTAATGAGAGAAAAAAATTGCACTAATTGTTATAATTTATTTCCTTGAGCATCACAGTGTGCCATGCACTTTCTGAGCGAGGAGTGACGTTCTTGCCCCAAGGAGCTCACATGGATGTTACAAGCAACACATAGGGCTTGATTATGCTGTCACTTGAGTAGCAAAGGGCAACTGATAAAAGCAAACACCCAAAATCACAAACATCCATTCACCACATTAATCTGCTTTCACTGGGCTTGTGTACTCCCTGTGCTCTCTTTCAGTAAATATTGTAGCAGCTGAATGCCAATGGCAAAATATTTGTGGAAAGCAAATTTCATATCCTGGAAAGAAGCCTGTTTGCTAGAAACTCTTGGTCCTCTTTCTTGATGGAGATGTTGGACACTCCAGAGCTCAGCAGGAACATATGTGTGTTTGAAGGTAAGGTGCTTTGGTCCAGATCCCTGAGGGTCATTCCCTAACCCACAATGAAATCAACCAACTTTGAAGGTAGATGCTTTGTTGGGTAGAAGCCAGAGTGATGTCTCCAAACTTTGCAGCCCTAGCTTCAAAAATAAAAAAACAGGTACAACAGTTTATGACTTCTCCAGTCAAGGCAACTGATGGGTTCAATGAAGGTTTTCAATATTGGTAGTGAAGTCAGAGTAGGAAAAAAAACCAACCCAAACCTACCTTGCAATCTGTTCGCAGATATGACAAGAGATGGAAAAATGGCTAAATTTAACAAATAAATTATTCATCATGAATTATTTGCTCTGTCTAGCCTTAAATTAGGTTTACTCAGGCTAATCAGCAAAGATATGCTGACAATTAAACCCAACAGAACATCCCAGTCATACACATAGCGTGTGTGTGCCTGAATGTGTCATCACACAGTGCTGGTGTTTTGAGCAAGAAAACAAAAATGTTCCTAGTTTGGTAAACTCTGTATAAAAGACGATGCTATTTTTCAGTACATTTTCTTTCAAAGTATTAAAGGTTTGTGGTTTTAGAGCTTTTAGACCTGAATTTTTTTGCTCAATTTTGTAATTTTTATTTTCATTTCTCCAATAAATTGGAGTCCCTAGCTAAGACTTACACTATTATGAAGCTTGATATACTATGCTAAATCAAGTGTTCTTAGCTATCTGTGTTTTTTCTTCTTGAAATGCAAGCTTAGGGCATTTAATCTACATCCCTTCATCAACATAAGAGGCTGATCTGTTAGAATCAAGTCAAGCCTGTTGTAGCTGTTGACAGATCTGTTGGTAGGACTGAATTTCATCATTGTAGTCTCCAGGTTGAGAGCAGACTTTGCTTCAGGAAAGATGACAAGAATACCGCTGAACACTGCGCTGCCACATTAAAATGAGTTTTTGCCATAAAAATGGACAAAATTCATTTTGTTATTCATATATGTAGAGATGTAACTCATTAGTTTAAGCGATTAGTAGGTGGCTACCCCAAGTTGCCACATTAGAGAATGATCCCTCATGTAATCTACAAATGTCTTCTGGAAAAGAAAGAGGTGAAGATAAACTGAATTAAAAAGCAAGGAGAGCAAAGTTACACAGCATAACACTTACTCTTTGGTTCTTCTAAAGGAAGATATACCACACATGTGTGCCCCCACACAGCCCTGGACATTATTCTAAAACTACAAACCATTTGCTTATTTAAAGCCCTGCGCAGCTAACTATGCTACAGAGCTAGTAAATCCTGCCGAGCACTCTTTGAGAATCTTGTTTATTTATTGGTGGAAGTGATGGACCATACTTGTGTATCCATGACAACACTGCAACATACCGGAGGAGGACTAGGTCTTTTCTTGCTCCTGCAGTATGAGATTAAAAGTAAGAGGCTAAATATTATTAAATAGCAGAACCTTTTCAAAAGATAAAACATAAAGTTTATGGGAGCATATGATAGTTGTTCATGGCAATATATTTGTGCTATTTCAATGCTTTCATTAGGTTCCTCCCTTGATTGTAAATAGTACTGAATGGTGAACATACCAGGAAAGACAAAACTTTGCAGTTCCTCCTGGAGTTCGTAATACAGGAAAGTGATTCAACAGCATCGAGCCTGAATTGTAAGAATATCCATTTTAAAGGGTATTAAATTGGATCACGCTGTAATTTTTATCTTTTCTTGAAAAGTGTTACAGGTTCTTTACTGTTTTTCATTCTCATGCCAAATGTTTTGATTAAGAATGTTATATGATCCAGTGGATTAGTAATGTAATTGCCTATTTATATTTATAAATCCATGCATTTTCTCGGTGCACTTGTGTTTGCTGTGTCATTGATATGTTAGACTGATGTGATTGAGATGCAAATTGTGTGTATGTGGTGGAATTTAAACATAAAATGAAAATTCAATTCTTTATAAGCCATTGTTTTTCTTACTGTTAGTCTTGATTATGTTACCATTGCCTTGACAAAGGTTTTGCACTTTTAAGGTTTAGAAAAGCACCTTGAAAAGTCAAATCAAATTAAGTCTGTGCAAGTAAAACTGTGCAATAAAGGACGAGCTTCTTAGCTAGCAGTAGGCTCCAGAAAAATATTTATCTTCCTCTAACATCTTAATAAATAACACAGTAGGCCAAATTCTACCATAGGTTTCTCAGCATTCATAGATTTAAATGACAAAAGATTTTAATTTAATGCATCAGGTGTCCTCCAAATATATTGTATTTTCCAGACAAGTTAGTATTTCACCTAATGTCTAAAGTACAAGGCTAGCATGTTGCCTATATTCTGATCACAGGATAAAGAAGGTTTTCTGTTTTAATATTAAGTGTGTTACTTGAATCTGACAGTTGGTTCATTAAAACTAGTGATGAAGTCTGGGAACAATCAGCAAGCCGTAGCTGAGACCAGCCCATCACTGTACATTAAAAAATGAGGATCAGGGTGTGGCAGCTCTGGAAATTATACAGAAAACACCCCTCGAACTGGATGGTGTAGCTTCTTACTCATTTTCAGAATAACAGCAAAAAAAAAAAATTTAAAAAAGGATAATAAGAAGAAATAATTTCTGTGCGTTTTTTTTTCTCACTTTCTATCCCATTCTCAACACACTATAATTGGTTATCTCTGCACAAATAAAACAACAGTTGCTTGTTAACCAGCTGCTTCTGCAGGTACCTGGTCCTCAGCTAGAAGAAACACACAGGTTTTGGCCTCCCGTTGACTGATTTTGATCATCACACTTCAGGGTGAGAGGCGATTGCTTACACACCTGTTGTTCAGGTGTGTGTCTATGTACCCTCATCAATGAAGCTGTGAATTTGGCAGGGAGGGATATAATTGTTCTTATTGCTGTCTGGGTTAGCATTTACTCAGTCTGTGAGGTCAGGAGGAGCCTTGTGCTAATGGCCCCCATCTCCGTAACAATAATTTGCCTTTTCAGCAGAGAAAGGAGTGGAAGATGAGTCTCCCACAGACTGGATAAATGCTATTCTCAGGCTAATGTAACTGTGTGGCATCTTCGGTGTTAGAAAAACAATATTTTTCAAGATTCCAGCTTTGTTATTGGTGCCAAATTTCCATCCAAACAATGGTGCAGAAAATCCTCTTTGCTATATCTTTCTTCTTTTTCAGGTCAGGCTCTGTAGACCATCACTGTTCTGACTCCTTCAAAATATCTCTGCGATGCTGGTGTGCAGAAATGTCAGAAAGAACTCCTAAAACCAAAGCAAAAATAAAGACCTGGTCAAAGCAGAGGTCTCTGTTTTCCCTATGACACAAGAGGGTAGGAATGAGATCGCCCCCCTTTGGGCAGCGTTGGTGACTCTGGTATTAGCATGTAAACATTTCATACAATAACACAAGTTTCACAAACAAGTAGTTTCACTAATCTCTGATGATGCAGTCTGACCTGCTGTAAGAACAACCTGGTGATACTGTTGGGATCTTTCCCTCCTTTATTTCTGACGAACCAGAATTTATCCAGGTGGAAGAAACTCTGTGTGATTTATTTGATTTTTACAGTTAGAGAGGAGTGTGTCTTTTTTGGGGACTGTGGGGAAGAAAGCTACACCTGTTGCCACTTAGAGGCAGGTATGGAATATTACAACCCGTGAGTGGTCTAACCAGAGACAATAATCATTTGTCTCACTCGCCACTTCCATCAAGTGGAGTTTGCTCAGATGCATAAAATGCAGACTAATCCTCCAAGCACAACGGTCATTTTGGATTTCCCGGCTCAACATGCAGAGATCAGTTTAAGCAGCTAGAAACGGCCCGAAGTGGGATGGCCAGGGTGATCATCAACTCTTGGAGGGTTTGCTTCCAGGTACCTTTCCACCTAACCTGAGAAAATGTGTCTTTTTGCTCCGGTGGCTCTGGGGTTCTGGTTAAACAAGAGTACAGATTGCATGCTTTTAATATTGCTGTCAGGTTGGAGGGAAGACAGCTGAGCAAGGCAGAGGCTGTTAACTAAACTGGCTGCAACTTTCCGACAAGTGGCTACGATGATATCTGCTTTCCCAGTTTTGGTTTCACTTTAATAAGCGCGTGTTGCTTTTTGTTATTTGGTACAGAGTGTGTAGTTCCAGCTCATTAGCGTTTTGTGGAATTGTTTCTCTCCTATAGCTGAGCTGGGATGTTTTAAAATCTTTTACGGCATGGATGAATTGCCCAGAATTCTTTTGCACACCCTGCAGGTGTATGTTTGATTATCAGCAATGTTTTTCTAAAAATTCTTAATTTTTCAGCTGCAAGAAGGGTTGATTTTACCAGCTATATTTATGCATCCTGAAATCAGATATCCTTAGTGTGTTTGCACAATGACAGTAAATGATAGCTGGTAAACACTTGTAAGCAGCAGTAGATTGAATTGAAAAAGCAGGTAGGAAATTAAAGGAGGAGTGAAATAAGTTACAAACTCAAATTTACAGTAGAGGTCTCAAAAATATCTTCTGAAAATTAAATATATTTTAAGAAAAAAATAACATAATATGGAATTTATATGAAATTTTAGACCAAACTCCTGAAAACAGGCATGTTGGCATTCATGACAAAGCAACAGTTCGGCTTTGCATCTGCTCTCCAGGTGAGACAGTACACGCAGGAAAGGACTGCGGAGTGCAAAATGCAGTTTCAGATTGCGGTTGTGAGCACCGCAGCCATGCACATCAGCCACTAACTCACGTGGACAGACATGTTAGCCTCAACCTTAATGTCCACATCTCCCATTACCTGTCTTTGCGTCACCAGTTGTTCTCAGTCTGCAGCACCACGCTGTCCTTGTGCCCAGGAAAGATACTTTCTCCGCGTGGTCCTGGGCACGCTTTGCCTGAACTGGACAGCTTTGTTTTTCAGGGTGCTACGATATTCCAGCAGTGCAGAGCCACTGGCTTCAAAGCAGTTCCCATGGTCTGCATCAAACGTCCAACAGGCATTCTATTGCAAATCAATTGTTTCATTATCCATTAGAAAAAAGAAAACACTTTATTGAAATAACGTATTGAGATTACACTAAAAAGTCAAATAAATACCTAAAGAATAAGGGACATCACACCCTTATTTGCAACATATTTCCACCTGTAGGTGCACATAAGCGTGGAGCAGTTTTAGGGATTATGATCTAAATGCAGGAATGGGGGAAAGTTCAGTTGTGTTCTGTACACAGAATACTGCAAATTTTCTTTGTGATTTCTAAAAGTGAGGCAGATCAGTGGGAGCAACAAGGATAAAGAAGTGGGAGATAAACCTTCATTTTTGATTAGTGGTGTGAAAAAAAGTTCAGAAAATAATAATTATGGAAAGAACTGGCATGGCCTACAGTTCTTCTCTCATCAAAAGCATTTTGCTGCTTGTTTCCTCAGGATGACAGCCACCAGGGTGGCTCAGCAATAATACTTTGCAAATAGTGGAATTTCCCACTCTTACCAGCTATGTTATGGTGACTTACAAAGGTTTCATTCAAATACATCCTATTGACAAGGTTCAGTGTGAGCATATGCAAAAAAATACTTAATAAACAAAAAATGTGGTAAGTGGTGTGTATTATTTTGTTTTATAACATCCCATTAGATAAATTATTTTAAAAGCCCTCAGCTGATATTATGTGTTCAAAAGGCAAGAGAACAAAACAAATTTATTCACCAGAGTCCAGATGTTAATTTAGCTGTTGTTTGTATGCACATCTGTAGCATTTACATGGCAAGAAAACATAAAATCATTTTAAAACTTGGCTTACTATTTGCAATTATGCAGTTGCAGATCTAGAACAAGTATAAAATCTCATATTAACAAGGAAATATGTAAAACAGTAATTTTCAGCTTACATTTTTTTTGTGGGATAATATTACCGAATCTGCTAGACAGAGTCAGTGATCCCTTTCCAAAATTGGAAGCAGTAGAAAGAGGATTTTGTTGAAGATGGCTCTGCTGTTGACATCATTGACTGGAAACATAAGTCACAAGGTGGTACCATGAATTGAGTTGCCATTATCAGCTCTGGGCACAAACCAGCCTGCTAGCAATAGGTAAATTGTAAAAAGATTTACAGATTCTGTTTGATTCAGATAAACATCCACAAACTTTTAGGGTGGAATTTTGGGATGGACGCATGAGGAGGCCAATGTATTTCAGCTGATGTGCAGGCTCCAGACTGTGGACTTGCAGGGGCTGAAAGAGGTTTCCAGGGCATCTAAAACCAACCAAAGATTGACTGAAGCTGTTGTTTTCACTATTAAAGGTTCCAATGTGCTTGGCCAAAGTATATCTCTTATATAAGGGTACTGAAAATGCAGTGTTATACGCATTTTGCACCATGTTAATCTGATAGCTATGTGGTTGACTATTGCAGAGGATAATCGTAGACAAACCTGGAAAGCAATGAGTTGGGGTTGTCCCGATTGACTAAACATCTTAGAAATGGAGGAGCTGATCGCAGCCGTAAACAGTGCTACTCAAAACAGATTGGGGCAGTATATCTGCTTCAGAAATGTGTTTGTTAGGTTGATCCAGTTTTTTGCTTTTCCAATTTTGAAAGACGCTGCAAATCCTTCACTACCTCTAAAGTTCACACGAGGTGAAATCTTATGCTTTTACCTGTGGTGACTTCATACCTTTAAGGTTTTGCCAAATTCTCCCTGTATTTATGTAAAAGTTGAAGGTTTTTGTTTAGAAGATGTTAGTACTTGCTGGAGACATATTTTAAGTATCTTGTAACAGTCTTAGAAACCCAAAATATGCATGGCCAAACTCAGTTTCATTGTAAAAAGCACATAACACCCTACAAAAGTTGATAAAATGGGATATCCAAGTGACTTGCACATAAAAAGAACCCCAAAAGTCAGTTTTCAGTCTTTCAAGAGGTTTCATAAGGACTCAATGTATCTGTATTTAAGCTCACATTGCTGTTGGTAAAATGTTAATTTTCCTTTTTCAAATGCTTGAATGTAAGCTATGCGCAATTCTAGTTTACATTGACAGTTTTTTCTTACAAATTTTTTCCAGAATTTCTGCTGTGTTCATGTTCTCTTTTTAGTTATGGCATACACAGAATTTCTGTAAGATAAGCAATTTTGAAATTCATAAGCAAATTTTTTTTCTTTTTTCAAGAGATAGATAGTTTAATTACACTAAGTCCCTTCCAACCTAAGCCATTCTATGATTCTCTGATATTCTGTAGGGACAGTTACGGGGAAGATTTCTATGTGCTTTGTTATATTTTTAATTTTGTTCATGATATTTATAGAAGAATTCACTGCAAAAGGATAAGGATGTGACTCAGTCAATTAGGATACAGAAAATTGTAATTTGCACATATTACTTGTGCCACTTAAAAGTGATAGGACAAAGCGAATTTGGTTGCTTAAAATTAGGCAGCTAAAACCATCTCAGATCATTTATAACCAGTCTAATTTTAAAATGAGCAAATTCCCCTCATTTCTATTAGGTTTGTAGAACATATCAATCAATTAGTATTGATGTTGTTTCACTGTGTGACCTATTTACTGCATCCTCATAAGAAAAATTTAGTCCTGACCTGTCCCTCTTGTGAGACTGCACGTGATCTCAATCAGTTTAATTAGTATGGACACTGTCACCAATAGGCCAACTCTAAAGTGTCTAATTGCTTTATCTGCAAGTTTTCCTAATGTTAGCCCAAGTCGTACTATTTTACAATAGCAAATCTGAAATACAGTAAATTATAAATCTTGCAGAATATATTCAACTCACTGATTAACCTCTAAAGAGTCAATATATCACCTGGGGACTGGGAAACCCAACATCACCCCTAGAAGAAGCTCAGTGAAGTAATTAATTATATTGGTATACACAAACATGCATGCACACTCCTGTTCTTACAGCTGTGACTTGGTCTAAGTTCAGTGGAGTTTTTCTTGATTTACCTCCCTCTAAAACAAGGTTTCATAGTTACACGACATGAAGATGTTGTTTGCATTAGTCTGAAAACAAATATTAGACTAAGCAAATGTGTAAAGTTTTGTCTCTCAGACTCACAGCGTGCAGGGTACTGCGCTCCCTGGGATGTCTTCATGTCCCACATTGGGTGCGTTGTCTTCTGCAGCATCAGATTCGAAACATTTCGCTGTAAGACACCACATGCTTCAGTAATCTGCACACTCGCTGGCTGTTTTTTCAAGGTCTATGAAATCAGTATGTCTGATGACCATGGTCTATTCAAGCAGCTCACATGATATGTCCATTCAAAGCTATTGTTTCGCTCTACACCTGCCCATAGAAGTAAATTACAGCTACTTTTTTTTCTATGCAGTGCTCTTAAATATAATTATCTCTCTTCATTTTTTATAGGGGAAATGGAGTTTAGAACTGACTCTCGACACTTGATGCATATTTGGCCGGAGGCCAAGGTGAATCAGAATGAGCATCCAGAAGAAAATGCAAAATACAAGAAAATAACAGCAACTTAATGTGATTTAATACCAATAAAGCGGTTAAGGTTAGTGGAAACAATCCCTGCTCTTTTCTTTTTCTAATAAATTAAAAACGATTTTATAATACGTTATAGCTGGTGCAGGTCCTTCCAACTAGGGCTATCCACCACAGCCTGGATGGAAACACTGCTTTTTCTCTGTATCATGGCAGCCAAACTGTTGAGGAAGGCTCGCGGCAGAGGATGGAAGGCAATGAAGATCTATATGCTCTGTTCAAGAGCCTGTTCCTGTCATTTTCTACAATTTCCTTTGTGTTCTTTTATTGAAGCAACAGGCACCAGTTCTTATTCTAACACACACTGCGATGCAGCCATCCTGTCCATCCACACCTCTACAGAGGTTTTGGGTCCCCGGATGCAAAGCTTGACCTTCACCCATGCCTAGCAGAACTGAGGTTGCAAATTGCCTTCCTACACCATGTATGGAGAGACCCCAGTGGTACCCCACCTTTGCCTTCCTCTCCTCTCCTCACGTTTGGGTGTTTCATAGCACAGAGTCACAGGAGCTGAGGTTTGACCTCACGTCTGACATAAATTGCATCGCCTGAACCTTCCCTTCTTCCTCACCCACTGCCTGACCCGCGTCCACTCCCTTCCCAGCCCAGCAAATCTGAACTATTTTATGCAGAATACAGATGTTGTATTCTGTTTATTATTGTATTATTATGTGTATTATGTATTATTACAGATGTCTGTAATACAGAATACAGACCCCCCTGAGGGAGTCTCCCACCCTGGAGCATCGGGTGGTTAGGCCACATCCTGAGAGGCTGCAGGAAGGAATAAAGCTCAGTGAGCTGAGGGTGTGACATGTGTGTTTCTTATACTCCGGTTGAGTTACCAGGGAAAACATATCAAAGAACAGGTGGGAGGCACCTCTGACTCCACCACTGGTTTTTGTCATGTCCAGTCTAGTAGATGTTTTCTTGAAGATCTTGTGAGATGGGCAAACATGAGAAGGCCCAAGAGGCTGCAGATCATAGAATCATAGTTTGGTTTCGAAGGGACCTTTAAAGGCTGTCCAGTCCAACCCCCCTGCCATGAGCAGGGACATCTTCAACTAGATCAGGGTGTTCAGAGCCTCGTCCAACCTGACTGTGAATGTTTCCAGGGATGGGCCATCCACCACCTCTCTGGGCAACCTGGGCCAGAGTTTCACCACACTCAGCCTAAAAAAAAATTCTTCCTTATGTCTAATCTGAATCTACATTTTTTTAGTTTAAAGCCATTACCCCTTGTCCTATTGCTACAGGCCCTACTAAAAAGTCTCTCCCCACCTTCCTTATAAGCCCCCTTTTAGTAGTAAGAGATATGAAGGAGACCCTTGGCTGTGCTGCAATATACTCTGTTGAGAACAGGCATGGTAAGTACCTACGGGGTTCGATGGGAGGCACCAAATTTGAACTGTTCTCCTGCTTGTGTATTTTAAAAGACATCTTACTTAATGCGTTTCTCAATTAGTTGCCTTGGAAGTAATGACATCAGTGCTGCTATAATATCAACGCTGTGAAGAACATTTGACTACAATTTACTGTATCTTTAAATCGAGAATAAAATTTAAAGAATTATTTATATTGAGTTAACAAAATGATCCCAAAAAGATACTTAAGCTTCCATTTAGCTCATCTGATGTTTAGAATAAGATGGCAGGCATTTCTGTTCACACATCTGCTGCTTGATCTTATCACCATCATCATCATCATCATTGTCTCACATGAACATAATTACTTTTTATGTAATGCATAAATTTAAATACAATCTGTAATAACATTTTAACAACTGCTGTGAAGTAAATGCTTACTTTCCATAGCCTGCTTCAAATGATGTTAGCATCACTTAAGCATGTGTAAGGATGGGAACTGTTATTTTACAGAAGACATGTATTAGAAAGTGAAAACCCAAAGAAAATTTTTGTCAATTTGCTGTAGAATTAAACTCAAAACCCATCAGGCTTCAGCTGGCTTTATGTTCTGTAATGAGCAAGGAGGTTAGGCTGGACTTGCTGACATTTGCAGATACCCAGCTTCATTGATTTCTTGTTTCAGGTGAAAATCACACAAAGCTGGTGACTCCTGGCTCAAGATAAAAGTTTTGGCTCGATCCTGTTGTCAAGCTTTTTCACTGAAAGTGTAAAAATGTAAAGATGGAAAATGGTGTGTCAGAAACCTGAATAAATCAAGAAGTTATGCAGACCAGTCCTTCCAAAAATCAAGCCTGCTGCAAATGGGGCTGACGAGTATCTGGAGCAATGCAGTGTATGAAAGAGGCATTTCAGATGGAGCTCCCCAAGGCAGATGTTTGCAACCACAATTTAGTAAAACTAATCACCAGTTCTAATGTGACAAGTGAAAGATAGCTCTCTGTAACATGTCTAACTATGAATTCCCCCCATTCAGAGGCGTCTTCTTAAGAAGCACCACAGTGTGTGAAACAATGCTGTCACTCGTAGGTTGGAGGCACCTCACACCGTTTGCAGCAGTGCAGCCTTTCCATACTCCTGTGCTACGGGGAACCAGGGAAAACATGTTCTGCAGTGGAAGAACTACATACTGCCATCTAACTGAGACCAACTGGTCGATACCTAGACAAACCCTGCACCAAGAGTCTGCTCTTCACTGGAGCTGTGTGAAGCTACTGGAAAAGCCATCTGGTTTTGGAACTGTGCATTTAATTTTCTTTCCCTGCTAAAGCAAAATAGCAGTAGACGCTTAGGATAGGATAAACTTGCATCACAGCTGTGGAAGGTTGGAAGGAAGAACATTTTCCATTAAAATCCTGCTGGTAGGGAAGTGGAGCTCTTTGCTTCCCAATCTTAATGGGAGGTTAGAAATCATCATATCATGGGGCTATCGACATGGTGTGAAATGATGGAAGATCAAGCAAGAACATGTCCTGATTTCACTTTCACTGTCTGGCTTAGAGGAATGTTCCTCTTGCCTCCTTCTCCTGTGGGACTGATGGGTGTGATGTACCATGTTGGGCAGACAGGAAAGACCAGCCCTGTAAGGAAGTCAGAAAACTCTCAGTGCAGTTCCCAGGAGAACCCATTGTTAACTGTACTTGAAGAGAACTGCAATTATCCCCTTGAACCTTCAGTGGGCACTTCCAGATATGTCAGTTAAGGAGCTTTCACTAATACTGAGGTATCCCTTCTCCATGAAGCAGCCTCCAGAGAAAAACATCTCCTTAAGGCTACGAGTTGTGCTGCCTGCCCTCCTGGCTGCTGGCTGCCTGCTGCTAAAGAGGTGCTAAGAAAATTTAAATTGGTGTACTTGATCTGTGCTGAAAATTGCATGATGTCCCACCACCGCTGTGAAAGAGGCTAGTAGTTCTGCAAAAGCTACTACATCATTTCATGGAGACATTTCCCATTGCTGAAATGTGTTTGAATTAAATTAATTTCAAATAAAAAATTAACTGGAGAATTTAATGTATGGCACCAGGGTCAAAGTTTGCATTCTGAATTCTTTTCTTTTTGCATTTAAAAAAAAACATGAATGAAAACGTAGTTCAATTCCAGTCTCTTCTGTGTCTCTTTTTGTTAAGTATCTATATAAAAGACTAGCTATGAAAATGTTAATGTGATTATCACCACCATCAGAAAATATTTTCCACATTTTAAATTCTTTTTTGCTTACCTCTCTTAATATATGAAGTGGAAAGCGAGTGCAAAAAGGTAAAACCTTAGTCATTAATTGCTTTGTTTGACCTCTGTGGAGAGAAGCAGTTCACTTTATGGTATTTATCTTGTAATAAAGAGTTAATGATAACTTTGTTTTGCCGCGTTTTGTTATGTTTTGTCTTGCTTTGCTTTGCAGATGAGATAGCTGTATCCATAAAAGCAATTAAGATGGATTACTGGGAAATACAACTACAGTTTGGAATGCTTTGGAAACAAAATATTTAGCAAGAAAAAGAAAACTTGGTCTTTATCTGCACCACAGAATATTTTGAAGGCAGTAATTATTAATAAACTGTACAGTGAGATGTGGCCCTAATGGACAAATAAGTTAATGACATTGTTTCATTCTAAACATATATGAACTTCAGAAACAGGCTAATTTACAGCCAGTTGTGATTTTTGAACAGGGGGAAGCTATGATCAGTACCTAGAGCATGATTTTCCTATTTTATAATATTTATAAAGTATGTCTTAGAATTAAAAACCAGTTTGTTTCTATGAAATGTGGTTATGAATATGTCAATCTTTAAAGGTTTCTTAGAGAATTATCTACCTTCATCTTCTCCATGAAATTATTGTTTTTCCAAAACTTCTTGTGTTATCCCTGTATTTTTTATGCTCAGCAATAACATTATAACTTTGTATTTAACAAAAGGTAAAATACAATGAAAAAACCCCTTAAAACAGTTTCAACTCACTTCTACTCTTATTGCTATTTTACATTAATTTTAAGTATAGAGTTTAGCTTTTTAGAAATCTTGTAGATCCTTTGCAGACAAAATATTTCTTGAAATTGCATGAAACGAAGATTATAAAACTGAGCCGTGAGTTTAGCTCTGTGCATGTGTGTAACACAGCCCCCGATCATTTTTCATGCCATGTCCCACTGGCTGTTCAGAACACTTTTTCCACCAATACAACTTAATTTTTGATGTAATTAATGTATAAGTCTTTCCCAATCTCTGTGATAAAATAAACAGCTCATATTGCTTAAACATAACTCTTCGGTTGGACTCCTAATTAAAATCTTTATAGTCTTTTAAATTGCCATTTCTAGGCCTTTCAGGAAGTTGAGCTGATGAAAAGGGTCCTCTTTTTGATCTTGATATATTTCAATCTGGGTATTATGGTGATGGGTAAAGTCTAAGGTTCTGTGCAGCACCATCCTGCAGTGAAAGAAGAATTAAAAATAGCACAGCACTACTTAATTTTAAATGAAGGTTTTTTTAAATATTTGGGACCCCACAATATCTGACCACAAAATCTTCATCACTGTTTTTTAGGACAAATGGCTTTGAGAGATGTGAATTTTTTTCTGTGTATCACAACTGGTTTGGAAAGAATGTTCAAACCTGCCAAACCTGCATGGTGGCAATGGGGAGGTACAAGGTGCCTTTGGCATCACTTCTTCGCAGCCAGGGCAGAGCTAAACTCTGCTCAGTGCTCATTTCAGAGAAAAGTGAAGCAGCGTGGACTTTCAGTGGGTATCGGTCCTGACAGCCTTGCTTTCTTACCCTTAAATTAATGAGTGGAATTAACGGTTGGTGCACTGAGCAAGGTGCGTTTTGCTGCAGGTCCAGCCACGTTTCCATGCAAGGAACTGTCGAGGATATCAGACAAACTGCAGGTCACAGTCAGGAAAAGGGGGAAATCTGCCCATGGATAACCATGATACTCCCCACTGACTCCAAGTCTTTCCACTGCCCTCTAAACACTCCAGCTAATGCCAACACAGCGCTGGGTGAGGAATAAACCATGCTGGCTAAAGGGCTGCCGAGTCTTGCTTCCACTTTAGAAGAGAGAAAAACAAGGACCAAACCATGACTCTAATATATATCACCTCTTCAGTGCATCTTTCATGGGAGCTCATTTAACCCTGCTTGCTTAGGAATAATTCATGGGGTAAGTGAATCTGGCTCCAGATTTGTAATGGATTTTGTGCAACGGAAAGCAAAAATGCAAAGAGCACAGATTTGGACCTTAAGTGTATGTATACAGTAGAGTATTTGAGGGCAAAATTAGTCCAGCTTTATTTAACAGAAAGCCAGAAGATATACGTATAAGGATCTACAACACTGATCACCAGCCTACGAGGAAGATGAAGGCAACACCACCAATATCAAGCAATATGCGATCATTTAGCTGTAGAACTCACTTCTATTTCATGCCACTCCACCCTATGAGTCAGCCCAAAACCACTCATTTTTTTATTTCCCTTTCCACTGTTCTTTTCATCTCTGTGCCGATGGATTGAAGAGTTAATAAAATTTCACTGCTAGAAGAGGTCATTTTGCAACTAAACACAGCAATTCAAAGTGGGAAATGGGATGAGCACCAAGGAGATGTTTAACGACCTGGCATACTGGATGTACTCTCTGAAGAATATTTGCAGTATTGTTTGATTGCTTTAGAGCATCCAGGAAACAATAAACCCGACACAGAACGAGCGTTGACACTCACAATTGCATTCAGCTCAAACTTCGCCATTCCACTTGGAATTACAAATAAATTTGATACTGAATTACCTAATATCATGGAAATGTTCCTGTGTATTTTGCATAGCAAAATGCTCAAAAAAAGGGTGCTTTCTTCAGCCTAAACATTAAGAAGGTAAGACTTGAATCTGCTTATTTGTATTAAAACAATTGCAGGCTTCACCAGTCTTAAGACTGGTGAACAAGTTGGGTTTAAACAGTATGGAGCTACAATTTAAGCACATCTTACACCAGTTAGATCTTTACATTTTTGTTTTCTGACAGCAATTGTAGAAAAGTATACTTAAAAACTGTCAATATTACATGTATTGATTTTATTTAAAAGAAGCATGCTGGTGTAACTGGCTTTGCATGTCAATGTGCAGACCCCAGTGCCTACCACTCAAGGACAGTGTTCATCTCAGCTTCTAAATCTCAGCATGCAATATACAGAATTCAATCTGTGGCTTGATTATTCTCGGAAGACTGAGAAATCATAGATATCTAACTGCATTGGAATGGACTGTGCTGCTGAAAGGAGTGTGGTTCTGTGCTGATCTTGTCATCAATCCTAAGTAGCAGTGGAAAAAGCAACGAGTAGATGCTAGTTCTTTTCGGGTTTTTATTTAATATCTCAAATGAATATAATTCTTTAATTGTTTCTTCATTTCCCACCACACTAATAAAAAAAAATACAAATTATAAGCTCTGTTTTATCTACATGCCTCATGGTGCTGCAAGGATGCTATACCTTGAATTCAACATACGGGAAATTCTGTGGGATGAGTAATAGAGGGAGGCAAATTCATTAGAGGGAAAAAAAGCAGAAGAATGAACAAGCTTTGAAAAGGACTATTAAAATAGTAGCTTATGTGATTTTTCCCACCTGTGTTTCTCTTGATCAGTTTTTGGTTCTGAAAGCTGAAGAGGTCTCTGTGCAACTCAGTTTTGTCTCCTGCTTGATGCTGTGATGAGACCACAGTGTCTGCAGTACTTTGAAGGTTTTGTTAGAGAAACGTCAAATGTTGCTATTTGAACTGGATAGGAGTCACCAACTCCTTGACACCTCCAAGACCACAGATAAATTGTTTCAGCCAGCTGTCAGGTACCTCAAGGTGAATTTCATCAACCTTGGTGACTTATAAACAAGTAACTTAACCTAAATCCTCCCTAGCCTGCTCCCTACAGTAGCTGGAATTTTTCCCTTTCAACATGACTGCTGGCCATGACAACTGATTTCAGCCAAGTAACAACTGAAAAAAAAAACCAAAAACAAATGAAATTCTTTTCCTGGAGTGTCATTAGTATATCTTTCTTTTCCCTGAGCAGTGAATCAACTCTTCCCTTTGTTTTCTGCCTCACTGCTACTGTACTTACAGAACACTTTTCAGATACCTTTTATGTCCCTGGTGACATCTGAACTCACTTTGTGCCTTAAGGACATGACAACAGTCTTCCACTGAGTCATACTGAAGGTCCATGCAGCCTTTTATCCTGTCTCCAACCAAGCTCAATAGCAGGTATTTAGGAAATAGCATAAGAGTCAGGCAAGTGTGTATTAATTTTTTATCAGCTCCTGGTGGTTGAGAAAATGTCCTGGTTTGAGGTAAGATGGGACTAATCCTGACCAAGAGGTTGCATCCTTGCATATAGTAGCCCTGGGTGGATCTTTTCTTTTTTTTTTTTTTTTTTTTCCCCAATGAATTTTCTCCTAAATTTAAAGGCATTTTTCCTACTCCTCAGCAGGAAGGTTCATAGCAAAACTGCACCCTGTCAGAAATAACCTCCATCAGTCTTTGATGAACCTACCACCCATGAACCTATCCCATGTATTGTAACTAATTTATCTTTCTGGTCCTTGATTCACCCATGTTTTTTCAATTTGCACTTCTCCGGGATGTGCCAGCTCTTATGCCTTCTTTATGCTTCTGTGTAGCAGAGTTAACCAAACTGAAACTCCCTTTGGGATGTTGACACCATTAGGCTTCATGTGCTCTCTTTTGAAAAGGTTTGGGTCTGATGAGGCAACATCTTCCACCTCTCCTTCCTCTTCTTCCAAAACCCTGAGTGAGAAAGGAAAGTTGGGAAAATTAACAGTATTTATAATTGTCGTTCAGCACTGAAACAATAACTTTAATTTGCCTTTGACCGCTACCTCCATGTAGAGTAGATATCACCTCTTTTGCCACCAGAATGAGAGTTTTTTGCAGTCAGCCTGCATTTTGTAAATCACTGCTGAAGCCACACAACGAAAGAACACCTCATGCGAGAGATGGCAGTGAGTTCAGAACAGAGATACCTTGAATAAACTTAAAGATGCCAGCTCAGGGTTTGACACCAATGAGGTCAACACAGATTAATTTACCCAACAAAGAAAGAAATTATTCCATATTTAGCTCCATGATGCCACAAGAAGATACCTGTAAGCAGCAAGCCAGTAGTGTAATGCCAGCTCGCTGAGCAGGGCCTGAAGTGAAGGTGTGTTTGGGGAATCAGTCCCAGCTGTAGCCATCAGCCTGAGCATAGGGCTTTCATAGGGGACATTTACAGATGGACAGAGATGGTCTCCAGTCCCAGGATTTCCTTGAACACCCAGTAAACAAAAAAAAAAAAAAAAATGATCAGTATCATCCTACAACTGATGCTACATCCTCACCAGAAATAAGCAAGCAAATCCCAAAACAACATGTCCTTTCTTCGTTGATCCAAATCATGTATTCTTCGCATAAAAGTTTCCTTTTTATTATTCATTCCAGTTGAATGGACTGCTTTCCTGAACACAGAAATGTCTTCAAGTGGATAAAAGCCACTTAGCTACATACCATGTACTTTGGAAGGGAAAATGAAGAAAATTCCTGGAATATTTTACAGGCAGAGGTTGTGCTTCTATAGTTACCATTTTATGGATGATAGTTATCTGCTTGGTTTTGCATTATGTCCCCAGACATCCCTCTGTGTGTGTGCACATGTAGGTGTTAATAAATAGTAAATTTGTACACGAGTGCACACGTGCCAGCAAAAGAATGTGTGTATAATTACATATGTGCTTATGTTATATCAACTCAGGTTTTCAGAACTGGAAATAAAGAACCTTTTTTAATTGCAGCCAGTGCAATGTCCCCTCGCTTGCACACGCAGTTTTGCAGACATAGATGATGGAGTTTAGACCTTTAAACTGGGATTAATCTCTACTAATTGGGGTTACATAACAGTTAGGTAAACTCCAGAAATTTTACCTAATTTCTCCAGAAATTTTACCTAATTTCTCCAGAAATCAGAGTTCAAAGAGGCGGGATCATCAAATTGTGCCAGGGGAGGTTTAGATTGGATATTGGGAAAAATTTCTTTACCAAAAGGGTTACCAAACATCAGAACAGGCTGCCCAGGGAAGTGGTGGAGTCGCAATCCCTGGAGGTGTTTAAAAGATGGTTAGATGTAGTGCTGAGGGACATGGTTTCATGGTGGTTTTGGCAGTGCTAGGTTGATGGTTGGAGTCGATGATCTTAAAGGTCTCTTCCAACCCAGGCGATTCTATGATTCTATGATTTGTCATCTGGATGCTACACAAGCACCTTAACAGCTTGCTTAAATTGGATGTCTCACTTCAAAATAGTTAAAGTTAGAGGAAACAAACCTTTTTGCCAGCTACTTGATTGGTGTTAGACAGCTCAGGAAGACTCTGAGTATGCAAATAACTGGACAGAAAATAAATGAGAAAGCAGGGTAATATCACTTGTGTTCTGGCAAAAACATATTAGAGAACTGAAGAATCCAGGCAGCCTACTTTAACATGCATGTGTTGCAAAGTTGCACACAGTACATGTTTTCAAAATCATAGAATCATAGAATGGTTTGGGTTGGAAGGCACCTTAAAGACCTTCTAGTCCAACCCCCCTGCCCTGGGCAGGGACACCTTCCACTAGCCAGGTTGCTCCAAGCCCCGTCCAACCTGGCCTTGAACACCTCCAGGGATGGGGCAGCCACAGCTTCTCTGGGCAGCCTGGGCCAGGGGCTCACCACCCTCACACCAAAGAATTTCTTCCTAATAGCTAATCTAAATCTACCCTCTTTCAGTTTAAAACCGTTCCCCCTCGTCCTATCACTCCACTCCCTGACCAAGAGTCCCTCCACAGCTTTCCTTTAGCCCCTTCAGGTACTGGAAAATTCTGCATTCAATACCAGCTTTCCTTTACATGCATCTATTGCCACGGCCATATTCAGGCAAGAGCAAAGAGGTTTGCAAGTAAAAATGCTGCTGTTGGTTTTAATGGGCATAAACACCAAAACATTAACCCACACAAATAAATGGAATTGTTAAAATGTACCCATTGTTGTTTGGCATCTTCAGACTGACAGTTTTTATGAAGGAACTAGGAAAAGTGTGGAGCTAGTAAAACCTTGTAGAATATTTTCCTCCAATGAGACCTACTTTATTAACAAAATATTTGAATATTCTTATTTTAAATAAATGGTATTGCTAATACTCCTCAACATATTAAAAACACACATTAGATGATGGAGAAATAATTAACATGTGCAACTCAAAGAAATAAGCACCCCTCTCAACACTCTGTTAGTTCAATTTTGATGATGTCCAAAAACACATGATATTTTATCTAATGCTTTGACACAGTCTCAGATGATTGAATCAAGAGAACATCCCAAGTCTTCTTTTCCAAATGGTAGGAAAGCAAATGTTAACCTGCTGTGAGAAGAACTAGCCCTGCACATCAACAACATGACCCTTTGTTATATTCATCAAGAAAGCTTCAATTCCAAAGCTGTTGATCCAGCTCTTTTTATAAACACTCCATATACAACACAAAACAAAAATAACTAGGCCATTACCTCAATCATCTATGAACTTTTTAAGAGACAGATTATTTAAAGTATCTCACCCATGGAAGAGAATTCTGTATTTACAATCACTTATATTGCTACATAGAAATTAACAAAAGATTTCTTCTTTATCTAGGTATTTAGACCCTTAATGGCTTCAGGAGGTTTAGCTCAAATAGGAGGGAAGAATGGAATTTTGTCTGGTTTGTTGACAGTCATTTCTGAAAGTTAAGGAGTGAAACAACGCGCAAATCTGATTTGCACAAAACAGCAGAATTACAGCTTTGTTCATCTTTGGAAATTATTGCCTGAGCGATGCTGCACATGTCTATGTAACTGAAGACACTTTCCATGGCCTTTTCAAAAATATAACATAAAAGACAGTGGGAGATAAAAATGCTCATTTCAGACAGAGCTGTGTATATAACTATCTTCAATCTTTATGAGAATATTCATTGTTATTTGTAGGGTTTATCCTGAAAAGCATCATTTGAGCCTTTTTTTTTTTCCTGATGGAAACAAGCAAATGAGAAACATTTTAGCTGTACATGCTCTATCTCCCACTCCATTGTGGAGAGTGGCTGAAAGAATCACGAACACGTAAAACAGCTGTGCCCTATTAGCAATCTGTCAGATGGGTGCAAGCAATATATTACCAGTTGCTTTGAACAAATGCCCACACCCTCAATTCTTCACAGCAGAGTCTTGCATGCCCATTTTATGAGCAGATGTGTTATTGTAATCACACACAATGCAGCCATTCAAGAGAAAAAAAAAAAAACAACACAAACCCCCCCAAAAAACTCCCACCAAAACAACAAACCAGAAAGATCATCTCTTTAGTTGGAGTGGACTAGCAAAATACGCTTCCTTAATATAATGAAAATGTTTTTATGTGGATCTAAGGAAGCATTTGAGGAGGGATGTCTTTCCAGGGTGACTTGCCCAGGCACAGTGGCAGGAGAGACACTTAATTTTGGAGACGGCAAATTGCAGTCTGGAGATCCTTGTTTTCTTCTGCTGACTGTGACGGTGTCCGTTCTGGATTTAAGCTGGAGCTCAGGGAGGTGAACCCACTTTAGACTCATTTGCAACCATGCCAGGGAGTCAGGTACAGTCAGTCACCCACGACAGGCTCCTCGGCAGCACCAGACATCTGCAGCGAGGGAGGAGACGGTCACTCCAGGCTGCCTTCGCCATAAACAGGCACTTTCAGAGCGTGATTCATATGGCCCATTTTAGATGCCTGTTTTTGCATGAGAAGAATTATTGCTGAGAGTTATCCCTAAGTTTGGTCAAATAGTCCCCACCCCTGGTTTCCCTTTGGCCAAGTGACACCTGATGGGTTGCAAATTTAAGAGCCATCTATAAAGTCCCACATTTGACAATATGATTACATGTTTTGTACTTAAAAGGATTGTGAGTTGCACACCAGTTGTGGTTCAAGCTCTGATCCTGGTAGTCTTACCTGCAGATTCCAGTGGAGCTCTTGCACTGAAATCCTAGCTCTCCTCCCCTAAAGTAATTCAGGACTTGAATGCCTTTAAACCGGCTGGAGATAGCAACCTCCACAATAGTATCAGTCAAATGCTCTCGTGGCATTTATGATGGAGAACGTGACTATCAATCACTGTTACTAACGCACATTAAAAATTATGTATATAGATACACGATGGACAATTTCATGTATCTATTCTGCTTTTATGCTGAACGATAATATTTCATAACAGGAGAGGAAAAAGTGTGGGGATTACCTGTTGATTCTCAAGTACTCATACACTGCCCATCAGTGTTACAATAATCCTTAAAAACAGCTAAGTATTCAAAACTGGGCAATGAATTAATTAATTAACTGCAAACTTTATTTTGTTGATGTTTGCAGACTTTTGTTTTGTTTTCTTTCTCTGGTCCATTTGTGTTTCACATGAGAGACTTATTTTCCCGTGTTCTCTGACAACACAGGAAATATATTTATATAAATGAAAAAAGCTCGTTCAGTCAATGGCATTTCAAACACAGAAGCAGAGGCTGTACTTTGGAGCTGTACATAAACATAATTTCAAGAAGTAACAATGAACTAAACCATATTTACACAAGCATTTGTAATAACAGCTTACAAGCTTCACAGAACGTTTTATTCCTATTAGCTCAATTGCACAATTGATTTGTCACTTGGTATCTTACCCAACCTAAATCTTCCTGCTGGATGGGAAATCTAGTCCATTTTGCCATCATCCTTCACACTGAGCACACATCCCCTGCTGCTGTACTGGGAGAGAAGTAAAATCTAAGGATTCTTTAAAACACTTCATTATTTTTTAATTCTACACTGCAGCACTTTAAAATTAAAATGAAAAGCCTGGCACCTTATATTACTTGATGAGCTTTACAGAAATTGTCATAATTGTGTGGGGTTTTTTTAATGACTGCTTCTTGTAAAATACCTTTGGTAGTGCAAGATAAAAGCAAAGCAGAGATGTCTGCTACAAGATGATAATTCAGGTAAACACACTCAATGGTAAAAATGCAAGTGTTGAAACGTGACTGACTTTGCTTCTATTTAATGTTTATTTTCCCTGCCAAAACAACAAAAGGTTCAAACTAATTCCAGACCTGCTATAAAATAAATCGAAACTACTATAAGTCAACTTGTTTCCATTTTTTTTAACTTAACCCAGATCTCACGTCGTAAAACACTGCTCAAAGGTTTCATCTAGTCAGCTTTCTATTGTGCTCCAGGAACGTGAGAAAGAGCTCAAAAGAAATTAGCCCAGCCGTAAGTATTTCCAAAATAATCCTGTCCTCAATTAAAATCGTATGAGAACATACCATCCCTGTTTCCTATGTGACAGCAGCTCTGACTTCTGTGCATACTGTGCATCCCCTTGTTGTGATCCATCCTCAGAATCAAACTTTTTAAATCAGTAAAGTCCTCTGTCTGGGAATTCTAATTTTGTAAATAATTAAAAAAATAATAATTACAGAATTGTGCACGCAGGAAAGTCTTGCTATATCAGGCTTCGTGCTTGGAGGGTGTTGGGAGGAGGGGGACTGCTTGGTGGCACCTGCGGCACATGCACAAAGTGGTGGGGGTTCCCTGCCTCTGCAGGCTTAACAGGCTGATTTACAGCAGTACGTGACACAGGACACAACATCGCCCAGAAAAGGGGGAGGAAGGAGCACAGGTAACACTCACAAAGCCCTGCAGCATCATTTGCCAGTTTCACACCATCCTTTTTTTTTTTCCTGCCATGGATATGGTGCTACTGCAGAGCATCTGCCTTCATGACAATTCTGGAGTTATCGCTAAGGTCTTATTTTATTTCTAAGGAGATGTGGCTAAAACTGCATGCCCTGGATGTATACGCATTAGGCCCAACGCTGTCAATGCGGAGTAAGCCCACTGCAGCCTGCAGGTGCCTTGGATGGGTGCAACATCTTCACATGGCATCTTCCACAGAGCCTACAGCAGCATGAAGAATAAAGCAATAACAACGCTACCATTAATTACCATTAATCATGATAACGCTGTTTATTCAGACATCATGGATGACTACTGTCATTGCCAGATTAAAGCTTCTCCTGCAGAAAGCTGCTTGCTATTTACTGTGTTTGCCTGTCACCCCTGTTCCATTCTCCCACTTCATAGGAGTATTAATATTTCCTCCAAAACGGGATTCTCCCTGGATGAGAGCACGTTAGGACAAGGAAATGTCAAATAGCCTAATTCGAGCACTTTTAGAAAACAGACATAAAATTGAGACTGTAATAGTATAAATGGAGAGAGGAAATTACACTCCAGCAGAGAAAGAAAGAAATCGAGAGACACGGAGACAGAGCTATAGGCAGCTAGACGTCCATGACATGTCTGTGCGGCAACACACTTATTCACAATGGGAAACACACATCTACCCACAGCGTCACACAAAACATTATATTAATTTTCATTTACAGGAAGAGCAGCCCACTGGTGGAGATTGCCATCCTCACTTTTCCATCCAGTGCAATCCCCTCCTGGAGAGGACAGGGCATGGCCAGGCTGTCAGGGAGGGCAGCCCGTGGGCTTTTTGAAGTGGCGGGGGCTGCATTTGTTTATGTGTCTGCTTATTTGGATAATCTCATTGACCTGGTGCCCAGCACAACCCTATGAATAACCGTATCAGGGCGAGCAAGAGGGTGGTGAGCCGCGAGATGAAACTTTGTCAGCTGGCTTGGCTGTCAGAGGGGAGACGATGGAGCAGGAGCGAGGTCTGGACTGATGTCCAGGACTGTGAAACAGCAAGCAGAGGGAAGAGGATGCTGGAGGAAGATGTACACTAATTTTTCCACTAGACAACAAAACGGCTTGCAGAAAGAGAGGAAGAATAGCGCCAGACACTAAGCATATTATTTTTCAGCACATTTTCTCTCCGTTACCGTCAAGTCCATTTTCAACCAGCCATCTGCTTGAATAGTTGCTGAATTGTGACCCTGGTGGAATGGACTGTTTGTTGGTACGCAAATCACATGTTTTTTTGGCAAAAGGTGGATTACAATGTGCAGGATCCATATAATCATACACTTGAAATTACAGCTTGTCTAAGTACACAGATAAACCTGAAAATGAAAATCATGAAAAAGGTTTGGCTGTGATACAGCTCCCTGGAAAGACACTCCAGTCGGGTGCAAATTATTGAACTTCAAAGTGGTCATTCTCTGAATGGAAGGATGCCTTCTACTCCCCAAATTGGGGTAGAAGCAACTGTGATTTAATGTAAGCAATATAACCCAGCAAGCCTGGAATATCACAGTGGTTTCTCACGGCCTCAACGTCTGTTGAGCTCAAACAATGATTTACTAAACAAAATAGTTCAGTGTCTATATGAGCACCTAAATGTTGAGGCACATGTAAGAAAACACAGAGAATTGCATTTCCTCACAAAAGACAAACGCTCCTCCAACAGAGGAAAGAAGATGAAATTCACTCTCAGCTCAGTGAACTCTGGAGGTGTTTATCCAGGTTTACCCCTGGAGGTGTTCAAGGCCAGGTTGGACGGGGCTTGGAGCAACCTGGTCTGGTGGGAGGTGTCCCTGCCCAGGGAAAGGGGGTTGGAACTAGATGATCTTCAAGGTCCCTTCCACCCTAAACCATTCTACGATTCTATGATTCTAGGAACTCCACTTTTGCATCAAACTTCGTGCATGTGTTTTTGCAGTCAACCCCGATATATGTATGGGGTCTTTTTTACAATTATATGATACTTTAATTTTTAATTTGTGCTTTATTGGAGGCACTGAACTGAAATTTTCTTTAAGATATCATTTGATGGCTTTGGAACGCCATATGGAGATGCGAGTTGCCAGAGCCCTGTTGCCCTTCAGGGCTGGACGTGGCGGTCGCATGCTGAGGGCTGTGATCTCAGCCTGTACCCACTTCTGCTCAGAAGGGAAAGGAAAAAGAAATAAAAGACGCTTGGTGCAAAAAGGAGATCCAAAGGAGATCCAAAAGGAGAAACTGGGAGGATGTCACAAGAGGTGGAGTGAAAACTGGCTGAAGAAAGCCAGAAGAAGGAAAGAATAGCTCCTCTTTAATATTTACTAGCAGAAAACATTGGATAAAATAAGTGACAGAAGGACCCTACATATTTCCTGAAATACACAGGATATATGATGCAGCCTCAAATATGGATTTTATCCATGTAAAAGTGGCTGATCACATTACACATGGCTGACTCTGCTGTGATAAGGCCTGCAGATGAGCATTGGTAAAATATTTACACCGTATCTCCGCATCCTGCATTCTGGATTGGCAATATATGTTTTAAAAAAAAAACTATTTTAGGAGTGTTTAAGGCAGAGTTACAATATTTCATAGGGACTATTTTTTGTCTGCCTCTGCCTGTAGAGCCAAGGTCCCTAAATAATTATCAGTCAAAATACAGCAGGCTTAGAAAGGGCACTGAAACCCTCAAAAAATACAAAACATAACTTTTCTGTATACAAATATATGCTGCCTGGAGAGTCTCACCATGGGATTTTTTAGGGCTAGAAGCACATGATGAATCCCTTTAGGAAAATCCCTTTTATGCAGACATAAACCTCCTACTTTCATCCTCAGGTAAGGTGGCAAACACTAAAATCATTATATTTTGGGATATGTGGAAAATTTGCAAGCCACAGAAGAAATCCCCTCTCTGTTTTTTGGGCATGCACAGTTGGAATATCTGGACATCAATAACACCTGGGGAAAGAGGGAATTTTCTCATTTTAAAGTGGTGGAGTTTTGAAATTTTTTTTAACAAGTCCTGGAGAAGATGTATCTACAGTTAGTAGGAAGATTAGGTGATCAAAGGGACATGTTAAATTATTGTTTAAATGTTTTTTTGATGTATTTCACCTGTTTATCTGTTAACTTCTCTGTCTCGTATTAAACTGAAGGTTGTGAGAAAGGGACATGCTCCTCAATGAGGACTATTTTTAACTGATAGTTTAACCACATATCCCAAATATGTGCTGGCTGCTGTGAGTCCAGTTATGAAATGCCTCACACTATCCCCAAAAATCAGTTGTTTGGGGGTCAGGAGTGGCAAATCTCATCAAAGCGATGATGAAGCACTGCAGAGCCAGGACATAAATGTTGTACCCAGGGGCTTTATCTGAGGTGTCTGCTTAGCTCCACAGGCTCTCCAGGTGCTCAAACACTTTCTTAAAGTTAAGCAAGTCCTCACGTACCCTTCCCAAAACAGGGATGCTTTCCTGAGTTGGAGTCTTCACCTGTTTCAAGCAGGCCATTACACTCTTACAGAAATGTTTATGGGAGGATGTGCATTATGTATTTTAAATTAGCTTCTGTCCCCCCAGGCTTAACATATTCATTGGTCACTTCTTTTTCTCAGATTATCTGAAGAAGGTAACACAAACCGCAGTTTAATGGATTAGTAACTCAATTGATTGAATATTGATTGAGTATTTCTTATTCATGCAAAAAAAGTCCAAATCTGAGGATGTACTTCCTTGTACTGCAAAGAAGGCAAAATAAAATGAGGAAGCAAAGTTTCTAAAACTAAAAAAGTGTAAAAGCTTCTTCTCATGAGTCGAAGATGTTTTGCCTGAAGGTACCAACTGAGGCAGGCACAAGAACTGAATCAGTCTCAGCTCCCATCCACCCACGTCTTTCCTTCACAATCCGATGTAGGCTCCCACAGACACTGTCATGAGCAGAAAAATTGGTGAACTGTAGGAAGGACTTAAATACCATGTTCATCTCCCTGCTAATTCAGGATTATTGTCTACTTTCTGGCCCGTTTCTCTCTCCTTATGGTTAGTTGCTTTTTAAAAGGGCATAAGACATTGGGCTTTTGTATCCTCCTTTCAAACTGGAGTAAATTCAACGGTGCAGAATACACAACTGAGAACATTTTGTTAATGGTTTCCAAGATATCTGCAAAAAAAAAAATCCACAAAAAAAGCAAAAGAAACAAACTCATCTTTGGTGCCTGTAAAGTTAGACTGCTACTGTCATTTGCATTCATCGTAACTAGGAAGCTGAAAACTTAAATTCTTTGTGACAAATTCATTGTCATTGAATTTTCTTTCTTAGTTGTATGCATATTTAAATATCTCTTATTAACATTAAGTTTTATTAGTATAATAATATATTGATTTTATATACAAAATTAAGCAGAATTAAACACAGTCACAGATACAAAGGGGAAATACTGCTTTGCACAGCTCAAAGTCTACAAGCAGGTGACACACTCCACAGTTGGTGCAGTGACCACTGTTTTTTTAAACAAGAAAAGCCTAATGAAAACTTTAACAGCCACGTAAAACAGAATGGTCCTCAGCTTCTAGGCTGGAGAACTTGCCATCATACATACATTAAAGATTCTTCAGATAAAGTCTAAACCAACCAAAAAAACCCACCATTTATTTCCCCTGTTGTGGAAAATTACTGGTAATGGCTGGTAATGATTGGGCAATGACTGTCAACTCATTTGTAACCCATACCAAACCACATGATATTTATTCATAGTCCTCTGCTATATTAGATATGCCAACTATTCATGTAAAAGAAACAACTGAGTTCAACCCAGCACAGGGAGCAAACACAGTGGGCCAAATTCAGGTCTGACTTACCAAGCGTGGTTATTTTGGTTTGCAACCGTTTCACTCTGCTGTAAAACTCATATAGCTGATTTTAATTAACTACCAACATATTTACCATTATATAATGCTGTGATCTATAATAAAAATAAGCCAACTTGATGTTAGTGCAATGAGGATCAGACTCTGGCCTGAATAATCAGTGTCAGATGTAGGATTTTTAGACAAAATCTCCTGAATCTCTTTCACCACACAAGGAAAAAGGGAGTGATGTTGCCATATGGTCTCCAAACACAAACTCAATCCTAGTTCCAAACAAGCAAATTGATAAACTACATCATTCTCTTAAATAAATGTATCCAAAAGTGAGTATTTTATCTTGAGGAGAAGGAAAGAGATATAGAGAATAAGTTATTTCCTTTAGGAGATACAACATGATGTGGAAAACAAGAAAATAAACTTAAATGGTGTTGTAATCCCCAAAGAAAAACCTTCAGTAATACTGTTTCCACAGCAGACAGCTCACAAACATGTAAATCATTTTATCTATAAATAACTGAAGATTACAAGGAACTGATTTAAATAGTTTTATTCTAACTTAAACAAACATGGTGACTGGAAAAACAGAATTACGACAGACTAGGGGTCCGGCTTGATAAAAACTCTATTAGCTGTGCCAATGTGAAAGGATTATTTTAGGAATGAGAAATAGGGACGGAAGAGAGGAAGAAAGGAGAGACAACCACTGCAGGGTGATGAGGAAGCACAGGCAGAGAGGGCGGCTGTGCATCATGCCCACTGTCATAACTTCAGCCTTGTGACGTTAATGATGTTGTGATGTTAAAGCATCACCCTATGGAAGAGGGCACATCATACACACATTCCTCAACCCAGAGTAATCTTTGGGAGAGCTTCTGAGCTTTCTATTAAAACGATGCTTGCTGGTGTAGATTTTCATGGTGTTTATGTTATGCTCATTGCTATGATACCTGAGCGCTTGGAGTCTGTGTTATGGTTTCTTAATTACAGTCTTGGTTGGACAGTCGACTGCATGGTGATGGGAACCCTTACCTGCAAACAGCCGTGGTGCGCGTAGCAGACACGCTAGGACGCACGAGGGGGCAAGACCCCATGTTGGGGAAGGGGCCTTTATTCTATTCTATTTTATTTTATTTCTTTATTTCTTTATTACCGTGAAGGTAGCAGGTTGCCCAGGTTGGCTGCAGCCCCTCTGTCCTTGGAGCTATTCCAAACTGGGCTGGAGGTGGCCCCGCACAGCCTGATCCACCTGGAGCCCTCCGAGAGCAGGGCTGGATGAACCGGCCTCCAGAGGTGCCTCTTGGTGTAAAACAGTGTGTGATCCCGTGAATGAATTTAACAGGAATCGCATGTGCATGCGGCACTCTCAGTTTGCATCCACACATAAAAGATGTGCAACCCACAGGGCAATACTGCATAGGAGTTTTCCCACTTTTCACAGAATCACAGAATCTCCTAGATTGGAAAAGACCTGTAAGATCATCTAGTCCAATCATTAACCTCACACTGACAAGCCCACCACTAAACCATGTCCCTGAGCACTATATCTACACGACCCTTAAATACCTCCAGGGATGGGGACTCCACCACTGGCCTGGGGAACACATTTCCTCATTTTACAGCCCTAGACAGCTAAACTGCATCTCAGCCTGTGACCGGGGCAGGGGTATCAAGCCACAAATATTTTTTGCTGAGGAGTCAGCTGAAATCACTCCACACCAGACAAAGCTGATCACTAACTACACGTGCCAACCATCCCGGCTCCCAGTGCCCTCCCCATCACCAGCAGCTCCTTTACTCTGTCCCAAAGTAGCTTTTCCTTCGTCAACCCTTTAGCGGGACAGGTCTGGCTCTGCACTGGTGGTGTGCACAGTGGTACCCATCCTGGCACCCGGGGTGATGGTTATTGGTCACCCTGAACTGGTGGGTTTTTTTTGTTCCAGCCACCGGGTCCTGAAATCGCAATCATCATCCCACAACCGTTTAACTCACCTGACATGCCAAGAATAAGCACCAAATCACTCTGCAGGTCTGTGCAACCTTCTGTGTTCACCAAAATCTGGAAACAAACTGTTGTTTGTGGGGTTTTTTTTGAAGACCTGAACCTAATTTGCCCACAGCAGGAGACTTTGTGATAGACCCTGATGTTATGGGGAGAGCTGGGACACTGTGGCTTGGAAAACCAGAGAAGCAGATGTTGATCCACAGGTCAAGAGCTAAGGTGTAGGTGCTTTCTTATACTTTTATTTTCAACCTCAAAGACATCATCTTTGCTGTAGGCAGGAGGAGTGGAAAGAGAGGAAGGAGAGAAAAAGAGAAAGTAAGGAGGGAGATGGTTTTATTTGCTTTATAGGAACAGCGTAACTGCTCTCAGAGCCATGCTAACGGTAAAAGGAGGTCACAGACTGATGGTTATTAGGTTCTAACCAAAGTCTCACAGATTAATTTCAATTAACACGATTATTTTAATCTGGTGGTGCTCCATTTGCAAAAGTCAACTCATCGCTGTATTTTTCTATCAGATTTTATCAGCCCTTCACTTCCCTCCGCAGACATGTATTTGGTGAGAAGCCACCCTTTCTACCTGCCTGCTTCCCAGCCACCAGACACAGCTCCCGAGCCCGGCAAGGCCCTTGGCAAAACTGCTGCACGAAGGGAGATCTGCAGACACACGGAGTGAGAAACCCTGGCTGGGTGCCCTTCACTCCAGGGACGATAGATGCTGTTGTGAAGATCTGAGCCCCTTTCCTCCTCCTTGTGCCAGGCCAAGAAAGGACAGACGGATTCCACTCTGTGACCCTTCTGCATGCAGGACTGATCGTCGGTCTTTCCACGCTGCAGGTCAGAAGAGCACACCATTCCTGGCCATAAAACTGTCACACCTGACTTCCCGGGATGCTTTATAAGTAGCACTATCAACTTAAGTACACGGTGTTTCCATGGAGCAAATCTGCAAGGGCTGGGTGCGCTCCCAGAGAAGGTGGTCCAAAACAGTGCAGAAGGTCCATGGCGAAGCTGTCCTTGGCAGGAAGCAAGCAAAGTTTGCAGTTGAGCATGTTACCAAGAAGTCCAATGTCTTCAGTCTAAACTTGATCAGAATTAAGAAAATACAAAAAATAGCCCAAGGACTTCCCCAATGAGCTTCCAATCTTAAATAAACAAACAAACAAATAAATAAATAATGGGTACAGACAGGTAAGATGAGTGAAAAATGAGCCATTACTGCTCAGCTTGATAGGCAGCAGGCATCTTGCCAAGGCCAAACAAAATTGTCTGGGGAACACCCACCCGTAGAGTGCCATTTCCAGATAATAGAGATGCAGGCATAGAACGTTTACCACACAAAGCTTCTTTCTGCAGACTTTTCCCAGGCTGCATGTGGTGCAGTTCCTAAAACTTCTTCAGCATAGTATCTTGATAGGGTCTTTTTTTTTCTTTGTTCTTTTTTTTTTTTTAGTTATCAGTGCCTGTTTCTGGCTAAAATGACTTTCAGGTATTAGTGGCCAAAAACATCCCCTTGTGACATACTTGCAAGACACGTACTAATTGACAAAGCGAAGTTCTGTAGCAATTTCTTTCTCGTAGGTTTCTGATGCTACCTCCTTTAAAATAATGAATTGGTCCTACGAGTCTTTAGCACAGCCCTAGTTCCAGCTCCAGTATCAGCTTCAGCAGTGGAAAAGCTGAGCAGTCTGCACTACTAATTACAGTGTAAACATTTAATAAATATTCCGTCTCTTTATCCTTTGCCCTTTTCAAAAATGAAAGGTTGCAATTTACCCGTATGGTGTCTCCTAATTGCCTCTCCACAATACCTGCTTGCTTTATTTATTTTCCATCTTCTTTTGGGAAGAGGCGGGGTGCGTGAAAAGAAAAACAACATTTCTACCCTCATCTACATGTCTCCTGTAAAATAACACTCCTTCCAAAAGCGGACCCCAGACCCTTCCCCGCAACAAGCTGCAGAGCCCCAGCCAGGATTTCCTATGCATCCACCTGTGATCTCGAGTGGTAATCCTCCAGCATGACATTTTTAATTACGGAACATCTATCTGCAAGCATATGCATGCCCGTATGGGCACACAGCTACCTATTTGGTGCAAACGCAGGGTTTGTTTGCTTTTCTGTTTTATAGCTGTTCTGACAGGGACGTGGTTGCAGGACGCGTTCAGTTTGCAGGGGTTCTGTTTGTTTTTTACAGCAAAGTAGGGCTGCAGGAATGGTTGTGTTTGGGCTCCATATGCAGGTTCCAGCCATATATTCAAGCTGGACAATAAAGCAGGGAAAAAACAGCTGATACACAAAGGGGACCGTCTAGACAGTGCCCCATCAGGCTGGCTAAATTTGGTGCTGGCATTCCCAATGGGATTGTAATATAATTGTTCTGGTGTCTGCGTTCATTCCCCCTGTCAAACACCATCCCAAATATACATCATTTTTTCAATACAATAGGCCCAAACTGTACCGTTAGATGGAAGCAGCTTTGAAACAACAACCTAAGCAAATATCTCCTAATATGCAGAAAACCTGTTATTTAATTGTTGGAAGGAAAAAAAAACCAAAAACCAACCCCACAATTTTTAATCAGAACGGAATTAATTTGATTTTCATTCAAAATATAATTATTTTAATTAAGAATCTAAAAACATTTTTGGAGAAAAATGTGAAAATATACTCTTGTATGGGTGCAAAGCAAACGCATCTTCTCCTGTAGGTTTATTAATGTCTTTAATTAATAAATAGTTAATAATTCTTTAATTAATAAAGAAAATTTAACAGAAATTCAGAGATGTGAAAGTGAAATGGCAGCTATGGATCACAGACTGTAATGAAGGAAAAGTCTAATGAAAAAGGCACTAATAAGCAAAAAGTAAGGAAAAAATGCTGTTATTTTACCTTCTCACAACTAAAAGAAACCAGTGGTTACTTCCTGAATTTCTGTGAAGTGACCATCTTATTTATTTGGAATTTTTCATTGTTCAAAAGACATTTGACAAATACTAGAAGCCCAAACTTATCTTGATTAAGACTTGTTCTATATATATTGGAAAAAACTGTGAAAAATGTGAAAATTTTATCAAGAAAATCAAGCACAAATATGGAGCTTCAAAAAGAAAAAAAAAAAAGGAATTAAGCACATTGGCTGTGTCACTGATGTCCACAGACACAACAGTAGAAGTCAAAACATGCAAATAAAATGCAAAGACAAAAATCCCTGCTTTAGGAAAGTATAATACGGAAAATGTGTTTCTGATTTGTCCGTCTTCACAGTTGTGTGGTATCTTTCGTGCTGTTTTCTCCTTTTGTTTCAAGAACAAATTATTCCAAGACCTTTAGAAATAAATAGGACTCGGCATGGTTTTAGACATTTTAAAGGAATATTAATTACCCTGACTAACTTTGTTTTAGGGAGCGTTGCTCTCAACGCGCATCAATAGCTATTGATGTGGCATATTGAGAGTCCACACACGCTACAGCTCAAGCCCATGGAAAAAGCCACTCTGCCTCACGCCGGGCAGCGCCTGGACCGTATCCTTGCATGACCGCGTTGCTCACGTTGCAAAGAGACAACACCGACTTCTTCCCCACCGTTTACCAACTCTGACAAACCCTAGCCAGAAGTCTGAAGTATGCCAATAACCCAAATACCATGTTATCCCGCAGAAGAACAGACAAAATCTTCCCCCCAAACACTGGTGCCTCTCATTCCCTGAGTTGTCTCTGCAGAAACTTTGGGTCCAGCATTCTTTTTTTTTTTTTTTTTCAGGATGAGTCATGGAAAGGAGAGAGAGGAAACCTTGAGTAACAGAAGGGGGAATAAATCCCCCATCTCTGCCCAGAAATGCCCTGGAGGAGCCAGCTGAGCTGCAACTCACACCGAGGGGAGAAAAACCCAGGTGCTGCCCACGAAGACACATGAAATCTAGGAGAAAATATATAAATACAATGACTAAAATCATCACATAAATCAAGTGTAGGTTTAATGTTGGGGTCACTGGCTCTGCTGGAGGGGAGAGCACAATAATGAGGTGCTGGGGGGGGTGGTGGTGTCGGGTTTGGGGATGTGGTGGAAGCTGGCGGGGGTGGGGGGGGGGGTGGGGGTGAGCCCCCCGCATCGGCTCTGGGCTGGGGGATGTGGAGGTTGAGGGGTGCTGGGACTCTGCAGCTGCCCCTCTCGCACTTGAATAAAGGAGAACTTTCCTTTCGGGAGGGTGCGAGTTGCGTGAATACCTTACCCAATAAGAGATGAGGCATATTGAAAACTATATTAAATTACCCTGATTAACAATTTAGCCACGAACAGGGGAGCTTTGGGAGATCTCTATAGGCAGGGCTGGGGGCTATTCATGCCAGCAGCTAAGAGGTCGAAAGGTTTCTGAAGTTCACAGGCTCAGAGCCTTTGTTATGCTAACAGACAATCTCAAATCAGCTGCCTGCTGGAGTGTGAAATATAAATGATTCCTTGAGAACTTCCAATAAGTTGTCACTCTTGTTCTCCAAATACCAGGACAGGCTGCTAATTTCTAGCAGGCCCCTTTTCTGGCGGCATCACCAGCCCTAAATGAACGCCTTTGTAGTTCCAATCACCTTTTTTAGGAAGCTGCCCTGCCGTAATAGCCCAAATGCGTCTTGATTTTTGGCTACGAAATGAAAATCGGCATTTCTCCGAACTTGACTTTCCCAGTGCCGGAGGTGTGTGGGGTGGGTGGGGAGGGATGCTCCCAAATACACCAAGCCAGCACCCGGGGCGGGGTGGGGGGTGTCACCAACGAGGGGGGATAGCCTGGGAGCTGCCGTGAGCCAAAAACTCTCACACACACACACATACCCCTCGGTCCGAAGTCTGGGCACAAAGAGAAATATTCATACCCTTCTGCAGGACATCGGCGCTAATGCCATTAACAGGAGAAGAATGAGTTAATTATCTTTATACACAAGGAAATCAATCTATTAGAGGATGTGATCTGCTCTTACCCGGGGAGGAGAAGAAAGCCTCCCCTGTGACCCCCCAGGGTGGAAGTTGGGAGGGCTGGCGGGGGGGGGGGGGGGGGGAAGGGTGGCGCGCAAGGTGTGCGGAGGTTCCGCGGCTGGGGGCGCGCAGCCCCGCGCTGCCGGGGCGGCATAATAGCGATGATAATTACAATGAAAATAACACGTATTTGGCTTGATTGCACCGGAAATAAAAATGCTGTCGTCCCGTTCCCCCCCCCGCCGGCACCCAATCCCCCAGACAAGGGAGGGAGACACACACACGCGCGAGTTTTTTGGGGGTTAAGTTTGGTTTAAAGGAGGAGGTGCGCGTGCCACAGGCGGGTTCAGCCTTCTCTGATAAAGGCAGCGCGGGAAGATGATGCTTTTTGTCCATTCCCGCACTGATGCAGACCGGAGGGTGCTTTATTTAGAGGGCGGGAGGCGGGGTGGTGGGGAGGAGAGGTGATAATTGTTTTTCTCCTAATCAGCATGCATTTTCCCTTTTGGAAACGGAACTCGCCAATTGTTGTTTATAAAGCCTTTAAAAAAATTCTCCGAAGACAAGAGAAACAAAAGTTTGGTTTATGCTGATTTGGAAGATTAAAAAGAAGAGGGGTTTTGGTTTGCGGTTTTTTTGTTTGTTTGTGGGATTTCTTTGTGTGCGCGCGCGTGTGAGCGGATGCATGTATGGGGATTATTATTCTGAAACTCCAGAGTAACGAATTATCCGTGTCCTCAGAGTTATTAATAACACTTAGCACCTCCAACGCGGTTTGCATTTACAAAGAGCTGACGAAACACACACTAATTAGTGTTGCTATTTTATTTTGCATTTCGAGACTTTTTTTTTTTTTTTAAGTGGGAAAAGTTTAGCATTTTTGTCGGAAGTTTTCAAACAAATTAAAACCCGCTACCTTCAACCTACTGTTGAAAGTTTGTTAGTAAATTACCAATAGTGTCATAATCAATAACAGCTAATCCTGAACCGAACAGTCTGCATGTTAATGACGGTGCTGCTGACGGCATTTATTTCATTGACAAATAGCTTCACACCCTTATTCTCACGTTTTTGGTGGTAGAGTTTTGAACTTCAGAATTTAGCTTTCCTTCCTTAAAAAGCTATAACAAGATAGGAACTGCATAATCCTCGTTGGTGCAATTATTAATTTACAGTAAGCAGGTTTATTTTTTTTTTAGGGCCATTTTATTTTTGAGACGGTATCGTTAAATTATACAATACTTTAAACACAAAGTTAAGAATTGCATTAAATATTTCTTTTGTTGAAATACGATCGACATATTTAAATAGAATCGACGTTAACAGGAACCAAAGCTCTTAACATTTCCACAGAGGTAATGTGAACGATTAAGACAGTAAATAAGTCCTTCAATAAATATCAGCGATATTAGTCAGAACTTAATTTGGTAGAGGGAGCATCCAGGAGATTTCGTATTTTATCATTCCTGGATAACTTGCACGTTAGTTTGCAGGCAAATTAATCTCGTTCGCAGGAACAATATTTTGCTTACATATTTGCTTTCTGTAAATACGTTTTCTCAAAGAGCCATAGAATGCAAAAGTAATGTTCCATTCATATGTATGAGTAAATATAAAGGCAGACGTAGTTTGCTTGTAACCACTATACAGCGACTGACTGAAGTGCCAAAGGGGACTGCAACTTTTCTATAGTATATGGTATGACGAACATATCTTTTTGCGTATCGAGTACTATCTTCGAGGCTAATTAGGGTGAAAGGCAATAAGACAGAAAAAAAAAAAAAAAAAAAAAAGACTGGGTGGAAAAGAACCAAGGCGGAAAAGTGCAATATGACACCCACAAGATGGCTGCCTTTTCATTCTTTCTCTATGATTATACTCCAATTTCTATAGGAAATTTAATGGAAAATGTTCTTCAGCAAATCAGCCAGAGGAACTACAGTCGCGTTCCCCTAATGCATATGCCAACAGTAATAAAACGCATTAAACGCTGTTAAGCTTATATAAATACGGTAGAACATCATATATGTTTGTCTGGAGCAACGCCTACTGCACGTTAGTCATCACAGTAATATCGACAAGTTTGGGTGCGTGAGAAGGACAGTAATGTACAGGCGAATATGTAAGATAAAAGAGATCGTTTCAATATGGAAGGAGGAATTAGTGTAGACGTATGCAACAACTACATCATTTTAGCAGATGAAAAAACACAATGCGAATAATATATCTGAATATTTAAAACAGCTCTAGTCTTTCTTTAGGGAGGCTTCTCAAATTCGGGTGAAAAAAATATATATCTTTGTATTAGCTCCTCTCCTCTTGGTCGAAATCTACAATTATTAAAAATGATGGCAATAAAATAAAGATAACGTTCAACGTTGGATGAGAAACGTCATTAAAAAAAACCCCTATATTACAAAACATTAGATTAAATCCAGCGACTTTAGACAAAAATAAGGTTTCCTACGAACTGTAAATAGTTTGGATTTTAGTCTATTCAGCAGAAATTGTTAGGTTACAAGGTTACTGTGTGGGCTGAGACTAGAGACGAAGAACAAAGCAAATAGTTCAGTTTCAATAGGAAATATAATAAAACCCCCTTTATCTAAAAGCCATCAGGGACAAGCACTCAATACAAGTTAACAAGCAGGAACTGATAAGATAACATTTATATGAGGTCAGAAGTCAAATGCCAGTCAAAGGCTTTTAACCTCTTGGGTCATAAACAGGGATAGTTAAAACACATAGATAGTTATTTATCGGATTTTAAAGGTATCTGATCATAGCCAGTAAATAACGCGATGATTTAACTAATTGGGATTTATAGAAGTGGAACTTTGTCGTCGTTAACATAAAAAGCAAAGCTTCTAGCCTATAATTCTTCATTTTATTTAATTTTTTTTTTTAATTCGCCTTTCTGACTCTCGTAAATCTGTAAGAACAAAGCAGACAGGCGACCAAAACGATAAACATTGTCTTAAAAGAGGCGCATACTCAGTCAATACGTGGATTGATCTGAGCAATCCAAGGCTTGTCTGAGGATTCAATAGGCTAAATATTTACAGTCAACATACATAAAAGAACAATAACCACCCTCCCTTTTGTGGTGTTAATGCCACTGGAGTTTTGTTTTGTTGCTTTTCTTCGAGTCCCCTAAAGTAAAAAGAAATCTCGTTCCACGGTAAAAATGAAGGGATTTCCCTTCATAAAGAAAACGGCATCCGAAATTAAAAATTACCTAATTTTAAGTGCATAAATATTGCGGGTGGATTTAGAAGAGCTTTAATTACACTTCTAACCTAGCCGGGAATAGTAATTCCTCCTTTAAGGAGTTCTTATTTCCTCTTGCAGATTGAGTCTCCAAATTCTACAACTTGCCTGCATTTATGTCCAAATGTGCATTTTGAAAGGAACTCTAAAAAATTACCGAATAAATTATAATATCCACCATCCAAGAGAGAAACAGGGATTGATGGAAGGCCTTTCTAGGCCCACTGTTTCTTTAAACAGAGTTCACAACAGACTAGGCGAACATTGTAGATTTAAAACGCTTTTAAATATTTATCAGAAGTATTTTATCACCATATTCAAATGACACCTGGAGCGCACTCACCTTTATTGACAATCTCTGTTCTGAAAGTCCATTTGCTTCACGAAAGCCCCCCAAGCAGAACAAGGACTAACCGTTTTCGTTCAGTTAATGTTTAGTAAAAAACCAAGCAACCTTAATCAGCATGCTGATTGCATCGTCAACTAACAAATAATTTACTACTCTGAGCATTGCATTCCATTAAAAGCTCATTAAATTTTCTGTTCTCCAATGGGAGCTTTAGCTTTTGAACTGCATCCTTTTGCTCAGAATTATCACTTACTCCATTTTTCTGCATTTTTTTTTCCCAAAGCATAGGTGAGAATTTCAATACCCAGATACACGAAAGCCAGGGGGAAACAGATCTCAGACTTTGATTTCTGTTGTAAATTCAAGATCCTTGGGTGTCGGGGGCGGGGGAGGTGTGTGTGGGGGGGGGGGGACAGGAAAGAAAGGGAAACTACTTTGCTGGATTCTCACTCAGTTTAACTTTGGTGAAACACCCCTCTTCCACGGAGAGGAATGGTGCGCGGTTCAGGCGTGGGTACGCTTTGAACAGCTGCGGGGGGAGGTGGGGAACACAACACGGCAACATTTTGTCCGATAAGTTGGAAAGGATCGCTTAACGAAAAAGGAAAGGGAAAAAAAATGTAAAAAAAACCCCAAGACCCTTCTATTTTATTCGTGTAAACAATCAACAAAAGAAAAAGAAAAAAAGAAAAACCCACAAAACCCCACCACCCTTCGCGTTACGGAGTACAAAACTTCTTGTCTGTCCTAAATATCAGGGACTGTAGATAGGATGCTTTGGGGGGCTCGTGGGGGAGTAAAAAGCTAGCTCGTCTTCCTCAGCCTTGCATACTGTGCTGCACATAATCGTTATATTTAATAAGTAAAACGCAAGAAAATGTCAGACCCTAAATTAACATGCATCTTTGGACTGCTAATTGTGCTCATTGCAAATTTGGGTCATTTTGCATGAGTGACTCTAATGCAGGGCTGAGATTGCCATATAGCGCAGTGGATTCCTGATTCCCCGTGCTAATCCTGAGCTCGGTGATTGTGTCAGGTGCAGTTCTGTATGCTCCAGCAGCTGGTTCACCCTCATCAATGCAAATAAGGCGACTCCTACAATCAAAGCCTCGTGAGTCTAAAGCCTGATTGCTGAGGGCAGGCTGGGGCGCTGCACCGGCTCACTTTCAAATCACACCAACTGACAAGACAACTCTAATGTCCCTCCCGTTCAAAACCAGCCTTTTTTTTGTCAAACAAAACAAGCCAACAGAAAAAAAATAATAATACAGCGACTTGCATCAGTTTGGGGGTGCACAAAATGTAGTCAAGTCTTCCATGCTAGGTGGGTGAAATAAAATATATATGTATACCCTCGGAACCTGAATTAAAGTCTGTAGTGGCGATAATTAACGTAATATTTGAATACTTATGAGGAATACAGACAGCCAGTGATTATATGTAAAGCGTGGGCCGCCTCTTTTCTCAAGGACGTCTCCTCAGGACTCCTCCAAAGTGCCCATCCATCTCCAGGGGCGCAGCGGGAGAGCCCGGGGGCTGTGGTCCCCCGGCCCCCGCCGGCCTCTGCCCCACGGTCACCCCAAAGGGGAGCCGGGTTTTGGGTGTCCCTCTCCCACTTTTTCCTTCCGGCTTTCGGGAAAACCCTAAGGAGGCACCCCTCAGCACTGAAATGTCCCCTCCGCCTGCCCCCAAACTTCGGGTCTTGCCCTAGCTGCCTTTGCAGAAAGCCTCCGAACCTCAGAAAAACATTGCTTGAAAACGATTAAGGGCGTGATAGAGACTGTAAAAACCCAAAGGCCACTCCAGTGGATCCGAATCAACGTATACAACATGTGCATATTCTATAAATATAATACATACAATAATATAAATACAAAACAGGTGAAAATTAGTTTTTGCAGCAGGAGGTTACAAAACCTCATGGAGAGGGGAAAGAAACGAGGGGAAAGAGAGGGGAAAGCCCCAGCAGCACTGCCCAGGGGCTGAAAATCCGGCGCAGACAATATTTGGTGCTGGAAAGCCGCCCACAGGCAGCAGGAGCAGCGCCGCATCCCTCCCCCCTGCCCGCAAGAACGGCATCAGGCGGGGATGCAGGGATGCGGGCGCCCGCAGCCCGGCCCGAAGACAAGGCTCCGAGCCGACCCCCGGATGGGGAACAGGGGGAAACTAAATGTCCCCTGCAAAGTTTGTGGAGGGAAACAGCAAATTTCCCTTTCCCCTGCTCCGCTCCTCACCCCTCCTGCCGCCCTCGTTCACAAGGGGTTGGCGGGGGACGGGGCGGGGGTGAAGCAGCGCTAAAAGGGTGCGACAAATAAACCCGACCCCAAAATCCTGGATTTCCAGAGCGGCTGCAGCCACACACCCGGTCCGCGCCCACTCGCGCCTCTCCACCTCCCTTCCCCTAATAGGATTAACAGACATCTTCCCAAAACCAAATCAGAATTGGTCAAATCGTCTGTGACAGTCGATGTGCTCACAATATCCACTTTCCCCCAGCGCGGAGACAGCACTGCCCGCGGACACTTTAATCGTGGCTGACACAGGGCGTCTTTCCGGCAAACGTTTGCCTTGGCAAACCACCTGCACCCTCCCGAATCCTTCACATCTCCTTCAAGCACCCCCGAGCAGGGGGGTCCCGGAGCCTCGAGGACTGTGGCATCCTGATGATGCAATCCGTCCACGCGACTATTGCCGTGAAAGGACCCCTATTTTTTTAAATTAAAAAAAAAAAAAAAAATTCTGTGTAATCTGCTTTCTGCTCTGTCCCAGCTTCAATAACCCCTTTCGGGCTCCCCGAGACGTGCCGGTGGTGGTGGTCGGGGTGTTCCCTGTGTTCCCTAGGGTAGCCCCCCCGCCCATCCCCTCCTCGAGCCCCCCAACCCTTCCCTGTTGCACCAGTCTGCAGGCACCGCTGCGACCCGCACAGACTGCAGGAGGAAAGCAAGCTCTGCCCGTCCAGAACAGGACTGAATCCTGCAAATTAACACACCTGGAGTCACGCTTTCAGGTCGTGCCCGCTCAAAATAGGGCGAGGTAGACGCTCCCCCCTGTCCTTCCCGGCCCTGGGCTAGCGGCAGGGCCGCTCGGCTCGCCACGGGCGCTGCCGGACCCCCGCGGGCTCTGGGGAGATGCTCTGCTTCCCCCAGGTGCTGCAGTAACCACTTCATCCTCTGGCAGGGGTCTTAAAAAGAAAAACCCGGTTTCACTCCGAAATTCCCTTTACCTTAGGGGTTTCGGGTTCGTTTGTTTGGATTTTGTTTGTTTGTTTGTTTTTCTTATTTTTCTTCTTCCCCCCCCCCCACCCCCGAGCAGGAAGTTTTTCTGTCTCTCTTTTTGTGAACAGGTACAGTTAGGCAGCAAAGAACGCCCAAAGATGTCTCCCTTACACAGAAGCCCATACAAAGTCTCTTAACTGCAGTTAACCTTACAGATAAAGTTTCTTAGGCTGATCTGAGCTCTGATTTTGCTACACATTGTGCCATCGTTTCATTTCCAATAACTATACATCTGTATCTCTACAGTTTTGGTAGGTGAGGACATCAGATTTGAATCAACATTTACCTGGCTTTTAAGTAACCTTCTTATAAACTAATTAGAACTTGGTGAAAATAAAAGTAAAAACTATTTTAAGAGATACTTACTTTAATTTTTCCACCAGTCATATTCTATTCTAATGTCTTTCTCCCTGCTGCTTTTGCAAGCATTTCCTTTATTTGTAACTGATGATTTTTGAAGAGTTGGGGGGGTGTGTGTGTGCACATTACCAAAATGATAAACTAAGTTGTGAAACTTAAAAAAATAGAGTGGGCCTGAGTAACTCAGAGTGAGCTGATGGAGCAGTAGCTCCACGTTAACAGTCGTGAAGAACATGGCGCAAAGGCTTTAACTGTCCAAACAGAAGAAACAGCACTGCATATGCAAGTAATCTTTACAGCAAGGGAGTCCCCAGCCAGCAGCAACCTCCTAAATCCATTTGACCCCATACACATGCAAGTCTTCCCAACATAACCTGAGAGCTGTTTGGCTAAGCTTTCCAGGACTAGCCAACAGATTGCAAATTAGATAAATTTCTCCCCTCTTAGAGAGACTAAAAGCTCATTTCTACAAGCTTGTTGGTGGGTTTGACGAGCTCGTTGCAGCTTGAGCTAGCCTCCCCTCTTCTTCCTGACCAGAGCAGGAACAGAGACACTAAACTCTCCCTGTGGTTTTTTTACAACACGAGCCGAGGATTTCTGACTTGTTCTGCAGTAAGGGCCGTATATTTCTTCTCCACTGAGAGAAAAATTGTGACAGAGGTTCATGCCCACTATAAACACACAAAAACACTTCAAGAGCCCGCTCCTGACCAGTGACTGCCCTTGAAAAGATTATTGGAGTATTTACTATTAACTGACCTATTTTAATACAGCTCAGCCTTTGCTTACACTCCTTAGAGTCATCCTGTGTAGGTGATTTTGTAGCATTCGCTCACTATGTATTACGGTGCTCTTATACTCCACAAGTTATCACGGCCATTACATTTTATGAGTCAGGATGTCCACTCGGCACAGGCTGAATAAACAAACCAGGTGGGGGAATGAAAAAAGCAATGTAGCTCAAAAAAAGCTAATAATGAGTCCATTAAGATGATCTAATGGTGAAATGGCTCAGCAATATATACTAAACACACAATTTCTAGGTAACAGTAGCCTATTCTATGGTAAGAGTCACAGTTTTGGTCAACACAGGCTATTGAACTGAGAATGCCTGGAGTTAAACATCAGTCTTAAAGCCGTATCTAAGAAGTCATCTGCCACGGACAGAAATCGTAGCAAACTCAGTTTTCCTTGTGGGTCAAGTGGGATGTACACCAGAGTACACACAAGAAAAGCTCAACAAGACACAGGTTGCAAGGCAGCAGGGAAGACAGAATGGCCCAGGATAGCAAACAGGCACGGAGTCTCCCGGCACAGCGGGTAGGGGTAGGTGTGTAGGAGGGGATGTAAAGCTTGGTGCCAATGACCGCCTAAAACCCCATGTACGCCCCGTCATCCCCCAGCTATTCACAAAAAATTCAGCCCTGTACAAGACAAGAGAGAAAAAAGAGATGCCAGACCATAAGGTCATTTTAGGTACATGCTGTAATCTTCAGCGTTTATAATTCCATGTTTATTGTGGGTACCAACCTTAGTTTGAAAGAACAGCCATGACCATTACACAATCACGAGCAGTCATTTAGACAGCCATCGCGCTGTTCCGGGACAAGTTCTCTAGTATCTTGAATTTACCCCGTTTGTACGTCAAAATGCCTTAGCCAAAGTTTATATAAAAACTGGTAAATATCATATAGTTTTTAAAATGCCAGCTCTGACCATTAAAGCAATACCCAAGGCACTCTGCTGGTAAACAAAGAAAAATAATTCGTGCTATGAAGGAGCAATGTGCCAAATCAGAGCTATCAAACCAAATTAATTTTCCATTATTTCCTGATTTTCTGCTCTTTCATTGCACAGGCAACTAGCTAGTGTTTAAAGGAACATGGGAGGGTGGAGCTGGTTGTAACGTATTTACTCAAGTAAGTACTTGGGTGTAGTAATGAGTTTGTTTTAAAATATTCATATTATATAAATGTTAGTTGAAGTTGACAGTAAATATTGAACAGACATATCAAAAGGGCAGCATGTCATCTCCACTTCTCCTATGTTAAGTCTAACATTCAGGCAGCTGTTTGCTTTGTTTGTATCCCTTTTCTTACAGAAAATTAATTTTTAAAAATTGAACCAAAACGATGATTGAGTGTGACAGAAGAAGAAAGAAGGAGAGAGTTTAAAGATCGTGCTGCCCACAAGAGATTATGACCAAATTCCCAGGACTACTGTTTGATTTGTGTCGATAATGAGTACTTAGTTATTAGATCTCTTTTTCAGGACATTAGAATGAAAGACACATGGAAGAGCGAGGTTTATTGTAATTTTCCAGCACAAGGGAAGCACCTTCCATCAGTTTTTTCTAAGTGGTGCAGGACAAGTAAGTGTTTCATAAGCACTCATGCAGATACGGCAAAAATCAAAAACACTCCCGAGACAGGGTCAGAAAGAAGAAAACAGGACTAAAAGTGGTGTGAGAGAATGTCACAGCTACATGTTCTCCATCGTGTCTAAAGGCAAAACACTCTTATACCCTCCTGGCTTTTATAATGTGGTTTCTAAATGTGGCATTACTTACCATGAGAGCAGATACTGTTTACATCCTTTCTAAGTTAAAATAGTTCTCTCACGTACAAAAGACCTTAGCCTAAATGTTTCTGCAACAGTGATGCTCCTAAAGATGCTACATACAGGAGTCTGAAACGGAGGATGGGTCTACAGGACTCAACGTACTGCTTGTGTGATGTGAACGGAGATTTGAAGAGGGAAGAGAGAGCGCGATCTAATTTCCTCCTAATTTAATATTGACATAATTCTGTCTGCTACTTGTGGATTACTGGGGGTGGAGTTCGCATTCCTCGTGTCCTCTACAAACCTTCAGAATTTATATGGGTAGGTTGTATTAAGCATATGTAAATGCAAATGTATTCGCAATTATGTTTGTTTATTTTCATAACGGAAATACTTTTTGTTTGCCTTTTGGGCTTATTTGCACTTGTATATGACTGATGTTACTATTTGCAAAGTGCTTCTGAACTCATATCCCATTATGAATGCTTCCTTGTTCACTAGCCAGGCTAAGTTCAAACATTTTTGTAGAGAACTTAGTTTTTGTGGTTTTTTTCTTTTTTTTTCCCCTCCATAGACAATCAAACCAAAATGCTTTGAAATATTTATAAAACATTCACAAAGCGGGGAAAAAGCCTCAAACGGTTGCGGTGAACAGAGAAACATTTTGAAAGCCAAGGGGCTATTTAAGCATTGTCTTAGCTCATCTTTTTGCCCTCACAGTCAGCAAAGTGTTTCTGCAGAAAAACCCTACCGAAACCCTTCACTGCTAAGCTGCCATGTGCAGTTTTAGTTAGGGAATTGCTTAATAGCAACACTGTTGTTTCCCAACAGTCCTACACCAACAGAGGATGTAGGTGCATATAAGTGCCAGAAAATCAAGACGGATGAAGCAAACATTATTTTTCTTGGGAGGCTTTGGTCACCAGCAGGTGCACGATTTTCAAGCCTCAGATTTAGTTTATTTCTCATTTGACATAGACAGTTACAGTCTTTGGTTGGAATTGAGAAAACACGCTTTCTTTTGCAAGTCCTCTCATGCCACAGGCATGCTGGACTCATCTCTCCCAAACTACGTAAAGGACCACTCCTGTACCTACCTGGAATAGAGGAGGTGGAAGGGAAAGGGAGTGAAGGGAAGCACTTGCCCGATGCAGTCCCTGTGCCTGAAGACCAATATTTGCGCAAGAAGTACATAAACTCATTTTGGTAAATACATGTTTTGGTCACCTAAGTGGCTCCCTTTTCAAAGAGTCAACTCAGAGGTATTCACTGGAGCCTAAGTGCAAAATCCTAAGTTGAGACACCTAGCTAAGAAGAAGTTAACTAAGTCACTTAACTAAGAAAAAGTGTAACTAAGAAGGTGGTGACAGCATTTTGTCTAGTTTTCTGTAACTATAAACATATATAATGTATAGACACACATACATGTACATAAACACACATGTAGATATGTGAGAGCTTTTCACACACACGCATGCGCGCACACACACATATATAGTATTTCTATACTTCTCTCTATATATGTACTGCTGAGCATCTGCAAGGCCAGCTGTAGACCTGCCTTTAAGATTTGTGAAGAACACTTCACAGATTATTGCATAAAAGACAGTGCATAAATTCTAAAAAAGACTTGAAAACAGGCAACTTTCTTTTCCAGGGTGCTATTAAATGACAGACTCAAATTTGCCAGAGTACAAATATCACATTAGCAGCGGAGCTAATGAAGCCTGCTGTCCTTTGTATTTGTGTCTTGTGCTTGGATTTGCTAATGTCTGAATAAGATATGAGGGCCAGCTGATGCTTTGCCTGCATTTAGTGTGCTCTTCCATGTAGATTTTAATAAGGGGTGAGCTCGCACTGTAGCGCTCCCCTTGCTGGTAGCAATAATGAGGGTCTCCTCTTGACACTGGCTTCACATTTTCATCAGGCTTGTAAGAACTCAATGTCTTTCAGGCAGGTTGGTCAGAATTGGCCAAAAAGCTCTAGAGTATCCACGTGAAATGATGATGAGATTACCACGTATTCACTCACACACAAACATAGAGAGATTACAAACAGTTTAATTCCTTAGGAAAACAGACTGAAATGTCCAAGTATGAAAAAACATGATATCTTCCAGCACGTTTGAGTTTTCCTGTGCTCCATAGTACTGCAGGCTGTTAGAGAATCACCTTAGAGGCGGCACCTCCATAGCAGAGTTTGCCAGCAGAACTATTTTTACTTTTTTTGTAAATCTTTTTCCATTTTTATTTTACTATTCCCTTTTAACCTCAGGGAACTAAAAGGGCATGACTGAAAACATTCAGCTTTTTCAAACATGTCCCAAAACTCAAGGGTTCTGGCATTCAGAATGCTGACTGTTTCAGCATCATTTACCTGAAATCAGTTTATAAAACTCATTGATCTCTCCTCTGCATACCAGAGAACGAATGCGAACTCTGCCTTGGTGACACTTCACCTCACGGAAGGGTGGCAGAGTTCTTCAGATTTTTGCCTCAGAGCTATGTTGGAACCACAATGAGGCACACGAGGGCACAGCTGAAAGCACTCCACAGATGTGTTTTTCTGTTCCACTTTTTAATTCGAGCCATACCTCTCAACTACATTTATTTCAGACATTTTTGACCTGGATTCATCCTTACTATAGCTGTGCTGAAATAAATGGATTTACATCGGGGATTAATTTTGCCCGTTACGCTAACAACCCTGTTTCTTCATAATCAGCCTGTATTGAGATGTTTTCAAGGTTTCCTTTATTTTAAACTGAGAGAAGAATTGCTCCTATAAATAACGCTCTGATATGGCGAGAGAGAGAGGGGAGAGAAAAAAAAACAGAGATAAATAAGTGCAAGCAACAAAACGCCTCTATATCTTTTATTCTGTGATCACAGAGCATCATTTCCAGCTAATGCTACTGAATCAATGCAAGACTTTACTATTGGGTATAAACAACACATAATGAGCATCTATGGGACACTGGATAACTCCCACTGCTGAGGGAAGACCTTCATAACTCACATGTTGGTTTACCACTTCATTTTATTAACTCCCGCTCATTAGACGGCAGCGGTGCTTTCAGCTACGACGACAGCTAACTTCTTCAGGGCCTGCTGTGCGATGGGTTTCCTGCTGTTGGCCTTTTGGGGATTTTTCTGAAGAGAGGATCACACACGTGATTTCCTCGAGTGTCGTCGGAAAGGTAGCCAAAGCCAACACATAAAAACAATGGGCTGCTTGGTTTTCCGTGCATGCAGCCCTCTGTACACAGCTGACCGAGCTAGCCCTGTCTCCTTCTCCGACAGCACGGGGAGGTAGAAAATTCATCACTGACCTTGATCTCCTCTTCTAGCAGAGGGACCGTGATGGGGGAAAACTTGTCTCCTGACCCTCGTCTCCCCTTTGACAGCATGGGACTAGAACAAGAAAAAGTCACTGCCTGATCCCCACCCACTCATGGTCATTCATCCTGGGGCCCTTTTCATGGTTTAGAGCTCTACAAATCATCATTCTTGTGAGGAATGCAGAGGCATGTGCTCCGAGTATCAATAGGGGGTGGGGAACGCCGAGTCCCAGAGCCTTACAAACGCTGCTTATTTAATCTGATTCATAGAAGAAAAGGAGAAGGATATTCTTGGAGTGCAAAGTTTTTGTTTACTTTTTAATTATTATTTTGCAAAAAGAATCAACTGAAGGCTCGCAGCAATACTTGCAAGCGCTTAGAATACATTTCTGGATGCCTGAGGACACTAAGTAGAGGCCTACGGCACCTTCATCAGGAATTAGAAGAATGCTCCTGTCATGTCAGGTTGTTAAGCTGCTGCCAAGCCTCCAAGCACACCGGAGTTACTTTGTTCATTACATTGCTTTCCCGTAAAGCAGAGGATTGATTTTAAAACTCTCTTTCTGACCTGCCAGACCTTCAGTGGTCCAGTTCCTGCAAACCGCCACAAGCCCTTTTCCCTACTTGCACTGCAGATTTGAGCACACTATTCATCATCTGCTGCTAGCTCTAATACCAAAATACCACAGAATTTCACCATTTTTGCATTACACATCTGGAACACTTTGCCAGTTTGTAGTCCGTTCACTCATGGTAAGATTTTTTACACACAAATGCTGCTCCGGGACACTGTTGCACATACTGGCCCATAGCGGATATAATTACATTCTGATTGCCGCGGTTATGACTTCATTTTTCAAACACTTTAGTGTATGTTAAAACAATGTAGATGGAACCTTAAGGTACGGTATAAAGACAAAAACATCAAAACTGCACACTGCTCTTTAAAAGGAAATACTACTGTCAGAGACATTTATTTTTAAATTCTTTTAACATGTAGTGGTTAAGTGAAGTCACAACACACCACAGGCCTGTCTCGCTCTATTGCACTGCTCAGCAAGAAAGCACTTGCTGCTCAGTAACTTTATTTGTAGGAAAAAAGGGAAATGCATGCTCACTACCAGAAAGTACATTTCAAGTTAGCTTAATTGAACAGAAAGTAACCACTTCAGAAGTCACCTATGGTAGATAAAACAAGGAGCACCTTGTTTTAAGAGGCAAATGTGGAACCTACAGTTTGATTAGTCTATTGTCTGTTGTGTTCCCATTTGGAAGAGCATGTGTGTTAGATAACACAAATTTTCCATACGTATAAATATATGTGTTACGCACACACGTGAACGTGTGTGTGCATGGCACAGCTGTAGGAACCAATATATAAAAAGATGTACTTTCATACACAGTTAAAATAATTTCCTCATAATTTCAAAATATGATAGAGAGGGTGGCGGTGGGGATTAATATCACGAAAACTCAGGCCAGACCAAGATCTTGTGAGGCAACTTACTACACACACAAGTGCACAAAAATGAACCCACAGCCGTTGTAGTCATACCTTTCTGTCTTATGGCATGGTAAAACAGGTGAAATGAACACACTGGTGGCAGAAACGCAAGTGTTTTCTCTCCTGCCTGATTTCCTATCAAAATAAAGCATATACAGTCCTGCAACGTGGCTATATGTAAACTCATACGGGCATGTGAATCTGCCTGCTTGTAGGCTGGGAGGTGATTTTTTTATTCAGTTTGGAACCCATTGGCCTGTATCAAACACATTTGTAAAGTAACATTCTCAATTATAATTACACTGCCTGTGTGTAGGCCAGAGATGTTGTAAATGCCCCAGACAGACACACTCCTAAAACAGAAACTTGCATTTCTAATCTATCAATCGTGAGATAGAAATCCATAGGAAACCAAGCTTAATTAGCCCCACTATTCACAGGAAAAGTTTAAATAAGCTGAGCAGCCACCTATCTAAGTCAAAAGAACCACCAAGTAAAACCCCTCCTATTTTGTATGCTAAATGCATATGTTTTTATTTTAAAATGCTGGGAAATACTTTTATTTTACTCAGAAGGTTCAGAATTATTCATCTAAATGGGAACTTTCCAGTCTGACATGCTGTCGTCCAAAAAAGAAACTAATGAGCCTTCTCTGGAACAATTTTGATGGTTTTGCCATCATTTTTCTTCGATATCCTCTCGTGTCGAATTAGGCTTTAAGCGAGCCTCTTAATAGTCTTCACCTTACAAAAATGGAAAGAATCTCAAAATATTGAAAGTTCAGAATAAACACAACACATTGCAATGACACACGTTTTCATTGTTCCCTTAAAAAATAAACTTTGTACTGACATAGGATTGTAGTTTTTCTCATATTTACAGGGATTTATTCATCTATAGAGAAACCCAGTGATTTTAGGTCAGCCCTCGCTTTATCTCAGGTTCCTGTTCACAAAATAATAGTAACTTCCCTTGCCTGGTGGGTAACTCTAATGCCAACTACATGTTTTATGTTTTGGCTTCTGTTGGACAACTCAATTCCCAGCATATGACAGGAAGTGGAGTGGTATTTTCTTCCTGGTATCTTTTCCTGCAACTTGCTCTAAAATGTTGCTAAGTAACTGCATTCTGTTTTTTTTTCAGTTAGGTGACTTGGCCTTTGTTGATCTAAACTTACCTCCTGCTTACTGTCCTGTCATCTAGGGACTGGAGATGGTATAATAAAATAAATAATCTTTAAAAATTTTGTTTCAGCAGCTCGGTTGCCTTGCTTTAGCATTACATTGCAGACTTCTCAAGTGTCTGTAAGCATTTCTACTCCTCCCAGACTCACTTTCCTGAGAAATACTTCTTGGGTTTTTTGCTGTGTGGGAAGCTGTGAGGTAACATGCATCTTCAAAAATGTTTATAACATTTTATCAGGCTGAGAGAGTTGGGGTTTTTCAGCCTGGGGAAGAGAAGACTCCGGGGAGACCTTATAGCAGCCTGCCAGTATCTGGAGGGCACCTACAAAAAGGCCGGAGAGGGACTTTTTACAAAGGCATACAGTGATCAGACTAGGGGAATGGCTTCAAGCTGGAAGAGGGGAGATTTAGATTGGATATTAGGAAAAAAAATTTTCACAATGAGGGTGGTGAGCCCCTGGCTCAAGTTGCCCAGAGAAGCTGTGGCTGCCCCATCCCTGGAGGTGTTCAAGGCCAGGCTGGATGGGGCTTGGAGCAACCTGGGCCGGTGGGAGGTGCTCCTGCCCATGGCAGGGGGTTGGACTAGAAGGTCTTCAAGGCCCCTTCCAACCCAAACCATTCTATGATTCTATGATCACTTTCAAATGATGAGGATCATACGGAAGCCACCAAAACCCCCCAACCCCTGACAGCAAAGTGCTGTCCCACAGATAACCATGATATTAGATCTCTTTAGCACTTGACTTGAAAAAAGGGAATCTCCTTGACAGAAGCTTTCCTCCTCTCTGCTTTCTTGAGACTCTGCCTTTGTCTGGAGCAAGACTGCTGCTGCATCACAGAGTGCAAAGTTATTTCATAACATAGTTGTGCTGGAGATGAAGAACAGTTGTGCCACAGCTCTGTTAAGCTGCCTTTATAGCCCCAACGATGTAAAGGTCTGCTGGATACAAAAGTGACAACTCATTAACTGTGACATCATGAGGAACTTGGAAGGCTGACGACCCTGTTTAGACATTTTCTCACTAAATCTGATTAAGACGATGTTGTCTCCCACACTCTCTTTGCTGGAAGTCATTACCCGTGTGGCCACGAGAGCAGAATGAGGCCCGTGGCACAGTCTCACTATGGTCACACACACTTGAACCGCTGTTGGAACAGCTCATCTCAAATCACAGCAGTGTAAATGCTCTTTGTAAAGAAGGTGGGACAGTGATCAGCTCTAATACCAAGATGAAGGAAGGAGCCCATAGAGATTGCAATGAAAACATTCTCAGACCTCGTCAGCATTGCGAATCCTGCTCCTTCCCACATGCAGAAAACTTTTCTGAACGCCTAATAATGTGATCTCAGCATACATTTAGCAAAACTGGCAAGCTTACATCTGCTTAGACCTAAAGTAGAGTTTAAGTCATGCTAGTTGCCATATAATGTGTTTCTTGTTATGCAAAAAATGTATTTTTTCCCATGCAGGTTGAAGATTACTTGGTATGGGGGAGGAAATGGTAACCTGGAGGAAAAGAGCATTTAGCGAGGTGGAATAAAGAGAACGGAGAGGCTGCTGAGACCACTTTGACAGTCTAGAAATGGCTAGGTGCTTATGGGGAGCCTTGCCTGTTTCCTGAAGAATGAGGTGTATGTGTTCCGCTTAACCCAGGCTTGTATCCAGGTGGCACAGGCAGCAAGGCCCTCTAATGGGTTTCTTAAAACGGGGAGAGCACCAGCACAGGTGAGATGGTGTTTGTACCAGCGTCACTTAATAATGCACAGGGCAATCTTCAGCTTGTTCGCTGCAAAGGTCCTACTCAGCCCATATAAATCTTTTAAAAAAATCCATAGTGATTACAACAACTTTGGCTTCATTTTTTTGTGAATATTGACTGTTTTTGTTGAACACCCTTTAAGCAACACTAGAATTAAAATACTAGGGCTCTAAAATCATGCTTGTTAGAGTTCAAGGCAACCAATACGTAATTGATCTTCCAGTTAATGAAACAGCTCTGCTTGTTATCAGTTTCAATGACTTACTTTCCATAAAATGCCACCAAATTCTTATCAGCGATGAAATCTCATGCCAAAGAGTTCCACAGGGAAGTTATGAATTTCCTTTAAAAGACACACAATTTTAACACATTTGCATTCAGAAGTGTTAAATGTGTCTCAAATCAGTTGCTCTCCAAATGCATCTGAACTCTTACTATTCCTACAGTAACAAGAATGCTTTTCAGTTGTAACTTTGCTTTAAGAACTTACTAATTTTCTTTAGTATTCTCTGTATTCTAGGAACACGATTAATGGTGTAAATACAATGCCTTCAGAATTTGTTGTTTTCTTCAATTGACAGTGCTCTTCTCTACCCTGCTACATTTGCCACAAGTGTCATCAAATTAGCATTAATAAATTGGGAAGCCCAAGACTTGTTGACTAAAGTGAAAGGAACAGGTCAAAACTGCCTTGCCTTTGTCCCTGGTACTATAATCTCTGGTATCTGAGAGGATTTCCTTTGAAGTCTGTTTGCTCTATTGTTTTCTTATTGTGATGTTGAGTGGGTTTTGTTGGGTTTTTCTTTTAGCTGCCACCTGTTTCAAAGGAACAATTAAAAACGTCAAAATGTCACAGACTAAGTCTCCACGACAGTTGTTAAGACGTTACTAAATTATCTTTTCCTAGGTAGTGTGCGTGAAGTGCAATTTAGATTCACGATGAATCCCCCCCCCCTCGGGATTTGCTGAAAGGCAGGGCAAGTTTGTCAAAATAGCAATGCACGTACATAAATATTTTCTATAAAAATACTACTTATCCGCTCAAGAGGAATGCACGTGCTTTTCAGTTTCCAGTTCACGCATGATGGTACACTTAAAGCTGCAGGATTTACAGGAAAGCTGTTTTCTCATTTCAGTCGAGAAACGACAGTCTGCCATCGCTCTTTTGGGGCTGGCTACGACGGCAAGTCCTTTTTTGACAGGAACTATGAGCTAAACGGGCCAGGGATGACAGGGCGAACCCTGCTTTGCCTCGGAAGAGCGGCGGGAAGGCAGACACACACTTACATTTTCCTCAAGCCGAACGGCTCCGCGCCGTTTCCCGCCTTCCGCGGCACACCGGCGGGCCCGTGAGGCGGCGGTGGGCCCCGCTCTCCTCAGGGCTTTTCGGAAGGCCTCGCTACGCTCTCGTACCCCTCAGCTATGGCCCTTCACCGCCGCCATCACCGGGGAGAGAAAGAGCGACGGCCCCAGCAGCACTTCCGGCTTCGCCCTCCCGTACTGCTCATGCGCCTTGCCACTGCCGGTGCCCTGCCCGGGGCGGGCTGCCCGTGCAGCGCCTGACGGGGCTCAGGCACAGGGACCGCATAATGGTTTGCCCGGGTGGGCGCCTTCCCTTCGCCTCCATGCCTTATACACATCGGAGGCGGGACAGCAGGCGCGGGGAGGTAGTCGCCGAGGGGCTGAGTGGGCGCGCCTCGTCCCTGTCTGCGCAGGCAGTTAGTTAGACAGCTCAAGGGGGGTCCTCGGGCTGACGGGGGAGGGGTGTCGGGGTCCTAGCGTGACCTCCGTGCGGCCAGGCGTGCGCCGGGCGGGAGCGGCGGCGGCGGCGGCGCATTTATGTGCTGGGAGCGGGGCCGGGCCGGGCCGCTGGAGCGGGGGCGGCCGGGGGGGCTGGCTGGAGCACCATGGTGAGCGGGGCAGCGCGGGGCGGTGTGCGGGAACGGGGTGGGTTGAGGTGCGGGAACGCGGCCGGGGGACCGGGACCGGGACGGCGACGGCGACGGGACGGCTGTGGGGTGAGGTGAGGCCTTCCGTCCTGAGTCTGAGGGCGGGGGCTCGGTGCGCCCCGCCGGTGTCCCGGGGCTGAGGCCCCCGCCGTCTCTGGCCTGCCTTGGCGGCGGGAGCAGGTTTGGGGACGTCTGGAGCGGGTCGGGGGCGGGGGTGGTGGTGGTGGTGGTGGTGGTGCGGGAGAAGACCTCGTATGAGGTCATCTCTCGTATGAGTTACTCATTAAGAAAGCAGCCTGCCTTTTGCTTCCTCGCTGCGACCTTACACCGGCACGCTTTTACTTCCCGGTGCTTATGTCCCCTTGTGCTTCTTTTCCACTGAGAAGTGGAATGAGCTGCTATGCTTTGTGGTCTGTATCAGGTTTAAGATGTGTTTTTTGTAAGTATATACTGCTGCCTATTCACATCTCCTGTAGACCCCCTGTAAATAGATGATTTAATTGGTTGTGGTATTGAATGTATCTAGAAACCTTTGCCAAACACTTTGGTTTTCATTACTGTTGGTTCATTTTCAGTGCTCTGGGCTACATTGCAGTTTTAGTGCATGTAAATACATTGGGTTTATGAAAAATCTTGCCTCAGATTGCTTTTCTTGACAGGTGTTTTGGCACTAACACAACTTATTGCACTTGGCATAACACACAGTAAATGAACTTCTTGTAATATAGACAGTAACAGAAGAGCAAAGTTTGATTGGTGTAATTGCTGCTAATGACATATGCGTGTTGGATTGTATGTAGCTTAAATAGTGGAGGCTGAGTGTTTCATGAATAGACCTTTGCTATAAAGATACACTGAATTTTGTATTTAGGTCTTAGTAACCATTTAAAACACTTGAGTTGGTTCTGCTTTTAATGTACTTATTTTACAGATACGATATATATGGAACACCATAGGGTTACATGAGTGCAGGTAGAAAAGCATATTTTGTATGTCCCATTAATACCTATGTTTCTCATCTGTATGGAAATAAATGTCAATACGTTATTTTAACTGTGGCAACGTAGGGTTCAAATGATGGAAGTCTTGTTTAGGTAACATACTTTAGAGTCATACTTTGAGTGAAATCTGATTTTTAACTGTTCTAATACTTAAATATTTAATCACATGATTCTAATAAGGTACATTTTAATTATTTGTGTTTGAAGTCTGAAAGGAACTGTGTAGGTAGTTTTTTCACTCTGTCTTCTCCATTCTTTTTTTCTTTTTATTTTCTGTAGTGGTTAGAGTATTTAATCAAAACGTCTTGAGAGACTCCTCTTGTTTGCAGGAGTGCATAGGTGCTGTCCTCTAGCTCTGTATTCGAAGCTACTTTTGGAAAGTTGCAGGCAAATACAGCTTTTCCTCTCAGTGCAGATCCTTATTTAAATAAACTAAGTGATTGCTTCTGTTGCCTGATGGGGTTTAAAAATCAGGTCCAATTTTCTTTGCTCGTTGCTGGCAGTGTGGACAAATAATCATTGTGTGTGGTTCCATGACGTAAGCAAAGTGAAAAGATAATAGTCCACTTTTATGCTGTTTGGAAGCTGTACTCTCCAGTTCCAAAGCAACAGGAAAGTGAAATGTTCACCAGTTTCTTTTGCATCAGGAGGTTTATAAATCAAGTCACCAAAACAATTTACTGGCAGTAAAACCAAGTTGGGACTGCCAGGACTCATCTATGCAGTTGCAATGCCTGTTATGCTCACAACTTTAAACTCTGCACAAGTATCTTAATACTATGTAAGGCCATAGTGTTTTAGACCGTTCAGCAGAGAGACATTAAAAACTTTTCACTTTTTATACTTGGAAGGATTCCTGGAATGGCAAAGCCAGCTATTTGAAAAACAAGTGTTCTGGAAAGTGAGAGCTTCCATAGTTCCTACTTATGTTAATTGGGGAAGTATGGGTAAACTAGATCTTTAAAATCTTTGAATAGTAATAATAGAATATAACCTTGTTTTTTTCTCTATAGTAAATCAGTTCTCTGAACTAGTTTTACTTGTAGTTTAATAACACATTGGATATGTGTTGGTGTTCTGCACAACAGACATTCTGTATTGGCTTCTTCAGTAATAATGATTATTCTGCAATTTTATAAATGCACCTGTTGCGGTCATGAGACTTCTGTAGCAATAACTGCATTTGCCTGATGATCACTAGTTCTGTAATCTTGGTGCTTAGAGAGCCTCAGTGGAAAAGGAAGCAACACTGTTGGGTAAAACGCTGTTGGCTGACTGAAATGTAGTTTTGGTTTTAAACAAAACACCCTGCTTCAAAGGGAGTCATGCTGCTGGCGACTGCTTCCATCTAGCAGTTCGTGGCTCTCCTTTGAATATATGTGGAAAGACAGTGGTCAAAAGGGAAGTGACCTTTGTGTGGGAAAGACCCACAAAGGTGAGCAGTTCAGTGGTAGTCCCAAATTCTTTGTATGTTCTTCATGCTGCTTTATGCATCTAGTTTTCACCCCTGCTGTGTTGTAAACAGTGGTAGGTGTAGGAAAATACAAATTCAAGGAGAACTTGGCCATGAAGAAAGAAAAAAAAAAAATATCTGAATTTTGAAGAGGTCTCTTGGCATAGATTTCTTTCCCAAAATTAGCTTTATGAATGTCTGATTTTTACAAATAGTAAGATTTGAACTGCCTCAGATTGCTGACTCTACAAGGCATCATTCTGACTATAGGTATTTTGTGAAAGTAGTCTTTTTCACAGAAAGCATTCATTTTAAGACTTTGCACAGTGATCTCACTTTTCTTTGGCCATACCATATAATGGTTTATACTATTTAGTAAACAATTTTGAATTGCATTTACGTTTCAGGAGAGCACTGCCTTGCTTTTGCAAGCTGCAGCTTCAGCATGGACCTATACATACGGAGAAGACTTTACATATGGAAAAGTCTCATCTAATAGCAAGAGCAATAATGTGTCATCCATCAAATGGCATTTCAAATAGGTTGTATTGATTTAGCTTCTAGGCTTCACAAATGTTATTGCACTGTGGAATTGCAGAAGATAAGAGTGTTTGTTATATTCTTCTAGAGGTCTTGCTGGTTGCTACTAATAGAAAAGCTTTTCCATTTCTTACTTGAAAATTCACAACCTTTTTCGTATGTTTGTGTGCTACTGTTGAAAGAGATTGATATGCTCTGAATTAACATCTATAGACTACTGCAGTGCACTTGGGTAAAAATCTTGTTTTTTACAAGACTTGCCACTTCAGAAAAGTAAGTAGTTGGCATTGCATTTCTGATGCTTAAGGGGTAAATTGGGTTTTACTAGTGCTGCTTTTTCAGGCATGCAGTTGCATTGCTGCTGCATACGGCAGTTGGCTGCAGCTCAAGGCCAATGGTGGCTGCAATGGAGGAGGTGGTTATTGTTAGGGAGCAAGTAGTTTCAGAGTCCTGTGTAAATCTAGGTATTTGAATTATTTGTAATATCTTAGTGTGTGGTAGGAGAAAAAAGAGGGAAAAAGCTGACCTGTTACTACAGGTGTGTGAGAATAACCTTGGGCAAGGTCAAAAGGCGGAGACTGGAGTGGTGTCTTGGCATAAAACTATTAACCTTGGCTATCTTTGCAGTGTATGTTCTGTAAATCAATTCACGATGAAAAGAAAAATGTCCTTTATACAGAAGTACTTTTAAGAATTTGTTTGGTTTTTTTGGTTACTGTTCTGAGATTGCTGTCGGTGTATTATAAGTACTCTTAACTTGTAGATAAGAGTATTGTAACTTTATCTTAATTGCTTATTCTTAGTTTTTGTTCTCCTGATTATCAGCAACAGTGTCTCCAGGCATGTACTATAAAAGGTATAGGCTGTGAAAACCAAAGTCTAGGTTATGCTTTACTCAATGTTTTACTGTTTCCTTTTGGACCTGTCATCTTTTTCTTCACGATTTTAAGAAATCTGGCAATCTTGCCTTTAATGAAGCTGCTGACACTTCTCTTGTAGACCACTTATGCATTCTCTGCTATGTTTTACTAAAAACATGTTTTGTAAAACATGTGCTGTGTTGTACAAGCAAAAGTAAGAATGCCATACTTACTGAAGGACCTGGAACTGAGCACAGTGCTCAAGACTTAAGACACCTCTAACCAAACACCTTCCACTGTCACAAACACAGCCAGGCTGCAGTTTATTAGACAGTGTAGTCCCAAAGAGATTGTACTATTTCAGTGTCATCTTTGACCGCAAAATTGCTTGCCAGCCTCTGTTTTGCGGAGAAACTGACTTAACTGTGTTACATGGTCATCTTTGCTTTGGGCTGAGTGCTTCTCGGTGTTATACAGATTGACAGAAATGTTTCTGACCAGCAAGATGCTGACTTCTGTCTCCTGTGTCTTGAATTTGGATTTCAAATTCCAAGCTGCGAACCTGAAGCACGATAGGGACATGGATGTATGTGGAAACAGAGAGTGCCAGAGGCCTTATGAAAGGGATTCAAATAATGTAATTTTCACAAACTGTTCTGTAACTGCAGACACTTTATTAAATCTGTGCAGCAATTCCTCATCTCAAAGAGGTGAATAATGCTTCTATTACTTTTGAGTCGAGCCTGTCAATGATTGTGTGCTCATTTACTTTATCACATGGGTTGGTGGGTTCCAGGTTTTGTTCACCAGAGGCCCTCAAAACCCCCTTGTGATTGTGGACTTTGCCCTTGAGCATCTTCTCCCTTGAACATGTATCATACTGTATTAAACAGGGCTAGACTTTTTTATTTAAGTCTAAATTCTAAACCGTGTCCTCCAATTTAGAGTATGGCAAGTAGAGGATATAAGATATTGGTGGGAACCAAAGCCTAATCTTCATTCATAGTCCTGAAACAAGTGGTTTTGAATTTAAACTTATATTATGTTATGGGAAGACTTAAAAGTATGTGGAAGACTTGATCTAGACAGAGCCCAAATTGAAATGAAAAATTCCTGTGCCACATGTTCTTGGCTGATTGCAAGAAGATTAATGTGGAATTTTTTAATTTCATGTGACAGCTTTAGTCTATTAACATATTGTTCGTGGTTGATTACTAACCTTCAGGAACCAAGAGAAAAATGCCCTCGTTGAGTGAGTGGGTATATCCCTTTTTCTAATTGCTTGAAGTGTAGAAAAATACCAGAAGAATATTTCCACCACAACGCCAGATTTAAAATTAAGATCAGGGATATCATTGCTGATTTTTAATTTTTTTTAATGGCTTAAAATTTGCAAGGCTGTTTTCAGTTGTAAGCTGAAATAATTTTGTATATATTTCTATTTTTAAGAAATATAGTAGTAACCTTTATGGGAGTGAGTATAGTGAATTTCTGCTGAAAAGGGGTGGGGAGGATGCAGAGAGATGTTCAGTGGCTTAAGAAGAAATGATCCTAATGGGTTCAGTTGCAACTTGCAGTCTTCATATGAGTACGGAAATGAGTTTCTGTAAGTGCATTTTTAAACAGTCAGTTGAATAGTAAGTATTTTAGCTCAGCTAGTGGACCTGCTACCTTGTATATAAAAAAAAAAGCTGCCTTGATTTGTATCGTTTTCCTTCCTGTTGTCTTGAGTTTAAAATGGCATTTTCTTTCCGGTATGAATAGAAAGCCCTAGGAGTAATTGAAGAGACACACTGGTGCCTGATTAGGCAGTCCTCCTAACAAAAACATTATTTGAGAGAAATATTAATGTAAGTTTGCACTGAGACAGTGAACTCTGAGGGTCATGGCTCAGTAGGCAGGCTAGATGGAGGGGCAGTGGTTTCTCTTACATTGGGTGGAAGTGGCTTATCCATCTAGCCTGCCTGTTGAGCAGGAGGAGGAGGGGGAAGTTAGCAAAGAGAGGCTTGTGTACTAAAGAAACTTAATGATATCTGAAAAAGAAACCTCAAAGGTGTTATTTTGAGTTAAAAAAAAGTAACAAGTACTTCTAAATGATACTTGACATTTTGTTATGGGATGTGTGGTAACATATTGGAAGTGTTTACAAATGCTGAAAGGTAATTTATCCTATCTTATAGAATCATAGAATGGTTTAGGTTGGAAGGGACCTCAAAGATCATCGAGTTCCAACCCCCCTGCCATAGGCAGGGACACCTCCCACTAGACCAGGTTGCCCAAGGCCCCATTCAGCCTGGCCTTGAACACCTCCAGGGATGGGGCAGCCACGGCTTCTCTGGGCAACCTGTTCCAGTGCCTCACCACCCTTAAAGTGAAAAATTTCTTCCTAATGTTTAATCTAAATCTCCCCTCTTCCAGTTTAAAGCCATTCCCCTTCATCCTATCACTACATGCCCTAGTAAAAAGTCCTTCCCCAGCTCTCCTGTAGGCCCCCTTTAGGTACTGGAAGGCTGCAATAAGATCTCCCTGGAGCCTTCTCTTCTCCAGGCTGAACAGCCCCAACTCTCTCAGCCTGTCCTCGTAGGAGAGGTGCTTCAGCCTCTCATCATCTCGTGATGATCATCTTTGTGTCCCTCCTCTGGACACGCTCGAACAGGGCCATGTCCTTCTTGCACTGGGGACTCCAGAGCTGGATGCAGTACTCCAGGTGGGGTCTCATGAGAGCGGAGTAGAGGGGCAGAATCACCTCCCTTGCCCTGCTGGCCACACATCTTTTGATGCAGCCCAGGATATGGTTGGCCTTCTGGGCTGCCAGTGCACATTGCTGGCTCATGTTGAGCTTCTCGTCAATCAGCACACCCAGGTACTTCTCCTCAGGGCTGCTCTCAATCCATTCCCTGCCAAGCCTGTATTTGTGCTTGGGATTGCCCTGACCTAGATGTAGGACCTTGCACTCGGCTTTGTTGAACTTCATGAGGTTGGCCTGGGCCCACCTCTCCAGCCTGTTCAGGTCCCTCTGGATGGCATCCCTCCCCTCCAGCGTGTCTACCTTGCCAAACAGCTTGGTATCATCAGCAAACTTGCTGAAGGTGCACTCAATCCCACTGTCCATGTCGCCGACAAAGATGTTGAATAGTACAGGTCCCAGTACCGACCCCTGAGGAACGCCACTCGTCACTGATCTCCACTTGGACAGCAAGTTGTTGACTGCAACTCTTTGAGTGCGACCGTCCAACCAGTTCTTTATCCACTGAATGGTCCATCTCAGTCTCCCTCAATCATGTCCTATTAAGAATGACACTGGACATCACCTATAACATTTCATCTGCCTATAATTTTTCATAAAAGCAGTATTGACACAATTTCTGATTTATTTAAATGAAAAAAAAAAGCGTTGAAGGGAGAAAAGAGAAGAACTTCCCTTAGTACAATGTTTAAGACCAAAGAAGATACTGCTGATGAGGAGCAGGAAGGTTGATGAAGAGTGGTGGATCCTGTAGGTTAACAGCTGTTTACATAGCACGTATTGACAGCAGGGACTTCACTTCTATGATCATAGGACCTTCTCTGAGGTTTGAGGACTGCTGGTAGGGGACAGCATACACCTCACAAAGTTGGGCAAAAGCATCTTTGCCAACAGGCTCGCCAAACTGGTATGACGAGCATTAAACTAGGACTGAGAGGAAGGAGGTGTTGACTTACAAATCAAGAGGAAAAAGTGATGGACTGGGTTGGTAAGCAAAGGATGCAGGGTGATGGGGAGAGGAGTATTTGAAAACAACTAAAGAGGGCAGAAGGAGCCCACACAAGTATATAAACACAAACAAGGAACTACCTGTACACAGATAATGAGGCCAGCATTATGGGGGAGAAGCTTTTATACCTCTCATGGGAAACTGGCACACTTTGGTGCATCTTTGACCTGCTTCTTCACTAATGCATGCAGCATGGGGAGAAAATGGGAAAGTAGGGGGCTGTATGAAGTTGCAGGGCTATGATTTCATTGGGATAACAAAGATGTGATGGGATAGCTCATACGATTGGAGTGCTGCCATGGATGGATGCAGGCCCTTTAGAAGGACTGGCTGGGATAAGGAGGAGGGGGACTTTCTCTTATGTGAGGGAACAGCAGGAATGCATGGAGGCCTGCCATGGGATGAAAAATGAACCGTCTGAGAGCTGATGGGTAAGGACTAGAGGGCAGAGCAGCATGGGTGGTGATGTTGAAGGTGTCTGCTGTAGGTAGCCTTAATAGTGAAGAAGCAGAAGATAAGGCCTTCTTCAGACAATGGGAAGAATCCTCAGGTTTGCAGGCACTGGTCCTATTGGGTACTTCATCTACCCCAGTATCTTCTGAAGAGACAATGCAAGAGGGCACAGGAAATCCAGGAGATTTTTTTTGTGTGTGCTTTGATGGTAGTTTCCTAACACAGGTGTTTGAGGAGCTGATGAGAAGAGGTGCTCTGCTGGATCTCAGACTTGCAAACACAGAAGAACCTAGTTGGTGATGTGAAAGTCATGCAGCCTTTGCTGCAGTGACTGTCAGATGATAGAGTTCAGGATCCTGAGAGAAGCAAGAGGGGCCAGTAGCAGATTCACAATCCTAGACTGCAGGAGAGCACACTTTGGCCTGATCAGGCCTCAGCTTGGAAGAATCCTATGGGATATGGTCTTAGAGAGAAGAGCGGTCTGGGAAATCTGGTTGACTTTCAAGGATCACCATTTTCAAGCTCAAGAACAATCCATCCTGATGTACAGGGGTGAACACAAGGCTCATGACTAAGCTCAAACATAGAAAGGAAGTATGCAAGAGGTGGAAGCAGGGTTGGGTCACCCAGGAGAAATATGGAGAAACTGTCTGAGCATGCAGGGGTGGGGTTAGGAAGGCAAATACCCACCTGGAGTTGAGTTTGATGCAGAACATGAATGGCAACAAGAAGACTTTCTACAGGTATAACAACAGCAAATGTATTACGTTGGAAAACATGGGCCTGCTTCTGACTGGGGCAGGAGACTTGATGGCAAAGGACATGGGAAAGACCAAGATACTAATGCTGTCTTTGCCTTCATCTTCATTGATAAAGTTTGTCTTCAGAAATCCCAGGCTCCTGAGACTGGTAGGAGAGTCTGGAGCAATGAAGGCTTACCCCTCTGTGGAAGACTATCATGTTAGGGAGCATTCAAACAAGTTGTAGATACACATGTCCATGGGTCCTGATGGGATGCACCCACCAGTGCTGAGGGAGTGGCCAATGATGTTGCAAGGTCACTCTTTTTGGCCACCCTTGCTCTGTCTTTGAAAGGTCATGGCAATCAGGTGAGTTTGCTGAGGACTTCAGAAATCAAGTGTTATCTCTGTCTTCAGGAAGTGAGAATATGGGAACTACAGGCTGGTCAGCCTCTGCTTCATCCCTGAGGAGGTAACTGTGGTTTAGCTTCAGCTGGCAACAAAGAACCATATGGCCCCTTGCTCAACCCCCCCAGAGCAGTGCGAAGAATTGGAAGACAAAGGCAAAACTCATGGGTTGAGATAAAGGCAGTTTAACAGAACAGCAAAGGAAAGAGGAATGCACAAACACAGTTACGGTACCACTGCTATAGCCTGGGCATGGCATCACGTGGATCTTTGGGGAAATTAACCCTATTCCTGCTGGCACCAGAACAGTGATAAAGCAAGTAACCCTGGAAACCAAATCCAAACATGTTAAAGACAAGGTGGGTTTGGGAGTAGTCAGCTTGGATTTTTGAAGGGAAAGTCCTACTTGACTAGCTTGATAGCATGCTACAATTAAATGACTGGTTTGGTGGACAAGGGGAAAAGTGGATATTGTTTAGCTTCACCTTAGCAAGGCTTTCAGCATGATCTGCCATAATATCCTTGTAGACAAACTGATGAAGTATGGACTAGGTAAGCGAGCAGCGAAGTGGACTAAGAACTGGCTGAGGTGCTGAACTCAAAATGTTGTGATTTGTGGTACAAAGTGCAGCTGTAGGCTGGTCACTAGTGATGTGTCCCAGGAGATGGTACTGGTGCTAGTGTTATTTAGCGTCTTCATTAATGACCTGGAAGATGGAAGAGAGTGCACCCTCAGCGAGTTTGCAGGTGGTACAAAACTTGGAGTCACTGCTGCATCCCGTAGTTGTGTTGCCATTCAGAGGGTACTCTGCAGGCTGGAGAAATGGGTCAACGGGGGTCTCATGCAGCTCAGCAAAGGGAAGTGCCAACATGCTCGAGGAGGAATGAGCCTAGATAGCAGTACATGCTGGGGGCTGCCAGCCTGGACAGTTTGGCAGAAAAGGACCTGGAGGTCCTGGAGATCACTAAGTTGAGCATAAGCCAGCAGTGAGCCTTTGTGGCAAAGGTAGCCAACAGCACCCTGAGCTTCATTACAATGAGAATCATCAGCAAATTGACAAAGGTGCTCAGCTCTGGTCAGCACTGGTGTGACACTGGAGTGCTGCATCTGATTTTGGGTTCCCCAATACAGGAGAGTCATAGACTTACTGGAGAGAGTCCAGCACAGGGCCACAAACGTGGTGAAGAGACTGGACCATCTGTCGTATGAGGAAAAGTTAAGAGAGCTGGGACTGTTGAGCCTAGAGAAGGTTCAGGAGGCATCTTATCCATGCGTATAAATACTTGATGGGGAGGAATAAAGAAGGTGGAGCAAGACTCTTCCCAGTGGTGCCCAATGAAAGAACAAGAAGCAGTGGGCACAATACAGAATATTTTAATTAAACGTAAGAAGAAAAAAACTATTTAAGGTAAGGATAGTCAAACACTGGTATAGGTTGTCCAGAGAGGTTGTGGAGTCTCCGTCCTTGGAGATGTTCAAAACCTGACTGAACACATAGCTCTGAGCAACCTGCTCCCCTCTCTTTCCCACCTGTGCCTGGAGTTCAGCGAGGAGCAAATGTTCTGCAGTAATCAAAGGCTGAAATTTCCTGAGGTGGATGTTGTAAATTATTGTTAATTCCAGTGGGTTTGTGCGGTGTCAGCTGTTAAATCATGTCAGAACTGAAGAGACCACAAAACTCAAGATTGTAATCAGTGATGTAGTTTTAAGGCATAATGTCTTGTGAAATGCTATGTCCACATGGGGCCTTACAGTCTGGGAAACAGGGGACAGATGTTACTGGCTTTGTGACCTGACAATGTCTTTTCCCTTCAATGAAGTGTGTAACTGATTGTAGCAAGTTACAGGAGATTTCTTGAAAACTGATATGGTATGTTTTTTTTCCCCTCTAGTTTAAAAAGAACCAAAAAATGTTATCCCTGCCAGTCAAGGTGTTCTTAATTTTTTTAGTATTTTTTAAAGGTACTTCAGCACTTTTCTAAAACACATATTAACTTGTTATTAACTTATTCCTCTACAGGGTGTGATAGGTGTTCAGTTGGTGGTTACCATGGTAATGGCTAGTGTCATACAGAAGATCATACCTCACTATTCTCTTGCTCGTTGGCTTCTCTGTAGTGGCAGGTAAGATAAGAAACAGTTGCTCTGCTGTGTGTGAATATGGTAATACTATTATGCATTAGAGTAGTAACAGTAAAACATACTAATCTAGGTTATTTTCTTGAAAAATAATTAATCTGCTGTTCTTAAATGTATTACCATAGTATTGTGACACCTGACTTATGGGCTGAAGGTGTAAAGACAGTGTTGCTGTGAAAGAACAGACTTGTTTGTTGCTATTAATTGTATCAGTCATAAAGTTAGCTGTTGTCCAGCTCTTATGTTATTAAAGGCAAAAGCTACATACTTTAATATTAAAAAGCTAAACTGAATACAGGACGCTGAAAAATTGAAGGATTTTTTTTTCCTCTGTACTGTCTCAGTGTTCTTGATAATCCACCTGCTGATTAGCCTTGCATCTAAAGAGTGCTTAGGTATTTATTAAAAATTCTATTTTTTAATACTTTGTAGGACAAGCTTAGTATAAATTTCAGTACACTACTTCCTCATAACAATAGATCAAACAGACATAATGAGTTGCAAGGGGAGCATTCCCTGTGTGGCTGTATCCATAATAACAACAAAAACCAGCAGCTGTTTTGAATATAAATCAGTATCTTAAATATTAAAAGGATCATAGACACTGTGTTTTTTTTGTTTAGGAAGAAAAACACTTTGTATGATTAGAAGGTAGTTTGCTGTCTTTTGTAATTGTTAAAATTTTGAGAATACCAAATGTCTGCTCCCTGATTTCTGAAGAAGTATCCTTGAATAATAATGTGCTCCTTTAACCAGTCCCATATAATTTTTCATTGCCTTTTTTCCTCTGCATCTCAGAATTACCAACTTCTTAATTTTTTCCATTTTATCACCCAAAGAGTTGCTAATGAAAAATGACTCTAAATGTTGTTTAGATGTGTGTTAGGTATCACTAATTAGGTGTAATGGAAAACAGTAATTGTCAGGTGAATAATATGAACAGGAATTATACTCTTTATTGTTGTGTGAAGTTTCATTGCTGACCACATCTGCATGGTATTGATCACCTTTTTTGTGCTCTTAAAAGAATGTTAAATTAACAAATGTGAAATTGCATACCATATATTTTTAAGATGTGTTACTACCATTGTGTTTTTTATCAGCAATTATTCAAATAACGTTTTCTACTTTTTATGTCCTATTTAAAAGTTTTATTCAAATTTTTATTTTAAAATGTGGATATTTATTTGCTCTTCTTAAGGAATTGCTCAATATTATGCCCATGTTCTTCATTCTTATGAAGTTTTGACTTTCTGTATCCTTGTTTGAAGGCATGCCTTTTGCCAGTGAAAGGGAGAGGGTTGCTGTTGAAATATTTTTCATAATCCTTTTCTCCTGTTTTCTTTGCACACCTGCAGATTGATAAATACATAAAGCAGGATTTCTACACTTGCGCTTACGGAATTCTGCTCCCACTGAAGTCAATGGGAGTCTTATTATTGCCTTCCGTGTTAGTAGCCTCGAGAATCTCATTGTTGTTTTTCACTGTTCTTCTATTTATCTGGTAACTATTTTAGTGCATTGTAATTTCAGTCATTGTGAATAACCTCCTGAATACAAGAATTATGTGAAGAGCCAGAAATAATGCCGTGTTCCAGAAATAAAAACAAGTCAGATGCTTCCCTGCAACAAGAATCTGAATTTTAATGGCAGAAGGAAAAACAGCTCTCTTCTTAGTTTACTGACAAACTGTCTTTTATGTTAACCTGTTTTCCTTAGTGCTGTCTTTTTGCCAGCAGTGTTTTCTTTGACAGACCTCTGTGGGTGGGGTGGTGGAGGGTTTTATACACACATAAGTGTACAGGCAGAGGCAGACACGTTCTTAAGCGGTCCAGCTTTCCTAGGAAAAGTTACTACCTGCGCCTCCTCTCCTTTGTCAATATACTTCAACTAGTCTTTGGTTCCCAAACCTGGTTTTTAAGTTATTTGGCTTATGTGTCTTTCTTCCAAAGGGTTGGGAGGCTTTTCTAAGCGAGATAATCTGAAATGTCTACAGATAGCCCTTGCCAAATGGGAGGGAAGATAAACACATTACCAGACAAGCTAGAAACTCTTAAGTGACCGGTTGGTTTCAAGATGCCTGTATGTGTACATTCAAAGCCCATTAAAAGGAAACATGGACACTTCAAAATTTAAAAGAATGGTTAGAATAGGTAGACATAATTATTTGTTTACAGAATTCACAGCTGTCATTGCCTGTTGAAAAACTATTTATTTAAATTTGTAAAGAAATACAAACTTTTTCAAGCAATGCTATTTTCAGAGCTTGAACAGAATTTGAATATTCATAATTATTGAAGTCAATGACTTGGCAGCCTAAGTATCTGCACAGGCCTTTGAATTTTTAACTAATGAAACATTCTCTACCAAAATGTTGCATTTAAGTTGCTCTGTTACGTTCTATTTTCAGGCCGCTTCAGGAAGACAGGAGAAAACGGATGTTTTGTAGTACATTCATTAATGACCTCCATTCAAGTTAACTGGGGTGTATCTCTGCTGTTGTTGCTATTTAGACTAACGTGGATATGTCAAAGCTACAGAGTAACCAGTTCTGGGATCTCAGTTTTAAATGTATATAAGCTAAAGCAGTTACTAACTACTACTTTTTAGCTCTACCTTTATGAAAATTTTTATTCCGATCTCTTGATTTTGAGATTGTAAGTGCAAGGTGGGTAGGCATTATTAACTGAAAAATCCCCAAACTCTTGTATACTATTAGTTGTAATTAGGAATCACTTGCAATGTAGTTCTGTAGGGTAATTAAGAGGAAATTGTGGTTTAAGTGTTTGATTTGTGTTAGTATGTTAAACAGAACAAGAATTTTATCTGTTCTGCTGTATTAGGTACTATTTATCTATCTGTGCAGGAAAGGTTTTGAAAAATTAGCTTTCCGACACAGGTGATTCTCATCATTACAGAACTACTTGTGGTACTTTCAGCATGCCAAGTTCTGACCTGGCAGATGGTGAATGACAAAGCAGAAGACTATTCTTCTGCTTTGCCCCCCTTTCTCTATGTTGTGTGAAAGACAGAAGGTAGTATCTCCAATGTAGTTTGATGTCTTGGATGAGAAGGTAGTTGCTTTGGTTTCTGTGTGATTCTCAGTGTTAACAAAGTCTTTTTTGCAGCAAAGTTTGCAAACAGCTAATTTTTCTGCTGGCATCACACATGATAAAAATAAATTAATGAAGTAACTTTCACTCTTACTGATGCCCAAAAAAAAACCCCACAAACAAAATTCAGCCCCTCTTCTCCCCCTGACAGATTCCTTGTTCATGCAAAGTCTGGAGGAGTTGCCACTTGCAGTTTTTGAACTGGCAGTGAATTCCTTCAAGGGAAACTTGCAGCATGTGATGGTTTGGATCTCTGTGATGTATTACTGCCTGGTGCTGAAGTTCTGTTCTCTTGAAGGAATCCCAGCATCAGCTGCTTCTTTAGCACAGCAGTACCTGCTGACACAGGCTCGTGGAACCCCCTATTAACCAGATTGTACTCTTTGTAATATTGCTGGCTTGAACTCTTACTTACCCATTGTGCCAATTTTTAAGTTATTTTAAGACGTCCATGAGCTCTCTACAACTGCCTGTTTAATGCTTTCTTATGCCACCAATTAAACTGCTGAAATTGGGAGCTCTTCTTGAAATGTGTTGTGATTTTGTCACACCATTTTTCTTCAGTCCCACTTCTTTGTCTTCAGCCAAGTTTAGCGTAGTGTCAAGGATAGTATCAGGACAGAGAGGCTATGTCTCCTGTTTAAGATCTGCCAGGCAGGCCTATGCTGAGTGATACATACATTTCATTAAAATAGTACATATTCTTTCTCATAGTTTTTATCTAGTGTCCCTTGCAGCACATATGTGCACACATGAAATGTCTATGCCATCGTAAGGAAGGTAGAAGATGTATAATATTGCTTGCTGTGACTGCTTGCATTTAGGACTGTTTCTGCTTTTAGCATGAGTCCTATAGCAGTGAACCTCCCTCAGTATTTGTTGTGTAGACAGTGTTCCATAAAGAATTACAAAGTTTTTTATATTTACGTGAAAGGCAAATATAAAGATGAGTAGGCCAGATTTTCACTTGTGACGGGAAGCCTTTCCAAAACAGAGCTGGGAATCAAGTGTTATCAAGTGGCTTGAGGTTATTTGGGTTTGATAGTTATTACCAAATATGCCTTGCTTTCTTGTTGAAATGGAATGTAACTTAATCTCTAATTTGCCAGTGTAGATTTGAATGGTCCTACTTGATGAAGGTTTCTTAATGTGAGAAGTATGATGGTTGTGGATTCCCTTATCTCTAACTATAGCCCTGTGTTAACCGGTGTCACCAGTTAGTCGCCCCTTACTCCAGAAAAGTCCTTCCATGTAAATAGAGATAAATATCCCAAGTCTGTTCCCGTTAATGCTTGGGCTCCTTTGCCTCGACATTTGAGAGTGGAGATCACAGTGACATCCTTCCTGCATCTGAACAGCAACCCTCCCTTGTTGAGTGTGGAAAAGGCCTTGTTTCAGCTACTAAGGTTCCTGACATGCTTAGAGATTAAGGTAAAATGTACCATCTTAGAGACTTAACCATCTCTGGTTTTCCTCTTCAGAATTTCCTTGCCACTACTTGCCTTTTAAATAAATGAGCAACGGATGGTGCATTGACTTGTGAAAGTGTGTGGTGGTTTGGCCTCCGCTGGCAATGAAGAACCACGCGGCCGCTTGCTCAACCCCCACAGCCGTGGGGGAAAATTGGAAGAAAAAAGGCAAAACTCGTGGATTGAGATAAAGGCAGTTTAACAGAACAGAAAAGGGAAGAGAAAAACAATGACAGTAACACGGATAAAGGAATATACAAACGCGATTATGGTACTGCCACTCACCGACTGGACCCAGACCACTGCAAGCCCCCTCTAAGCTTCGAAGTCCTGCCCCCTCCCCCGACCAGCTCTCCCTATAGCCTGGGCATGGCTCACATAGCATGGGATACCTGTGTCTCCTCCCCATCCTTGGGGAAATTAACCCCAGCCCTGCTGGAACCAGGACATTATCCACCCCTTATTCCATACCATCTGCACCATGCCCAGATCTTACAGTTCCCAATCAATTACCACCACTTTCCCCTGTCTTTTATATATATATGTATATGTACATCTATACACATACAGATTTAATTCCCGCAGTCTATGGGCCATCCTTCTAAAATGTCCATTGAATTAATTCAGTCCATCACTGTGGGCCCCATCTGTGAAAGCAGTCTCTCAGGACGGGTGAGATGGTGTGTGGTGCTGGACTGGTGCATGCTGCATTCGGAGCTCGTGGCTGGTGTACCCGGTGTGGCCCATGCCCGCAGTTCGCAGGTTGAAGATGTTGATCTCAAGGAAGTTGCTGGGTGCCAGCTGCTGACATCAGTTCTTATTCTCTCACCGCTGCACTTTACTCTGTTTTATCAAAGTCCATCTGTCCTTGGTTTGGGAGATTCTTACTGTAGTACCCATGATAGCAGTTATAGTAATGATGACATACAGTGACAGGATTATTTAGCACTTAACATCATAAAATTTGATTCATTGGCTATTCTCACCCAAAATCAGATCCCCATGAGGTACACATCGGACGCATCACCCACCACGTGCACCCAGGTCCTTGTGCAAAAGCAATCCCACGGATGGGTTTGCCTTTGCCTGAGGCAGGGCTAACCCAGACTGTCTTCCCTAACATATTCTTCATGTGCACTACGGGGACTTTATCCCCTTCTACTGTACATGGAAGTTTTGATTGGGCAGGGCCAGCTCGGTTGGCAGATCCCCTGGTGTTGACTAACCAGGTGGCCTTTGCTAAATGCATATCCCAGTGTTTGAAAGTCCCACCACCCATGGCTCTCAGGGTAGTCTTTAACAGTCTGTTGTATCGTTCTATCTTCCCTGAGGCCGGTGCGTGATAGGGGATGTGATATACCCACTCAATGCCATGCTCTTTGGCCCAGGTGACTATGAGGCTGTTTTGGAAATGAGTCCTGTTGTCTGACTCAATCCTCTCTGGGGTGCCATGTCGCCATAAGACTTGTTTTTCAAGGCCCAGGATAGTGTTCCGGGTGGTGGCATGGGGCACAGGGTATGTTTCCAGCCACCCGGTGGTTGCTTCCACCATTGTGAGCACATGGCGCTTGCCTTGGCGGGTTTGTGGGAGTGTAATATAATCAATCTGCCAGGCCTCCCCATATTTATGTTTTAGCCATTGTCCTCCATACCAAAGAGGCTTTAACTGCTTGGCTTGATTGATTGCAGCACACATTTCACATTCATGGCTAACCTATGCAATAGTGTCCACGGTCAAGTCCACCCCTTGGTCTCGAGCCCATCTATATGTTGCATCTCTTCCCTGATGGCCTGAGGCATCATGAGCCCACCGAGCGATGAATAATTCACCCTTATGTTGCCAGTCCAGATCCACCTGAGCCACTTCAATCTTGGCGGCCTGATCTACCTGCTGGTTGTTTTGATGTTCCTCAGTGGCGCGACTCCTGGGTACGTGGGCATCTACATGATGTACTTGCACAGCCAGATTCTCTATCCGGGCAGCAATATCTTGCCACAGTTCAGCCGCCCAGATGGGTTTACCTCTGCGCTGCCAGTTGCTCTGCTTTCACTGCTGTAACCACCCCCACAGAGCATTTGCCACCATCCATGAATCAGTATAGAGGTAAAGTACTGGCCATTTCTCTCATTCAGCAATGTCCAAAGCCAGCTGGATAGCTTTCACCTCTGCAAACTGGCTCGATTCGCCTTGTCCTTCAGTGGCTTCTGCAACTCGTCGTGTGGGGCTCCACACAGCAGCCTTCCACTTCCGATGCTTCCCCACAATCCGGCAGGACCCATCAGTGAACAAGGCATGTTCCTCTCATTTTCTGGTAGTTTATTATACGGTGGGGCCTCTTCCACACGCGTCACCTCCTCCTCTGGTGATATTCCAAAATCTTTGCCTTCCGGCCAGTCCACAATCACTTCAAGTATTCCTGGGCGACTGGGGTTTCCCATTCGAGTCCGCTGTGTGATCAGTGCAGTCTACTTACTCCACGTGGCATCAGTCGCATGGTGTGTGGCAGGGACCCTTTCTTGGAACATCCAGCCCAGCACTGGCAGTCGAGGCACCAAGAGGAGCTGTGCCTCAGTACCAACCACTTCTGAAGCAGCTCGAACCCCCTCGTATGCTGCCATTATCTCTTTTTCGGTTGGAGTATAGTGGGCTTCAGATCCTCTGTATCCCCGACTCCAAAACCCCAGGGGTCGCCCTCGAGTCTCCCCTGGTGCTTTCTGCCAGAGGCTCCAGGTAGGGCCATTCTCCCTGGCTGCGGTGTAGAGCACATTTTTAACATCTTGTCCTGCCCGGACTGGCCCCAGGGCTACTGCATGAACTATTTCCTGCTTAATTTGTTCGAAGGCTTGTCGTTGCTCAGGGCTCCATTTAAAATCATTCTTTTTCCGGGTCACTTGATATAGAGGGCTCACAATCAGACTGTAATCTGGAATATGCATCCTCCAAAAACCCACAACACCTAAGAAAGCTTGCGTTTCCTTTTTACTAGTTGGTGGAGATGTAGTTGCTATTTTGTTGATCACATCCATTGGGATCTGACAGCATCCATCTTGCCATTTTATTCCTAAAAACTGGATTTTCTGTGTGGGTCCCCTGACCTTACTTCGTTTTATGGCAAAACCAGCTTTCAGAAGGATTTCAACTATTTTATTCCCTTTCTCAAAAACTTCTTCTGCTGTGTTGCCCCATACAATGGTGTCATCAATGTACTGCAGATGTTCCGGAGCTTCACCCTGTTCCAGTGTGGTCTGGATTAGTCCATGGCAAATGGTGGGGCTGTGTTTCCACCCCTGGGGCAGTCGATTCCAGGTGTACTGGACGCCCCTCCAAGTGAAAGCAAACTGTGGTCTGCACTCTGCTGCCAAAGGGATTGAGAAGAATGCATTTGCGATATCAATTGTTGCATACCACTTGGCTGCCTTTGACTCCAGTTCATATTGAAGTTCTAGCATGTCCGGCACAGCAGTGCTCAGTGGTGGCATCACTTCATTCAGACCACGATAGTCCACTGTTAGCCTCCACTCTCCATTAGATTTTTGCACTGGTCATGTGGGACTATTAAAGGGTGAGCGAGTCTTACTGATCATTCCTTGAGTCTCTAGTTGACAAATCAGCTTCTGGATGGGAATCAGAGAATCTCAGTTAGTGCGATATTGCCGCCGATGCACTGTCATGGTAGCAATCGGCACCTGTTGTTCTTTAACCCTCAACAAACCTACCACAGAAGGGTCCTCTGAGAGACCAGGCAATGTAGACAGCTGTTTAATTTCCTCCGTCTCCAAAGCAGCTATGCCAAAAGTCCACCGGTATCCTTTTGGGTCCTTGAAGTACTCTCTCCTGAGATAGTCTATGCCAAGGATGCACGGAGCCTCTGGGCCAGTCACAATGGGATGCTTTTGCCACTCATTTCCAGTTAGGCTCACCTCAGCTTCCAATACAGTCAACTCTTGGGATCCCCCTGTCACTCCAGAAATACAAATTGGTTCTGCCCCTCTGTAACTTGACGGTATTAAGGTGCACTGTGCACCAGTGTCCACTAGAGCCTTATACTCCTGTGGCTCTGATGTGCCAGGCCATCAAATCCACATGTTCCAATAAACTTGGTTGTCCCTTTCCTCCACCTGGCTGGAGGCAGGGCATATCTGACCAGGCAATCCTGGTTATAGTATCTGTTACTCACTTGTTGCAGAAATGACTTGGAAGTCCCTTCAAGAGGATCAGAGGTAAGATCAGGCCTTCTACTCTGTCTGGGGAGCTGCCTGCTGGAAACGGGAGCAGGACTTTTCCTGGAGGGATCTCCTCTTGTGATTGTTCTTTCTTGCAACTCGTGTCCTCGTGCCTGTAGGGTCGAGGTAGGTTGTCCATCCCACCTCTTCATGTCCTCTCCATGGTCACGCAAGTAAAACCACAGGGTGCCTGGTGGTGTGTACCCTCTATACTCTCCCTCTTGAGTAGGGAAACGCCTGCTTCTAATAGCTGAGATGCTGGCCTGTACAGGTGGGGAGTAGTATATATTCTCTTCAAGTTGTTGGACCTTCTGGGACAGTTTCTCCACAGCTGAGACGAGGGGGGAAGAGAGACTTTCTTCATATTGCCGGAGTTGGCCAGCCATCTCATCCACCATTGGTCCGTCTTTGCCTTTCCATTCCATCACTGCCAAGGAGTTGGCATACGATGATGGTGCACTCTGTACAAACTTCCGCCATATGGGCCTTGTGCATTGGACTTCATCAGGGTCTGTGGGTAACTGCGCATTATCTGGGTCATAGTAAATCATCTCCCGCACGGCTAATTCCCTCAGGTAGTGGATACCTTTTTCCATGGTGGTCCACTTGCTCGGACGACATACAACATCTTCACTGAAGAAGAAGACCTTTTCCTCACACCTGACAGGAGTTGCCTCCAGAGGCTGAGGGCTTGTGTCTTCTTCCCAATCGCCTTCTCAATGCCCCCTTCCCTAGACAGGGATCCCAGCTGCCTGGCTTCTCTGCCCTCTACTTCCAAGCTACTGCCCCTGTTATCCCAGCATTGGGACAGCCAGGTGACAATGTGCTCGCCCAGAAGTTGGCTGAAATAGAATCACAGAATCGTAGAATCGCTGAGGTTGGAAGGGACGTTTCAGATCATCAAGTCCACCCATTAACCTACCCTGACAATACCCACTTCTAAACCATGTCCCCAAGTACCACATCTACCCTTTTTTTAAACACCTCCAGAGGTGGTGAATCCACCACCTCCCTGGGCAGCCTATTCCAATGTTTAATAACCCTTTCCATGAAAAAATGTTTCCTAATATCCAATCTAAACCTCCCCTGAAATAACTTAAACCCATTTCCTCTTGTCCTGTCACTTGTCACCCGGGAGGTCAGCCTGCACCTCTCTACAACCTCCTTTCAGGTAGTTGTAGAGGGTGATAAGGTCTCCCCTCAGCCTCCTCTTCTCCAGGCTAAACAACCCCAGTTCCCTCAGTTGTTCCTCGTAAGATTTGTCCTCCAGACCCCTCACCAGCTTTGTAGCCCTTCTCTGGACATGCTCCAACACCTCAATGTCCTTCTTGTAGTGAGGGGCCCAAAACTGAACACAGTACTCGAGGTGGGGCCTCACCAGTGCCGAGTACAGGGGGATGATCACTTCCACAGTCCTGCTGGCCACACTGTTCCTGATACAGGCTGGGATGCTGTTGGCCTTCTTGGCCACCTGGGCACGCTGCTGGCTCATGTTCAGCCAGCTGTCCACCAATACCCCCAGGGCCTTTTCTGCTGGGCAGCTTTCCAGCCACCCCACCCCAATCCTGTAGCGCTGCATGGGGTTGTTGTGACCCAAATGCAGGACCTGGCACCTGGCCTTGTTGAACCTCATACCGTTGGCCTCAGCCCATCGGTCCAGTCTGCCCAGATCCCTCTGCAAATCTTTTTGCATATATCACAGCTCACTCAGGGGTAGGGATCAGGTGATTATCTTTGGTTCCATCTCTTCCTCCCTTTCCTTTGATGGCCCTGGTTCATAGTCTTCCCTTACTAAGCGAACAGATTTCTTGGTGTATTTCTTCTTCTGTACAGGAGCAACTGATACCGGCACGGGTTGGTTGTCTGTTTCAGCTGCAGTGTCTGCCACTGGGGTTTGAGTAGGCACAGGGCCTGCCACCGGGGTGGGAGTAGCTGCATTGTCTGCCGCAGGGGTTGGAATAGCTGCAGTGCCTACTGGTCTGGTTTCCCCCTCTTTCCCCTGAGGGTGCTGCATAATACTGAGCAGTGTTTGGTAGATACTGGCCAGGGCCCAGCACAGTGCAGTGAGTTGTGCCTCTCTGGAATAGCCACAGCATTTGCCTTTTAAAAATTCTACCAGTGTATCAGGGTCCTGTAGTTGTTCGGGGGTGAAGTCCCAAACCATTGGAGGTGAGAAGTTCTCTAGATACCTGCCCATATTCTCCCACATGCCATGCCACCCCTGACTATCCAGCCTCGGGGCAGATCCCTGGGTGGTAGTCTTAAACAGTTGTTTAACCCTGAACAAGACCTGAAACACATTCAGGAGACATAGCAATAGGAACATGCTGGTTTGAGCATCCCAAGGATATTCGAAATTCTCAAAACCTGGCCCAAAGGAGAAAAGGGGGCTGAAAGAGCCGGGGAAAGTATCCCCGCCTGTTTCCTCCATAGATTGGGTGTGATTATTAATAAATTCTGAGAGACGGTGACCAAGGTATGGGCAGGACAGCAATACTGCATAAACACCCCAACACAGCGACCTGAGCAGTGATGCTATCATATCATACGCTGATATTGCACAGGACAGGAAAATGGTAATCCTGATCCCTCTCCCCGAGGTAACAAACAGCATCATAGAGCACGTAAGAATTTACATAACACAGCCACGCAAACAAATGAAGCAACACTGGAGCCAGCAACTGTCTAACTAATATGAGAAATGCATATAACAAACTCGTGTTAGCAATCTCGGGTCGGATCTGTCGTTACCTCAACCCTTCGAGCCCTACGTTGGGCACCAAAAAGGACTGTCGTGGTTCGGCCTCAGCCGGCAACAAAGAACCATGTGGCTGCTCGCTCAACCACCACAGCCGTGGGGGGAAATGGGAAGAAAAAGGCAACACTCGTGGGTTGAGATAAAGGCAGTTTAACAGAACAGCAAAGGGAAGAAAAAAACAGTAACAATAACACCGATGAAGAAACGTGATTACGGCACAGCCGCTCACCGACTGGACCCGCACCGCTGCCGCCTGCTCTGCGCAGCGAGCTCCCTCCCCCGGCAGCTCCCCCCTACCGCCCGGGCATGGCTCACATGGCATGGAATACCTGTGTCCCCTCCCATCCTTGGGGAAATTAACCCCATTCCTGTTGGAACCAGGACAAAGTGGAAGAGCTTGCAGCTCAGCTACATGTAAATTAGTGATTTTTTTTTTTTTTTCTAATAGCACTTTTCCTAGTAGGAGTTGAAGATATCACTGAAGAGGTGTTTATAAAAGGAATGTTGATGTTACAATCTGCTCTGCCTAAGAAGAAAGACTGTTAATGGTTATTTGATAATAGCTATTCTGGAAAACTACTGTTTCTTTGAGAGGCATAATTATACTTTATAAAATCATTTAGAATATGGTTCTGATGGGTAATTGTAATGGTATAATTATTCTAGTGAACTTTTTCCAGTATCGGTACAACACTGTTTGCTGTATTTGATGATAACTTGAAAATTTGGTGTTCTGAAAAGTGAAGGGCTTTCACTTGAATGACAAAGTGGCAAAGCTTTCTTATTACGAATAAGCATCTCATGCTGAAAAGAACTGAAGTTTAGCTGTGGTGGTTCAATTCGGGCAGGGTTGGTACTTGCACACAACTATTTTTGTAGAATGATAGAATACCACATTAGAAGGGACCTCAAGGATCATTTTGTCCATGCTTTCTTGGCAAAAGCACAGTCTAGACAAGATGGCACAGCACCCTGTCCAGCTGAAATCTGAAAGTGTCCAATGATGGGGAATCCACCACTTTACTGGGGAGATTATTCCAACGGCTGATTGTTCTCATGGCGGAAAATTTTCCTCTTGTGTCCAATTGTAATCTCCCCAGAAGTAACTTGTACACGTCACCCCTCCCCTTTTCCATGTGACTCCTTGTAGAAAGGGAGTCTCCATCTTCTTTGTAGCCACCCTTCAAATACTGGAACATGGTGATAAGGTCTCCCCTAAGCTGCTTTTCTCAAGGCTACACAAACCCAGCTCTCTCAGCCTTTCCTTATACAGCAGGCGTTCCAGTCCTCTCATCGCCTTGGGGGCTCTGCTCTGGACCCTTCCAGACTGTCCATGTCTTTTTGGATAGCGGGAACCAAAACTGAATGGTGTTCCACGTGTGGCCTGACCAGCGCTGAGTAGAGTGGGATAGTGGGATAATGACTTCTTAATCTCTGCTGGTGATGCCCTTGTTGATGCAGCCCAGCATCCTGTTGGCTTTCTTCGCCACAGCAGCACACTGCTCACTCGTATTGAGCTTGTTGTCCACCAGGACCGCCAGGTCCCTTTCCACGGAGCTGCTCCCAGCCGGGTAGATCCCAGCCTGTGCTGCCCTCCTGGATTATGTTCTCCCAGGTGCAAGAGCTTGCACTTGTCCTTGTTGAACTGTGTAAGGTTCTTGTTAGCCCACTCTTCCAGCCTATCCACGTCTTCCTGCAGGGTGGTTCTCCCTTCTGAAGTGTGAGCAATTCCTTTGCTTAGGTGTTGCAAATGACCACTGTTTTAATATGTGTATAGATCTGTGTTGGTATATAGTTGTTTGTTTGTTTTTTTTTAAAACCCACTAAATTGCTAGTACTGATACTGTTTTAATTGAGCTTTTATTTTTCTTTAGTTTAAGGTGGTATCAGCATCCTACTGAAGAAGAACTAAGGATTCTTGCAGGGAAACAAAGAGGGAAAAGCAAAAAAGATAGGTAAATACTTGTTTTAAGATTTTTTGTTTCTTTTTTTTTTTTTTTTAGCACGATCCTTATAATACCTTTGCCAGCCATCTTTTGTTTTAGAGTGAGTTAAAAACTGCTGGTTGCATATGACTGCCCTGTTTGCATTAATTGTTACGGGTCTGTACCAAACTGTGTTCTTTGAGTTTAGCAGAGTTGAATATGCCCAAATTGTGCAGGGATGGGTGATTTCCAGTCCACAAAATTGGTCTGTGAAATTGCTGATTTGGTGGCAAGGAGGTTTTTTAGTGAATGTATTCATTTGGATAGAAACTGAGGAAAGCAGAACTTCTATAGGATTGAAGCTCTTCATCCTGAAGCAAGGGAAGAGAAATTTGTGTGTATTAGTTCAACACAGGATTACTCTGAGCCACGACCCTTACATAGCTGTGAATCAGGTAAATGTGCTCCTAGGGTGTATTAGATGAGGTATTTCTAGTAGAAGAGATAGTGAAATATTAATCCTCTTGGACAAGGCACCAGTGTAGAACTTTATCTGGATTACTGTGCATAGTTCTGATCACTCATGTTCAAGAAAAATGAATTGGTACGTGAACAACTGAACAGAGGGCTGCTAGCATTATGCAGAAAACAGAAAGTCTCTCTTACAAGAGGAGGCTAAAAGAGATTGGCTTGTTTAACCTAGGAAAAAGATGACTGACAGGGATGGGATAGCTGTCTATCAGCTTAAGGTGGAAACAGATTTCTGACGTTTAGGCATGAAGTTCTGGAACAGCCTCCCAGAAGTACAACTGTGGCAAGAACGGAGACGTCTTGAGGTAGTGGAGCTGCTATGTTGATGCAGGATTTCTGAATTGGCTATGATTAAAACAAACCAACCAACCCCTCTGGCTTTCTTTATGGTGAAATAGGAACTTTCCTTTAGTCCTTTTTCTTTTATTCCAGTATGAGCTCTCTTATAATCCATAAACTGCAGATATAATCTGTTCATTGTAACGGGATTTTTTTTTCCTGTTTTGTAGTTCTTAAGCTGCATGGTTACCAACCTCATTTGCCATACATTGTGGTAAAGAATTAAGTCGTTCCTTTAATATTAAATACATTCTTTCAAATTTAGAAACTCATTTTATCTTAAGTTGTCTGTAACAAATTGAGGCAAAATAATTATAAATAGCATCACAATTTGTGACTGTCCATTTAACCAGTAATATTTATACATATATAAAATTAACTTTAATTATGTAACTATAACTTTAAGTCCACCCGTAGGAGCCTTAAACAGAAAACCACAATCACATTCCCAAATAATAATTGTATATTGCTCTTATTGCCTTCCCTCAGTCCTGCCATCCAAAATATGTGTTCTCAGTGTCACCAGAGCAATTACATGCGCTCAGCTGTGTTGGAAGCATGGCATATTAATGTGTGCTGACATATAAGCTTAAATTTTGTAATCTTTGGAAAATTTACTTTGAAACTTAGTAGAAACCTGTATCACAAGTCATCTATATATGCATTAAGTCCTTTTTCAGTTACTAAACTTCTACAGTTAATATTTCAAATGTGGTGCTATGTTTTCCTGTCTGTGCAGTCAGATTTTGTTAGTGTGGTTTAGTTATTATAAGATTGATATAATTATCTTACTATTTTAATATGTAACCAAGAGAATACAATTGTAATAGTTGTAGGTAGTTGTTTGTACTAGGGTGAATGTTAATCACAAGGGGATATGAAACTTTAAAGAAACCAGGATGGTAATGTGGAGGCTTAAATGATGTTTTCTTTGCTTCGCTGCTGTAACAACAGAATGAATGATACACTTGCTTTTTAGTCAATAAATATAACTCTGTGTCCTCTAAAGAAGTGGCTGTTGTTGGAGGAAAACCATAGTTTAAAGTAGGAATTGTTCTTATTGAGTTGGTTTGGATGTACTATTTTAGGTTGCACAGAATGGAATGCAGTGCTCCTTTGAGCCAAGGAGAAGTGAAACAGATGTTGTGGGAGAGACAAGGATGCATCTATTTGATTCCTTTTTTCCCCTCCTGTGTCTTTTCAAGATAAAGAATTTGCTTTGTCAAGCTCATAGTCTTGCAGAATGGAGCACCTGCTCCTTACTTAAATACTTTTCCAATTTGAACTAATTAAAAGAGAAATGGTGAAAGGACATCCAAGGAACTTGCTAGAAAATGGACCTTAGAAACAGCTGTAGTGTGAACTTGTCGTCCATTTTATTCAATGCATATTGCACTTCAGTATATTATGCTGTAGGTTATAATAGCACATGAATTTTAGGCAGATTTTCTATTTCAGAATCATTTGTGTTATATTAAATTATTAGGCTAATGAAAAGGTCCATAGCCTCTACGAATTACTTTGAATTAAAGCTGTCAATGATCCTGGGTATGTTCTAACTGTGTCTCTTGGATTATGGGTCCCCTGGGATAATTAAAGTGTAGGAACACCATATTTTGTTGAGCTGAAATGGTTTTAGTTATCAAAATGCACATCTCGCTCAAGATGATGGTACTCCTGGGTGCATGTAGTCGGAAAACATCAAGAGTACTACTGGGGACAGGGAAGCACGCAGAAGCTTTCAGGTAGTCAAGTGGCTGGGAAGTGTTTTGGGACATCTTGCTTAGACTTGAGCACCTAAATGTTTTGAGTAATGCTTCAGGTTCCTATCCTCAGTTTTCAGTTTGTCCATTAAAATTGTTATCCTTCATTCAGATGATACTAAGAATTAATATGACCTGAAAAAAATAATAGTTATTAATACTTTCTGCTTGCATTCTTATCTCACACGTTAGCTGACAGGACATAATTCCTTAAAAATAAGTTCATGATTGATTGAATTTCTTTTTAATGCTTATGTCCCAATAACTTGTCTTTCTATGGAAAATACATGTCTCCTTTTCTAATTTAAGAGGTGCTATACTAGAATCTGGCAGAGCTTACTGGTTCCTTCTAGCCATTTAGGGTTTTTTTAAGTTTTGGGTTTGATTTTGTTTTTTTTTAACCTAACAAAACATTTTCTGATCTGCTTTAATGATTTTTTTTTAAATGGTGATGAGGTAAGTTTTACCCTAGTTAGTAATGGTAATCTCTCAGCCCAATTTCATGGAAATGGACTTTGTTCAGATTCTATTAAGAGCATCCTGTTTTCTTCAATTTAAAGTCTAGTAGCATGGCTTATTTTCAGGAAGGTGAAGGTCATGATGGCGGTATAGTTTTAGAGTTCCAGATGAAAATGCGCTTTTTACTCTAGATATGTCATCTTTTATGGTCTTCACATGTATCTCTGCTGTGAAAAATGATTCCTTAAAGATATTTTGATTCTAACCAACAATTTGTAAAACATGGTCTAACTTCATATTATACACATAAGATATACTTTTATTTATACCATATTTCCAAGATCATTCAGTGGAACTGGAAAAGGGGAGTGATGGTGGCTAGAAGAAAGGCTTCCACACAAGAAGCAGCAGCGTAACGCTTACTAGTGTGGGAACTGGATGAGGGAGGGTTTTGCAACAGGTACATACCCAGTGTGCAGAGGGTGGATAGGGAATAGTAAACTTACTACTATGTTACACAAGGAGTCACTGAATTACGTTAGTAGAGTAGATTTAAGGACTTCTCGGTTTGGGACCCACAATGTGGAACTGGGTGCTACAAGACACTATGTGGCTCAACAAATTTCAGACTGGTTCAGAAAGGGATTAGGCAAATTCATGTAAGTTTTGAAAAATGGTGCATCAGAAGATGCAGTCCGTGGTTCAGATTATCCCCAAGTTGCTTAGTGCTGGAAGCCAGGAAGGTTTAGCAGTGTGAAGATCAACATTTGGTTTCCTCATTCCTCTCTTTTGTATAAGCAAGTAGCCACAGTATGAATTGAAACAAGTCTGTAGTATTTCTACACATAACCTGTTAGATTAGAAAATGATCTTAAAGTTGTCTTTGCTTGATGGCTAGTAGGGTGGATCTTTCAACGATCTCGGTTAGTACAGCTTCTGTGACATCCTTGCTAAGCACCCTGTTGTGACAAAAAGGCCTAATGCTTTTTTGGGAAATTTCTTTTTCATTTTTTTTCCTTATCAGCTGTCTTCCGAGGTAGGTTACTGCTTGTGTTATTTCCAGTGAACAGTCAGTAAATTAACACTGCCAAGTCTGTTTGTCTTTTTTACTTACTTTCAATCCAAAGACTTTAATACTTCTGTCTTTCAGCATCCTGGTCTAGACCTCAATTAAAAAGTCTCAATTTAGCTTTTATTTTTTTTCAGGGTATCTGTGTGGCAGTGTGGATATATTCTGCTCTGTGGGAACTTGCTAGAACACCCTGTAGCTCCCTGAACAGAGGAAATAAGTGGGCTGAAGGAAATACTGGCCACCGGATCTTGCTCTAATACACGCTTAGGATGCAGCATATGGAAGCTATTTAAACCCATACAACAGTAGCATGTCAGAGCCTTGCAAGATAAAGCTAGGAATCATTGACATACCTGTTTTTTTCTCAAGATTTGAACTTGAGTTAATGCTTTCAGGTAGCTAGATAAAAACATTTGCGTTTGGCAAAAAAGTGGTCTGCAGTTTTATTAAATTTGAAATGTCATTATATCTTGGAAAAGTTTATTTTGTCATAGCCACATGTGTATTATCTATTTATTTATTTATTTTTACAGAAAATATAATGGTCATATTGAAAACAAACCCCTAACCATTCCAAAAGACATTGATCTTCATCTGGAAACAAAATCGGTGACTGAAAGGGACACTATCGGTAAGAATAAGTGGATGCAGATGGTAGTATGTTATTTCAAATATATCCTGATTCTTTCTATCAAGTGTTTATTTATGGTGAATGCTGGAATATCTTTTTTATAGACAATGAATGAAGTACAACTGATAATAAAGTTAAATGAGAAGGCAAGAATTAGGCCTAAGTCTCCTTTGTTGTTCCAGGGTTGACACCTTAATAGCAGTGTTATGGGAAGGGATGAGTAGGTGAAATCCAGCATAAAGCACATCTATTGTTGGATCAGGCATCCATAGCAATATGAGACAACACTCAAAGGATCACATCATAGTCTATTTGAAATAGAGATCATAGCTTTGTACAAGAAAATGACAATTGGCAGATGTCGAAACATACGCTTTCTGCTCATCTAAAATAGGAAGTGTGCTGTAGCATGGAAACTTAGACCTTTCAGCCACACATCTGAAATGTTGAGGTAAAATGCTTAGAAGCTGAAAGTGACAGTACCGAAATAAGCAGCTTTAAGTGTTTTGGAAGTTGCTATTTTTTTTAAATGGTAAGTTTTAATTCCTTAATCATAACCAGTCATTCTGTTACAGCAAACCCGTATATGGCTATGTATGTATGTGTGGTAGGTATTTTCTTTGTATCTACATTTTTATATGCATGTGTTCTATGGATAAGTATAGAAAGAAAGGAAGCATAGTCCTACGCAGGAGATTTCACATCCTAAATTATTGGCAACAATGTAGAAAATATCTTTAATAAAAATGCACAGTTTTTTTAAAGGTGGCATGTAAATAAACAAACCATTCACAAGTTTCAATTAGTGTTATTTTCTTGAAATTATAGCATGTAACTGTCCCCCTGAGTGTTTATAGATACTGACACAGGGTAGGGTTTAACAGTCTTTAAAAAGTTATGTATACAAACTTTTGTTGAATCTAACCAGATAAGTATTTCCAAGTCCTATACTTACTTTGAAATAACTAAGTTTGGCTGATTTCATGTGTTTGATGTCAGGTAGTAGTCAACAGAGAAGTGCCCAGTAATGTTTTGTGACTTTTTAACTGTGTAGATGTAGGGAAGGTGTTTGGGAGGGACAGGCTGCACTTCATTGTCACAAATTGTTCTTTGCAGTTCCCAGCACCTGTGGGAGCTTTTTCTTCATAAATCATGCAGCCTGCGTGCAAGACAGTATGATCCTCAGTTTTTACGGTGGAATTTACACAACGATTTATTGCTGTACAGAAGATATTAACAAAATCTGGAAGAACAGACCATCAGCATCTTAGATGTTGGGGTTCTTTTAAAGAAAAAGAGGAAGTAATTCTAGGTAGTATTTTAAATGATTGCCAATGAGCTTTTAATGATTAACAGAGAGTCAAAAAAACTCTTACCTGGAATTGCAGCTAGACTTAACTGGAAAACCTTTTTCTGTTGTGATGTTGAGACCTAAATTAAGTCTGCTTTTTGAATTTAGGATGTTAATGTATAAAAGCTGAGATGATAAAATAGTAAGAACTTGTAGCCTTGTAAATTGGAATAGTAATCAAGTATTGAATTACAGAAGTGAAGAGTTGTTAAATTGAAAAAATGTGGCTTTTTTGCTATTGTTGCTTTTTACTTGGATGATCTGGGTCTACCTAGACCTCAGTTACTTGAAAACATTTTTTAATTGACAATCTATTCTATGTATGTCAGTAACTGCCTTAAAATATCAAACCCTTAACATTTGCAAACTTGTATTTTTCAGCTTTGCATTATTTTCCGGAATATCAGTGGTTGGTGGATTTCACTGTTGCAGCTACAGTTGTGTATGTGGTGACGGAAGCCTACTACAGTATTGTGAAGCCCTCACAAGAAATGAATATCAGCATAGTGTGGTGTCTGCTCGTCTTGGCTTTTGCAGTGTATCCTTTTCTGTTGTCTTAAATCGCTCCGTCTGTTCCAAATAGTTTACATCATTCTGCAATTAATATAAAGCTCTGTATTGTTGATTGGCAGGATACACACATATTTAGCGTTTGGAAAAAGGATCATGTAAACCGGTGCCATTGTTGGCTAATGTATATGCTGTACATGCTGATAGCAATAGCTTGTTAAAATTAATATCAAACTATTTATGGAAAAAATCTATGTATGTGAACATACAGTTAGTGCTCATCTGTAGTATGTAGCAGTTCTAAACTAATTTGATTTTGTCCAGTTTGGCAATCAGAAATAGATTTCTGTAGAGGAAGTATTTACAACTTTTGGAGGAGCATGCAATTTACTGCACACTACTTGTTTTCAGTATGTTTAATCTGATACTTCCTGAACAAAATAGTGCAGTAATGTGTATACTAATTTATTGAAAACATACATGCATGAATTTATAATTTTGAAATATATTCAAGACACTTTTGCAGAGTTTACAGAAAATAAAATGTGTAGATGGTTGTAGGAGCTGAGGTGGTATGTTTTCAAAGCACTGTAAAAAGCTGAACTCCCCTCTGAAACTGAGGGAAACAGAAGTGGAGTATTTGGGAAACAGGCAATATCAAACCATAAAAAGAAGCAGCTGTTTTGTTTGTTTTTACTGGAGAAGGCAGTATCAGACATTGATGCTTGCATGCTAATGAACTGATTTCCACATACCAAGCCAGATGTACAATTTAGGGAGGAAAGTTGCCTTTGGAAGGTGTGGTAGGTGATAAAGCAATGGAATTGAATAAGGGCCTGCAAGAGGGCAGGTTATGCAAAGGTGAATTAGAAAACGAATTTGTGCAACTCCTCTGCTTCCTCAATAGCTGACAGCCAGATAGAGTGCTAAGTTAGGGTCCATATAGCACTTGAATATTCAAACCTGATTCCTCTGTATAAATGCCTGTTCTTCAGTAGAGATTCTTACTGTGTTGTGGGGGTTTTGGGGTTTTCTTTTTTTGGTGTTAGCAATAGCCGGGAGTGTTACGTAAAACCCTTGAACTCTAATGCTTGGTTATGTTTGGCTAACAGTTCTGGATATGCTTAATGCTTGTCTGTACTTGGTAATTATTAAAATTTGTGCTGCCTTTGTGATAAGGACAGGAATACTTCTAAGTAGCCTGAAGTATAAATGATACCCAGAATTTTCCTTGTAGCAGGTAAGAACTTGCTTTCCAGCCCAGGCATTTCTCCTTTGACTTGTGAGTGGACAGATCCACAGTCCAAAAGGTCTACTAGGTAATGACAGGACACTTGGTGTCTGGCTCTTATGCATCTTATAATCATACTGTAGCTATATTATAGGTCGTATATAGCTGTTATTGCACAGCCTTTGTTTTCTTTGTTTGGGTGAAGTCAGGAATTCTAGTTTAATCTTGGCAGAGGGAAGGAGAGAGAGGCAGCTGCTGCTCAAGAAATCAGAAATGAAAGCCAACACCTTTGACTCCCGTTTCGAGCATGAGGGGGAGGTTAATAGAACTAATGGAAAAACAAGCTTCAAATACTAAAACCACAACACACTCTTAAATTTATTGGTGGCAATGCTCCATTTGCTTCATCTTTCAAATCTCGGGTGTAGCCAACTTAAATAATACTACAGTGATTGCAACTCTAAGTGAAACAGATTTGTGAATTATATATTGTAGGAAAATCCACTGCAATAATTCTTTCTTGTAGTGTAGTTTCTAGTAGCTTCTTGTAGTGGTATTTGAATACAATCCTAATCACTGCTTTCATTTGGTCGTCAATTCAGGGCAGAACCAAATGCAGAAATTAAAAAAGATTAAGTTGCCTGGCAGTGTAAGCGTTCTGTCTCAGTACTGTGAACATGCAAATAGCTATGAATTGAGCCTAACTCAACATTTCCAGCCAGTTTTATCCCAATCTAGCTGAAGCACTTGAGATCTAATTGCACATTTGGACCTGGAGGAGATTGAAGCAGATGTAGTATTCCCTGAATGTTAGAAGCCCGTTAGGTATATTTTCTCACTAGCCTTCCTACGTGACTGAAAGAGAAGTGAGATCAGATAGAATAGTATGAAAAGCAAAAGATCATGTGCCAAAAGCTAAATTTTATTTAACAAGCTGTGAACGGTTAGTTGCATGCTTTAGCATTTTTGTACCTAGGCATGTATTGGCTAAGGGACCAATATTGTTTTGAGTTTTTGGTAAGAAGCAGAACACTTTGGAGAGGAAATCCTTAAGGACTTCTGTCAGTTTGTTAGGGTGAGAGAAAGGTTGGAGAAGTTACAGTTTAAAATTCATGTGGCACTTCTGAAAATATGTGCAAATTTGGGAAAGCCCAGAGAAGAATGACCTGATATGTAGGACCAAGCCTTAGAAATAAATTAGTTCTGGGAAATAAGAAACCTGTATACAAGTGTAACCTTTTTTTTTTTTTTCCTTTTTTTTTGGAATGTGTTATCAAACAGTGGAGCCTAAATTTTAGGCTTTTGAATGAATCACTTAAACAAATGAACATTTTTTGATAGTTTGAGAGAGATAATACAATACAAATTATCTGGTACTGGGTAGTTGAACAGTCATTTATTAATTGTACAAAGGAAACAAATGTTCAGAACTAGTTTTCTGCCACTATTTGCAACTTTTATTTACTCTTTTTTTTTTCTGTGGCATTAAATAGACCTTGTTTTTATTGAAGGCTTCTCTACATAGTAGGTGATTTTGTAGAAATCCATGTGAAGTCACTGCTTCCTAATATTGAATAGGGTTTTACTTAACTACCTGGATGGTTTCTGGACTGAAGGGATGTAGTAATGTGACCCTGTGCAATCTGAGGGGTTAGTGGCAGTGCAGAAGGCTGCAGCACTAGGAAACATGGCCTAAACTTTATATTAAGTTAACATCTCCGTAAACACGCTAACATAACTTATTCTGGGCATTACAGCTTTTTGGGTGAAGGAGTATTGTGCAAAGAGTGATATACAGAGGTATTGACAACAACCCTTGTGATCACTGGTATGTAGGCAGGTGAAAAGAGATTTCAGAAGAAAAAAGTTTCTTTCATGTGTTGTCACATCAGGCCTCTGGGATGCTGAGAATACTTTAAAACTTACACAACTATTTACTAATTCAGTATGTCAAGACGAGAAACGATTCATCATAATTTAAACGTTAAAAAAATTTGGTTACTCCATATTTTCAATTAAAAGCAGTCAACGTGATATGTCAAGAATTAATTCGAGAACAATTTTGTGTTTTGATGACAGGTGTTTCTTCTGTTTCATGGCTGTGTGTTAAGAGGTGATAGATTGTACTAAGGATTTGGCTGACAGAATGACCAAAAAAACGTTACAGAAGTTGGAAGTGATGATTGGAATTTTTTTCAGTCGTGTCTTCCAAAATGTTTTGATTTTGATTCAGTGCAGTAACCCACTATTAGCATTTTTTAACATTTGTAGTGTAGATATTCAGAAAGATTCCAGAAATTAATCTAGTCTATACATCTGTGTTTTAATAGAAATTCGGTCTAAAAGGAGTAGTACATAAATTTAGTATTTGAGTTTCAGTGTTTGAGTATGTTGGCATTACATTGATGGTAGTTGTGCTAGGCACAACTAAGCTAGCTTTAAACAAGTTCCATGAGCTGAAATGTTTGTACAGCTGCATTGGCAGGTACCTCAGTGAAAGATGCCAGATTCCCCTGCCAGACTGGATAGATGCTCAAGTGGCAGCTCACGCTCAGCTTACCCACTGTAAGTCTAGGGCTTACACCATGATATGGCCTACACCACAGCGAGTTTTCACAAACACTAACGTTATTTTTGCAAGAAATATTGCAAAACTAATTTTTAAACCAAAATTCACAATGAGCAGTCATGACCAATAATCTGTCTTAAAAAAAATTCGACATGTTTTGCATGATCTTTTGCTAGACCTTCAGGTACTGCAAACTGCTTAGTGAGTGCAGGCTACCAGCATGAAAAGTGATCAACCAATGCAGTATCCTGCAGCCTTTCAAAAATATTAAACACTGAGCAGGTGGTACAGCAGGTCTTCTAAATGCTGCCTCCAAGAAACATCTCTGAGTCTTCCTGAAACTACCTAGACATTTAAAGGTGTATTTTTTTTTTTTGTTCTGCTAAAAATAAGAGTTCCCTATCCTGGAACTATTTATCCACACTACCAACTGTGAGGGTGGTATTGTTCACGCCACAGTCCAGCGGATTGAGGGAGACAGTAGATTAGTAAATTTCACTGGGTACTTTTGGAAAATGTGTCACTGGCATAGCAAAGGAAAGTGATGATCTTAACTTGACTGAAAGTTGATCTAGGGAAAGTCAGCCATCAAATACATTAAAATAACCTCTAAGTCTGAAACTGTAGTTTTTTTCTACATACATGCAATTAGAAAGAATATAGAGGAATTTATTTTGTTTTCACTTGTGAATCCAAAAGTTTTGTGTATTTTAATAGAAGGTAGATCTTTTTGTTTTCAACCATGTGCATAAATACCAGTGGACTGTATCATTAAAAAATTCCGTAATTGCAGCAATTTAAATATAAAATTATTTTTGTAAAAGTGTATGCCACAAATTCTATAGGTGTATCACCTTTTGTGGCCAAAAAAAGGTAATAAAAATGGGGTGGAGAACCTATTAGCTTAGCACTGTATAGTCCCGAATTATTTCTGTAGTAGGTCTTGAAACTTAGGTCAAGCAGTGAAAGAAAGTGATGAAGCGAGCCATAATACTTTGATTTTTCTCCATCCCTAAAAGAGGTAGCAGTGGTGATTATTCAGCTAGCACATGGTTTCAGTCACATATAGTTTGCATAATCATTAATTTATATTTGAGTTCTGAATCTGTACTATAATTGGAATTTACTGCCAGCATGCTTTCTTTTTCTTGGTTGCATTTTCTACATCCTTTAGGCCCAATCCATAGTTGAAAACATGAGTTATCTAGGGGGTTATAAATTATTTACAGGTGTTATGGTTTGAGAGACCCATAACAATTTATTGCCGTTTAGACAATCATTCTATCACCCGATGACCCCTCTCCACCCGGGAAAGGGAATCGGGAGAAACAAGGAAACCCAGGAGGTGAAGTATAAACAGATTTAATAGAGTAAGATTAGATAATTAACATTAATAGCACTAAAGAACCAATACTGATCCCGATACCAATACAGAATATACAAGGATTATACTCAGCCAATTCTATCAGTAGGAAGCCGTGCACTCCCAGCAGTGGACAGCAAATGTTGGACACCGCGAGCGCTATGGCTTCAGGAGGAAGGGAAGGCCTCAGGGCTCCGGCACCAGGGCACGAAGTTCTCAGGATGGCAGCCATCAAGGGAGAGAGAGAACTTCGCAGCAACCGTCCTAATTTATAGTGAATGTGACATTGATAGTATGAAATAATCCTGTTGGCCAGCTTGAGTCAAGTGCCCGAGTCTCGCTCCTCCTCATCCCTGCACCTGGCAAGCTTGAAAACACTGAGACACACCATAGCTGGCTGGAAAGTAAATATTTTCACAAATTCAGACACTAGAGTCCTCTAAAAATGCAGTCTTCCCAAGTATTAGAAGAGAAATGAGTCCTGTGTCGCTCAAACCAAGACATTCCACCCCTTGTTTCATACTATATATATGTCACACTCAAGTTACTGTTATATTTGTCCTCTAATGTATATATATACACACATACATGCAAATATAATCCTCTAAAGCTATGAACTATTCCTCTAAAAGGTCCATTAAGTTTCTTTAGTTCAAAACTGTGAGTTCCATTTATCATAATAGTCTTTTAGGGTAGGAAAAAGTGATGTGGCATTCACTCAGTTGTCAGATGGGGACCAGGCCTCAATACAGGATGACAGATGTGTAGAGTTGGGCACAGCAATACAGTGTGTTGTGCTCACGGCTAGCATGTTCTCTGTCACTGGATGCCATCCGATGATGTTGCCTCTGGTTTCATTACCACTACGTTATCCTGAAAAACACTTCTTAAACACTGTTAGTGTTATGTAACAATTAACACACGTTTTAAAACTAAGGATTCTCACCCAAAATCAGATCTCCTAAAGATACACATCGAACTTCTCCATTCTCCTGCATCACCCACCAGGTATGTCCCGGTCGTTCAGCAAAAGCAACCCCACGAGTGGGCCTGCCTTTACCTGAGTCCGGGGTAACCCCGACTGTTTTCCCCAGCATATCCTTTACATGCACCACAGGGACCTTATCCCCTTCTACAGTAGGTAAAAGCTCTGACTGAGCGGGACCAGCTCGGCTGATAGTTCCCCTCATGGTGACTAACCAGGTGGCTTTAGCTAAATGCTTGTCCCACTTTTTAAATGTTCCAGCACTCATTGCTTTCAGGGTAGTTTGCAGTAGTCCATTGCATCATTTGACCTTCCCAGCAGCTGGTGCGTGATAGGGGATGTGATATATCCACTCAATACCATGCTCTTTAGCCCAGGCGTCTATAAGATTATTTTGGAAATGAGTCCCATTGTCTGACTCAATTCTCTCTGGAGTACCATGTCGCCACAACACTTGTCTTTCCAGGCCTAAAATAGTGTTACTGGCAGTGGCATGAGACACAGCATGTTTCCAGCCATCCGGTGGTTGCTTCCACCGTTGTAAGCACATAGCATTTGCCCTGGCGGGCTCTTGGAAGGGAGATACAGTCAATTTGCCAGGCCTCTCCATTCTTGCATTTCAGCCACTGTTCTCCATACCATAAAGGTTTTGACCATTTAGCTTGCTTAATTTCAGCACATGTTTCACATTCATGGATGACCTGTGAAATACTGTCTGTAGTCAAATCCACCTCTCGGTCACGAGTCCATCTATATGTTGCATCTCTTCCTTGATGACGTGAAGTGTCATGGGCCCACCGAGCCAAAAACAATTCACCCTTATGTTGCCAGTCCAAGTCTACTTGGGACACATTAATCTTAGCAGCCCAGTCCACCTGCTGGTTGTTTTGTTGTTCCTCAGTGGCCCGACTCTGGGTCTATGGGCATCTACATGACGTACCTTCACAGACAGCTTTTCCAGTCGGGCAGCAATATCTTGCCACAATTCAGCAGCCCAGATGGGTTTACCTCTATGCTGCCAGTTGCTCTGCTTCCACTGCTGTAACCACCCCCACAAGGCGTGCGCCGCCATCCATGAGTCAGTATAAAGATAAAGCACTGGCCCCTTTTCTCACTCAGCAATATCTAAAGCCAGCTGAATGGCTTTCACTTCTGCAAACTGACTCCACTCACCCTCTCCCTCAGCTGCTTCTGCCACTCGTCCAGTAGGACTCCATACAGCAGCTTTCCACCTTCTCTGGTTTCCTACAATACGACAAGTTCCATCTGTGAATAGCTCATATTGCCTTTCATTTGCTGATAATTGATTATATGGTGGGGCCTCCTCAGCATGCACCACCCTCTCCTCTGGGGACCCTCCAAAATCCGTGCCTTGCGGCCAATCCATGATTACCTCTAAAATTCCTGGACGATTAGGGTTCCCTATTCGAGCTCGCTGAGTAATTAGTGCTACCCATTTACTCCACATCACGTCAGTTGCATGATGCGTGTAAGGAGACTTCCCTTTAAACATCCAGTTCAACACTGGCAACCGGGGCGCCAGGAGGAGCTGTGCTTCAGTACCAATTACCTCCGAAGCAGCTCAAACTCCTTCACGTGCTGCCAATATCTCTCTCTCAGTAGTGGTATAGTGAGCCTCTGATCCTCTATATGCTCGACTCCAAAGCCCTAGGCATTGGCCTCGAGTCTCTCCAGGTGCCCTCTGTCAGAGGCTCCAGTTGGGGCCGTTCTCCCCTGCCGCAGTGTAGAGCACGTTTTTTACATCTGGTCCTGTTTGAGCTGGCCCAAGGGCTAGTGCATGGACAATCTCCCGTTTAATTTGTTCAAAGGCTGATTGCTGCTCAGGGCCCCATTTAAAATCATTCTTCTTCCTAGTCGCTTCACAGAGAGGGCTGACAATCTGACTGTAACCAGGAATATGCATTTTTCAGAAACCCACAATGCCTAAGAAGGCTTGTGTTTCCTTTTTGTTAGTAGGTGGGGACATAGCAGTTATTCTATTAATCACGTCCATCGGGATCTGACGACGCCCGTCTTGCCACTTAATTCCTAAAAATGGGATCTCGTGCAGGTCCCTTGACCTTACCTCGTTTGATGGCAAAACCAGCTTCCAGAAGGATTTTAATTACCTTCTCCCCTTTCTTGAAAACTTCTGCTGTATTACCCCATACGATGATGTCGTCAATGTATTGTAGGTGTTCTGGAGCTCCACCCTTCTCCAGTGCTGTCTGGATCAGTCCATGGCAAACAGTAGGGCTGTGTTTCCACCCCTGGGGCAGTCGATTCCAGGTGTACCGGACACCCCTCCAGGTGAAAGCAAACTGTGGCCTGCACTCTGCTGCCAAAGGAATAGAGAAAAAAGCATTAGCAATGTCAATTGTAGCATACCACTTAGCTTCCTTTGACTCCAGTTCATAGTGAAGTTCTACCATATCTGGGACGGCAGCACTCAGTGGTGGTGTGACTTCATTCAGGCCACGGTAGTCTACTGTCAGTCTCCAGTCCCCATTAGGCTTTCGCACTGGCCATATGGGACTGTTAAAGGGTGAACGAGTCTTACTGATCACCCTGTGGCTTTCCAGCTGATGGATCAACTTCTGGATAGGGAGCAAAGAGTCTCGATTAGTGCGATATCATCGCCTATGCACCGTTGTAACAGCAATGGTCACCTTGTGTTCCTCGACCCTCAGCAGTCCCACATTAGAAGGGTCCTCTGACAGCCCAGGCAAAGTAGACAGTTGCATAACTTCCTCTGTCTCCACCACTGCTACACCAAATGCCCACTGGTGCCCCCTTGGGTCCTTTTAAGGGTATTTTAATACCCTCTCCTGAGATAATCTATGCCAAGAATGCACGGAGCATCTGGCCCAGTCACAATGGGGAACTTTTCCCATTTATTCCCAGTTAGGCTCACTTCAGCCTCCAATACAGTCAGTTCTTGAGATCCCCCCGTCACTCCAGAAATACAAATGATTTCTGCCCCTCTATGATTTGACGGCATTATGGTGCACTGCACACCAGTGTCCACCAAGGCCCTATACTTCTGTGGTTCTGATGTGCCAGGCCATCGAATCCACACAGTCCAATAAACTCGATTATCCCTCTCCCCCTCCTGGCTGGAGGCAGGGCACCTCTGCTTTCGACTGGAGGGCCCTTCAGTTCCATCCATGACCGCCACATGTCGTAAATCAGGTTCTGAAGCCCATCTGTGCTGTCTGCGGGACTGTCCACTGGAAACTGGAGCAGCACTTCTTCTGAAAGAACCCCTCCTTGTGGGTGTTCTACTCCGCAAGTCACCTATGCGTGTCTGTAATGCCGAAGTAGGTTTTCCATCCCAGTTCCTCATGTTTTCCTCCCAATCATGCAGGGTAGCCCACAGAATGTGTCGTGGTGTGTATCGTTTCTCTTGAACAGAGTTTTTAGGAAAGCATTTTTCCTTAACTGAGACGCCGACCTGGTCACGTGACTTGCCCAATGTTGAGACACCGGCCTGTGGGGCAGAAAGAAGATTATGTGCATAATGCTGCATTTGAGCATCCGCCTCACCCACCGTTGGTGCCTCATCCTCTTTCCAGCAAAATAATGCCAATACATTAGCATATGCCGATGGTGCGCTTAGTACCCACTTACGCCAAATGGGTCCAGTAATTTCGAGGCCATCTGGATCTAATGGTGTCTGCAGGTTGTCCAAATCAGTAAAAATAGTCTCTCTCACAGCTATTTCCCGCAGATTCTTAACACCTCTCTCAACAGTTGTCCACTTGGATGGGTGGTATGGGCTATCATCCCTGTAGGGATACCTGCTCCTCACACTTAACAGGAGTCACCTCCAGAGGGTGAGGGATTGTGGTGGTCTTCTAAGAGTCCTGTCAATACCCGATTCTCGAGCCAATGGTCCCAACCGCTTGGCTTCTCTACCATCTAAGTCCAAACTATTGGCCCCAGTATCCCAGCATTGGAGTAGCCAAGTAATCACTTGGTCGCCTTCCTGACGGCTGTAATCCTTACGTATGTCTCACAGCTCACTTAGGGATAATGATCGAGTAGTTTCCTCTGTTCCTTCGTTGTGTGATGTCCCTGGCTGACCGTTGCTATCTGGCCCTATTGCACAGTGCCTCTTATGTCCAGGGTTGACTGATACCGGCACTGATCGGGTCTGTGGGTCAGCTGCACCATCCATCACCAAGGTCAGAGCAGGTCTAGTACTCGTTGCAGCTGTGGGTCCTGTCGTGGGAGGCGGCGGGGGTCTGGATAGGATCAGTGTCTTTCACAGGGCCAACAGGGTCTGCGCTGGTATGATGTATGTCGGAGGGGTTGTGCAGGCATGATGTCCGTTGGGGGGGCTGGCAGGGGCTGTGCAGGTGCAATGTCATTTGCGGGGGCCGGCAGGGGCTGTGCATGTGTGATGTCCGTTGCGGGGGCTGGCAGGAGCTGTGCAGGCGTGATGTCCATTGCGGGGGCCGGCAGGGGCTGTGCATGCGTGATGTCCGTTGGGGGAGCCGGCAGGTGCTGTGCAGGCACGATGTACAGCCGGGGGAGTTGGTGGCGACTGTCGTAGGAGTCGGCAGGATCTAAGCCGGGGGAGTCTGGATCTGATCAATGCCTGTCATAGAGGCCGGCGGGGTCTATGTGTGGTAGGAGCCGGCAGGGTTGCTGCCGGACGTTTCCCTCTACCGCAGATCCAGCCAATGAAAAAGAACAAACCCACAAAACTTAACAACGCACACACAGTAATCAAAACATTCCAAGGGTATTCCAAACTCTCCAAAACTGTTACTATTGATGCCACTGGTACATACAGATTCTCAAGAGACATCCCTCCCCTTGCTAAATGGCCCATAATATAACCCAAAGTATAATTATGCACAGTGGTCAGCAGAGGCCTCCCACTGTCCCCAGGTGGGTCCGAGCACTGCAGTTCTCGAGATGCCATTACATAAGTGACAAAAAACGGAAAGATTAGAAAAGCCCTGATAACATAGCAAAATACTGCCACACAAAATAACAAGGCAATGTTTTTTAGTCGACATTGAGAAACGATAAGCTGCCCTGAAGCAGAGACAAACAGCAATGCACTCCCCCACAGATCCCATAGCTCCCGACCTAAGTTTATACAAAGATAGTAGAGAACTCTGACTATATTCCTTTGAAACCATTCCAACAGACTCATAATGACTTTTCAGCGAATCCAATCAAATCTGTTTAAAACTTCAACCCTGCAAAACTCTCAAATTGAAACCTACGGTTCTCCCAGCACTATTAAAATTAAGTGCAAAATATCACGTTGAGTGCCAGACTCATTACAATACCACGTTGGGCGCCAAATTTGTTATGGTTTGAGAGACCCAAAACAATTTATTGCCATTTAGACAATCATTCTATCACCCGATGACCCCTCTCCACCCGGGAAAGGGAATCAGGAGAAACAAGGAAACCCAGGAGGTGAAGTATAGACAGTTTTAATAGAGTAAGATTAGATAATTAACATCAATAGCACGAAAGAACCAATATTGATCCTGATACCAATACAGAATATACAAGGATTATACTCAGCCAATTCTATCAGTAGGAAGCCGTGCACTCCCAGCAGTGGACAGCAAATGTTGGACACCGCGAGCGCTATGGCTTCAGGAGGAAAGGAAGGCCTCAGGGCTCCGGCACCAGGGCACGAAGTTCTCAGGATGGCAGCCATCAAGGGAGAGAGAGAACTTCGCAGCAACCGTCCTAATTTATAGTGAATGTGACGTTGATAGTATGAAATAATCCTGTTGGCCAGCTTGGGTCAAGTGCCCGAGTCTCACTCCTCCTCATCCCTGCACCTGGCAAGCTCGAAAACACTGAGACCTTGAAACCCACATACCGTAGCTGGCTGGAAAGTAAATATTTTCACAAATTCAGACACTAGAGTCCTCTAAAAATGCAGTCTTCCCAAGTATTAGAAGAGAAATGAGTCCTGTGTCGCTCAAACCAGGACAACAGGTTAGGACTATTGATCACAAACTGTTACGAAGTCCTTTGTATAACATCAAGATTTGAAATGAATGTGTTTTCAATGTATGATGGATGTCCCTAGCTCTAAAAAGACACTCGGTTTAAAAGTGTATTATTAGAGAAACAGAGCTTTCCAGAACACAGTCCGTATGACCTATTATGTACCTCTTTTTAGGATGAGGTAAGTCTTCCTTTAGATATATCAGTTCTTTCTGTGAGGTATGAAGGGAGCTTAGGTTGGTTACTCTGAATTAGGAATTAGGAATTGGGAATATTAGATTTTGTGCTTAGGCCACTTTATTGTGTGCATGAGTACCTCTCTGCATGTACACGAAATACAGCAATGTATATGTTAAATGTGTGCTGCTTAGTAAAACGCCGTATTGCACAATGGTATAGTTTCTTGACAGATTAACTGATGACTGTTGAAATGTTTTGCTGTATAGATACTCTAAAACATGTTTTCATGTAGTCTACATCTTAAAATACTTCCAGTATTAAAAAAAGTGCAGATATGAATATGTTACTGCATAGTGGGGAAAAAGGGTAAAGTTTGCACTTAAAAACTTCTTTTCCCTTTTTATCTTTGGTTTTTAAAAGCAGGTAATGTCCAGAGTGATCTCCAAGTACTTTAAATATGGATTGGATATTGCCTACCATTTAAAAAAGAAAAAAATCAATTGTAATAGGCTGCAGTTCATAGCAATAAGAGTTGACAATATATCATGAAAAATTTATCCTAATCTACTGTTTAACTTTGGAACTCATTATGTTTAGAAATGTGTTAAAAAAGAAAATGCTTAATTTTAAAAACAACTTGATAACAGAGCAGGTCATGTATTAGATGTTCATATTGGTGGCACTGGGGCTACGTGAAAGGACATAATATATATCGTGCCACACTATATAGAGGTTTTCTAAGGTCAGGGGTTTTTTTTCCGAAGATGAGCATGGGATAAATTTTTCTTTCCTAAGTAGTTCTAAACGTGCTGTTGTTTTACTATCTTTGGCTGAGAAATCTCAAACACGTGCATGGGGAAGTAGAGAAATCCAGGAAGAATACCTATAGCTCCTCTGTGGTTAAAAATGTGTTTATTCACTTCCCTGCCATCACAGTTGTTGCATTCAAAAGTAGTATTTTGGATTTTGAAATTAATTAAATCTTGAGTTGTGTAGTTTGATGGAATGTTTTTCATTTAGCTCAATATTTTGCATTGAAGATACAATTGTCTTATTTTTTGTTTGATATAACTTCTGATTATGTAATAATTACATTTAAACTGTGGTTTAATTCTCTTAGATGGATAGTGAATATTGCTGCAATTAACTATATCAAAAACTATACTCCGGAGTAGTTTATTCCTGGCTACCCATTATGTGATTATTGTGCTTTACAGTATTCTGTAATTTTAACCTGAAATTGGCTGAACACGTTAGTTTTTTAGAAAAATTCTACATCATAGAACAGTTGTAGTGTAGATGACCAAAATACAGCTTTATAATTCTTAAATACAGTTATTTTACAAACTTAATTTTCCTTGACCTTTTTCTTGTGTAGTAAGGTACTGTTTTCGTTGACTACCCATTATTTCAAAGTAGATGATGGAGGTGAAAGATCAGTCTGTGTCACCTTTGGTTTTTTCTTCTTTGTGAAAGCAATGGCAATTCTCATTGTGACAGAAAACTATCTAGAGTTTGGACTAGAATCAGGTAACTCCTTTCTTTAGTGTTTGCCACAGCTCTAGTGATTGCATGACCTCAAAAATTCTATTTCCAGTCTTTTAGCTGTTTTTGAGAATACCTGTGTTAAAGTGAACTTCTGTATGCCATACATTTCTAAGAAATTTTGCTTTGGAATGCAGATTCTGAATGATACCCTGTACGTGTTCCCTGCTTTCTTTTAAATAGTGTAATCTTTGCCTAGGTTGTTTGTTAATTATGTTTGCCTTCCAGTTTTACATTTAACCCATTTTGCTTTTCCTAGGAAAGTGAAGCTCCTTTCCTGAACCTCCCTCCCCCCCCCAAAAAAACCCCTATGTTTGTAAAAAATAATGTTAAATTTTATTCATGTTCTTGATGTGTACTATCAGAGGCTGATAATCAAGTTTTATTGAATTATGGCATGCTAATTAGCACATGAAAGAGCTATGCTAGACATAAGAAAATTTGTTTAAAAGATGACCTGTTACCTAGCAGTTTATTTCAAAACAGATTCTGCGTTTGTGCTGTTGTAAAATATATCTAATATATGTGTCTCTGCAGGATTCTCAAATTTCTCAGAAAGTGCTATGCAGTTTCTTGAAAAGCAGGGTTTGGAATCCCAGTAAGTTTCTGGAAATACATTTGTCTGTTTTATGTGTGCATTTTTAACTGAACCGCTTGGATCTTCTTAGCAAGCATTTGTTTTGCATGTTTTGCTCTTGTACATGCTTAGAATCTCTATAATAATGTGAAGAAGTGGGTTAATGAAAGTGATTCATCAGCACTCACAAGTAACACGTTGCACTTGTGTTTTCTCTTTTTATTTTGGAGATGGTTTCTACCCTGACATTTTGGTTGTAGTTCATAAAATACAGTTCAAAATTATAAATAAATATTTTTTTTTTTTCATGGTAATTCCCTTCAGTTTTGCAAGAATTGCTTGAAACAGGTGGTAGGTATTTTTTGCCATTCCTGTGGTATGCAAGAGGATGAGTGTGCAAAAGCTACAGATAGAGCTTGTGATACATTTGGTATTAGGTGTAAATATTGGCCTTCAGTCCTGTTTTCAGGATGTATTAGTGTTTTCCTGTTATGCAAAAACATTTGCTTGCTACAGGACATCCAAGTTTTATATAGACTGTCAGAGGAGCATGCCATAGCTTGTGATATTACATAAATTTACAATCGCTGTTGTAGACAGCCTTTGTATATTGTAAAATGGATTTCTGTTACAATTCTTTCCTTATACGGACGCTCTAAAATGCATTTATGGGGTATGTCATCACTGTGGGAGCACAACTTTGAATTTCTTGCTTGGAAGTTCTCAAGGGTTGTGGAGAAGCTATGGAATGTATTTTTGAGGAACAGAAGTTTCTTCAAAGTAGATTGGTGTGTCATTTATGAATCACCTCATGGGAAACCCTTAACTGAATCCCATATGTTTCTTAGCCTTTTTTCACTCTGCTTTTCCTAAGCTGTTGAAAATTTACTAACTTCTGTATTAATTTAATTTTCCTGTGAAGTGTTTGTTTAATTTTGAAGTTTTGCAGTGCTTTGGCTGTTGACAGCAGCAATTGAGTTGATGATGGTGTCTCTTGGTCATTGATATGACATAGATTGAGAAAGAATCTGAAACTCATGTGGATCACTAGATTTGTTTTTGTTCCTCTCTAATCTGTGTTAGTTAAATGTCACTTGGTTTTTTTGTGTAATCCAGTGTTTGTTAATTCTGTAATTCAGTTGATCTTGGATATTGTTTTCTGTAACTTTCTTATGTACTCCATAGTTCATTAAAACAAACTATATAAATCACTTGGAAGATACATGTTAATTGGCCACATGTATGTTGTACATAAACCTGTGAAAAACTGCAGTAATAACAGTTTGATAGAGCATTTTAATGAATAAAGGTAGAATGTAAGTAGTAGAGCTTAAGTATAAATTTTGTCTTTGACCGTTTAAACTTACAATGCATCTGTTTCTCTCTTAAAAACATAATCATTAAATTCATTCTATTAGTGAGTTGTGTTGCATATTTTGTTGTTAATTACAATATAAAATTACTCTTTTTTTGTTCTTCCCTACTAACAAACTTAAAATCTTACAGACAGTAGCTTAGGTTTTCTGTTTTTCTAGGAAATAAATAGGTGACACATTTGTTTTTTTAATTTTAACTTCTGATTTTTTTGATTTTAACTTCTGATTGGTTTGTAATAATGTTGGTATTCCAGAGTGAAACTATAGAATACTGTTTGCTTTTGTAATTAAATGTTAGATGCTGTTGAGTTGAAAGTAGTCTCTGATACCCCACCCCCCAACTTCCTCCCCAAGAAAATGCTTATTTCCTTTCTTTTCTTTTAGGGGTCCTGTGTCTAAACTAACCTTCAAATTGTTCCTGGCTGTTCTGTGTTCACTTATTGGTGCTTTTTTGACATTCCCTGGCTTGCGACTGGCTCAAATGCATCTGGATGCTCTGAATTTAGCAACAGAAAAAATAACACAGTAAGAGAAAATATATACACATAGGTATATGCTACTCAGTCTTAAATCTTAAATGTCTGAAGATAAACAAAGCAAACTATTCCAACAAGAAGGTAGTGACTAAGACTTCTGTTGCTGCCTGCTTTTCGTATCTTGAGCAGACTTGCCACCTGCCTCTTTCTGCTCTGCCAGTCTGTTACATTCTTTGCCTTCTAATTAGAGTCCCAATTAAAGGAGCTTTCCTTTCCTCCTGCAAGAGCTCCACCATTAATGTTTCTGCTTACTGCTTCCTTTCCCCACTCGTATCTTTTTGGAAGTTAAGATAACTTTCAGGAAGCAGCGGTGAAACCACAGACTTTTTTTTTTCCACCCCTACCTCCAGGCGGGCATGGAGCCTTTAATAAACTTTGGATGATATACAAAGAAGAGATGACCCAGAATATTTAATAAGTATCAGAGGTTAATACCAGTATAAAGGAATATTTTCACTTTCAGCCATCCTTGATTTTGGCAGTAAAATGTTTTCTCTGACTTAGGTATTTCTCTTCAGTGTTCTCCAGTTGAGGAAGAAATTCCAAGTGTCTTTGATAGATCTTGACCTTTGATGTTTAATACATGTTAATAACAGATTCTGCAGCGTAGGATATTGTGACCATTTAGAGTGGTCACTTTCCTATGAGAACCATTATATTTTCTGATACAAAAATTATTTATGTTCAAGCTGTAATTTTTTTCTTTTCCCTGAAGATTGCCCAGCTTAATAATTAATCTGTGTTTAAAGTGGGTCCTTCACTCTTGGTAAACTTACAGCCAAGTAGTCTGTGGTATACTTGCACTCATTGTAGTTGAATGCATCCAGGTACAGCTGCAAGCTGTTGGCTTGTTGTATCTGCTGTTAAGTTTCTGTTTCTGTGTAGGCTGTGACTGAATCACTTCATAATCTGTTCTTTTCAGCTAAATAACCTACTTAGGTTTCGATTTTTATGGTTCTTGATAGTGTAAAATTTCTTTTGCCTTTTCTGCAAGCATCCTCTAATTTTCCAACATCTTCCTTGGTCTGTGGACATGAGATCCTAGGCAGAAATATAAAATCTCTGAAACAGAAGTTCATTAATAATGAAGTAAAAGGGTAATTAATATCTCCTAGAATGGGCCTATGAAAAATAAATCTAACTTAATCTTTAGAGGATATTGGAATTGGTTGTTGAAGGTAACTTTGTGCAACACCAAGCAAGTTATTTTCAAAAGTCTACCAATACTCCGACTATTCAACTGGAACAATAAAAAAAAAAAGTTAAATGGATTAGAACTTGGTCAGATATCAACGTAATTAGGGAATGCAGTTATAAACAAAGAATCATTGTCAAGTGATAGGTGCTAATTGGCCTGAAGAGTTCTGTATTTGCCCTTAGTGATGTGTCTTTCTCAATGAGTAGATCGTTATTGACTGTTTGCAGTTGTTTGACAGTGATTAAAGGGCTGTAGTAAATGAGGATGTTGTATCACTGATACAAAGCCCTCTAATTTGGGTGAAGGAAAACAATGCCTTTCTCTGCAGTAAAATACATGGTATACTTTTGGAGACAAACCCAAACCAACCAAAAAACCACAAAACCCCAAACCCTCTCAATTTCCCAAGGCTGCCCAAAAAAGCCACCAGCCCCCAAGATCCCTCAAAAACCAATGGGGAAAAAAAGGAAAACACCAAACAAAAAACAAAACAAAACAAAACAACCAAACAAACAAAAAACAAAACAAACAAACAAACAAAAAAAAGGCAGAAAAAAAAATCAGAGAGGACAAGCTCCCTTCCCCATTCCATTACAGAATGGGAGACTTTAATTACAGGGAAGACTGACCTAAAAAAAACCCAAATGAAACAAACACAAAAATAAAAATAAACCAAGTTAAGGTTAGTGATCAACTACCACTTCATTAATATGTTCAAAAAGACTAATGTGGTTCTTTTACATATATAGGGAGTAAGTTTTTTGGGGTAAATAGAATAAAAATAATCTGGTGTCTCTTTTGGTTTTGATAGCTGTTTTTTTTTCCTTTAGCAGCAGTATCCTTCCCTGCATATATTTTGGAGTCTTTCTAATCAATTTGTACCGTTTTTGTACACATTCCCTCATTTTCCAGAGCGTGCTTATAGTCTTTCAGCCTTTCTCCCTGTACTCAAATAAACAGAAAGGGATTCTTGCCACCCTTTGGCACACTCCAGTCCATTAACTCAGTAGGATGCCATAAATGAGTAGAAGCTCAGGTAAAATGCTTTCACAAGTTACTGAAATGCTTTGGACTGTTCTTTGATGCTGTTGTGTTCCCTAGCAACACTGAATAACTAGCAGTGCTTAGTTCTTCCTCTGAAACCAATGATTTAAATGTGTGTGTGATGACATCTTCTGAAACATGCAAACATTTTAATGGTTTTAGGAAGCTTGATAGTTTGAAATCAGTAAGATCTTGTGTTCTTTAGAATAACTTTTGATTACCTCACTTTTTCTATAGTGTAGAAGCACTCTGGTTGGTGATGGAAATATAGAGAAGCCAATTCTGTTAGTGAGGAAGCGATGGCCCTAGCAAAACCACCAGAACTACAGCACTGAAGTCTTCAACTGTTTTCATTTCATTTTAATAATGAAAAATGATTGGGATAGGGGGTTCAGAAATTAAGAAGGATATTAATTTCAGGAAAAACTCCAGAAAACCACCTCCTCTTCTTAAATTCTGCTGTTTATTTTGTACTCAAAGATTAGAACTGCTTTTACATGAACTGTGCAGTTTCGTTCAATGCTGTTAAAATGGAGTAGCTGTGCTGGCTATCTTTTTTCTTGTCCAAATATCTTTAATGGAATGTAAGTACCAAGTTTCAATTAGTGAAGGTTCCTAAGCAAAAACTTTTGTTAAACTGGGAAATCTGACCTCTGAGAACTGTTTCCCCTGGTCTATACAGATAATGGAAATTTAAGTACATTTTTACTCAAGCAAAAAAATAGTAATATAGCAGCATATTTCCCATAATTATCCATCTGAGAGGCTGACTCTCTAGATTAAAACTGTAATAGTGCAGTTAGTTTTTATGCCATCATATGGAAATTTTCAACAACTGTCTTTTACTATAGTGTGGCATAATGCAGGTAGCTCTTTTGCTTAGATTGTTTGGCATAAATCAAGTTTCCAGATCTTCTAAGAGCACTTTTTTTAAGTCAGTGGGATTTCACAGTCTGTAATATTACTGTTTTGTTGAAATGTAAGTCATACTTATAAAATTGGGAAGTAATTTTCTTATTTACCTTCCTCCCAACTATTTTGAGTTTCTCCTTTTTAATCTGTACCGGCAGTTTCAACAGTATAGTAGTTGTTTGTATTTAACTTCTTCTCTTTTTTTTTTTTCTTCTTTCAGAACATTGCTACATATAAACTTCTTGGCACCTTTATTTATGGTTCTACTGTGGGTAAAACCAATCACTAAGGACTACATTATGAACCCACCTTTGGGCAAAGAGAGCATCCCTTTGTAAGATTCCCGTTAAAAATTCTTTCTGGGGTATTGAGAACAAAACCATAAGCCTTAAGTGGAGCCCTGTGAAAGTCACAGAAATGTGAAAGGCTTAAAATTTTATAGCATCTGATTTCAAAGATACTGTGGAAGTTGCAGCTGAACTCTAAAGAGCTTCTGTTATTTCGGAATTTTGCTGCAGAGTATTGAATGTTAAGGTGGTGGTTCCCAAAAAGCTGCTGTCTTCTGACATCTCCTTGGCAGTGATGGGTTGTCTTTCCCAGGGGTGGAATACCACCTCACTGCCACATTCTGGAACCTTGTATCTTACATACTGGTATAGGAAAGGAGCGGGTTTCACTTAAGACAATCGGGATACATTGACATGAGAACTGATCTACGCGATTTGTTTATGTGTAGATCAAGTGCATACGGAATTGACAGCTAAAATATTTAAAATGTAAAAAGCAAAAGAATTTTCAGGAGAAGTGGCATCTGAAATAAATACTGTGTAAGTAGCATAGGTGATTGTCATTGTCACTATTAGTCTGGATAATTCAAAATAGTATTCAAATAGACTTTTAACAGATATGATTGGCTGACACTTCTGTTGCTTTCTGAGTCTAAGATGTGCTTCTAAGATGACTCTGTGACCACTGAACTATTACATAAAGCATTGCAAATATACATATTTTGTGCTTCCATTTTGTTCCTCGGCTTATCTTAAAATGAGGGCTGATCTAAAACAGGGTATCTAAGGCAACTGAAGTACACATGTGCTATCTAGAACTGTGTGTCTCAAAACCTGTAATTATCTGAGTGAGCTTGTTTTTTAGTGTCCTGTCTTCATTACTCAGAATTTAAGCATTTAAGAGCTGTTCTTGTTTACAAGCGCGTACTAATTTGGATCTAATGCTGTAATAGGGCTGCTAAGAAGTAGCAGTAGAGAGAAGCAGAGGACAAAAGTGAATGTTGCTTGCACATGAACTTCATAACTGTAGATTGTGTGTTAAGTATTTTTGACAATATGCTTCAAGATTTCTTTACAAATGATACAAACAACTCCATGGCAGTAGGTGACCTTTGGAAAACAGCAATACGCTTTTTTCTTTTTTTTATCCACAGAATGTCAGAAGATACATTTGACACCATGAGGTTGTGGATTATCATCCTGTTGTGTGCTTTGCGGTTGGCTATGATGCGTCATCATTTACAGGCCTATCTGAATTTAGCCCAGAAAAGCGTGGATCAGATGAAAAAGGAAGCTGGCAGAATAAGTATGGTTGATTTACAGAAAATGGTAAGTATGGTGTCACTGAGTTTACATATTTGGAGTGCTCCATCTGTACAAATGCTTTTTTCCAGTTTCTCATGTTTTCTGTGGCACTGGAGCTGAAATCTGAATGAAGCTTCCTAAACTATATCTCCTATATAAATAGCACCATTACAGAGACATTCTGCAAACCAAAATACGCAGGGAGGTATCATCCATACTATGCAGATAGCTTGTCTTATGTTATTCGGAATTTGTTATAAAAGATCCCATCATGAATTGTTCTTTACAAATATGGTGTGTTTCTGTTCGGCATGAATAGATCTTGGGGAGTGTGCAAGGTGAGGGTGAGCTGTAGCTACAACATGGGAAAAAAAAGAAGTTGACTTTAGATAGATGGGTAAAATACTGTTACCTAATCCTAACTATGATTTTTAAGTTTGGGCAAAATTTAAGATAAAGGGGTTATATTTTAGAATAAAATGAGACATGTTTAATTCTGTCAGACCACTCTCAAGTGCACTAGCCTAGTTACAAAACTGTCTGCCCATCTTGTTACTGTGACAAAGGAAAAATTTCTTCTTTTTTTCCTAAATAATAAAACATACCATCATCAGACTGAGGAAGTAGACATTCGTAAGCTTGTTATAGAATGGTGTTGCATGTTGCCTGCAAAATAAACTTACATTTCTAGTGTTGCACGATAATGCTGGCTGATGATCCTGCTGAGTTGGTGTGTATTGCAGGAGGAATATTGAAGTATGCCGTAAGACAAAGATTCCTCTCTTAGGATTGTCACTATTACTTAAAACTTGTCCTTGGCTTCCCTGAGTATCTGAAGGTTGTAAGTGGACTACGCAGTAGTTATTTACAACCAAAGGGGCTAGCAATTTGCTTCAGAAAAAAGGTTAGGAAACATAGGTAGCAGCAACTGGTTAGGACAGAACTGTGCTGATTGCTGTTAATGCATAATTTTAGTTCTGGGAGCTTTCATCCTATCTATAAAACAATAATGTCTTTTCTGTGTGTGTTTCCTAAATCTGTTTACCCAGTATCTCAGTATCTTCTCTTTGAGGATACCATAGCCACCATATGAAGTCCTGTCTTGTTTTACTAGCCATGTCTGCTTTATCTTCTGGAACTTCTGCCAGTAAAGTCTTTCCTATCTGTCATCCTACAGTGATCATTACTTTTTAATTTGTTCTTTTTGTAATACTCCATCAATTATATCACAATATTTTTGTCTCATGCTTTTTCTTCTGTCAGTGTCTTACTATTTTTTCTTCTCATGTTAGTTTTTTGATGCTTGCTCATCATGAAGCCCTTTGAGGCTTTAGAGGTATTTCCAAAAATGTCACATCTGCCTTCATCTTTTTTGCCACCCTGTATTCTCTTCTTTTCTAAAGTCCAGTTAGCTTTATTTCATTGCTTGTTTGCTATTGATTTTATGACTTCTTTCCTTCTTTATTTCATCCAGTCTTTTAGGTCAATAGCTTATATAAAATAAGTAATGTAACAGTCTTCAGAAAGATGGAGCAGATTGGGAGCAGGGGAAGGGATAAGTCTGGGTGGATTTCAATGAGCCATAATGTATACCTGAAATAAAGACCATTTAAATGCTGTTATGGATCAACTACTAATGAAAAATCATCTTGTAATTGTTTTTAAAATACTGGTGTTTCACAGCTGGATATCTTAAAAATATCTTGGTTTTGAAAAGGGGCTTCAATATTAACCAAACTTTCATTTACTTTTTATGAGGCTTGGACTGTGACTACTGGTTCATTTTTTGAATTGGTTTTAGTTTGAAATCGCTGGGGACTTCAAAAATTAAACATATTTATCTTTGATTCTGGTGTATAGCAATAGGAGTCTTAGAAAGATAACATGTGGTTTGCAGAAGCAAAATTGATTCTGTTTGTTTTAACAGAAATGGTGCTTTTCATTATTTCCTTTCAGCGCTTCCTCTCAGATTTGTGAATGTCCTGCAACTAGAGCTCATTATAGGGATTTCTTTATTAGGTCTTTTGAAGAAAAGATGTTGCATGCCAAGATGTGCTAGAAAACTTTTAAAACAGCTTCAATGCATAAGTACTGTTTTTCTAATAAATTGCTTGTTTTTTTTCTAGATGTGTTCATAAATGTTTGCTTTGATCAGCCAGAACTCACGAATTACTCTCTTCTGTTTTCCCAGGTGGCTCGAGTATTCTATTATCTTTGTGTAATTGCACTGCAGTATGTTGCACCATTGGTAATGCTCCTTCACACAACTCTGCTCTTGAAAACACTAGGTAGGCAAAACAGGATCAACAAAAATGTGTTCTGTTCTACACAGGGCTTTTATATTTTCAGCTTACTAAAGAGAATTAGAATGTACAAGTACTTGCAATATGGAATACTTGCAATACGTTGTAGTTTCCTACTAGTTCAAACATACTGATGTTTGGCTTTTAGGCTGTCCTCTTCTGCTGATGCTTTTGACATCTTTCAATTATATGCTAATTTGTTTGATTGAGAAGTTGTGTAATACAACAAATTAAACTGCTTACTTCTGTTGAAATATGTCTTTCAAAAACTATTGTAAAAGTGAGTTGTATAAAGAATTACTGATTTAACCTTATGAGCATCTGTTAAATGAATAGTTTTCAGCTTTTCAATCTTAAGTGGGCTTTTTGAACAGAAATTGTGAGATACGGGGAGATACTGGGAGATCTGATGTCACTGGGGTTTGTGGTTTTTTTCTTTCTTGTGAGGCATGTCTTTCACAGACTGCCATGCTGTCATGGCATTCTTTTTGCAAAATGTCAACGGAAAGAGATAGGTTTTATTAGGCTGTGATTTATCCTGTTCTGGAGTAGACAACTACACCTGGTGAGATGAATCACAACCAGCACTGACAGGGAACCGAAGGTAACTATATCACGTGTAGGTGGTAGGATGTCAAAAGGTAAGATGAATCCTACCCTAATAGCTTACTAGTATGCTCAGGAAGCCATGTGGATGAATACAGTTAGCATTTACTAAGTTATAAAAATGTCAAAGTTCTTTTGTGTGTGTGAAAAGTATATCTAGGGTAATCTATAGAGTGATAGATATAACAGAATTTGATTTTAATTCTACAAAAATCTGTTACTTGTTTCTTTTTAACAGGTAATTATTCTTGGGGCATCTACCCGGAACTGAATTCTGACACTCCAGTAGAAAACAGCCTGCTTCCCAGTTCAGTTTATTCTGAGTCTCCACCTGCTGATGGAAAGATGAAAGTAACTGTAGTACAGATAACCATGGCTTTGGGAAGCCTAAAGAATATTTTCACTCCTCTCCTGTTCCGGGGACTCCTGTCTTTCCTCACCTGGTGGATTGCTGCTTGCCTCTTTTCTACAAGTCTTTTTGGGCTTTTCTATCACCAGTACCTGACTGTGGCATGAACAGGCCAACTGACAAAGCAAGCGTGAGGTCAAATACTAGATACAAACCCAGGTACCCAAGAGAAGATAAAGAGAAAAGAAGAAAACTATATATGAAGAGAAAACATATCAGAATTTTTTTTAAACACTTCCTCTGTGCTCTCAGGGTGAATATTCTTATAATGTTGAAAATCGCAACTGGGTTTGTTATTTTTGTTACCCAAGTGGTAGGTAACTAATTGAATTGTAGTATTGGGACTGACTGACATTATTGTGTGGCAGGTGGTGGTGAGCGTGCTGAAAAGATACGACCTCCGAGTACCTTGGTTTCTGTAAACAGCAAGCCGACCTCAAAGCTTTGTGTTTTAAGCATCAACAGTCAGTGACTGAACTGTGTTAGAAGGGTACTGGTTATAGTGATGGTGGCTGCCTATCAATTAAATCTTGAAACTGAGCCATACAATAGAAGGAGAAAGGGGATTTAAAAAAAAATTCTGTTGGATAGCTATCGGTCACTTTTCTCCATGAAAAATGAAACAATCCAACAGGACAAAAGAGATACTGTATATTACAGTAAAGAAAGTTGTATAAAATTTAAATTTAACAGGAATAGATGTATGGACCTGACAGGTATTGCTGCCTAAATATTTTGCAGGAATGCTTGTGCAGTAAGAGGAGGGTTATAAAACAATATATTATTTCAGTCCCTGCTGTCATATTGAAGTAATGGCCATCTGTATTGGTGCTAATATTGATCCACAGATTCCATTTGGATCTTTTAAATTTCTTCTTTTCAGGTAATAGGAATTCAATTCAATTTAATTCACAAAATAATAGGAGATGATTAGTGACACCAATCAAACATTTCAAAAGAAAACAGTTTAATCCTGCTGACTGAGAGTGTATGTATCTGTGTAATGTACATATAAATATATATTATATATTAAATATATAATATATATGAAGTTATAAAATACGGAATCTTTATTTTAAATTACTGAATGTATCTTACAGAGCTGTGGGAGAGGGATGTATGTGTATCTAGTAATTTCAAGATTCCTTTTGAAATGAAAATTAAATTTTTTCTGAAAGTTCAATTGAAAGGGCTATTTGTTTTTGGTGCCTCTTCAAAGGTACTTAGCTATACTAAAGAACTTATGCTCTTTTGGAAGAAAAGATCTACTTAAACTGTTAATCTTGAAATTTCTGCTCTGTCAGATGATGATCTTTGCCACTCTAATCTGTGTTAACTTGGCCATATATTAACTACTAATATCTCTTGGCTTCAGAAATAGATTTTCTGTATAATAAAACAGCTACAGTAAGGAGGAGCAAAGCATGAACTGTACAAGTTACGCTTAACTGGAGGGATAGATTCCAAGTATAAAACCACTGCAAAACAAAGTAGAATGACAATTTTTCAGATGTTTTGTGTAATTGCGAAACAGGAATGGGGATTTATATGCAGTAGCTTTTTTAAAAAGTTAATACTACACTTTGCAGAGGTCAGTGGGTTTTTTAACTAATACTAGCTGATTTTATGTTACTGTTCTTTTTCTCTTGAATTTGTGTACAGCTTTGCATATAATAAGCATTTATAAATGGAAAAGCTTAACTAAATATTTAATATGTAGCAAACCTACCATATGGGAAAACAAACTATCAATGAATGCAGAAAATCAAGAATTTAAGCTGGTGATAAACTGTCTTACTATGTTGAATGCCTTTTAAGTTATTTATTAGTTTATTAAATTGCATTTACTGATAATAGGGAAAGATTTGTGCACACCAGCTAGTACCTGCAGCATGCATTTGGGATTTCTGAGAACACCTTGCACGATTCTACGCGTTTCATTGCAGTATACTATTTCAGTGCTACTGGTGCTGCAGCCTTTGTTTTTTCACACCAACTTTTCATAACTAATGGGGATAAAGGCTTAACTGTGTGAATTAGCCTAATGAAAAATATTTGACTTCATAGATTCAGATCTCAAAACATTCCTAGGAAATGTCTTTCAGATCAATAGAATGACAAAATATGAGAGGTTCAGCAATACTGGACCCACTTTCTGTAAGTTTGAGATGTATCATTACTAATAGAATTAATAGGGCCAGCTTTTAAGTTATAGTTGGGTATCCAGTGTATTTTATTCAGGAAAATAAAACAATATAGTCCAGTTTGATTCTGATGGTGAACATGGCCGAAGCAGCTTACTATGTAGGAGATGTAATGTACTGTTGCAATCTGAAGGATAGGAGTGAACTTTGGATCCTGGAGAAGACTTCAAAATAATGTTAAGTAACAGAGTTTCTGTTGGCATAGGTATTTATTCTGGAAGCTCATAAGTAAAAGGGAACTGTAGTTATATATATTGCATTCAGCAAAGGTAATTGTGTGTGTAGCTGAGCTTTGCAGTGCGTTTGATAAGAGCTCATGCTGTCTTATTCTTCAGACGCCACACTGGTCACAGTGAAAAATAGGCACCTGGATGTTGCTAAAGTTAAGAACAATGCTTCTGGCCATTGCTGTTTCATTGTTCCGCAGAACTGAATGGTTGACCTTCTGGTTAGCGGTCTGATCTGAGTGGGAGATGGTCTTTCTTTGGAGCCATTTAATCCTTACATGAGTCTAGGAGGCTTATTAAAAACTGAAATATAGCAATAAATGCCTTTGAAATGTGAGGTAACAGGAAAACTAGAGAGAGTGTACTGCTATGATTGTGAGCAGTGCTTCCTACAACTGCGGGATGTGCTCGAAAGTGACTTTTAAAGCAAATTAGCAACCCGGATAGTCCTGACTTCCATATATATTATGTAAGCTTCAAAGGAGTATCTGCTCACTTCTTTAGTAAGTTACTTTAAAACAGTAGTTGGCAATAGCTCTTTTTTTTTTTTTTTAATGGAGACCTTTATCAGCACCTAAGGCCGGGGGGGAGGGGAGGAGAAGCATCTTGCAGAAATGGAAAAGCACGTAAAACATGACTGAGAGATTAGTAGTTTTTATTCAGGATTCTTAAGCATTTTGTCTTGCTTTTTGCCCACTACCTACTTAATTTCTAAGAGATTTAGAAGGAAAGGTGCCTTTGTCAAAGAATCAACGTTTCTGTATTTCTTCCTTCCTCAATGCACATCTCTTTCTCACTCCAGTAATGTGACTTGTTAGGTTGACTCCTTTTTCCTGTCCATAGCTTTTTCCATACATTCCCTACACAGAACTGACTGGGCTAAATTAGTACAGGATTGTATTTTGATTTTTATTGTTCTGGTTTAAATTAATCTGTTTTTGAAGGATGACTTCCTGTAAATAGTTTAAGTAACTGAATTCTAGCTGAAATATAAACAAAGTTCTTAATGATTGTTTAAAGACTGCACTTTTACTATGGAAGTCCCTTTAGACGAAGTGTTAAGATAATGATAAATCCATGTCTTCCAGCAACTTCAGGGAAGTCCATACATAACATTTGGGTTATTTCTGAGCTTAAAGAGCTTGATTAGGAGAAGGAGAATGGATTGTAACAAGCCTATTCTTCCACTTTGCAGGCAATGTTCTCAGGCAGCACTTGTCCTCTTTTGATACCTTCTCAAGCTATAGGATTTGCCAGGTTTTGAGGTATTTTTAGCTGCAGTTTTTCTTCTTTCAGACTTCTCTTGCATAAGAATCAACAGATAAAGAAACGGGAAAACCAGGTAGCATCAGTACCAGAGAACATCCTTGTACAGAAGGACGTGCTTTAGAAAATTCATTGCTTTGGCAGTTGTTCTTCACCTTCTTTGAGTCACAAGTACTGGGAGATTTGTGAATAGAGATGTGTGCTTACCTGGGTTGTAAAGTCAAACTCACCTACGAACAAAAATGCCACCAAGGTACATCAACACAACAATTAGGTAGCATAACCTCAGTGTATAAAATGGTTAGTAAGTACGGAAATTTCAACTAACCTCAAACGAACAGTTAAAAGTTTTGTATTTTGTCCCAGTAACTACAGCTAAGTGGTAATAGAGGTCTTTGATTTACCGCATAGAAAATTTAAAGTATTTAATCTTAAAGCTGTTGGAAGGCTGCTACAAGATAAAAGGCCTTATGCCTCTACATTCTCAAAGACCTCTGTTTTCCTTTTGAACATAGCTTGTTTCTCCAGAGAAGATTTTGAAGAGTTTATAAATGCTATGCTTCCTGCTTTGTTGTATGACACAATTTGCTTGTTTCTTAGCCACAAAACCCTCAGACTTAATCCCACAGTTCATTTTGTCACTACAAAATTACTACGATGTTTTAGTTAAGACCGAGTAATTAAGTGCACGGTGAAAATGGAAACGTTGCGTGAACATCAGGCCAAAGAAAATTGTGTGTTGTCTTGGAGAAATCTTTCTGTTACGGCTAAGCAAAATCTTAACAGAGGAAGGCAACAGCAGGTCACTTGTATCCTAAATCAAATATTAAATGTGAATGTTTACCATTATGAGTAAATAAGACTGTTATTTTCAGCATCTGCAGCCTAAGTCCTAAATCCCAAATGGTAAATTAAGAGCAATATTTTGACCTCGCTGATATTTACTCTAAAGAGCATCTAGGCGACAAGTGTTGAAGCCAAATGTCTGATCTAGTTAAGCAAGCTGCTGCAGAGTAGTCAGTCTGTGCTTTGGCATGATTTTTGCACGACTTCTTCTTTAGGAAGGTCTGCCACGCTTTGTGGCAGTGCATGCACTGAAGTGGATGGCATGTCTGGTCTCCACTCCTAATCCTAGACTGAAAGGTCTTCCTCCTCTGGGGGAGAGATAGTGAGGCCGAGATGTGATTTCAAGGCTGCTTTTACTGACATCTGTATATGCTGCACTTAACTTTTTCAGGTCTCTCACTGTGGACTGCCGGGAGACTAATGCTGCACTGGATGTTGTTTTGCATGCCAGTGTATATATTTTTATAACTTTGGTTTCAATGGTGTTTTTAATGGAAATTATTTTTAATCCTGATACCATGGATCATCTTTTTGTTGTTGTTTTTTTTTTTTTTTTTAAATTAATGTCAGTGCCTGCAACTAGAAGTCAAATACTTCTGCACTAAACTTTTTTTAAGACTTGATGTCCAGACTGAAGTATTAACAGGTATGCAGTTTTATAATTGAAGTGTGAAATCCATCTGTAAATACCGAACTTTTTCCCTGAGTGATCACACATCAGTCAAGAGCTGTTGTTTGGATTTGCAGCATTTCTCTCAGCAACATGCTGTCTGTAGGACTCTGCTATTTATAAAACAAACACCTCAGTAGAGTTTTGAGAATAGCTTTTTACAAACTCCGTAGTAGTAGGCCATTTCTATTTATTTTATGATGCTGCTAAGTATTTTTTGAAACCTGGCTTAAAATATCTTGTGCTTAAAGTCAACCTTGTTCTCTTTCTCTGTTCATTGTAACTCTGCTTCCCGTATATGTTCTGTGCTTCGAGAGTGCATACTTATAGTATTTTTGATAAAAACTTAGAACAAAGAAAAACGCACCAAAAATTTTATTTCGTAAGTACAGTTCATACCCATGTCATGACGTGCCAACAGACAGTTTTTATTTTTCCTGTTTTCCATCCTTCCTTTGTCCTGTTGTTAACAATCTTGCGCGTTTTCCATATCTAAGGTTTTTCTAGGAGGAATACATATGGGGAAATACTCTGTAACAGCAATCACAGGAAACTTTGTCTAATGTTTCAGTCTTCCCATTTATGTGAACAAAGATTAATGTAAAGATGCTAGTTAATAATTTAAGCCTAAAATTTCTCATAAGGTAGATTTGTTACAAATTGCACAGGGAACATCCTCCAAGTTGTAAATATTGTACTCTAAATATGTCTCTTTGTTGCTGGGAACACACATAAATTCATTGTTGTTCTGTTAATAGTCTTTTTTTGTCTTTTTAAGTGAAAAGCACATAATACTTCCTACTCTAGAACAAACCTAAGAGTAAAAGACTCCCCTCCTTTCATTTCAGTATTTTCCAAATGGGAAAGACTGATGTTATTTATGTAAATTCTAGCTTCCTCTTACTGCTAAATTACTGTTAAAATACAATTTTTATATTTACAGCTTTACAAGTATTAAGACTGTCATGCTTCACAGTGAAGATGGTGTCAAGTGGTTGTTGTGTTGTGTTGACCTGTCCTGACTGGTGGTGCATCACATGCTGTTTCAAAACAAATTGTCTTGTTTGCTTTGTGCTTTAGAGGTTCATTGGGATCTGTGAGCAGCAGAGCGCAGCACGTGTCGGAAAAGCTGGGGAGTTGCTTTATTTTGGGTTGGGGTATTGTGGGCGTTTGGTGTTTGATTTTATTTTATTTTTTTCCCAAGTCCGTGTCAAGTCGATACTTAGGTACAATTACTACAAATAATAAACAACCTACAGTAACGTTGCGTTCTTTTTGTACACTGTCAATTAAAGTGCCTAAACGTGGGTGGTCTCTAGAAGACATGCTTTAAATTTCTTCTGTGTACCTTTGTAGTTATTTTGCTGCGTAATAGAAGGTTAACTTTTGGAAAGAAAATGCAAGGACTGCTAGCTCTTAAAATGGGGTTTGCTATAAAATTATTGTTTCCTTACAGTGTTCGGCATATAGAATGTTCATGTGTGTCTGTGGGTTATTACACATTGGAGGCAAATAAGATTTTGAAGAAATCTTTTCCATCCCTGTTACTTTAATGATAATCTAACAGCTTTTCCCACTGCCTGGCTGGTACTATAACATCCTACTGTCACCTACGCACTCCGTTTTCTTTTTTTGTGACTGAGGGAAAGGACTTACACAATTCTGAAAGGCTTGACTTTAACCAAGTTTTGTAGTGACACCCTGAGGGTTAACTTAGTGCCCCAACTGGTACACGGGTGACTTCAGCCAGGTACGTAGCTCTGTGTGAGCTCAGGAAGGCTGCACTGGAGTTCACCGCATCCATATGGATTTTGGGGCACAAAGAGTACAGAAGACCTGGGTTGTAACATGGCTGGCTGGCACCCAGCAAAGCGGCTCCAAAAGAAAAGGCACAAGCTGCACCTTTTAGCAGTTTTTTGTAGGATACTGTAAGGGTGTTGAATAGCAAAACCACCCTTACCTTTCAGCTGCTTCTCCGCCTCCAAGAAGGGTAGGAGCGGAAGGTGAAACCTGCCTGCCCTGGTTCATTGGGGAAATTAAACCAGTGAGGAAACAGCAGGTGCCTACTCTTGAGTTAATTATGCGTTCTAAATGTGAAGTGCTTGTAAGTTGAGGTGGTGTTGCTGATTCAAATCTACCAAAGGAAGCCTTCCTTCGAGGAAGGCTTATAAAAACATTCTGAGCTTTTAGCTCTAAAAAGTGGCTGTAGCAATCTGTACTGTATATAGTACACTGTTGGGGAAATCTTGCTCCAGTAAGCTTACTAAACATTTCCTTACACTACGTGTAAGAAATTACATTGCTTTTTTTTACTGTAGAGCGTTTAAGAAGCCGGTTTTGTCTTGCTTGGTGTTACCGTTTATCAGGCAGCTTTTTATTAACGTGAAAATAGTAAGAACTGGTTTGTCATCTAAACGCCTGAATTCCTTTAACATCAGTAAATTTTGTAAAGTGAAGCAAGATTATGCTTTCTTATTCCCCATTCATTCTGTTGAAATGTTACAATTTAACTTTGTTTTTATAATGCACACATTATTAAAATTAAATTTACATCTGTTAGTTGCTAATGGTAATACCACAGCAAATCGAAGAGAAACTGTGATACCTGCTGTATATCAACTGCCCCATCAACTTGCTTGCCTTTGTAAAGCGTTGATCCGTGTTAGACATTTAATGTCTACTGCAGTGATGCTCATACGGTAATTTAGTATCCCTACATGTACTCTGCATGCCTTGCATTTGTGCACTGTGAAAGGATAGACTGTTTTGCAGTACTTACTCTAGGTTTAAAAAAAACTTCTATTATTTTATATAGTATTTCCCATATCCAAAATAGGAAAATTTCTAAAGCCAAAGATCAATAAATATTTGTTGTCTATCAGTGTGATTATTTTTTTCTCCTATTTTATATTATACATCCCACTTGTTAACAAATTGTACAAAATCTCCAGGTTTGCCAAAGAACGTGTGGTAACCAGACTTTTTCTCAGTTCCTATGCTAGACTAAATGATTTATCATTTTTTAGAAATGATTGAGTAGACTATTTATCCCCTCCTTGTTTGGGGTGCAGCAGAACAAACAATTTTCTAGTATAAATGCAGATAATGTCTTATTCACATGAATAGCATTTTACCCACAAGGAACCACTTACAGGTTTGATATAAACGTTTTCATGTGTAGGTGTTTCAGAATTAAAATTTGGGGAAAATTTAACTTCCCGGGAGAAAAAGATCAGCTGTATACTATGGTGAGTGGGGGAAATTCTGAGTTCCCCAGTATGCTCACAGGGTTTATTACCTTTCTTCTTGACCGTTACTGTTCCTGATAGGAAACCATTTAAAAATGGGTTGTATTTGCTGTCTTAAAAAAAGAGAAGGAATGTGTTTAAATACGTATCACATGGTCTCTTCTATTTATTTCATCCTAACAGCACTGAGAAGGAATACACTTAGAGTAATACCATCTTGTAACCATTGGGGTTTTTTTAATTTGATTTTTTGAATATCAGGTTTGGTTGTGCATGGATTTTCTTTCCACATGTGCAACACCTACAGATGAATGATGTCAAAACTGCTCAGATAGTTCTGCAACAGTAAAAAAAATCCTTCAGAAAGCAGCCTCCTTTAGCCTACAACCCATTGGTACCAAAGACCTCTTCAATTATAAAGGACGGTTTTGCAGAGTGGAAAAATGCCCCACAGTCCGTAGGAAGAGCCAGTCTTGATTTTTGGGGTGGGGATTTGGAAGTGTAAAAGGCATTTGAGCTGTGGGATCCCCTCCTGGAAGTGGCCAACCTATCTCACATAATAGGGTGAGTTTAAAATCATGGCTAGGAGGAAGGTAATGAGCTATGGTGGGAGATTTGTTTGTGTCTCAGAAGCCATCTCAGCCTTCTGCTTCCTCCGTACAAACTGAAGCTTGAGACTGCCTTGAGACTCTACAGTCTCCAAGACTTTGGGGTAGACGGGTGTTTAGCCCACCATGTTCTCAGCAGTTTTTATAGTCTGTGCTTCTGCTTTGGGAAATGTGTTGATGCTAGTTTGCTACTTCAGGTTCACCAGTGGGTGCCAAAACAGTGTAGGTTCTTCTCAAGGTTTATTCTAGGCTAGGTATCTGTGCCCTATGAAGCTTGTTGTGTCTAACCTGCAAAAGCCCTTCGGCTGGAGCCATGCTGGACACAGTGAGGTTGTTTGGGCTGTTGACTCTAACAGCATCTTTTCCACATGTGATGTGTTCAAGTGCTGCAGAGCTCAGACAATCGAGCAGTTGCCTGGAAAAAATCATCCATCTTTCTGCTAGGCACGGCCCTGGTTGCCATGAAGGTGTGTGCTCTGCCCTTCCGGCTCTTCACGTTCATCTGCTCTGCAGCAGGAAGCTGCCGTGAAAGCCTTGGCAGCATGCTCCTGGAATGGAAGAGAGCCTTTGATTTCAAGGGTTGTATGAAGTGTTGCTGTTGAACCCACCAGGGTCACACTCTAAAACCCCACTGATTCAAAAGGTCTTTGGTGAGGAAAACTGGCAAAGCTGGCCTCTGCGCATGTTTCAGTGTAATAGCCTAGGGACTATCCAAGTTTTAAAAATGTTAATTTTGGCAGAGTGTGTTCTGTGGTAGGGTAAGGCTCAGAAGTGTGCTTCCGCCAAGAGGGCAAGCATCAGGTACCTGTCCTGTGCTAGCTGGCCTGGGCAGGGCTGAGAAAATAATGACGATGCTGCCGTTTTGATTTAGATTTTATGGAGAATTTTCAAAGAAGATATAATAATTATTGTTGGTTGCCTGCTTAATAAGCAGACCATTAACTGCTGGACTGCAGAAGGCATGCAGCAGAGACTGGGAGTTCCCTCTTGGAGGAATGTTCAGTTTCCCTCTAAACCTACATTAGAAAATAGAAAGTAATTTGTTACACTTGTTCGGGAGCCAATCCTGCAGTATTTTCTGCCTTTTGTAATAGCTGAGTGTTTAAAGAGCTCTGTGAAACACTGTTTGTTGAGGGTTAGTGTTTTGCTCTCCATGAGGTGCAGCCCTGGTGGGTCTGGTGGGCTCTTCAGCTCATGAAGTGTGGAGACACTTTGTGATTCTGTTTTCTCTTGAGAGCTGAAAGGAAAATAAAGCATCCTTTTCTCTGACTTACGAGATTCGCAAGCTACTTTCGGTGGTTCTGGATGGAACAGCCCGTGTTCTTCGCACCGGTCAAATTTGAAAGCAGTTTTTCAATGAGTGTAGAACTTGCGGGATTTCCTGAAGTGCTCATTTTTATAGATGTGTGGGGTATAGTGTGAAGCAGTTGTGCACATGTCAGAAACTAAAAGAATACAGGCTCTTAGTTGGAGTTAGATGTATCTGATCCTTTAGGATCGCAGATGACCAGTTGCCTCCCATTCATTTGCGTTTTATTAGGAATAGGACGTACCTGCAAGTTCTGGTCCTGAAATCCGGTTTTCTTCCTTGTGTGAGCACAAGCTATTCCACTCCTATTCTGGTTTTCATATCAGCCCAATTAGAAGAGTAAAATATAAAATCTCCAGCCCAAACACCTATATGTTGTCCAAGTTGCCAGTTGCCCTGTCCTCTTGCTCATGGAGTGGGATCGAGCGGTTACTATCACCTCCGGGGCAGCACGAGCTCATGGAAGTGGGGAAGGGGACATGGTGGGGGGGCACAGCAGAGTTGAGGAATTTGGGCTGCAGTTTACAGAATGAAGGACAACGAAAACATTTGATCTGGACAGGGATTTGTTGGCCACAGGGATGTACAGTGTGGTAGTGTTGCAAGTTCAATATACACTGCTAAAAAACGTTTGGGAGGTGGGGAGTGAATGTCAAAACAAAAGGGGTGAGTTGGATATTGTGTTGTGTAGCGCAGGGTAAGTGGGACCGATGCCATAAAACTGCAGGGTGAGGTGTTGTGCTTCGTTGTTTTTTGTGTGAAAAACCAGGAAAGCTGTAGAGGATTTAAGGACTAGAAAAATGACTTTTAGTAAGAAACGTAAGAAGACCTCTGCAGAGTATCAAGGGAAGATTCAGAGGTTAAAGTACCTTAATGTGGAATAAAAATGGCATAGAAAAGGGCTCTAATCTTAGAGGAAGACAGAACAGGAACCAGAGACTGGAACCTGACACTGGATAGATTACAATACTAGAAAATGCGGTTTTAACAGAGAGAGTCAGTAATTGAATTACAACCTGAAGTGCTGAATTCTCCAAAGGGTTGTCTTCAGACACCCTCTCTATAAGCTGCTATGGGTGAGCAAGTTACTGCTCTCAAAACAAGGATAATCAACAAAAAGTAAAGGAACCAGGGGACAAACAACTAAACCAATGTTTCATTTAGGCTTGTTCTAAAAATTGGGGTTTTGTAACTTTTGGATTGGCACTGCTGCAGCTGGATTGCCACATGACTAGGAGGAGACACAAACTTAACACTTCTTTAACACATTTGAAACCTGGACTATGTGGAGCCATTTTATTTATATTGCACGGGATTTAATGCCTTTAAAAAGTTGTAAGTGGTGAAAGAATTTAAAATACAGTTTTGCTGATATCTAGAAAAAAAAATAATGTAAATTTGAAAATAAAGAACTATAATGAAACAGAAACGTTCCGTTCTGTCTTTCTAGAAGCATAATGGTATCTTAGAAAAGAAAACTTTGCCTGGAAATTATTTTTCTAAAAGATGCTTAATCTAATTCCGTGTCAAAAGCGGAGTCGGAACATTGCTCTTACAAAGTTAGAAGTGTAAGTCTTCAACACTTGAACCTTTTGTTCTGATGCTACAATTCTGAGTCTTACTTCTCAGCTAAAAATAGAGCAGATGAGTTCCTTAGGTAGATGAGAGATCAAGAACTGGCACTTAAATTTTAGTTCAAGTTTTGGCTTTCCAAGCAGCAGAAGTTGTTAGCAGGAGGAGACTTGCTGTTGCGCTTGCTGGCTTCACGTCTGAGCTGGCAATTTAAGGTTCCACTTCTCTTAAATGCCTGGAGGTAAGGACCAGTTTGTTCTTTTCCTCTGTGTATTGTTATCATTATTGTTAACCTTTGGGTGGCTGTATTGTTGAGGCTTTTGTGCTGCTGTCAAGAAACTCTACTTTGGAGATGTATCCTCCCCCCTCCCCCTGCAACTCCATCTTTTCATCAGAATCTTGCTTGAGAAATGGATGTCTGACGGTGGTAGTTCAAACAAGCTGCGGTTGATTTAGGATATTTCGGTAGGAATTCAGCGGTTCCTCGTCTGTTATCAGAGTCTTCATAAGCTAGATTTGATACTGTCTCCCTTAGTAGCATGTATATTCTAGTAAAATTTTTACACGTACATATTGTTTTTTCTTTCATATCTTAGTTTTTACGGTGGAGTCTGCTCTCTGGACCAGTGTTTTTAGCTGAGGGGTGTTTTCAGCAGAGCAGCCTCCGCAGGTGCCGGCTGTGTCTCCACCTGGGGCTTTTGCCTTCGGCCAGCCCAGGCACACACTTGCCATCCCTGTCTGCATCCCGTACTCATGTCTCCTCCTCACCCACCCAGAGGGACACCGGGCAAGTGCACTCCCCCATGCATCTGTCGTCACAGATTTACCTGTTATCGCTCACCCTGTGTGTATTTGTACAGACCACGGCTGTGTTCCTGGTCTTTTTTCCCTTGACTGCAAGCCTGGTTCTCTCAGCCCTCCCAGATCATCACCTCCCAGGTGTTAATAAGACAGCCCTATTAATGTGTCTCACAAACAGCTTTGCCTCTTGTTTTGCAACCACTTTGCAGCAGTGGTTCTTATCTGGGTATTTGATAATTCCCAGATCCTTTTATGCAGTACTGTTGAAAGGCAATTATTCCCTATTTTTGTATATATGTGTTTTTCTTTTTTTATTAAGTACCTGGCACTTGTGTTTCTTTTTTAGAAAATATTAATTTTAGACCATTTTTCCAATGTTACTTTAAACTCGAAGTAATTGTAACTTGGGTCTGTTAGATTTACTATTTGTTTTCTACGCAAACATACTAACATCGTACAATCCTAGAAGAGTTTGGGTTGGAAGGGACTTTTAAAGGTCATCTAATCCAACCCCGAAGACGCCAAGGAAAATACTCAAGTGTATTTTCCTCATAGGAGTGCGCACATACATGCATTATATATATGTTTACAGGCGTGTGTTTTTATATATAAACACTACCCCCATTATATACTCCCTGTCTAACAGTGAAATGCTCATAGTAGTTGTTGTGCGTCATGTCCTAACTGGCACATACATCCTTCATAATCTTAGTCTACATATTGTAGTCCGCTTATGAAAATTTCTTGCTGGATTGTCTCAAAGACCTTCATAAAGGCAAGACAGATAGCATCTCTTACTTTCCCCTTCCCCATTGGGCCAGTTGTATGCAAGAAGGAAATTTAGATGGGTTTGACACGATTTATCCTTGGCAGATTTGTGTTAGCTTTCATCATCACGTCACCCTCTCAGAATTTACAGATTAATTAGGAACCTGTTTGGGGTTTTTGTCTAGGTATTGAAGTTAGGTTGGGTGGTTTAATAACCCCAGTTACCCCACACTTTCTAAGGGTGGATGTCGTATTTCCTTGCCTCCAGCCCCAAGAAACTCCTTGTCCTCCATGAGCTTTTTGGGATTGTTCAGTAATTGTGTGGTGACAATTTTGGCCAGTGCAGTAAGTACACCAGTGACCTTCCTCAAGCACTCCTGACTAAATGCATCCAACTTTTCTTCAGATTCAGTAGTCTTTCCGTTCTGTATCCTGGCCTGCCATTGTGAAAAATTAATGAAAAAGTTAAGGAGCATTCTGGAAGCTTATTTGTTTAATTTCCCTATTAAGTAATAGATAGCTATTCATTTTCTTTCTTATTTCCATTATCCCTTAGATAGATATTCTTAGTTTTCTTGGTTTTGTCCCTGTCTGCCTGTTGCAGGCTTTTATTTTAATGTTTCCTTTTATTTGTGTGCTGTTGTTCAGCTGTTTTTGTTCTGAGTTTGGTTATGAAAGAAATGCAGCTTTCTCCTTGCTCTGGTTCCTTTTCTCCTTCCATGGGACTGTTATTTATCATCTCGCTCTACTCCCATTAGAGAAGTCACTTTTCCTATACATTTTAGAGAAGGAGCTGTTCCAAGCATTGAGGCATACTTAACTCACCTCGCACCATAAATTTATCCTGTTGGGAAAGCGTGTGAAGTCCGACTTTGCTGCCTTTCGTAAAAACCTCCAATCTCGGTCAGCTCCACAAGTCCCTGACATTTGCATCTATACAAAAAAAAGTTATTCTAAACTCACTGAAGAAGGATTATTACAGAATTAATAGTTGCTTTCAGTAGGATCGTCTTTATTTTTACCAGATCTTTGACTAACACAGTGCTTTCTGTCTGTGTTCTCTTAACTTCCCTATCAACACAAGAAACCTTGTAGGTATTTTTCTCTCCATGGCAGAGCTGTAGCAAAGAAGGAAGTAGCCTTCTGTGGAAGGCATTAAATAGGAATAAATATGCCCAAAGTCAGCTGTTGATGTCTCTTGTGCAGACCTATTTTAAACAGAGCAGCTCTTCAGCAGGGCAGGAAGAAGTGCCCTGAAAGTCAGTTTATTTGCTTAAGTGGATTTAGTAGTATTTCTGCTTTTTAACAAACAAATTAGGTTATGTTAACATCACTCCGAAATACTGAGAAGTAAGTTTTGAAGTGGTCAGGGCATGTGCTGCTTATATAAAATACCTTTCTGCAAATTTTATTTAGCCTCTACAATCCTGTTTTCACTTCCACCTTCTGTTTCTTTTGATTCAACAGCATAAAAGTGTAAAGGGTTTATTTTTCACAAGCTTTTTGCTGGGAAAGGGATATTGTATCTGAGAAAATGACTACACTAAGCCTTTCATGTACAAATGTTTCATATACTTAATAAAAAATGGAATTGTCAAAACACTGAAAGAAATTTTGTCTGCTGGTGGTTATGTGTTTCAAAGCATGCTCTGCTGTAGATGAGAGTGCAACTGGTAAAGATTCAAATAAAAATGGCAGGTGGCAGCATCAGTGTGAAAATACCAGATTTTAGAAGCAGCATTGAGGCAGCATATTTTGGTTATAAGAAAATCGGAGACTGAAGAATACGAGTGCATTGAGGGTAAGTTACTGGTGAAGTGAAGAGGATGAGGGAGGTGGACTCCAGCTCACCTGCTGAAGTACCCACAACCATAACCTTCGTATCCTGTTTTTTCTGCAAAGACTTTGGCATGAGAAAAGTCCTTGGGACACGAGCAAATCTTGCCCAGGCACTTCTCTTGGGCCAGTACGGCCTGTGTGGGACTTGACGCCCTGTCCTCCATGAGGCTTTTCATAGACTTTCTCCTCAAAAGTTCCCCCTGCCTTTTGGTGGCATACTCAGTTTTGAGGACCTCATGTGGTTTCAAGCAGTGAAGGCAAGAAAAAATAAGGCACAGCTGTGAAATTATCTAGTATTGTCTTTTAAACTCACTTTTGAAATTACTTGGCTGGATTTCATGGTTGTGGTGTCTCTTTAGCCTGTCTGTTACCTCGTGTAGAATGAAGCACAAGGGATGAAGGGAGGGGTAGAAGCTGAACGCTGAAAAATGGCTACTGCTGGTGCACGTGAAAAATGATGACTATGCAAATGACCTTTCCTTTAGGAAATTTTAAAATAATGAAATCACTTTAATATACTTCTAGCAGGTCATTCAATTAAAAGGGTTTTAAAATTAAGTTTCCGCTGCTGAACAAACAAAATTGCAATGAATCTGAATTAGCAATGTAAACAGTTTGTTTAGTGGGTAAATACTAGACAACTGTGTGGTCAGAAACGTGGAGAGGCAGTTTTACAGGGCAAAGTGTTCAAGCCTGTCTGTCTCAAGGTGAGCTTTTAAATCTGTATGGAGGCTCTGGTCTTGTTTTGCTGTACTGGTGACTTTTAAACTTGGGCGTATATCTATCTGGCTGAGCAGAAGCAAATTGATACTGGATTTAGACACAGCAGCGTTGGGCCCAGTGCAACTCTACAGTTGAATTCTCCTTTATTTGTCCCCACGAAAAGTCACCCCTTAGTCGAGGACTGGGCACTGCCCCGAGGATAGGGAGCAATCCGGGATGCAGCAGGTTCCCCTCCGAAGTCCTGCACAGAGATGGGGTGATAGGATGAGACCCACCGCATTTGCAGGGGAGTCATTTCAGTCCTCCTCACTCCTGCAGCGCACGTGGTTCCCTTTCACAGGGCTGATTTTAAACTCTTCAGATACCTGAGGAATGCTGTTTGCTTACTTTTGCCTGTATTTTCTTTTTCCTATGCAATCTTCTGTGGGATTCCTGTTCTGGTCCTGCTTCATCCCATGCTTTGTCCTGTACTTTGAGTGAATTAGCATGTTCTGACAGCAGTTTCCTTTCAACCTGTATTTCACTGATAAATGTATATATAAGTTTTACACACTAGGTATGTGGGAGGTTTGTAAGGGAATCTGGGCACTGAAGCTTACTTAGTTCCTGCTGAATCAAAAGGGATAGATTTAGGTTAATTTGAGAAAGGGAAGAAACTTTAATTTAAGTTTTTGCAATTTACTGGCGAGTTTGTTGCGTTGTTTGATGCAAAATGTAGTTCCAAGATTAGTGTGAAATACTGGTTTTAAACTCACTTGTGAAAACCGAGAGTAAGCGCATTTAAAAAATTGATTAGAACTGCATGGATCTGTTCCCTAGAGATTTGAACTGTGGTGCATACGCCCTCCCAGCTATCTTAGTCACTGCTGTGTTGCCCATTTCATTTGCAGCTGGCTCACCTTGTTCATTTGTGCTGACCTAGTTTATCTGATTACTTCTGATGGCCGTGGCAGAGAAGGAGAGGAATTAAAAAAAAAGTGAAAAAAAACCCCAAAACTTGCTGCTTCCAGTTCTGGCAAGGCTCTCATTTTTCTCCCTTGCAGCCGTCTCTGTTGTTCCACATCTTTTAAGCATGAGATTGCTTATACACCACACTGTGTTGCTGCATTATAATAAGCTGCAACAGGAAGTCTCTCTTTAGGCCTTTTTTTGGAGACAGAGGCAGGAGGATTTTTGCAATAACAGTGTATGCAGAAATGTATGTTCTTGGCAACATGCGTTTATACTTCAGCAGTGAGCAGCATGAGAGGAATTGGTATTTTAATAAAAAACAAAAGTCAAAAGACCATTCTGTTCCAGGGTATAAAATATTTGTGAATTGAATGAATAACTGCAGCAAAACTTGTGTTTTCTTATTATTTTGATTTTCCTTTTTTCACAGCAGAAATTGAAATATTCTGTTCCCATCCTTATTTAAGTATGAGTTTTGGATTTTTTTTGACTGATTTTTTTAATTGAGGTTGAATATATTTTCATTTTCTTCTGAGTTATTCTGAAATTTCTCCTCCCACACTTCAATATTCTTTTGGTTTAGTGGCTAAACTGAGATTTCCACTATTCGCACAACTTCCTAGTTATGAATGCCTGACCTAGACAATTCAATACTGCTCTCTGCTGTGTGGTGTGAGTTATAGGAAAAACATGCTAAGCTTAACTTATTGGTTAACGTATTTTCAATACGCCGCACCACGTGCTTCAAGTGTGAATCTTCTGACCATAAAACACTTTCTCTGCTAAAGCAAATATCTCTGGAGATTGTTCAGTCCCTTCATGTTTGTGGTTGTTTTTTGTTTCTTTTTTTTTGTTCGTGGGGTGGTTATAAAAAAGAAAGTTTGATAGTTTAGCCAATATTGCGTAAGATAACTGTGGATTATTTTTTATCCACAGTTTTTTGAATTTGATTACACAGGAATCCAGAAAAGGGATTTTTTTCTTGTGTCCTTATGACCACTTCTTTTTTTTTGCACTTGGTGAATAACAAAAATGACAAGGGAAAAATACAGAACAATTTCACACCTGAGATTGAAGGAGTTGATTACCGTCATTTTGATGATGTGCCTTTTATACGTCTGCAGTGGTTAAGAAAGACTTTATGGTTTGGAGCATGAGCACTTTAGAGTGATTCAAAATTATTGAAGAGCTACAAATTTTATAAAGTGCTTCAATTTGTTAGTGACTCAAGCGGCATTGTAGTGAGTTTTGTAGGGCTTTTAGTACGGTCGTATGCACAACCTATAAATGTTCTTGTAATCTTCCCTAGCTTTCCCCGCCCCCCCTCCCCCTCCCTGCCATATGTTGGTGCTGTTGCTCGTAAAGCTCCCTCTGCTAATATCAACATTTCTGTTCAGCAGCAGCATCCCAAACACAGCCTCAGCCTGGCCCAGGTGGAACAGAGGGGATCGCCGCAACGCGACTGTAATAAATGTATCCCAGTTCTGGTGGGAACGTCAGTCACGTCCAAGGCACATCACCCCCTGGTTGTGGAAAGAGAGGACGCATTTCACTCTCACATGTTTAAAGATCAAACAGTTTGTGAAACTGAGATCAGAAAAGGCTTGCTATTTAAAAAAAAAAAAAGAGATAAATCCTAGTACACTTACAAAAATAAAAAAGTACTAAGTTGTCACTTTCTTACTAACTCTTATGGCCATGGAGTTACTTTCCTATTCAAAGTGGTCTTAGACACTGTAGAGAAACTCTCTCCTTTATGTGATGACATGATTGGGTTATTTTCAGTGTAAATCACAGCTTTTGTGTGTGCTTTCCCTTGATTTTTCTCCTTATTTTGCAAAGCAGCATGAGAATGTTTCAGTTTGCTTAGCAATCTCAATTGCCCATCCTAGTCAGACAGGATTGCCTGAAAGTTGTGGTTTTATAATACAAATGTTCTGCCTTGAAATAACGAGGAACATTCACATATCCTATCAACAGTGCATTTTCTACTCAATATTACACAGAGCAAAGTAAAATTTCCTAACAAATTTATGGTAAGTTTTCTACAAAATCTCGATTTTTTTTAAAAATTTTTTTTTTCAGCATTACACATTTGGAATGGCCCGTGTCTTCCCTTTAGTGGGTTGCTTTTGACTTTTGAAATCCAACATCTTCTTAGCTGTGATACAAATTGCATTTTGTCTTATGAATGAATATAAACCCAAGATCATAAACCTCCTCACCTGAATCCTCATGGTGAGCAAGATTCGTGTTTGTCTGTTTGGGCATGTGTACTTGTTTTCTCGGGGATTGGCTGGAAGTTGGTGGGAACTTTCACCCAAGGGGGAAAAAAAAACCCACAAAACCCCCAAACCACCAGTATTCACATAAAATTTGTACTGGTATTCACCCAGCTCTACCCACAATAGTCAGCCTAAAGAGTTTCCTCTTTGGAGCACTTTTATTAAGAACACATTTATGAATTAACACATGATTACAGGTACGCTATGCTCTGTACAGTTAGAATTTTGAAATGCTGGGAGTAAGGCACTGACTGTTTGGTTTTTATTTGTAGCTTTTGAGACATTTGACCTTTTTAGGGGTAACTAGGAGAGCAGTGTCCAAAGACAAAAGTGGCAGTAAGCCAAACGCAGTTATGCACAGTCTTATGCAAAAAAAAAAAAAAAAAAAAAAGAGAAAGGAAATTAAAAAAAAGAAAGAAGTCTCAGTCATGAAGTTCCAAATCCCAAGAGGTTTGAGACATTGCAGTTGATTAACTGTCAGCTTGGTGAAAGCAGAGCAGAGCTGATGGTGAGCGCCTGTTAAAAGCCCCACTCAAAGCACACTCAGACCCCTGTGTGAAGGGGTAAGAGATTTGGCAGCTGGAAGAGAACAAAGGACTCCATTTCTTTTATTTTAGTCTGCAAAGTGTATCAGCTGTGCGGTCAACAGGTGCCCACCCCGCGCTCTGGCTGCACCCTTAGCGCTGGGAATTTGCATTCCCACCAACGCAGTGGGACACGACACAACGAGGGTGCGAGCCCTGTTGAGAAGAGAAAGAAGTGATGTGAGGCCGGGTGAAAATTCAGGCGATATGACAACAAGGACAAAGAAATAGGGCTGCATCGGACGCGGTGGCAGAGCAAAATATGACAAACACCAGGCATGCTGCAGGCGTTCTTCCCCCCAAATCAGTGCTGTCTCTCTGGGGAGGATGGTGGGCAGATGGACTGAAGTCCTGCTCTGGCTGTGTCAGGCTCCCTCTGAGAGCTTTGTTTTTCCTCCAAGTCAGAGCAATTCCTCTTCTTTAGAGCCACTTTGGAGCCTCCAACAACACAATTTTACAGGTTGTATGTATTACAACCTCATGGCCCCGTCTTCCATCATTTTTCGTCTCTTCCATCGAAATTATTTTCTACTGTTTGTCTTCTCTAGGTTTTCTGGGTCGTTCCAATTCACAAGGGGGTATCCCGTACCCTTTCACAGCTGTAGCTTTTCATCGCATGATCCTTTTTCAGAAATTAGCAGTGTCATTATCATTTGGGAAACATCTGCCTGCTCCAGTGGTGTTTCCACCAAACCTTTTTCCTCCCTTGGCTGCAGTCACTAGCATCTACGGGTGCTACAGCAAGTCATCCCTCTGCAGGTTATCACTCATTATTGCAGTTGCTCTTGGATCTTGATCCCTCCCTATATATATGTATGTGTAGGGTTGCGTATATAAATAGGAAAGAATTGCAGCGGAGGAAAGCACAGCCAGTAAAATGACTCACCTCTTGATGTAGTGTGGTCTCTTCCCATCCTACCACCCGCCTTCTCCTCCCTTCTGAAGGCAGAGACCTGCTGCCACCTCGCATATCTCGCCGCAACTTTGTCCAAGTGAGTTTGTTGCCAGATTCCTCTCCGCAAAAGAAACCTCTTCTGGAAGTTGCTGAGCTGTGGTGGCCTCGGCAGCAGGGTTTGATTGATAGATGGTTCATTCCCCCATGGAATTATTCAGCAATGCCTACGCGCTTGGTGGCGGTGGTGCCCAGATGATGCACGTGTGTCTCCCTGCATGAGGATCAAGCCATCAACTTCTGAGGCGAGATAATTTAGCTCCTCACACCTGGTTTTAAGATAGTCTGAATGCTCAGCTGGGGATGTGGATGCAGCACGCAGCTACCTCGCTCCTCATTTTAGGTCCAGTCTTTGCAGCTTGAGCTCTACTGCCACAGGGCTCTAGGTTGTTTTGTTAAAAAATAATGAAAAAATATAGACACGGGTAAGAGGGAAATAAAGTGAGAAGTGCGGCTTTGGGGTATTTGTTACTGCCTGTCAGTGCTAACAGGAAAATGTCTTCTGGAAACCTTGTGCTACACCTAGAACACAAAACTGAAAAAATTTCGGCAGCCAGCTTCTTGTGAGCAGCTTTGGGATATACTGCACAGGGAAAGAGTTTGATAAGACACTTTAAGCACTGATGATGTGCTTTTTAGGACAAAGAGTGTTGGAGGTGTAAGCAGGAATAACCACTACCCACAGCCTTATTTTAAACACTATTACTACACAATGATGTGTGAATTAACCGTGAGAGCTCTGGGTGGCAGAGTAGACCTATGTGGCCAGCTTGGGTGGTTCAAAGCAGAGGGTTTTTACTGAACACCAAAATGTAGAAGAATCAGCTGGATGTGAAAAATTTGGTATTTGTGATTTGTTGTTTTCATTTGGGATTTTTTTGTTGGTTTTGTTGTTGGTTTGGGTTGTGTGGTTTTGTTTTGGTTTTTTTTTGTATTGCTATTCACCACAAGAAGGAACCAGTGCCTGCAATCAAAATCTCAGCCCGTTAAAGTTACTGAGGTCTTATTTAGCCATGACATTATACATGCTTTATGCTACCAACTGCTCCGCATTCAACAAGTTTTCATTTTGAGGGCAACAGGGCCTTTGGCCACAAGAGTAAGCGTATACCAGGAGTCCTCCAGCTCAAGGCCGCTCGTTTGTGCTGCCGGTTTCTCTTGGAATTGGCTGGGGAATGCAACGGCAACGTCTTCCTCTTTCCCTGCAAGTGACTTAAGTATATGCATTGATGAAGGCAACAGGATTACTCATGTGTCTTACGTTAAGCATAATTAAGCATTCTTAATTGAAATACATTTAATTAAGCAAAATTAAGTATGCTTAATTAATAAACCAAAAATGCCTTTGCATCAAAGGTATTTTGGGAGAATCAAATAATTAAGAACCTTATATTTCTGCACCTTTAATCAGCAATGTAACCAAATAATTTCAAACAAGGTCTGACTTACCAAAGCAAAAAGTTTGTTCTTTGGATATTTTGAATTGCATAATTTCGGTACGTTGCACACCTATAGGTTTGCAAATTTAAGAAACAATTCCTGTAGACTTTAAGCGAGCTCTGCAAGGAGTGAAATAATTAACAACTGTTAGAAAATAGATTAAAAAAAGATGAAAATGAGGAGGAGGAAGTGAGACTTTTTTTCCTGCGGCTGTAGGTGGGCTTTGCTGCTGGTGGCAGGGCTAACCCGAGCAACAGGTTGTGGTATTCCTTAGGTGACTTCAATGTTTGACATTGTTCGTAAACAAGTAGCTTTGGGTTTTTTTGGGGGGCTGTGTCACGATCATGCCACCTCACATGGGGCTGCCAAGGGGCTGCAACCATTAACTGCGGCAGAGATGCGGAGAGTTCCTCTAGTCCTTGCTCTTTTTGGCTTAGCCTGTTGCTCGTAGCATCAGCATCTCCTGATGGGTTGAAGTGAAATGCCAGCTCTGTGGCTGAGAGCTTGCGTAGCCTCTGGTCTGCGGGTAAAGGATTTCATTGTCAGTCCTTTGCCTTTCCCGGGAATGGATTTTAACTTAAAAAAGTAAAAGGATTGGTTTTTGTGCATTCGCCAACTGGCAGCTTACCTTTAGTATAAAAGATGCTGCAAAATAAGAAGAGGCCTTGGGAAAAAAAGGCTAATAATAAACACTCAATATTTTAACAAGTGGATCGCTCAAAATTTCTTTTTTTATTCCCATTTGGCCTGTGAGAGAGCAAAACGTGTTAGCTCTTTAGGAAGCTGTGGGTTTGAGAAATATAAAGGTTTGTTCTCCTTTGTTGCTGATGATAAGGATAGTGATGATGATGATGATAATGATGATAATAATAATAATAAAAATAATAAAATAGCAGCTCATATGTGTGGAAAGTAAAAAGCCTGTCTGAACCCAATGCGCTTGCTAGAAATGTTCCCACCATCTCCAGTGCATCTACAAAAGCATTCCAGTCCGAGTGGCAATATCAGGGGTGGAGGTAAAATATCAGCAATTCCCCCGCCAGTAAAACATCTCTTTTGGAGTCTTTATGTCATTTGACGCATGTGCCTCACTTGCTGGAGAGGGTGTGTGGGTGTGGGAAACCCTGGCCTGCGGGGCAAGCGTTGGGTGACCCGTGCGGAGGTCTCCTGCCCCGGCACCCCACCTCCTTGCCAGCCCACGCAGGATAGTGGGGTCCTGCCTGGTGCTGCCCCGCAGGGGCGACCGCCGCTCCCCCAGCACCCGCTGTGAGGAACCTGACATGCTTCGGCATCCAGGTCATCGTATGAAATGAGAGTTTTCTTCTCTTGCAGAAAAAAAATGGACTGGAAAGTCAGGAAAGTGCTTACCTAGCAAAATGGTGGGGTTTTTAACAGTGCTTTGCTTTTTTGCAGCTGCCCGCGGATTGTTTCAGCAAAGCAATGAAGCTTGTGTGGCTTTTGGCCGGTTTGTATTTATTCTACTGGCCTGGTCTCTTCCCTCCCATTTCTACTGTTCTGCATGCACAGACAGCGCATTGCTCTGTCCAAAAACGTCCCCTATGAAACCAAAACCAGCTTTGTGCCACAAGTGTGAGGGAGGTGGCCAGTCCCCATCCCTTCCTACAGAATAACATGGGAAGGAAAACGTGAGAAGGGTGGCGAGAAGGTAGAGTTTGCGTGCTCAGCCCTGTGGCAAAGCCCCTCAACCCAAACCCCACCAGGCTCTACTCGTTTTGGTCCACAGACCACATTCTTATTCCCCAGAGGCAGATATGAAGTTGTTTTATTGCTGGAGGAAGAGTACGCAGAGGGAGTATCTGCAGCAGCCTCTCTGCTTCACCACCACACAGAGATTTTCCCAACTTAGAAAAAATTCTACAGGTATATTTTCCAGCTGTTAGGTAATTTTAAGGAGAGCAAAGCATCTCAAAGGACAATAAAAAGGGTCTGGTCTGCAATATTTCTGCAAAGCTTTTTGTCTTAATAAAATCAGTTACTTAGCAAATAATTTTGTGAGGAAGAGAGGGATCACCACTTCCCCGCCACAGAAGCGGATCCATCCCATGGGCTGCTGAGGACACCACGCCCTCAGCTCCACTGGCTGATGTGGAAGGCAGGTCATAGGCTGAATGAACCTACTCTTGCTGGAGAGATTTCCTGAAATCATACAAAATTGCTACAGGAGTTTCGGCAATCATTTTGGTGTTCCATCTGTGTGATGTCTACCCTCGCTGCTCACGTTATTTCAGTTTAAATAAGATCTTACTGACCCACAACAGTTTCAGAATATCGCTGAAGAAGGAGTCCTCCTTCATGTTAATATTCTTGAGTCTTTTTTTTTTTTTTAAACTAAAATGTTGTGAATACACATTTTGTAAAAATATCTGTCATTTGTCATTTATTCAGAATGGCAGAAAAGTTAAAAATCTTCTCTGGCTTTATTTGATTTTTTTTTGTTTTGGAAAAGGGTCTCTCACTGCAAACTTTTCCTCTCAAAAATGAAAGGATTATAGCTACATCAACTAACATAAACTACTGTGTATTTTAGCACAATCAGGTTGAAATTATTATTTTTATTTTTAAACAATTACTTCCTAAAAGTACCGCTCCAACTGAATGAAGGAATGTTCCTAACACTTATGCAGGCTGCTGACACCCACAAGGACACGTTATCACACAGTCCTTGATTGCCTAATTGATGAAACGAAGCCTTCATTCTCAAGAGAAAATTGCAAAATAATGAAACGTATTAATGCACTCGACTCCAGCAGCCGCGTATCCCCTAACTGAATACTTTAAAGCCATTGCCAGGAGCGGGCGATTCTGACATGACAGACCTTTCCCATGAACTTCCCCAAGCTGCACTTTTACCGAAACAAAAACTCTCCAATGGCCTGGAGATGCCAGCACAGCTCCTTTTAGTTCACACAGCGTTTGGCGCTCCGCAAAGCAGCTCTCCGTGAACTCTCTCCTCTCTGTGGAAAGGAGTTGCCATACCTGCAAAAAGCCCAGTTTTTTTTTTTCCCAGGCAAGTTTGTTACATCTGTGTCGACAAACACAGCAGATGAGGGGTGATTTGGAAACCGTAGGTGCTTGGGTTGATGTGCTAGGATAAAGCAACACTTGAAAAATCCCTGCATAAATATATTCATTTAAATTCAGTGTATTTTGGGTTAACAATCAAAACTTTCACAAAATCAAATAACCCAGTGCTCTGGGTTATTTTGCAAAAAAAAAAAAAAAAAAAGAAAAGCTGCGCACCCCCCCATATTAATTCAATCAGTGTTCATAGCGGTAGTTCTCTGAAAGCTGTAGCAACATTATTTGTACTTTGTGGCCAAAACAACAAAGTTGATGACTGTTTAAGCAGCTTTCTAGTTTTTGTAAATACCTTTGTAATCCTATAGTCTGTGCTACATATTATTAGGGGATAGGTTAAAAAAATCTACGCTAGTGTTATGAATCTGAATATATTGGTAACTGTATTTTTTACACGAACACAATGTATATTGCTAAAAAAATTTGTGCTTATTCTGTGTTTAAAAAAGTTAAGGGTCTTCCTGGCATCTTTGCAAAAGAGCTTTGGAGCTCTCAGTTCCAAAATACTGCAAAATGTTGTAATTAGATTTCCAGTGAAAGCAAATTGGAAAAATCTGTAAAAATTATGATTTAATTATGGTCATCTCCCATAATTGAAGGGGCTTATGGAAAGAAAGGAACGGGCCAGTTTATGTGACATCTTATTCTTTAGGCAGGAAAAAAAAAAAAGAAGAAAAAGAAAAAAGAAACAAAAGAAAAAAGATTAGGTGCCTTTTACGTCTGTGTTTCATACTGAATTTAATACAGAATTCACTGTTGTGGGAGAAAAATACAGGGGTTTATGTGACGATTTTTCTTGTTAATGTGACTTATTTTTGTAAGGCATCCATTTAGTGGCAAGTCCCCATTTTAAAAACAACAAAGCAAACACTGGAATAATTGTGATCTATAAACCATCCTGCATTACTAAACAGAAAAAATTATGAAAAAAAACCCCAAACCTAACTCAAACGTGATTTAGTATGGATATGCAATACATGCAACAAAGCAGAACTCTGTGGTGGGTGGGAATCATAGCTATTGCTATTAAATTATTCAGGCAGTGTGGCGCGGTTTTTTATCCTCCAAACTATTTTAACTCGCTTCTCTAAAAAGCCTTCTGTAGAGTAAAACAGAAACAATCCTTATCATATTTACAACCATTAACGTGATACCTCACACTAAATGACTTTCGTTTGCAGCTCCTTCAGCTTCAAGCGCATTGAAACCAGAAGAGCGACACACGCTTTAAAATAAATAAAAATAGCGTTTCTGCGCTTTCGCTGCCAGGTCGGCACCGACACAGCCCTCCCGGTCCTCCCTCCCCAGCCCGGCGGGGAAGGATGCTCATGGACCTCTGGGATGTTGTAGGAAAAGAAGTCAGTGCCTTCGCGGCATTCCCGCTTCTCCGCCCTCCTCCTCGCCTCCTGCTTTCCCTCGTTTATTTTTTTTAAGTGTTTTTAAGTATTTTTTTTTTGTTTCTTTCTTTTTTTTTTTTGTTTTGTTTGGTTTGGGTTTTTTTTTTTAAATCTTTTTTATTTTTTTGGGGGGGGGTTGTTGTTTGTTTGTTTGTTTTCTGGCGTGCTTGCTTTTTTCATTTTTATTTTGTTTTGAAAGCCAGCTCTCGGCGGCAGATCCCCGGCGGAGTTCCCCCCCCCCGCCTCCCGCGAACTGCAGCCGCGGCGGGGAGACGCTTCCCCTCCCGAGGGCATCCCAAACGCCTCTCCCGTCCGCAGAATTGTTGGGCCCTTCCCCTGAGTTTTGGGGACCAACGGATCTCGGGGTTGTGCCCGCTCCCTCCCTCCGCCCCCTCGCACCGCTCAAGCTGCGCGCAGGGGCTGCGAAGCTTTCACCCCTTTGCGGCGTTAAAAAAAAAAAAAAAAAAAAAAAAAAAAAAAAAAAAAAAAAAAAAAAAAAAAAAAGGAAAGGAAAGGAAAAAAAAAAAAGGGGGGGGGGGGTGGAAGGGAAAAAAAAAAAAAAAAAGGAAAGGAAAAAGGAAAGGAAGGCTGATTGTTTTCAGCGTGAGCATCCCCGGAGCCGGCAAACGCTCCTCTTTGCTTTTGCCCGGCGGGAGCCGGACGGCAGAAGAACAGAAGGAGGGTGGGCGCCCTGGGACCCCCTCGCCCCCTCAACAGGGTCGGGGATGGGGAGAGGAAAGATTTCCCGATGCCCTGCGGAGGAAGGACAGGGAAGCTCCCGGCCGTAAACAGCCCCGAAAATTCTCTTTTTCCAGATTGCTGGTCGACGTGCGGACACGCCTCGGCAGCGGTGCAAGACAAGGGACGGGACCGCAGGATTAGCTCACAGGAATGGTTTAAAAAAACATTGCCTTTCCCCCTTTGAGTGTTATAAATTGGGTGCGTTTTGCACTTTTTGCCTGGGCAGTGTTGCAGGACCAATCTGGCAAAAATTAGCTTCTAAATTGTTTGTCATCACCTGGGTTTTTCACACATCATCTTGACAATTGCTTACTTATTTTTCGTAATAACGACCAGAGCCCGAGAATAATTCTTCTACATTACAAATGCTTTACTGTCAAGTGCGTTTTATTTTGGGCTGTAAAAGCACTTTGCACTTGTGCTCACGCACAATACAATGTCGAGCTTTTTTTTGAATAAAAATTATTCAAAATGGTCTCTTCAATAAAAGTATTAATTTCCATGCCAGGTTATTTTTGTAATTAAATAATACTCATATTAACATTTTTTAATGGCAAATGCAACTGATGTTTTACTACTACTCTAAATTTCATCTGCAGACACAGCTGATGAAATAATGGAAGAAAATGAGTTTAATGCAAAGTGTGAATAATGAGTGTTCAGAAAAAAATAAAAGAGAAGGGAGATTTCATTATTTTGACATCTCCTGGGAGGTGTTTTTTTTTTTTTTTTTCAGTAGTAAGTACAAAACTGACTTTAAAAGGTTTTCCTCCATATGGTTGTAAGATCTAGTCATAGTGATCATAAACAGTAATGGTATTTTACATTAACTGTGGCAAAAGAAACTAAAGCTTACTCAAAAGAAGAAAGAACAGGTAACTGAGGCATCACTCCTCTCTCCACCTGCTCTACAAAACCCTCAGACTCTGCTCCACATCCTTCCATCCTCAAATACGTTTAGTGATTTCAAGGTTCAAATATTTGAGCAGAATGAAAAGTCTTTTCTTGCCAAATGTTAACAAAAAAACCCTCAACAGGTGGCCACAGACACACAAAGATTTGTGTGTTCTCCTTTCTTTCCGCTTAACCCTCCTCCTGGGAGGGAAACATGGTTGGGATGGTGCAGAGCATCAGGTGGAGGGTCCTTCAGACCTAGTGGCCTGCCTCTGGTGGTGCCCAGCTGAATTTATGTCTGTGCCTAGGAGGAGTCAGATTTGGTGAGTGTCCGGGTTTGAGGTAAACCATGACCAATTTTGTTCAGTCACTTTGCGTCTTAGCCAGGCCTCTTCTAACTACTGAAATTAACAGCACATTGTGCAGACAATGTTCGCCCTCAGAGTTTTCAGACCTATGTTTATAGTTGATGCCAAGACACAGTATGCGGAGAGGTTCTTGCTTATACTTATTACTGTAACACCCACGGCCAGTCAACTTTGTTACTCGCCCCATTGTTGGGTCGGAAGCAGAAAAGCACAGTGGGGTCCCACCTGCAGGGAGGAGAGGACAGGACAGGTGACCCAAAACTGACCAGCGGAGTATTCCACCCTGTGTGCCTAATGCTCAGTACAAAAGCTGAGGGAGCAAAGGGTCAGCCCTCTTCCTTCAATGGCCGGCATCCAATAAGGACTCTGTCTTATCCCGATCCTGAATCCAGATCCGGAATCCAGTTCCCGTCCGTCACTGAGTCCAGTCTGGGAGTGCCCCAGTGCCAGCCCGTGTCGTGATTGTCATCCTGGGAGCTTGACACAGTTTTGTATATATTTCATTATTTCCTTTTTATTTTATTATTAATATTTCATTAAAGTAGTTTAGTTCCTTCTAAATTCATAAGTCTCTTTTTCCCTCCTCTGACTCTCTCTTTGAAGAGGGGTAGAGAGGAGCATCTGTCAGTCCCATCTGGGGTCCCCCACATCCCCAGTAGCCGACTCGGCCCAAACCATGACAGTGAGGTATGATCATACTGAGGGAGCCACACAACCCTGTCAGCAGTATGATTCATGCACTAAAGTGTACATGACCCAGGTCTTGCTATCAAAAAGGAACAGCAGAAAGGGTTTTTTTTTCACCAGAATTTACCCCAAATCCTTGAAATGTTTAAAGAAATGAGCCTAAGTTTCGGTAATGTAGCAGGTCACACCTGCAACATCTGATTCTGCTTTCTCTTACTGGAGTTGAATGAGGATTTGCTTTTTTGACAGGGATTCAGCAATGTTTGACAGTAGACATCATATTTTCGTGTTTTCAGCAGAGCACAATTATCCTCAGGGAAACATAAAAGGTTGGGAGCGGATCCTTTTACGAGATGGGAATTATTAAGGCCATCACCCTGATATTGAACCATGCCTAAGTTGATGTAGTACCATGAAAACATCTATCAAGCCTTAGGTCAGTTGGGCTTTTTGTTTTTGGTTTCCTCTGCAATTCCTGTAAGATAGCTCATCCAGAGATGATTTCTGTGATTATCTTCACATTTCTGGTCTAAGTTTATTCGTGCTTGGTTTGTATCCACTATATTCTGTGCAAAGCGTTTCCTTTCACTCATGTGGCCTTCTTCACTCTTTCTTCCCAACCTTGCCCATGTATTTCCAGAAGGCAATCATATTCTCTTGTGGTTTTGGAAGGCCAAAATGTCCCTTTGAAGACATTCCTTTGGGACGTAAATACACTCATCTCCCCTGGAAGCAGACTGTGAGGAACGAGAGATAAACCAGCAGAAACAGTGAAGCACCTGAAGGGTTTCTGTATAATACATGCATAGCAGATCTTCTGCAAGTTGCAGTTTTTAAAGTCTGTGGTGGTGTAAGCCTCAGCATGACAGGCTTGACACTCCATGATAGCTCTGCAGAAAGCAGCATTAGGTTTCAATGTTTTATGAAATTCAGTGTCTTAGAGTCCTCAGATAACTGTGAGGGTACCTGAACCAGAGAGAAAGAATATCACAACATGAAAGAGAAGCCACTTCTGCAAATGAATTGGCATTTCAGCTTTGGATTTAAAGACAGCAAACATGATGTTAAGCGATTTTAAGCCTTTATTTGTAAACTGCAGTAAATCAACAAGATGATTTTTTTTTTGCAACGCCACAGCAGCAAAATAATGACATCTCAAGGCCTGTGTGCAGCCTTAACAAGCCAGGAGAGTCCCAGAACTAGGTTGACTCAGCAGTACCTGACGAGACTGCTGGATGAGCTGAGCAAATACCATTACCTTCAGGAAATAAATGTAGAGGGTCCTTTAGCTTGTGTAAAGTTCTTTGTGCCATTTGAAAAAGTACTTGCAGAAAAAGTACTCTGGGTTTTAATTTTAATGTTTTGCTCACCTCTTTAAGCACATCTCTGTGTTTTTTTTTTTTTTTGTAGAATGTGCACAGGCATCCCAAGTGAATAACATTTGAAAACAATTAAATTCCTCTATTTACTCTAATATCAACTCAAGAATGTGGATATTGATGCCTACGGTTTCAACTTTCTAGCATTAAGACAATTCCAGCAGTTATTAAAAATATGTCACTTTGTATTGTCTTTTAAATGTGCAACCTCTTTATTGCATCCTGATCCAACAGGATGAACATGGAAGTGATATTCAGGTCCTGTTATTCTGCAGGCTGTTCCAGTTCCGATACCAAAGCCGAGTATTTCTCCAACTAGAGAGCAAACAACGGCGAGATTCACAGAGGGCTTTTTGCATGTGTGCTGCTACTTTCTGCAGACGTCTTTATTCTGCTGTGATTGAAGTGAGTGCCTATGGGAAATGGCTGCGGTTTGCTTCCCACTCCCACCTTCAGAAGCAGAACCTCATGCCTTGTCTCAACAGGAGTCTTTCCAAAAATCCCCCTCTCCTGCAGCAGCCCTGGCTCCATACTCCCATTATTGTCCACTTTCTTCTTTGTGCGCTCTCCCTGATGACAGATGCTGCCAAGATCTCTGCCCCTGCGGTGTGGATGATGCCAGTTCCTTCAGATTAGTGGGCACTGATATTTGCTGTCCCTGGGTGGCTTAGAAGAAGCAGAGAGGTATATCCTCACAGACAAAAATCTTTTGCCCCCTCCAGCCCCCTCCCCGTGTGAGCTCCATCAGCTCTTTCTCCTTTTCAGACACCCGCTGCACAGCTGACGGGGGACAATACTCAATATGCCTTTGTCACTGCTCCCACGACCAGATTGAGAGGAGAAGGGATTAGGGCTGGAAAGAAAAATGGATTAAAACAAGCCCCCATGAGGCCCTGAGGAATATCAAAGCAGTGGGGAAGAAGAGCGGGGACCAGTGCTACCATGGTGTCAACAACTGTGATTTTTTCTCAGCTTTGAGTATTCCTGGCCCTTGTTCTTGCTGTGCGAAGGACACGAGGGAGATGTCCTCCCTTCTGACATGACTCACTCTCTGCTGTGAGACTGACCTTTTCTCCTTCCAGCCCTATCTTCTCCTTGGCCAGGACCTTCTATTTTTCCTCTCTTATCTGCCCAGAGATTTCTAATCTTTAAAAGCTCTTTGCCACCACGGATTTTCTGCTTAAAATCTCATCTCTCCTCTTTTTCTTTCTTGTACACCTCGGTGTCTCTTTTATTTTGCTTAGGACTTTATTAACTCCCTGCAAGAAGGATTGGCACCATCTGAAAGGAGCTCTTGCCCCTTGTTTCCGTCTATTTGTTTTACTGCCCTTTCTCTTTCTAATTTCATCCCCTGCTGTACTTTGAGATTTCCAAAATCCTCTCTGGTTCAGGTTCCTTGACTCATCTGTTTGGCCACCCACTCATGTCGTGCCTCTTCTTCCCCTGTTTCCTCCTAAAACCTTCTCCATCTCATACCAAACCCTCTTCTGGGGTCCCTATTGATCCCTCTCTGCCCTGCCCTTGGCACGCAGGCAGGCTGCTGTCCTACGTCTCCCAACCGATGGTCAGAGCTCATTTCTCCCCCTCTCACACAGTCACCCTCTCATGCTTTGTCTTCTGCATCCTTGACCCCATTGCTGAGTCTCAACACCCCAAATTCTTCCTTCTTTCCTGACTACTTCTTTAGTACCTTCTGGTCTGAATTTTAAATATCTCCTACCTACAAAACCTGTCCTATGGCTTTTTTTTTTTTTTTTCTTATGAAGAATAGACTTAATTTTGCTTAGTTTTATAGATTTGAAGCAAAATGTGAAGTGTGGGAAGGTGGCACTGCCTATTAACCCTGTCTTTGTTAATGCAACTTTTCAGAAGATTTCCACCACTGTAATTTTTATTACGTTCTGTCATCATTTATGCCTTGAATTTGGCTGCAGAAAGTGGTGCAAGAATCGATATTTCTGCTTTTTGTTGTAACTCAGGGAAGGACTTCGAGCCCAACACCTCTTTATCTTTTCCCACAGTATTTATTGGTCAAATAAGAGATTTTAGCTGTTCCTACACACCCTGTTTTTTTTTACATTTGAGAGTGCACTTCATGGGTGTCACATGACAACCTTCCAACCGTGTTCAAGTGCATGCGAAGGTGTGGCACTGGGTTTCCAACACGGTCTTTATGGCTGGTACCCGTTTTCTGCTGATTTGAATGAGATTTCTCTAAAGTACTTTTGAAACTCTGAATGTCTGAGTGCTGAGATTTTCTGCTGCAGTTGTGGGGCAGGGAGAGTTCAGAAGCCAACGGGTAATGCTGGTTTTGCTTTCATTACACTTGCACCTCAGAGTAGGTTGCTAGCTCAGAAAAAGTGATTTTTAAAGTTCAAAGCCCAAATATAACCAACTAATTACAACAAAATGGTGGGCTTTTGAGAAACTGTTGTCTGTTTTATTTCGGTTTGCACATTTAATCTTTATGAAAACTGGATGCATATATTTGAGGGATGTGTCATGTCACCCATGTTCCTTTCTAAGGAGAGCATCCCTAAATATGTGCATGAGCCCTGGGTCTCAACAAGATACATGCTTTTGAGGGCACAACCCATGCTTCATTTTTAAGAAAAATGTGGCCATTATCGTCCTTCAGAAATTCAGATAGCTGTGAATCCTGTCTGGGATGTAGCACACCCCTGGAAGAGCTCTGAGCTGCTCTCAGACCAGTCCTCAGGCAGCCTGAAGGCATTCTCCACCAGCAAGCAATCACTGCGCTATCTCCATCTTTTGATGGGGCAGTGGTATAGCAACTTCCCTTCCCTTTTTACATACATTGGTCACCATTAGCAAATCATACTGTCTTATATATGAGCCCTGCAGAGCCTAGCAGAGAAGAGAGCACTTACAGGTGTGGAGATGTGGATTTTTACCATCTGCTTTGGGTGCTGTTGCCTGTCAAGCTTCAGTGTTACAAGCTGTGAGACCCACCAGAGGATCTGGGTAGATCGGCCCGTCTGGAGCCCCTTCTGCCCACTACCATTACTATATGCCAAGTACTATACCTACTGCAGAGGCAGCCCTGGAGCTGAGGAGCACCACGAGGTAAGTCAAATTATGCAGGCTTTCTGTCTTGCTCCAGCATGTCCTGAAGGTGTTTTCCTTTACCTAAAGTAAGTGAGAAGTGGTCTGCAGCTAAGATTTGCGAACACTAAAACTAGAAAAGATGGTGGTGCAGCCTTTTTCCCACTTTTTTTTTTTTTTTTTTTTATAATGGTGTGGTGTTTTATTTATTTTTTCCTGAGGTGGGATGGGAGGGGGAAACATTACTGGGTATAATTAGAATGGGAACCTAATTCTTGGTTTTGACCCATCCAGCTGAATTAATTCTCAGCTGAAACTGCTGGAGCTGTGCTTTCACTGCTTATGACATGAGCAGAGCCCTTCACATAGATTACTGCTTTGTAGTCACTGTTGGACCATCTATTATCCACTATTTTCTATTGCTTTTGAAAAACTTAATAAACTCACCACAGGAGAGCTGCACTGTGTATCTTTACATATAGTTTTTCCCTACATTTTCTGGGTTTTTATTTTTAAGCCTGTTTCACAGGATCTGGCATTACTGCAATGCTGGCGCAGTTGTGATGCTAACATATGCCTCTTAAACGGAGGAACAATGTGCGCAAGCTTGACAACAAAGGGATTGGAAATCTTCAGGAACTGATGAATAGTGTTATGAAACCATCTTTCCAGCTGAAATTAAAGAGCAAATTCTGCATGTACACCTTGTGTACTCAGATGCATGCAGGCAAGTATTTAGGCTCATCTCTGTCGGGCACTGATGCTGAGCGAGTGTGACACATTCCAATAATCAAAATGCTATAATTTTTTGCTACAGAAAGGCTGCATTTGGGTGGTTTATGAGCAGGCACAGCTTGTATGTTGTTGCTAGGTAAGCTTGTTGTTGACTTTTGCAGGGAGAAAGCTGAGAGTTTAGAACTGGAAGGCAAACTCAATCACATTTCTGAACTGGAAATCTCCATTTTAAACCTGCTTGTGGTCTGGGTAAGATGCTGTGTTTGTTTACTTCTTGTGGATCCAAAGTCAAAAGACGAAGCACGTCCTTGTTCATGCATTACTGGACCATATTGTAGATTTCTTTGCTGAAAAGGGTTATCTGGCCATTGCTCTCACAGCTATTGGTAGCTTCTGGCAGGAGGACAAGTGTGGTTTTGCTGTGTCTGGAAGGGGACCTCTGGTGTCACATGCAGGTGGGTGGTGGTTGGCATGGGACTGGGTAAGGTAGGAGGGGAGGGTGGAGCATCTCTTGATACCCAAATCTGTCTGTTCCCTCCAGCCTCTGCCCTCTGATGGTGTTCGGAGGCTCCTTCAGCAGTAGTGCTGCCATAGGTCCATTTTGCCTGCAACACGTGTTTGCACAGCAGACCAGACAGGCAACAGGTCTTGTGCAACTTCCAAGAGTGTCATGGAGAGTTGTTTGGGAAGGAAAGTTTAGCTTTCTTAGCTTGGTATAATTGGCTGTGGGGCTAGCTGTGTCACATTTTCAATTATGATAGGGCCACTTGCAGGTTAAGCCAGGAGATGACAATTTGACTTGTAATCCTCTTGCTGCACATCCATAATGTGACATGTCCTAATTTTAGCTTAATGTTAATTGGTTTTGGAGAAGATGGAGTTAATGAGTCATTCGCCATTGTGGTAGGATAGCTGGAACTCATTTTGTATCCCTCCCATTAAACACCGCATTCAGGCATGTCCTTGTTTGGACTTCTGTATGAAGAAGATGAGAGTAGGTGGTGGGTGTGGGTGGGGAGAGGCATCGGGCCAGGCTCTTGGCTCGCTCTTGAATGTTCCTGCATCGCAGGAGAAAAGCACTTCCCCCATAAACTACGAGTGGTAAAATGCCACCAGCTTGTTTATATGGATCAGGGAGTTAGGTAAGGGAGGATGAGAGGGCAGGTGAGTTAAGCGGATAGCATGGAGGAGATGGCTTCCTGGCATAGTTAGCCTTGGTGTTTTGTTCCTTGTTTTACCAGAAGAAAATTGTGACCCACTGCCTCTGACAACAGCAAAACAAAAGCGGTGAGGATCTGTCCTGTGAAGTGCACCTCAGAAACCTTTCTCCAAGCACCACACAGGCTTTCATTAATCTTCAGACATACAAATCCTTCACCTTACACCTAAGACTTCTTTGAAGAAGAACATGAAGTACTGCAGCTTGGCTACAAACACAGTAAATGCTTTGCAGATGCCAAAGATTAAACTGACTCATATGGTTGCTTCACAAACCATGGGTATTTAAGGAAATAAAAGGCACAGAAACAAGTAGTCAACATAGTGCAAGAAAATGTAATCCTTTTACTTCAGCTGCCTTGAATAACATCTTCATTGCAAAGAACAAGTCAAGCACTTTGCAGACAAGAAGCATAACATGTTAATATAACAGGAGTTAAAAAGAAATGTTTGTACTTTTAAAGTTATCAGATTTGGATCTGGAAGTCATAGAGAGTTGAAAAATGTGCATCCCATGATACCATTTTCACAAATGCTTTTCTCAGACTAGAAAGGCACTTTCAAACCATTAAAAAACAAAAAAAGGTCTCAGAAATCAAGTGACACAAATCCCATATTCTGTTAAAACTTGGGGTAGTAATTCTATTATCTTATTAAAATTTTAATGTTGCAGGATAATTTGAGTTCTTAATAAAAGTGTTTTAAAATTAAAAAATAATTTGATTTTCTGTACTCCAGGCTATAATTTGATGTTCCATTTTCTAGAAAATGTTTTCAAATTACCTTTTATCTGATGAATAGAAAGATGAAGCCAGTGCAGGAGAAGATACAGTAAGTAATACATCAAGGGATTAAAAATAGATGTTTTCAGTGTCTGTCTGTTTTTGGGTGTTGTCCCAGAATTATGTGACACAGATCGGCAGTCTCAACTGCCAATACTGGTATTCTTCCTTGAGGTGGGAAAGGTTTATAACAATGTTACTCCAAGGAAAGATCTGGCAGCGTAATGTGATTCTAATTCATCTTTACTGTGAAAAACACCAGTGCAATTTCAGTTTGTCTTGGGGTGACTAAGAAGAGGAGAACCCCCCTCCGCCAATGGGAAGTCCCAGTCCTGTACCTGGCTGCCTTCTGGCCCTGGTGAGTAAGCAATGGTTGAGGCAGTGCACAGCTCTTCCCATCCACCCTGCATCAATATCACCACTGCTTTGAGGTGAGATTTGAAGCTGATTCTTCAAGTCTTGCTGCCTTACCTAATTATCTAAGCAGGCTTTTCTCCCTCAGTACTAGAGCTGGTGGGCATCTGACACGCACAAGAGAAAAGGGGCATAAGGCATTGTCTAATAGGAATGGGTACGGCCAATATTGCAAAACGCAGCATCATGTGAACTGAGGAAAAAAATGCAAATTAAACAACCCAAATGAAGTCCACGTATGAGAATTTCTTTTTGGGTTTGTTGCTTCTTTGGGTTAATTCTTTTAGAGGTGTAGAATGATGGTGATTATTAGAGACAGAAGAGAAAAGAAGTAACGCTTACTTTTGCAGTGCTTTCTTATTCGTGTAATTTAAAGAACTTGTCAAGCATGTATATATTTTTGCACCCGCTTTACAGATCATAATAGTAACTGTTGGCTCAAGGTAGCTTGATTCCACTTGTGTAGCAACGTTGATTTTCTTCAGCTGAGGACCTGCCATTAGTATTTAAAGGCTGGCTGGAAACTGTGATTTGCAAGGCTGCATGGGAGAAAGAAAGAGATTATGGAAGGGGATGTACACTCAGAGGATGGTGGTGAGTCTGATCAGCTCTGCAAAACCGGAGCTAGGAGGAGAGACAGAAGGAAATGAGAATTAGCTTAGTTTAATGAAGAGGTGACTAAAAGGAAGTTGATAATATCCTTTAAGTGTGACAAAGCTTGGAAAAAAAAAAAAGAGGAATAAACCCTTTTTTTTTGTCTGCTGTAAATTAGAATGGAATTTTGAGTTCACATTACAAAAAGCACAACTGAAGCTGTGACAGGGAACAATCAGGGAAAACTAATGGACAGTAAGGAGAGTTAAGCACTAGAATCTGAGTTTCATCTTGCAAAGTGCTGAAATACCATCAGTCATTTTTAAGAGCAAGCTACAAAAACTGGTATCGGGAAAGATACAGATGAGTCAGCTCTGCCTTTAGCCAGCACTACCAGAGGGTATCCTTACAGGACTTATTTTTAAAACTTATACCTATACCTATGAAGAATCCCTTCTGTAAGTAAATTCAGATCTATTTTAGAAATCCAAAAATTTTTTGACAATTCCAATAATGTAAGTGTAGTTTTACAGAAACTGAAGATATATTGATTCAGTAAATGAAGGTAAAGTCTTGATAACTTTGAAATTCATCTTGTACTAATTACAAAATGTAATTTTACCCTTGGATTGTGGTGGGGTTTTGCAAACCTTTCAGGGCTTGCCCTTGTAATTTATGGTGTCATCAGAATTCATACACAAAAACACAACCTTTATTCATATTCATTTTTGTGGAATATAAAAATCTGCTGACAATTTGAAAAGATGGATGTGAAAGGCATCAACAATAAAACGAGGCCTTCCTGTAGCTCAGCCATCGTGGTTCTGAGCTGCCCTAATAAATTGATAATGAGACGTTGGGGCTGTGGTTAACTGTAGTGTAGCGTTATTGCAAGCAGACTGCATTTTCCTCCATCATTGCCCAACACAGAAGTGTTGGTGAGGCTGCCGAAGGACATGCATGCAACGTTAGACAGAGAGGTGAAAAGGGCATGTGCTTTCTACAGTAGCCTGTATATTTTAGGAGACATTGCTGTTGACTGAAACAGATGTGCTCCTGGCACAGAAACAAACATGGTTGTGCTTTTTTTAAAGTAAGATTGGGGAAGGGGGACATTGTGTCCTCCCCTCTCTGATCCCTAAAGAATCACAGCCAAGTGAGCATCCAGTGGCAGTGACCTTATGTTTTTCTGAGAAGTGGTGCATCTGTAACATTAAAAACGCCGTCAATTTTGTGTGGTGGTGGAGCCCTTGCCGCAACCTGACCTGTTGGTGGAAGACAGCTCTCCTTCATAACCCACCAAGCACCCTGCCGTGTCCGCGCAGGGGAAGGCTGGCAGCTACCTCTGTCTTCCCGCTCTGCAGACATCATATTTTGTCCTTCACCAAGTGATCATTTTAGGACAACAGGAGCACAGTGCACAGGCTCAAGGAAGTTCATCTTATCGCCTTGAGCAGAGCATCCGAGGAAAGGCTGCCTTTATGAAAGAGTTCACCCACTCTTCCCCCTCCCCACCCCGTTTTCTCACTGAAGATCCATTATTAATCCTATAGAAAGGGTTATTCATGCCCAAGCGACATCAATCATCCAGCGTGCACAATGCCTGACTGTAAATTATGACATTATCTATGAACAGGAGAATGATGATAATAACAACAATGATAATAAACCTCAAGGCACAACATCAGTAGGCTGAGAGCCTCCGCTAGACCTGTCAGATTTGTCTCCATCATGAAAGGGTGGCTTATTTCCCCCCGCCTCCCCCAGTTTGAGTCCCATACATCACGGGGTCTCTCAGGAGTTTCTGTAGGACCAGCCGACGATGTGGCTGGGAGCAGCAGCTGCCTGTTGGCTTTGGGATGCGGGCTTGGGGCAGGAGTTGCTGGGGCGCAGGATCTGCAAGCATCCTCCCACAGACGGGCACCCCGGCGAGCTGTCCCGCCGCTGCCCTCCGTAAGTCACCACCAGAAGTAAACCGCTGTCACCAAGATGAAAGGCTCCTTTCCTCTGATCTCTCCACTACGAAATTACTTCAGTGCCACACTGTATTTTATGTCAATACCTATTTTATTTTTCAAAATTGAAAAAGATGTAAGTACATTGTTCCCTGAATTCCTGATGCTGGGGGTAACCTAGCAACTCCCGATGCTGCGCAGCACACAGCAGCGCGCTATCCTGCTGCATGTTCATCTTAACAAGCGCGCGGTGCAGCATTTCACTTGCAGATGATTTAGCTATTTAGGTTCTCATCTCCCTTTAATTTCAGCAATGATAAAGCTCCCTCCCTCCCTCCCTACACCCTCTCTGTGTCTCCATCCTCAACATATCCATGCGGAAAAAAAAAAAGAAACGTGGTCAGTAATGGTTTTATTCTATATTTCTTTTTGGCAGCCGTAGTTGTCCAAGGGCGCTCAGTGTTTGCTGGAGCTGAATAGCTGGAGGTATTTGCATGGGATTTGTAGCTTACAGCTCCCTGCAAACTGGTAATCACTGGAAACATGAGAATATGTTCAGAAGCACATTTTCACATCATGCAAGTTCAGAATGTACCTGTGGAAACAGCCCTTCGGAAAAAGCCTTTTAATACAGGGATTGCTCTCCAGGGTTGGGTGGTAGACCCACAGTGGTGCAAGCCCGGGTTGCCCCCTGAGCAGGCAAGGCAGACCCTGCTCTTTGCAGTCCTGGAGAGCCGCAACCCTCATGCAGGAGTGCGGGGCATGTAATGCTGGGGCAGGGGGGACCAGCAGCAGCTCCGTGAGGGCAGGGGTGACCCTGGTGAGGACTGGGGTGGGAGGGAGCTGGAGGCGAGACCTGAAACCGCACCAGGGACTGGCACTACAGCTCGTCTTCCATGACTCTTCATGAATCAGGGTATCTTTCAGTTTTCCACTGTTGAGAGCCTTTCTCAGAGGGTGTGACATGTCCCAAAAGTCCTTTGCCTTGCCTGACACCATGTGGGTGTCATTTTGGTGCCTTGAATACTGGGGGTAGGCTGGTGTGTGGGTCACCGGGGCTGTTCCCAGGGGTGGGTGCATGAAAAAATATTTGGGAAGTGGGAAAGGAGCATTTTGCATGTGTATGTCCCAGGCCTTTTATGGTAGCCCAAGATACTGTGACATCTCTCTAACCCTACAGCTATCCAAGCAGCGCTGAAAGAAGCCTTACAGATGCTTTAAATTAAAATAGCCGACAAACCAGGGCATTGTGGTGCTGTGAATGCTACTGGCAAAGCTACGTTGGCTGGAGCCCAGTGTATAGGAGAAAATCTGGTAGCTCTGTGTTATCCAAGGAGTCTTACACAGGTCTACCAGCTAAGAAAAATTTATGAAGCGATCCTGTCAGAAAGGATGGCTAAAATATTTTATTCTATTTTTGTACTTAACAAACCATACATGTGGCTCTTTTTTACTTTTTAAAATTCATTGGCATTGGGTATTTTTTGAAACTGCATTTGGCCTCATTTCATTAAATATAAAGTAAAGTTAAATATTTTCCCAAACTTTGTTTTTTATTGCCTCCTCCCACTCTTCCCCTACCCCCCCTCCCAAAAAAGAGAGAAAAACAAACCACAGAAAAAAAGTCCCAAATGAAGAGGCCAGCCCGCTTAGGTCCTTGTTTGGTGAAATATCAGAAGTTTCAGTGAGTTCCTCTGGCACTTTCGGAGCTGGAAACAATATTTTGAACACCCATGCTGTGTTTATTTGTACTAAAAAAAAAAGTGGCTGTGGTAGGAGAAGAGAGTATTTAATTGTTGATATGTCTTTCTAGATGTTAATACTCTACAATAAAACATTTTCCTCTCTGGAGGTGTTTGTTGCCAATGCCATTCCCACAAATCTCTCTTTTCAGGTTCACAACAGTATTGTGATATTATAGGCACTGTCTTAGCCATACAGAATTAATCTAAGTTTACTAGCATAAAGGTAAAACACAGCTGACCCGGAGTTCTTATTTACTCTGTTCCAGCAGCATGAAAAGGACCTTAAATTGTAAATAAGCAAATTACATTTGCGTCTTTTTTACACAGGCAAAATAGGGTAAGACTTCATTTGAAAGAATCAGTATAAATAGCTCTTTTTTTCCCCCCATCTTGTGCTCACTATTCAAACTCACAAGTTTTATACATTTTTTTCTAAAAGCCCATGCACATTCGGATAATAAACATTCAGTAAATAAGCATCTCCCAGCTTGATTTCTCAATGACTGTGATTTGTGCTGAATAACAAATGACCGGTTTCATTAAGCCTGTTGCCACTGACCGACTGACAAGATGGTAAATATTATTGCTAATGCAGCATACCATGGTGATACTAGGGACACAACACTACTGAAAAGCATGAATACAATGTACAGTCTGTCTGGTAAATGGCCAAGGGGTAATCTTAGTCCTGAAATCAACCGCATTTGATGAAAAAAAAAGGACAAAAGAAATAGAAGAACACATTTGGCTTTGCAAGATGCCAAGTATTTTAGGAGGTGGGGGTCCCCATGATGATCCTTTCAGACAAGTTTGAAATCTAAAATAGAACATGATAAGAAAGGAAGCATTTGTGTTTCCATATAAGTAGCACAAAAGTACAAATGGGAGTAAATCTGAGACCACCCATGGGGAGAGGGTCCTTGTTAGAGCGGCTGCCAACTGACCTGTGCATCAGAGGGTGGCTGTTGTGGTGGGACCAGGGCTGAGTTTTTTCTTTTCTTTTTTTCTTTTTTTTTCTTTTCTTTTCTTTTCATCTTTCTTTTCTTCTTTCTTTTCTTCTTTTTCTTTTTCTTTTTCTTTTTCTTTTTCTTTTTCTTTTTCTTTTTCTTTTCCTTTTTCTTTTCCTTTTTCTTTTCCTTTTTCTTTTCCTTTTTCTTTTCCTTTTTCTTTTTCTTTTTCTTTTTCTTTTTCTTTTCCTTTTCCTTTTTCTTTTTCTTTTCCTTTTTCTTTTTCTTTTTCTTTTTCTTTTTCTTTTTCTTTTTCTTTTTCTTTTTCTTTTTCTTTTTCTTTTTCTTTTTCTTTTTCTTTTTCTTTTTCTTTTTCTTTTTCTTTTTCTTTTTCTTTTTCTTTTTCTTTTTCTTTTTCTTTTTCTTTTTCTTTTTCTTTTTCTTTTTGTTTTTCTTTTTCCTTTTCCTTTTCCTTTTCCTTTTCCTTTTCCTTTTCCTTTTCCTTTTCCTTTTCCTTTTCTTTTTTCTTTTCCTTTTTCTTTTTTCTTTTTCTTTTTCTTTTTCTTTTTCTTTTTCTTTTTCTTTTTCTTTTTCTTTTTCTTTTTCTTTTTCTTTTTCTTTTTCTTTTTCTTTTTCTTTTTCTTTTTCTTTTTCTTTTTTCTTTTTCTTTTTCTTTTTCTTTTTCTTTTTCTTTTTCTTTTTCTTTTTCTTTTTCTTTTTCTTTTTCTTTTTCTTTTTCTTTTTCTTTTTCTTTTTCTTTTTCTTTTTCTTTTTCTTTTTCTTTTTCTTTTTCTTTTTCTTTTTTCTTTTTCTTTTTCTTTTTTTTTCTTTTTCTGTTTCTTTTTCTTTTTCCTTTTCCTTCTTTTTTCTTTTTTCTTCTTTTTTTCTCTTTTCTTTTTCTTTTTTTTCTCCCCTCCCCCTTCCCCTTCCCCTTCCCCTTCCCCTTCCCCTTCCCCTTCCCCTTCCCCTTCCCCTTCCCCTTCCCCTTCCCCTTCCCCTTCCCCTTCCCCTTCCCCTTCCCCTTCCCCTTCCCCCTCCCCTTCCCTTCCCCTTCCCCTTCCCCCTCCCCTTCCCTTCCCCTTCCCCTTCCCCCTCCCCTTCCTTTCCCCTTCCCCTTCCCCTTCCCCTTCCCCTTCCCCTTCCCCTTCCCCTTCCCCTTCCCCTTCCCCTTCCCCTTCCCCTTCCCCTTCCCCTTCCCCTTCCCCTTCCCCTTCCCCTTCCCCTTCCCCTTCCCCTTCCCCTTCCCCTTCCCCTTCCTTTCTTCCTTTCTTTCTCTCTTTCTCTCCCTCCCTTCCTTCCTTCCTTCCTTCCTTCCTTCCTTCCTTCCTTCCTTCCTTCCTTCCTTCCTTCCTTCCTTCCTTCCTTCCTTCCTTCCTTCCTTCCTTCCTTCCTTCCTTCCTTCCTTCCTTCCTTCCTTCCTTCCTTCCTCTTTTTATTTCTCTCTCTCTTTTCTGGAAAGGAAAATCTTCGTCCAGTTCTTTTCATGCTAAGATACTTGATCTGGCAGTGATACAAGAGAAGCAACTGAGGATGAACAAGGTTGGATACAGAGCTTGACCACCATAGACCTACTTTAAGACATTGTTCTATCAAATGCCTACAATTTCAATTATTTCCTAATGTTGCAAAGCCTCTTTCAGAGGATGGTAATGGCAAAATCTAGCCAGAGCAACATGAAATCATCTGGGAAGCATACCTAACCATAAAGGCTAGGCTTTGTCTGAGATAGCAAACTGGGAGTCGGGCAAAATGTTAGCAGTTCTGGTTATGGTCACAAATGTGGCAAATCAGACTTGCTGCATATGACATGTAATTGGTAGGGCTTTCAATGCTGCCATTAGTACACCAGTACCCGGTCACGCCATGTGCACTACCAACCCTGTAATTGCCGAGGTCGGTCTGGCCCCGGTCCAGCTGCCTGTTCAGAGGGCTTTGTAGCAGCTAACAAACAGCCCAAGTTCAGAGTTGCCTGATCCCCGTGTTCAAAGGCGGCCTTTCTTCTGCTGCTGAAATACCCCGTGATGCCTCTGCTGCGCCGCCTCCCAGGGGTGTGCAGAGCAAGTAGTGTGGAGGGAGCCCAGGACTGGGGTGCAAAGGTCCTACTGCAATTTGGGCTCCCTCTGCCAGAGGGGCCCCTGGAGTATGGATGCACTTGACATCTTCGTGAAAGGAAAAAAACACCTGTATGAAACAAAAGCAAGCAAAAGAAAACAGTAAAAACAGCCATTGTGCTGCATTTGATCCTTAAACAAAGCATTTTTTCCTCATTGAGCATTTTGTTAGAATCACAACTCCAGATGAGTCAGGGAAGCCTGTAGGGAGAACCTCTCAGACAAACAACATTTGTCAGCTTTATGTTCCTTGGAAACGAAGACTCACAGGTTTTCAGACATGTTTGTAAAACTTTTTGGAGTCAGCCTTGTTTCCTCTCTGCCCTTCACTCTTCAAAGTACTCCTTAATAGTCCAGGTCATGGTGACCCTACAAGACTAGATAAGGGATACCGTCTGGGCGACAGCTCACAGGAAGAACCGGTGAAACCACAGATTTCATAATGAACTCTAGCTACAAAGGACCACAGTGGAATTCAGGTCCATTGGCTGAAACAGAATTAAACTTGTAGCTGGCTTATTGGGGAATGGGGCCACCAGCACCTTGGCATGCATGCAGAGGAGTCTGCAGCAGAGCGGGGCAAAATGTGGTGGTTTTGGCTCACTGGCACACTGAAATATGTTCAGGGAGGGGGGAAAATTGTGGAGCTGAAACAGACTCATCTTTTCAGTTATTTGGCAACTCAGCAAAGGCAGGAAAACCTGCATTGGGCAGATCACTGTATGTAATTCAATCTGAACACAAATATTCCTTCATGTTGTGCTATGTTATTCATGTTCATTATTGAAAACTGTCATTTCTAAGTGAAAACTGAAGTTTCATTTTTGAATTATAGAACTGAATTGGTTTTATGGAATTAATGTACTCTTCCTTTTCTCATGTCTTGGCTGTAGCCATTTTCAATCTGCCCTTCCAGTTATCACTGAATCCACAACTGATCTGTTTTTTGGCTTTTGGGTTTCTTTACTTTTTTCTGTCCAACCCTAAATCGGAAAATTATAGCAAGCTCATGTAGAGATGCCCAGAAAGCCTGTGCAGGTTATGGTGGAAGAAAGCTGTGTATGGATTGAGCAGCCCCACTGCAGTAAATAGCACTGTGGATTTCAAGGCTGGTGAACTTTGACAGCTAAGAAAAAAAAATGCAACTGCTAAAGCTGGCATTCAAGGCAGGCACGTGAATGAGTCACAACTCAGAGAAAGTGATCTGGGTTTGCACCTGGCAGCCAATGGTGCCTAAGCATCCCTGAATTGATCTGAAATGCAGGCTAAGTTCTGACCGCTGCGTTGTACGGAGCAGTGATACCTCTGCAAGGAGACCTGCAAACACATTGCTGCATAGACCACCTTCTGCCAACGAGCTGCTTATCAGGGAGAGGATTTCCACTGCTAGAGACAAATGACTTCCAATGCCTGCATGAAACTTTCAATTTCTTTCCTCTCATTACCACTGAATATCTATTTCCTTGTGTTTTGTAAGAGGCTTTGTAAGTAACTCTCCAGCATTTTATTTCTCATCAAACATTACTTTAGGAAGAGAGGAAACCATTTCCTGAAAAGGCAAATTTCAAAGCAGGGCCTGATGTTTCTTTTCTTTTCTTTCTTTTTTTTTTTTTTTTGACTGCTCAGCAAAATACAATAAAAACAATCTTAGAGACAGAAGCGGTTAGGACCTATTTTCAAAACCTGTGGTAGGAAAAGACTGCTGAGTGCATGACAGGTAAGCATATCTTTTTCAAGCTATTAATGTGTTTAAAATAAGGATGGTAACCTGCTCTGTGTTTCTGTGCCTCCAAATTTGGATAGTGAGCTCTCTGTTGCTGGGTAATGAGCCATCACAGGGCTGACACTGGTTATGTTACAAACCATCATTTATACAGTAAAAAGCAAGGAGAGATATAGAGTCTTTCTCCTCCAAAAGGAGTGCTTTTCCTCCTGCTAATCTCAGATACTAGTTATGGTGATCAGCATTTTTGTAACCTCCAGTCTCAATTACTGTCCTTCATTGTCCTTTGGCATGAAACCCCAGCCTTAAGCAAGCCAACGGCCAGCTCAGCAACAGGAGCGGCAGTGATCCTGTTACCCATTGCCATGTCCTCATTCCCAGGTCAAACCCAAGGTTTCCCCCTTGGTCCCACACAGAGGGCTCGAGCAGCACCCACTGCCTGGTCACCTCCACCCGTTGCAGATTTGCTCTGCTGGGACAGTGCAGGCACAAGCCCCATCTTCAAGAAAGGAGAGGTGAATATAATCTCTATACATATATTTCGTAATTTTTGAAATGCATACTCAATCTGGCAGCATAAAATTGTTGTGGGTGGTGGGAGACACGGGCTCCCTTCAACTGGAAAGAAAGAATAGGCTTGGATTTTTAACAAATTCAGTATTTTTTGCCTACACAAGCACTATGTGGTATGCTACATGAGAAATAAGATATGATGCAGTTTCCTTCACAATTTGGCTGGTTTAAACCATTTGATGTCCAAGTGGCAAGCAGTGACGAATGGGGCTCCTCAGGGGTTGGCACTGGGACCGGTACTGTTTAACATCTTTGCTGGTGACATGGATGTTGGGATTGAGTGCACCCTCAGCAACTTTGCCGATGATGTCAAGCTGTGTGGAGTGGTCAACACGCTGGAGGGAAGGGGTGCCATCCAGAGGGACCTGGACAGGCTGGAAAAGTGGGCCTGTGTGAACCTCAGGAAGATCAACAAGGCCAAGCACAACATCCTGCATGTGCGTCAGGACAATCCAAAGCACAAATATAGGCTGGGTGGAGCATGGATTGAGAGCAGTCTGGAGGAGAAGGACTTGGGGAGTTGGTGGATGGGAAGCTCAACACGAGCTGGCAATGCGTGGTGGCAGCCCAGAAGGCCAACTACATTCTGGGCTGCACCAAACAAAGCGTGCCCAGCAGGTCAAGGGAGGTGATTCTGCCCTTCTATTCCACTCTTGTGAGACCTCACCTGGAGTAGTGTGCCTAACTCTGGAGCCCTCAACATAAGAAGACATGGAGCTGTCGGAGTGGGACAGAGGAGGGCCACAAAAATGATCCAGGGGCTGGAGCACCTCTGCTACGAGGACAGGCTGAGAGAGTTGGGGTTGTTCAACCTGGAGAAGAGAAGGCTCTGGGGAGATCTTACAGTAGCTTTCCAGTATCTGAAGCGCACCTATGAGAAGGCTGGAGAGGGACTTTTTAGAAGGGCATGTGTTGATAAGACGAGGGATAATGGCTTCAAACTGGAAAAGGGGAGATTTAGCATAGACATTAGGAAGAAACTTTTCACTCTGACGGTGGTAAGGCACTGGAACGGCTTGCCCGGAGAAGCTGTGGCTGCCCCACCCCTGGAAGTGTTCAAGGCCAGGTTGGACGGGGCTTGGAGCAACCTGGCCTAGCAGGAGGTGTCCCTGCCCATAGCAGGGGGGTTGGGACTAAATAATCTTCAAGGTCCCTTCCAACCCAAATCATTCTATGATTCTATGATTTTCCTAAAGGAGAAAACATAAGCAAAAAAAGAAATAGCAGTCTAGCTGTTTGTATCAATTCTAAAATGATTAATGTTTTCACTCTGAAACACATACAACCCTCTCATACTTTCTGTCTATGTTTTAGAAGGACATCTAATGGAAAACATTTGTGCAATGAAGATGTCAAAAACTGTATGGTTAGTAAGAAATTGTACAATAACAGTTGCAACACAATTCCAGTTAATTATATCACTATATTACCCTTTTAGAACATGTTATGCATAGTTATTCTGTACACATTTCCCCAAGAAATACAAAGTATTTCTTTGCCTACCAGCATATATCTTCTGAATTATCTCCACACAATAGTTAAGAAAGATGAGTATAAACCCCTTATCAATGTTTTTGGATTATTTCATACCATTTAAAATTCATTCCCTTCTCATTTTCTTTTCTTGTCTCTTTAGATCGTCTCCCCAGTCAGCCATGGTGCCTACTAACAGTGAAGCCACCTGTGCACTAAATTAAAGAGAAGCATGGCCACAAGTATGGGTAAGTTTAGTGGGTATAACACCAACATAGCATCACGGCATGCCTGTCTCTGTCTTGATGTAGGCTCTGGAGGAAGTCCGTTTCATGTGCAGTTAACCTCTGTGCAATCCAAACAGTGCCATATGGGATTCCTGTGTATGACTTGGAATCACTTAAATAAGACATGGGATACACAGTGCTGCATAACAGTAGCCTTCTCCAGTAACACACTTAAGATTTCATAGTGAGGATGCAGGATTCGAGCCTGCAAGTGTTGAGCTGTGACAGATTCCCTTCAAAAATGTGCTTATTTACAGGGGCTTTTTATATCAAGCTTTAACACCCAGTTTTCTAGGAAGTAATCCCAAAATAACTCCTTCCTTTTCATTTTCACAGAATCACAGAATGGTCAGGATTGGAAGGCACTTCTGGAGATCATCTAGTCCAACCCCCCTGCCACAGCAGGGACACCTACAGTAGGTAATCTTCTTCAATTTCCTCTCCTTCCTACTCGCCTGTCTCTACCTGTTTCTTCAATTCCTAGAAATATGCATAATTCTAACAATTTAGTTTGGCTTTCTGCTTTAAGCTTATCTTCTGTTCTTTCATGTATTTTATCTGAATGTTCTCCTTCTGCTTTCTTTCCTTTCAATGGTTTCTCATGGTCTGGTATTGCCCTAGGTGCACTTATATTAGACAATCATAAATCCATAGAGTCATCTAGTTTGGAAGGGTACCTTTAAGATCATTGAGTGCAACCACCGACCTAACACTGCCAAACCCACCACTAAACCATGTCCCTCAGCACCACATCTACCAGTCTTTTAAATCCCTCCAGGGGTGGCAACTCCACCACTTCCCTGGGCAGCCTGTTCCAATGGTTGATAATGCTTTGTATGAAGAAATTTTTCCTAATATCCATCCTAAACCTCCCCTGTTGCAACTTGAGGCCATTTCTTCTCGTCCTATCACTTGTTACTTAGGAGAAGAGACCGACCCCCACCTCGCTACACCCTCCTTTCAGGTAGCTGTAGACAGTGATAAGGTCTCCCCTCAGCCTCCTTTTCTCCAGACTAAACAACCCCAGTTCCCTCAGCCACTCCTCATAAGACACATGCTCCAGACCCCTCACCAGCATTGTTGCACTTCTCTGGACATGCTCCAGTACCTCAATGACTTTCAGGTAGTGAGGGGGACCAAAACTGAACACAGTACTCAAGGTAGGGCCTCACCAGTGCCAGATAGAGCGGGACGATCACTTCCCCAGTCCTGTTGGCCACACTGTTCCTGATACAGGCCAGGATGCTGTTGGCCTTCTTGGCCACCTGGGCACACTGCTGGCTCATATTCAGCCAGCTGTCCACCAACACCCCCAGGTCCTTTTCTGCCCATACCATTGGCCTCAGCCCATTGGTCCAGCCTGTACAGACCCCTCTGTAGAGCCTTCCTACCCTCAAGCAGGTCGACACTCCCGCCCAACTTGGTGTCATCTGCAAACTTACTGAGGGTGCACTCAATCCCCTCGTCCAGGTCAGTGATAAAGACATTAAAGAGAACCAGCCCCAGTACTGAGTCCTGGGGGACACCACTCGTGACCGGCCACCAACTGGATTGAACTCCATTCACCACCACTCTCTGAGCGCGGCCATCCAGCCAGTTTTTGACCAAGTAAAGTGTATGCCCATCCAAGCCATGAGCAGCCAGTTTCTCCAGAAGAATGCTGTGGGAAATGGAGTCAAAGGCTTTACCAAAGTCCAGGTAAACAACATCCATATCTCTTCCCTGATCCACTAAGCAGGTCATCTTGTCATAGAAGGAGATCAGGTTTGTCAAGCAGGACCTGCCTTTCATGAACCCATGCTGACTGGGCCAGACCACCTGGTTGCCCTGCACATGCTGTGTGATGGCACCCAAGATGATCTGCTCCATAACCTTCCCAGGCACCAAGGTCAGACTGACAGGCCTGTTGTTCCCTGGATCCTCCTTGTGACCCTTCTTGTGGATGGGTGTCAGTCAAGTGGGACCTCCCCAGTTAACCAGAACTGCTGATGAATGGTGGAAAGTGGCTTAGTGAACACGTCCGCCAGCTCCCTCAGTACCCTCGGGTGGATCCCATCTGGCCCCATAGACTTGTGTATGTCTGGGTGCTGTAGCAGGTCCCTCACCATTTCCCCTTGGATTATGCAGGTTTCATTCTGCTCCCCACCCACATCTGCTAGGTCAGGGGTTTGAGTACTCAGGGAACAACTGGTCCTACCACTAAAGACTGAGGTAAAGAAGCATTAAGTACCTCAGCATGTTCCTCATCCTTTGTCACTGTGTTTCCACCCCCTTCTAATAAAGGATGGAGGTTATATTTAGTGCTCCTTTTATTGCTAATGCTTTTGTAGAAACTTTTTTTATTGTCCTTAACGTCAGAAGCCAGATTAAGTTCTAGATGGGCTTGGCCTATCTAATTTTCTCCCTACGTAAGCTCACAACAACTTTGTAGTCCTCGTGAGTGGCCTGCCCCTTCTTCCAAAGGTCCTAGGAACCTAGGAACTAGGTTCCTTCCCAGTTCCTCTCACATTCTTTCTGAGTTTTTCATTCTCTGTGGTTTTCAGTCTCTCTCTCAGACAGACAGTTGTGCTACTTTCTCAATTTTTGTGGTTTTTTTCTCCTGCCTTTTAAAGCATCTCTTTTTCCTCTCATCTGCAGTCCCTTTACATTACTCTCGTCTATATTTTCTGCCTCTCTAGATGCTTTTCTTTTTCTTCCTCACCTCTGCAACTTTCCACTTTCTAAGTTTTTCACATTCCTTTTGTTCTTGTCACACATTCCCCACTTTGAGACAAAGCTGAGAAATGAAGGTATCTGAGAACATCTACAAACAACATTTTATTCAAGATTTAATTCAAGACCCAGTTTCTCAGGGAGATCAGTATTATCGTGTACCCTTCATAATATATTAGTACTAACTGCAGGTGTTATGCACAAAATCTCCATTGTCACTGCACAAATCAAGCTCAGTTCAGTGTATTTTTTTTAACACGCACCCCCCCCCCCCCCACCTCCTTACAGGTTTACTAAGGATTTATGTTTTATAAGTAGTAATTGTCAAATAAGTGGTAGTTATTTGGATATCATCTTTCCTCTCTACCCACATTGCCTGCTTCATCTCTTCAGACTTTTATGTACTGACAATCAAGTTTTCGCATGCATGCATTACCCTACAAGCTAGTAATCTCCACACGCTGAGCAGGACTGGGACAATTGGTGCAGTATCATTTTGTTTTTCTCCAACATAAATATTAGGCCTTTTTCTTTTTACTTCCAACATATGTAATAAATGCAGCACTGGATTATCCAGTCATACAGTATTATTGCTCTGATTCTGACCTTTTTCCTTGCCTTGGTGAGAAAAATTCTTCCCTGACAGCAGCTATGCAGCCCCGTTGAATGCAGAGCCGTGCTCCAATAAGGCTGCTTGGCTGTAAAGGAGAGCAGAACCCAGCTCAGAATTATTATTCTGCATTATTTTTCTCCTGTCTTGTATTGTATATCCCTTCAATAGATCCTTTGCTTTTCTGCTTCAAGTCCTACTGGTCCTTCCCTAGCCGTCCTGTGTATCCATTGTGCTCTGCTCCATTTCCTGATGTTTCATCCAAACTGAAGGCAGACTGCTGTCTATCCTAAAATGCAGAATGAAGCAAAACAAACTCAAATGAAAAATATATAGCTTGCATCAACCTTTCCTGCTTTCACGTCTACCGAGGGTATAGGATGATATTCCAGTATCCACAGAGAAATATTACTGCGTCAGCCCTGCACCAGATGGAATAGGTAAGCTTGATGAGACGGGGAGGTTTCATCCATCGGGTGAGCCAGGTACAGATTCCTGGCTCAGGAATCTGAGGCTCAGGTTCCCTCTACATACAACCTAGTTTAAAACTAAACTAGCTGTAAGGGCCTTTTTGGCCAACAAAGAGAAGTAACTTCCCTCCAGGTCCACAGCCCATGATCACTGCCTAAGATCAGGGAAATCTGCTGTCCAGTGGAAGTACTTGTACCCCATGGCTTGAGGATGGCATGTGTAGATGTTGGATTTTAGACATCTGAGCTTAGGTGAATCTTGGTACAGTGGCTAACTTTAAACAACTAACGCTCCAAATAATAGATCACTCTGACTTGTGTATGTATTTAAGGTACTGTTACTTTATTTTCTTCGATTACTGAATTGCAGGACACAGGAACTATTCAGGTCTTCGTGTCCGACCCAGCTCCTGGTATGCTGCCCTGAAGTTTTATCTTCAGTGGTACAGAAGAGAAAAAGAGCTAAGAGCAAGCCTTCCCCTCCCAGCCTTCTCCCTTTTTTCTTTCTACCAAGAAAGGTGACCTCAGCCTCAAACAAGCTGTGCAGATCTCTCGGTTCCCCAGACAGGCTTTCACAACCTGCGCTAGCTCATGTGTGCTTAGAGGGAGCTTTCCAAGGCAATAATGCTGTAATCCCGTGTCTCTCTCATATCGCCCAAACCCAACATCTGCACTGCTCCACTTCACCCAATCATTTTATCCACCAGGGATTTGGGGATATAAAACATGTGGCTGCGTAGCTCTGTTTTTATTTATGAATGGCCGTTCATATTGATGAATGTGGTATACTTCTCCATCACACAAGATTCACATTAAAATCAATGACATAAAATAGCAAATTGCGCTAATCTGAGTCTTGCCATTGAAGCATCTGCCAATTTGCTTAAATCTTTTTACTCTTCGTACTTAAACAAGCAATACAGTTTTTATGTTATGAGAAAAGTTTACTCCAGAGGTAAAGGTATACTGAAATATGTATTACTGTAATATATATTATAGTTACCATATTTTTCAATAGTTTTCCAGTCATTTCAGTGTTGGAATATACCATCAGTAACAGGGTAATGTGGAAATAACAAATGCTGAAATTGAAATATTTGCCTTGAAGACAAAATATCACAAAACTGTGCAGCCACCTGGACTTTTATGCTTTAGTATTGGTCAGTCATTAAGGCTGGTCAAAATGAAAAATCCTATTTACATAATATTTAAAAGTTATTTTAATTTTAAAAGATACCTTTTTGCCCCCACATATACTCATTGCACGATCAAAACTGATCCTGGCAGTGAAAATTTTATTAATGAGTTAGGAAAATTACTTTTTGACATCCTTTCTTCCTGTTTACTTGCAGCGACTCATTTACTGAGTGATGTCTGGGTCAGTTCACAGAATAAGCAAGCTCTAGGTACTGGTGACAAATTTTCTGTCTGACTGCCTTTGAAACAGTGAGGAGGTGCTGCAAATGTAGCCAGTTTATCTGAATTTTTACTTCACAATGTAGTGTCAGATTGCCACTTGAATTCCCTTCTTGCTTACCCTCCTCTGTAGCAACTTGACCTGTAAGCAGTCTTGGTTTTAAAAAACTAAGATGAAAATCTAAACAAACCAACAGAAAGCTAAGTAGTTTCAATGATTGGAAGGTGTCAACCAGTGCTACAGTTCTTCAAAAAAGCAGCATCAAACCCAAAGACTATAAGAGTTGTTTTTGAAATATTTAATGATTTTTTATTTTAATATTTTTGCATTTCCACAACTCACAAACATCTTTGAATGTCATTCACTGACAATTAATGTTTTTAGGAAGTCAACACAACTTTTCCGTCTTTGAGAGCCAATTACTCTCTTGTGATGATGTTGACAAGACAGTTTCACATACACATGGCCTACCCGATCAAGGTTAGGTGGTCATCTCCATGTTTACTGGATTTAAGAAAGGTAACTACATCTTGCTTGAAAGGTGTTTTCAGATATGTGTAGAAGAAGCGTGTGGTCCTCTTTCCATGAGTGCGCAAACATTTCTGCTGCTGATATTCAGCTGCTATTTAGTTTGTATTTTTTTTTTATTTTTTTCTGCTATTTTTTTTTCATAGGCGAATTCTCTCACTTGAGAAAGTAATTTTGTTTTACTTTGCGGTGTTCTTAATTTTCAGGTGACATGTATTTATGGTACATGTTTTGCACTATCCAAGCTCTTGGATAGGAAGATTGATAGTTACAGACTACATAGATATAGCAGGAATGAAAAACACAAACAAACCCAACAATCTCAAACTTTGCCATTCACACTACTGTGATGGGCAATGATGTGTTACAGACACAGTGCTTTTCTGTTTCAGGTTCTCTAAGCCTCCGTACTATTCAGGAATGATTGAAATCTTTAGAGATGGGGAAGCCACTTCTAATCCTTCTTGCTCCGAGAAAGTAACTTTCCAGGTTTCTCATTCAAATATGCCATTTGTACATGGAGGTTACAGTTCTAGATGCACTTCCCTTATGCCTTTGTATTCACTTTTCTCTGAGTCCGAATTGCTGATCACCTTAAATTAGCTTTTCTTTTTAAAACAATTTTAGATTTATTCCAGTCAAAAGAAATGACTGGAATGCTCAAGAAGTTTCAACCAGAGATGTAACAGCCTCTGGAGAGGACAAAGCTCGTTTTCTACCCTAGCAAGATTGTTCTTAATCGTCACAAAGATTTAAGGGGACTCCGTACCCTGCTGTGGAGCTAAGTCTGGAAATAAGCAATTTCTGGGAATGGACTGGGACATTTGGTACTGGACTGGACCCAAATTCAAGGTTTTCCATGCTCTGTTTTCCATCTCAGTACTAATCAAATAGGTTGGCCAGCCGTGCCTGAAGTTATAACACAGGAATATAGTATCTATACTATATATATGTACTATATACGTATTAACTTCCATAACAAGTCTTCAGTGTAGTGGGCTGGTGAACATCAAACCTAGACACATCAATTTTATTCGCCCCTCCACCCCTTCATAGCAATCAAGATTATCTTCCAAAGGCAAAGTCAGGCAGGGTAGAGACTTACGAAGATAAAAATTTCAGAAAGCTGAAAAGAATTTGCACATTTGTGAACCAATGTCGTATTTTAATCTTTTTTCTCCAAACTAAACACTGTCAGCGAGGACCATGTGTGTTGTTAACTGGATGACCTTTCACTTCAATTAAAGGCATGTCTACCCAACACACTGGAAGGATCTACCCCTGTTTTAGTTCAGAGTTGTAAGTCAGACCTTCATCTATATAAATGACTATAATATATTTCCACTTTATGTTTCAAAATATGAATGCCTAAAATATAGAGTTTAAGTGCAGCTGAACTGGAAAGGGATTTTGGTTTTATTAAAGTCAGAAGTTTTGTAATTGATTGCTGTAGAATTTTATCTCTAATATTTAAGGAAGCAATTAATACAGCTCCTATCAACCTTGCTAGGAACTCTGCATTACAATCAATCAATTTATATATTAACAGATTTTTAGTTCAGAAGCTAGTAGTATTTCTTGTGTTTGGAAATATGACATTTCAGCCTGCTTCGTAATCTCCTGATAGTGCTTCATACCAGCTTGCGTGATTCAAATCTTACTCTTCAGTAGGAATCTAAACAAATGGGACATTTTCTAGGATCCAAGCCCCCTTCCAGCCCAGAGACATAAAGCCACATAAGAAAGCACAAACTTCCTCCTCCAAACAGCTGAAGATGTGTTAGTGTTCCCATGTGTCAGCTGCAAGTGCATAAAATACTTAAGTCGTACTGTTATATTTTCACATACAGTTAGGTTTGTTACCATAGTTTTTTAATTCCAGGTAATGGCAAGTGCATGTATAAAACCGCAGCAAGGTCATGTCACCTTCTCTTTCTCAAACAAGAATATTAATAAATTCAGAGTCCTTTGTGTGATCCTACACACATTTCTAAATATTTTTCTAAATGCCAAAGACTCTCATATGACACACAAATCCAGTGAAACCAAGCTTCATCAGAAGTGTGGGCCAGTCTCTGTGTTGATGCTCTTGATGTTTGCTTCACCTTCCCTTTGCTGTGTCAGGAAACCTTTATGAAACTGTCACACCAGGCTGACCTAAGCCCAAGCCTAAGTTTACAGCTATTTCCTAAACCACTACAGCCAACTTAAACCAGGAGCCTGGAAAGCAAATTATGGTTATGTTTGAGCGTAAGGAAAATCTTAATCCTGTAACTTTTATTTGTGCACTGCTGAGGTACCTGAAGTCCAACTAAAAGAGGATTTCAGCACCATTACCTCGATACACACTGAGAATGAAAACACCTATGAGGGTTTTAGATCAGCAGTATCTGGTATTAGTGCCTCTGCATCTCAAAATTAGGCAATGCCGGTGTGCCAGGCATCCTTTCAGGCAGACAGCATTTATGGACATGTTTGCATTTCAGTCCTGACAAATTTAAACCAAACTCTAAAACTCAGCACAGAATTTTTCACCTATATATGTTTGAATCACAAAATGTACAAGCACAGTCTCTTGCAAATACAAAATAGTCAATTCAGGAAAAAATATGTCTACTAATGAGCTCCAGATTCTATTATTTTGCATTTGGAAACAGTGAAGTCACAATTAATTGCAGAGATAAGTCTGCAAGTGCAGTTTCCAATGATGGATTGTGTCTAAATGCTGCCTGTTTCTGCAGGTGTGTATGCCAGCTCTTGGAAAGAGAGAGAAAAATTGATTGTTATGTTCTCACTCTTACCAAACCGCACAGGGAAGCCCTGAAGTCTGTTATGCATTGCCTTTTTCTGCTTCTTTTGATGCTGTGCAGAAACCAGCAGACCTGGAGTCACGGAACTAGAGCAAAGGTGACTCCTGCAAAGTTGGAGGTGGCACACAATAATGTACGGATTGGACTGCCGTAACAGATCCAAATATTGAGCTAAAGGAAGTTTATGAATGGCTAGAGGATACTTCTGTTTCCTTCTAGCTCAGACTCCCTTTGTTCTTATAGTCATAATTTTGTTTTCTTTTGTTTTAATATTACAGACTACTCATTTTGCTCTAATGGGTAGACCTTTCAAAATACATGTAACTGAATAAACAAGAAAAATAAACTTCTATTAGTCAGCAATGACAAGTATATAACATGCCAACTGTCCCAGGAAAAAAAAATAGGCTAAATGAACTTATAATATTCAGTAAACACTGAAGTACTTGCATAAAATTAAATATTCAAGATAGTGATTTGTGAATATGCGCCGAGATGGTGTGAATATGGCCATGAGGTATGAAATGTTGCATGCACTAAAGAATTAAGTCACTCCAAGCCAAGAACCAAGCTGAGGTACCAACCTCCAGGCTGGGGTGCACGGGGCAGCGTGGGGTTGGGCAGCCAGGCACCATGACTCATGTCATTTACCTGGAGCCCTAAGGTGACTTATGCTGGTGGACACTGATATTCTGTGAAGACTTAATAAATTAAATCCCTGGTCTCACATCTCCCAGGCTAATACATTGACTTTAGTGAGGCTAAGCTGTCAACCTTTGTATTGAGATCAGCATGTGCCTTTTCATGAACAACAGGATTTAAAAATATTAATGAAAAGGCAGCAGAAGAATACATATTCTCTATTCTGCTGTGGCTTCCTTGTATGTATTTTCTAGAAGCACATCATTACCGTCTATGGCAGAGAGCAGCTTCAAACTACCTGCAAATCTTTATGATTGTGAGGTACTGTAAATTGATAATACCTTTGTTTCAAACTGATGTAAGTGTAAAAGATTCATGAAAAACAAAACAAACCAAACTACCCCTATAAAGCAGTGCCTATTGTTCCTTTTTTTCTGTAGGACAGATGATATATGTTTTCAGAAAATATATTACATTGGCTATGCACCCTGAGCATCTCCAGTCAAATGGGTAGACCGCAGAATTAGAGAGGTGGTACCATGTGTTCTTCCCTTCTCTTATTCACAACAGCATCAGTGAGGATGAGGAGTAAACATAAACTGTCACTCTTCCAGCACTTCTCTAGTTGTGCCACATCCTTAGCATTTAAGCCCTGAGTGCATTGCATTTGCAAGCTTAAAAAAAATCTGATCTTGCTCTTTCACCAGTCTTAAGAACTACTCGGAGAGAAGTGGACAACAACACAACGCTATAAGAAACCTCATTAAAACGCAGGAGGTGTATTGAGGTTCCTAATTCTATTACAGCACGGACAATGAGTGCATTTGTGTTAGTCAGCTTCCCACTTTGAGGTTAAACAAGTCAGTGAATGGAAATCTGGGTGGCAGCAGAAAGAGGTACTACAGATAATGATGCTGCAGGCAGACAAATGCCAGGCCAATGTTTCTTAAGAAAAGCACAAACCTCAACCTTTTCCCCACTTTCCCATGAGTTCCCACTGGTTTGGAGTCTACACATATGTTTCAATAGTTTCTGCCTTTCCCTAACCCTTTCATTTGTAGCTTGGTTTGGAGGCTGTAGTGACGGATTTATCTCTGTGTCTGACTCTCACAAAATGTGCTGTATGTGGAGAGTAGCTGAATAAGCCCCAGCACATGTGTTCTGCCTCTTTCTGTGTCTGACTCTCACAAAATGTGCTGTATGTGGAGAGTAGCTGAATAAGCCCCAGCACATGTGTTCTGCCTCTTTCTGTATTAATATACCTTCCTGCCCCCAGAGCTGCTGTTTACAATGATTACCAGATTGAATAACATACTGTATTTTCTCCACCAGCGCCACCACGGGATTTTCCCCGCTGATTTGATTAACCTATCATACTGCTATTAAATTAAAACAAAAACCCCTTTTAGATAATAACGCAACCTGAGTTCCAGGCGTTTAGCCATTGTGCCATCCATCTGTTGTTTGTAAGAACCACTTTCCCTAAAGGAAGGTGGTGTGCTGAGGCTGAATCTACCACCTGCCACTTTGGTCAGAAAAAAACCCTTTCACTCTACGCTATGAATCAATACTATCAGGGCGCAGAAAGCTTTGTAGAAAAACTAAGGATTATGCGATTAACTCGTTTGGCTTTCTGAGGACTAATCCTCATAGGTAAGGGGTATGATAGCAGGATGCATGGAGCAGAGGAGCAGGAATATTAGTCATTTTTTGTTTCTGGTTGCCTCCAACAGTGTAAGATGCGGTCATCCTACAGTTCTGACCAGGAGGTTACGTCTTCATGACTGTTCCTACCACACTTGCTAGCTCTGCCAGTGTTGTCGGGAGGATGACCCAGGTGTCAAGTTCTACACTAGTCCACCTATGAAAATAAAACCCAACCGCAAACTGAAGTGTTTTAGTCAATCCTTCATATACAACATGACGGTTTGCCACGGTTAGACATCATAGAGGTTTAAGCAGTTACCTGGAATGGGGGGCTCTTGAGAGGAGAACTTAAGTTGCTTGTATTTCATGGGATTTCTGTAAGATTTTAGTCATGAATGCTCCAAGGTTGAGTGCTCTGTAAGTCTTTGCACCAGATGGACTCATGGATAGGAACAGCTTTGAATTAGGGACTTTATCACTGGAATGAAACTGAATTTTTTGTCTCTGATGACTTGACAATTCTTTGTCCATTCTTCACTAGAGTGATGTCAAAACTGGCTCTGTCACACCTTTGTCAACCCATTTCCTTAAACTCTTAATTATTTAGGTGTCTCAATATATTAAACAGAGAGGTACTAAATGTTGTTAAAATTGTTACCTTTACTAAAATTTTATCATTCGGACAGTCACATTTGAAATACCATTTTCTATATGCCGTTCCAATCCATTCAGAATCACTGGATAAATTTGGGTCTTGGAAGTATCTCAGTAAAATTGAATTAAATACCACTTAGTGGATTATCTCTGAGATACTCATTGAAGTCTTCATTAATATGAAGTGGGATGTAGAGAGGCCTTCGTTTCTTGGCATAACATGTTAGCTTCTTCACCAGTCCACCTTAACTTTCTCACCAAGACTACCAAAAAGGAAGAAATTCACCCAAAGGCAGATTTTCTTTCCACTTCCTGCTGTCTGTAATTTGAGGAAATGTATTGGTTTAGTTACATTACCACAGTGATTATTTACATGAACACCTATTTTATTAGTTCATTTACTGTAAGGCCTAGATTAATAACAACCAGATTTAGACTGCTAAATTAGCTAAGTTGATAAGTGGAAAGTTACATATATGTATATAACTATATATATATGTAAGTTTCCAAGTGGAAAACAACTCCTAGGTGATCTGAGTTGCTCTCAAGAAGTGCTTATCACCTTCCATGAAAAAAGTTCAGGGCTCCTGGCAACGGGCCGTTGTGAAGTGCTTAAAATTACGGGGCTAAGTCTAGGCTGGAAGCCAAAACGGACCTATGGGGATCTGACCTCTTAAGCAGGCTATGTAGTTTTTCCCCAGACGTTGGATTCAGAAGATGCAGAAAATCTAGATATTTTAATGTTGACAAAGACTTAGCATCAAGAAATCAAATGCAAATGTAAAGATATTATCTTAAATACTGTGTTCTTCATTTCATCCAAATATCCAGGCTGGCTGTCCCAGGCTGGGACAGGGTGCTGCCTGTCCTCTTCTAGCTCTGCCTTGATATGCCTAACACAAAATCAGCCCTTCCCAGAAAAAATGACAGGGCTTGCCCTAAAAGGAAAAAAATTGTCCTGTCAGAGGCAATATTCAGTCTCAGTTAAGAGACTGTATGTAACACGGTAGCACCAACCCACGCAATATTGCTTGCACCAGTCTGCTGCAGGCTTACAGAGCAATTCAGGGCTGGACTCACAAAAAAATCATGTTTGCTCACTTGGCCAAAGCAATCCTTTTCACTCAGTTTCAACACTGTAAAAAGATGAATTGCAGAGATGTGCCATAAATTAATAGTTTGCTAATGTCGTTTCTGCCCATAGCAAAAGAGGCAAGGTCCTTTTTTCCTGCATCATATAAACAAATACTAAATCAGCAATCTTTCAGTGGTTGAGAAAACCACACTTTGAAGTTTCTTAGAAGCTTTTTTATAAAAATAACCTCAAAATAATGTATTGTAATGAATTACTACTGCACCTGTTCCGATATTCTGGGGGAAGCAGTGCTGTATAGTGTAAGTACTGAGCAGAATAATCCATCACACTCAAGTATATTTGATGCAGACAATAAAGAGACTTTATTACTTCAATTTTAATTAGTAGTTACAAAACAGCTATGAAGAAATCACATTAAAAGAAATACAAGTAAGCAAATTTGTGACAGAATAAAATGTTATATTGACTTTGAAAAGTGAAACGAATGTCCAAATAGTGTGGGAAAGTGTTCCTGTTTATATATGACTGGTATATATTTATTTTAGTGCAGTTCAGTATAACCCCGAACTTAGAAGTTTTTGGTCAAGCTGGTCAGATTATGTTGTGTTTCCGTCCAGTTTTACCTGACAACCCCAGCTGTATGTAGTGAATACATTACTATGCAAAATCATAGTCTATGATGCCATGTCCTTTTGGTCACAGCCCTCATTCAAGCCTGCTTATTATGTGTGTCCCAGGGAAACTTCACTAACTTGCATCTGTCCATGTAAGCCAAATGATTAAATGCTATTTACCAGCGAGTAAATGAACTAATCTAATTAAACAAAAAAAAAAAAGAATCACGAAATCACGAAATCACGAAACTTACTTTTTCTAACTGAATTTATGTTTATTTTCTTCCAGTGTATAGTAGGATTGGAAAAGGACTCCAGAAAATGCAGAAAAAAAAATTGACCTAGTAATATTTTGTGGCATCCACTGTTAAATCTTTCCTAGGAGCTGGAGAGAGACGACTATACGTTTCTGTACAGCATACAATGTGTGTCTGCGTAAACCTGGATTATTAATAAGGTTGTCCTATAGAGAAATCTGTCTTAAGGATTACCTGTAAAGGGAAAGAAATATATTTGATCTCTAGTTTTTGGTTTTGTTTTTTTTTTTTTTAATGTTATATAAGAAGTGCCTATGGGAAGTGTTTTAAAAGAAAATGTTTTTTGGGGGGGGATTTATTTGGGCTATAAATTCAAAATCCATGTCTTAGCTATCCTTGTGGTAGAAATCTCCTCCGCTGATTGGAAAATTCATAGCACTCTCATATCAGGAGCACAAGTGGAGCTTGATTAATTGACAGAAAAGATTATTTTTACTACTCCATTTAAAACATTTTTTTTTTAATGTTTTTGTTAATGGTTATTTGATATGAGTGCCTTAGAAACACTTAGGTGTAAAGATGGTCTTTGTTAAGATTAAACACTCTGTGTGTTTGAATTACTTGTTGGTGTGCTCACAGGCTGCACCTTTGAAACCTCCAGTGAGCCCTCCAGGAGAAACCAGAGAACAACATCGGGAATTTCTCACATTTTTATTTAAGCTGAGGATGAGAGAGGTGAACACGGAGGGAAAACATGGAGCATTTTTTATCAAATGTCTTTAAGGGTCTTCTGTATCTACCATTTAGGAGGAAATAATGTATAGGTTCAAGAACTCTTTTAAGTACCCTCTTCAGGACCAAAATAATGAGATTTTTTGGAGTGGTCTTTACAGATGGGAAGTAGTTTGAAAATCACAAGGTGCTTGTACAGGTTTTACCGTAAAACAAGGTATCTTTTCTTGCCACTGAATATCACTCCAAAGAATAAGGAGAATAAGGTAAAGCGATGTTTCTTGCTGTTATCCTGAATATTCAGTTAGTGAAACAGTCACAACCCAGAGAATTATTCAGTGTGTTTTCAAAGGCAGGTTTCAAGAGCCATTTTTCCATTAAAACTGTCAGTTTTGTAATGCAGTCATGATTTCAAAGCACAGCAATGCAGTATTCTGGCTGAAATCAAAGACAGATTATGTTTACATATTCTCAAGCCTTAACACTAAAGGTGGTTGCAGGGCTTTTTTTAGAACTTCAATGTATTAAAAAAGGAAACTGCAGTAATGATGTTAAAAAGAAAAAAGCAAGGGAAATGGTTCAGGAGGAGTACTTTTCTTTAGGTTTTGAGGTAAAAACTGGAATTCTTTCCAACAGCCAGCATTTACTTCAGCTGTAGATTTCTGTCCTGGATGTAGAAAACATCCAATGATATTAATTGATTTACATTATGCGGAAAGAACCTTCATGATCCTAGCAGTGAGTATGGACTAATCCATGAGTCCTCTTGGCAAATAAAAGGCAATCATTTTTTTCTTACACGCTATCCATATACAGACAGATTAATAATCATTTATATGAAACTTCTGTGTCTAGTCCATCACGATAGTCTAATACAACGATTTTTTTAAGAGTAGGAATTATCCTGATGCAATCACCATAACCTCCTTCTCAGATGGGAACGCCAAATCTTCCTACCCTGCCCTTCTTATATTTGTAACTATAGAAATAAGACAAATTATTTTTTTAAAGAAAACATTTTAATATAATTTTTATGGCATTGAGAAATGCTCTACCAAAATCCCGGACACCATTTATTTAAAAGGAAGCTTAACCCCGAGAAGAATGAACAGCAGGTTGAGTGATGAAATTGCCATACATACCTAAAATGTAGATGATAACTAGCCTCTCCATTCAAAAGGTGAGACATCTACTTCCCAGAAGCAGCTGCTCTCCTGGCAGTAGCAAATTTCTAGTTCATTCTCCGAGCAATCATTTTTAGATAATGTAATGACCTACCTCTGAGGTCCAGCCTTTGGGATGCGGGTAGCAAGGAGGCCAACCTGGCATAGCATTTAGGTGTTAATGTAGTAGATTACCTGAGCCATTTCCTTGGGCAATTGAGAAGCTTCTATAAAGAGGATTTAAAGTTCAAACGGGGAGACAGCCACGCTGGCTGATATTATTTTTAAATTCTCCTGGAGAATGCAATGCCTAGAAACTTGCAACCTGATCTGGAGGGGGGGATCTTTCGAAACCTGTATGAGACCATGTTGGCTCAAACATTGGTTTTGGGTCATTGGTTTTGGGTCAGACCCTAATTGGTGAGCAGATTTCAAATCTTCTCAGACTCAAAAACGTACAGTGGGGAGGTCCACGAGTGATTCTTATGTGGAAGCACTTTTCAGTAGACAGGAGAGTGGTGGTGGTGGTAATTCAAAGGGTGCATCACTGTGCATCGGCTCTCTTGGAGCAGGAAAGTGCAAACATTACAACCTGTGACAGCTCTGAGCAATCATGCTCCTGAATTCCAGACCTTGATTGCCAGCAAGTCAAAGTCCTAGTGTTAAAATAACAGGTTGCCCTCACACCTGTGGCTTAATAACTGAGATAGATTGTTCTTTTACAGGGGGGGTGGAAAAAAAGGACTTTTCAGATAAAGACTGTGAGCAGGACTCTACCCTAATTACAGAACATATCAGCAGACTGTGAAATCAGCCCTCCCTCTCTGCCCCCTGCTGCAGGTTTGCTAGGAAATGAACAGTGGATACGCTTACACTGAGGTGGGTCTTTGTGTCACCCAGGCTGAAGATTGTTCTCATTTATTTTTTAAACCTCAAACACATTCTTCCCTCTTGGAGAGGAATATGCTCTTTCATTAGCATATAAAAAGTATCCTGTGAGATTTAAAACAAATACCCATTTGACGCTTTTATATAGTATTATTGCTAGTCTACCAAATCATTTTTGAAATTAAATTATGTTTCATCACTGGCCACAGTCTGGAATGCCTCTCATTTAGTGGCTAGTGCCATGAGAGGGAATTGATGTTTTAAAAAGAAGCTGGAAAAAGAAGAGTTAAGTTTTATACACCCCAAGCAGTTACGTGGCCAGGATTGAAAACTGCGTGCCTTCGTAATATTGCTGATTTTGGCTTGAAAAAAAGAAGGTTCGAGTATCTTCAGAGGACAATCCCCTCTCCAGCTTGAACAAACAAGTAGACTTAAAGCACGTGAACAGTTACAATGGCATTAACCTGCAAGTGTATTTACTTTTGATCTGAGAGGGGGTAGAGAGCTTACACAGGGACTTGCTCACTAGCGAGGTACGATGAATTTCTAAGGAGAAATTCAAGCAGGGGTCTTACAGGCTCAAGGGGCTCATGGGAACACTCCTTCTTTAAGTAGCCTGCGACAGCAAACTTTATAGATTGTCTCAGAGAGAAACTTGCTGCTCCACCAAAAGAATTTAAAAAGAAGGACAAGGAAAATTCTGCTTTTATTAATGATAAAAAGTCTCAAAGATCATTATATATTGAGTGGGATGTCATTTGAATACTTCCTTGGCCAGAAGCAGAGAGATGGAAATAAATGTTTCTAACAGTTGTTTAAAGTTTTAGTATGGAAGTCTTTAGAAGAGCAGGCACAAAGGGGGAAGTAGAGGAATTTTTAAAAGAGGTATGTTGTGAGAAGGAAAAAGGACTGCAGTTCAGGGGTGAGTCTGAAACACTGAACTGAAATGACTCCACAACTCAGGTATGAAGTTAAGTGGGGTTACTTGAAGAATATGCTCGAGTTGGTAAAGAGCATGAGACACCCCTTGTCTAAGAGGTATCCATGCTTTCAGACGAGGCAAATTAAATTCATCAAGGACTGTGTAGCTAAAGCAAAGTCATTACACAGGTGTCATTTACTCTGAAAAAATATCACAGGTGTTGATGGTTGCTTGACATTCATTGGTCTGTTTAACTAATCAATGGAGGAGCAACTGATTGAAAAGCTAATGTCACATGTGGTGGGAATACAAAATCTTTTGTTTCCTCATTTGATTACGATAGGGGATTTCTCTGAAGAAGAGCTTTAGCGAGCTGTAACTCTGTGTTTGCCTGTGTCTGAGAAGAGCCACAAGTTTAAGTCTGACTTTTTAAGCGAATGTCTCTCTTTTTGGGGACTGGAAAAAGTGCAAACGACTTCAGAGCAGAATGATCTGTTTGCATCAGAATTGAGTAAACAGTTATTGTGCAGAAGAAATCCTGTGGCTATCAAAACACCAAAATTTGTACTAGGGATTTCTGTGAATGATGTGCAATCCACAGTTCTCCTGCTAAGGGCTTGATATATTTCTGTCACTGAACTACAACTGTATCTTGCTAATGTCATTAGAACTATAATTTTTTATAAATGGAAAAAAATGTGTCTTGCAGAAAATAATGAGCTAGTGTGATAATCTGCTGGCCAGCATGTAAGAAAACCAGTTAAGAAACTCTGAACTGGTGTTTACTGAAGACTGTAAGACTGGACATGTACTTAATTTAAAAAATATGACAAAGTGGAATATCGTCATGCACTTACACATGCAGGAATACCTGATACATGCTGTGCAACCCAGATGCCCTTATTGAAAGTGCAGAGGAGGCTGCTTACTTGCAAGGGTTGGGCTCAGTAGTTCTGTCCAGTGCCAATTTCTGGTTTTGTGCTGCTTCTCTTCGGGATGCATATAGACAGTGGCTCTGGACAGACACTGTTAATATTGTTATATATTGTTATAACAATATTAATATTGTTAATACTGTTATTAATGTGAAGGTAATTAATCTAATTGTTAATACTAAACTGTTACTATTGTTCAGCTGACTTTAGGTGTGCAACTCCTTAAGCTTGTCTACTTAAAAAGTAACCTAAAAATACCAAGGTGGTGTCAGTCTTCACATTTATATACTCTGTATGCCTATCATATAGAGCAGACATACCCAAGCCAGCTTTGAATGTGTTTTCCTCGTAAATTAGCCTGTAGAGAGCTCTGCATTACCTGATGCTACCCTCAGTGTGTTTCATATCCTGTTGCTGTGCCACAGAGCCGCTTTGTCTTCTTTGTCCACAAACAAAATCTGTATGAACACTTTCCAGCTAACCAGTATGAGCAGAGCTCAGGCTTCAGCTAATCACTCCATGTTGTGCCACACAGCTCTTAATCTTTACTCTCTTTCTTTCAAGCAAATTCAATGTGTTTCCTCACTATGCAGCTTTCAGTTTCAAGTGCACATTGCAAATGTTTTTTGTTACCTAGCTGACAGGTGCCAGGCTATACTGATCCCAAATATTATCTTTACTAAAAGCATGGGAAAAAAACTCTCCATGGAAAATGTAATATTCTATCACCTTTCTTGAGCACCTAAAACTGTCTTGAGCAATTAGTTCAGAGGGATTTTTAGCTACATTTTCCCATATGATTCCTTCTAACATGATTTAGATGATTTATTTTTCTTGCATTTGTAGAGACTGGTGGCAATGCGCAGGTATGAGAGAGCATGTTGTACTTCCAGAAAGCACTCTGGAAAGTTAATGAGGGCAACAACTTCCAATTTTCTGGTCACCTCCAGGAGATTTAAATGTGAGTGTAATGAGAAGGGGTGACAACTTGGTCATGGAGCCACTTGTGCAGAGACAGTTTTAGAAGCAGAGAAAATTTAGATTTTGCTTAGCATAGGGAGATGATAAGAAAATAGCTCATTAGAGATGTGAATCTAAAAATAGTCAAATGGGACAGAAAAAAAGATCAGTTGCACTTTCAGAACCCCAGGAAATGAAGCTGGGCATTTGGGTCATGCCTAAGACTGGATGGGAAAAACAAGTGGGGTTTTGGAACAGTTTGTCAGGGCAAATATGGTTCCTGCAACCAAGAAGACAATCTGATGGAAAGGTCCTCCATTTGAGAGCTGAGCGTTTGTTACTTTTATGTCCACTCAGCACATGGAACTGTTCAGAAATCTGGTCTTGAGTCCTGTTCTAATATTCCCAGATATCTGGAGTTTAACTGTGGTAACTCAGATTTTAGGTAAGCTTGATACCTTTGTGAGTGAAAAAAAGGCTGAGAGTGGTTAAGTTGTTCATGCTCATACACCCCTTTTCTCTACAAATATTTAGAACTCTATTAGTGTCGCTATACCCACAACGTTGCTGAATAATTGGTGAAACATCTTTTGGCTGCAATGTATTTTGTAAAGATTTGCATTAAGCCCATCAAACTATTATTATGACTGCAGAAATGTTTTAAATATTTCCTTGCTTTTAATTTGGCTTATTTTTCAAACTAATTTTAATTAGCCTCATTCCTCAAAGCAAAGCAAGCTTTGCTGGTGCATTCAAACCTGTGATAAAGAAGAAGTCTGGTAAAATGAGGAAAAAAACCCACCTGCAAGCTAAATTACATGCATTACCGTGTTTTTTTTGTTTTCTTGCATTTATTTGTTGATGATTGATTTTAATCCAGAAAATTTTCTATTGAGCCATGCATATAAAGAACAGGGTTGGAACCAGCCTTTTAAAAAACTCTTTGCATTTATGACTTTGTAGGTTCACACATTCACATGCTGGCTACATCATGCGGTCCCAGTCGAGCGAGAAAAAGTCTAATTCTGGCCCACCCAGCACAGCTTTCGGTCCCCACCATTGGGTCCCCACTGTGTCCAAGCCATAAACGTGCTCTTTGGTCTCCTTGGCTTCGGACTGCAGTGGTTCCTGATGGGTCTGAATTTTGGGGTTGTTCAAGTGGGCTCTGGCCCCTCTTACTACTCGTACTGCCTTTGCTGCTGGTCATCATCCAGCCTCGTGTCCTGATGGCATTGCTGTATTATGGTCTCTTGGTGTGATTTGAAAAGGTCCTTGAAAAAGCTGGTGCCTTAAAAAACCTGTGGTTGATGTTTGGTTTACAGTCATTGCTATTTATAGCTTATATGTGTTGAGCTATTTACTTATCTGCTTCATTATTCTGAATATTGATCAAAAAATGCTTCTTACGAGATCTAGTCCAGCTGCTTAATCCTTATCTAAAACTTGGCAGCAGCTCCAGCACTTTCAGGTCTTAGAAACAGAATGAAAACTGATTTTTAACTCATTTGTGTATGTACAACTGTACATATTTGTGCTGTAAATATCTACGCAAGGTACATAAATGATGATGGCTAGTCCTGAGGATTAGAATAGTCCTTGACTTTTTCTTCACGCTAGGTTCTTAAGTAGGCTAATATTAATAGCCCTACACAAATAGGCAGAGCAGAAACTGTTTGCTTGATTTAGGAATAGGATGCGAAAAAGCAGTTAATTATTTCCATAGCAATATATTAAATAAATAATGTGAAAAAAATTGTGCGCTGTTAAAAAATTTACAACAGAAGCTAAACCACCACATGCAAGTCTTTTTCTTTCCAAGAACAAGATTTGCTAACCCTGTTTCACTTTCAGTAAAAGCTGCTTTGGTGGACAATTGGTGTGTTGACAACAAAAGGAAGATTCTAGTTTCATCAGAAGGCTGGCCTTTTTGAAAACATATTCAGATGGAAAATTGCTGATGAGGGGTTTTTTTTTGGACAAGCTGACATGAATTAGCCATTGTGATATCATAATCTTTAATAAATAATAATGTGATCTTTTTTTAAGGTGCTTTTCAGTAACAGCAGTTGTCCTGATCATATCAAGTGTTCACTCTGATCTGTGTATTGCTTCTTCATGACAGTACTTCTCTGCTGTCTTGTGGTATCACCCGTTGTGTGCCTGAGTTCTTTCTGTTAGAGTGTGTTCCCCATGATCTGAAAATCTTTCCTTCTCTCTTGTTAGCTCTCTCTGCTGTGTATGTATGTACACACGCTTATATATGTCTACAATATATATACAAACTCCAAATAAAAACACACTAATGGAATTCTTGGCTCCTGAGACAGCTGGGATTTAAATGGACTTGAGTATAAAGTAGTCTTGGAAAAATGTTGTGGAAGTTTACCATCCAAGGCACAATTATTGCTCATCACCCTTGCCCCAGTGATGGTGATGAGGATATGCAACCTAGAAGAGGAAATGGTGAGAAAGCATGAGCCAATTGACATACTCTTTTAATGAAATAAATGCATACTAAAGCAGATTGAAATAGTTATGGAATAATTGATATAACTGATATAAATACGGTTGATGAAGCTTTTGGCTTCTGTAAAAACAAAGAAGGTCCAAGTCTGTGGAAAGAATATGCCTTGCATTTAATACGTTGAATGTAGACAATTGATGCTTTCCGAATACAGACTGCCAAGTGCACAAAGAGCAAAGTTTAGTCAAAGTTCATTCTAAGGTCATACACTCAGCCCAACCATCAATCTGGACAACCTCTCAGTAACCTCCACATACTTCCAGACAAGATCTGGGATCCTTTGTGTCCTGATTAGAGCATGCAACAGTTAATTTGTTTTAAATAGGAAATTAAACAGTCATGTAAAATGTTATATGAGGGTCATAAAATGGTTCTTGAGGTGCATTCATGAGGGCTGTTTGGGATTCTTACTCCACATCTTGCTGCAGCAAAGAGAAAGAGGAGCAGAACGCTTGGAGAAAATAATTGCAAACTCTTTGTGATGAAAAATCATGAAAGAAAAGTCTTGACTGGGTGCTAAAATGGCAGATCCTTAAATGGTTTAGTTTTTAGAGACATTGTCTCGCTGTCCCACTGTCAGGAGGCCATGTAGAACTTGTGTGCTTCTTGCACTGCAGAAAGCATGCTGAATGCTGGAGGTTGGCAGGAACGCTGCAGGATAAGGATTCTGGCAGAAAACAACTAGAGAAAGAAAAAAAAGACTTGTAATAAAGCAGCTGAACTTGTCCTCCACACTAGCACTGGAAACAGGGTGATAGCCCTGGTGATAAGGGTACACCGCTTGGGGTTTCGGTGATTTTTTTGAAGCTGAAGGTTCCAGAAGTGTTTGGAGAACAGTCAGAGTTGGTTGAGTGGGGAGGGTGACAATGATGGGGGAAGCATGAGACCACTGGAGAACATGGGCAGCCTGATGGCATGAGTGACATGGGACTTGAACCCAGATGAGGCAGAGGAGAGGATCATGGATTCTAGAATAAAGACAACTGTTTCTGAAGTGGACGACCTCTCATGAGCAGAGTCAACATTTTTCTGCTTCTGTTCATGGGCCCAGTTTCAGCTATCACCATCAAGAGTAATAATGTTCTAATAATAACTATTTTCTAGCTCTTTCCTTTCTTTGTTAGTGAAGTTATTGAGATGATTCCAAAGAAGTGCTTCCTGAGGAAGTGGTCTACTGATATATCTCTTATAATTCAAAAAACAAAGAAAAGAGAATTAATGGGTTAAATCCAATTTTCGAAGGAAAAGAATAGATTCAAATCCAGGCTGATTCATTTCAGCAAGATGAGATTTACAGCTGTTGAAATATTAACCTTCAAAATCGTGATTTATGAATGGTAATGGAAACACTGACAAGACCCCTTGGTGTACTCACTACTGTTACAAAATTCTGATATGTGCAAACCTGATGAGAGAAAAGAAAACTAGTAAAGGAAAAATAAAGCACTATTGTGGAAGGAAACCAGTTTTAATCTGTTTCAATGCCAAATAACACCAAAGGCCTGATTCCTATAAATTGAAAAAGGGTAGTGAAATAGAAGCAGAGATAAGATGAAAAAAGAGTAAGTCAAATGCTGATAACAGATGACAAGCAAGCCTCTGAAGATGTGGTGATATGATTTGGGGAAGCATCCAAAAGTTTGCAAATTTATTCTTTAAATCTCTCTTACTTACATGTTGGGTTTTCTTGGGAGATTTCACTGCAGTTAGATTCTTGTGAAAGGAAGTTTTTCTGGTTGCAGTACTCTTCTTCTTGCAGATGATAAAAACATGAAGCAGAGCAGCAAAAATAGAAACAAACCCATTTATGTGAGTTAAAAAAACCCACACGTAGTGGGGGTAAAACGTAGTTTGCCTTTTTATGCTGAGCAATTAACATTTTTTTTTACTGTATTCAAATCAGTTTTTGCAACATTATGAAAGTAAGGAGAATTTTTTTACTACTCATCCATATGGTGTTTTGATATTATCCATACAGTCAGTTCCAATTCTGTTTTTGGTAAAACATAACAATTTTTGAAGACTACCAGTAACACTACGTCAAACGTTTCCAGGGATGAACAACATAGTCTGACCTGAAGAGGACATTGTTATGACAATAAGTAGCAGGTATGCTCAGTCTGGAAAGAAAACTGTGATACTTCTGACTTCCGTGAACTACAGATTTCTAGCAGGTTACTGTAGATATGACACTGTATAAGATGTGGATGTGACTTTTGATGTGATTTCAATTGCAGTGTAATTAAAGAGAATTTCCGCAGAATTCTGCACGTTAAATTGCCACAATGCAGGAGCCTAGACTACACTACTGGAAGGGATCTCATGTGGCCTCCTCCAATTCATCCCACTGCCCTATGATTTACAATGTGCCAGTTAGTGACAGGACAGGTGGAAGGTTCAGAATCACATTATGCTTTAATAAACAACGAGCTGATTTATCAAGAAAATAAAAATAAGAGACCAAGCTGTTGCAATCTTTTACAATTTTAGGCTGTAACAACCACACACCCTTTTTTTCTCTTTTATTCCTTAATGGGCATTAAACATGGATAATTGTAAATATTTTAAGGATATCTCAAATCATAAATCAATTATTATTTTTAAACACAAAAATGCTGACGTCTGTGCATGATGGTTTGTAGGTCTCATGCTGTACTTTATACCTGCGCACTGCTGCACACAACATCACACATGCAGGAATTGCTGGGAATTTTGAGACTCAAGTGCAGCATTATCCAGAAGGTGCCTTGAAGAGAATGTGTATGCTGGGAGGTGGTTACCTATGATAACAATTTTTCTGCTTTAAAGATGCTCATCATCCAACTGAGGAGTGCTATCTTCCTCATATGCCCAAAGCAACTGGTCCTATAATTGGATGAATAAGTGTCAAATAGTTAGAAAAAACAAGCTGCAGACCACCCACATACACACTGAAAAATTCTTTTTCAAAACCACTTAGTGTGTACTTATGAAAAATTCTCATGTTTATGAAAATCTGGATAATTCTCGGGTTTATGAAAGTTTAGATTGTTTCCTAAGCGATTCAAAAACCCAAAAGACAACTTACCTCATGTTATTAGACATGACGATCTTAAAGGTCTTTTCCAACCTAAATGGTTCTATGATTCTGCAATTCCTCTTCAGGGTCTGTCTGAGATGGGATCAAGGTCTTCTAGCAGAGAGGGAGGACACAGGGCCAGGATGTGTAATAGATAGCATCTCGGCACTGCCCTTTCAAGCAGTGAATCAGTGCGAAGAGGGAAAGTCTGTGGCACAAATTGGGCAGGCACAATAGGGAAGCAAAGAGAATTACGGTTGGGCTCAATGATCTTAAGGGTCTTTTCCCACCTAAATGATTTTATGATTCTATGAGCAAGACACGGACAGAAATTAAACAGGTACAGAATCTGGCCATAGCTGTTCAGCCAAGAGGGTCTTCAGTTGATGTTAGAATCGTGGCTGAAAAGTACGTCAGCATCTCACAGCTCCAAGCACAGCAAGAGTACCAGGGTGATGGATGAGGCATAGACTGTCAAAGGGTCTACCAAAAGCCCTACCCCGGAGGTAAAGCTTGCACCTCCCAGGCAAGAAACATGAGTACAGTTGGGGAAGACCTCCCCAAGCATGGTAAACTTCTTACCTTTTAGTAGCCACGGCACAACAGAAAATTTCTACGGGTCTTGGTGCAGAGTTAGCTCAAACCAGTGTGCTCAGTTCCTGGGACCGTGAATTTTATTCTATTGAAAGACCTCAGCTGGTTGGAAAAAAAAACACACAAAATGTAACACCGCATTCTTTTAGACTATCGATATTATAGTGAGCTATGTAACCCAAAGAAATGGTTCTCATGTATTGAATAAATATTACAGTGTTTTATTGTTCGCTGTTAACTTGCTCTGCAATGATATATAAGTAGTTTGAGCCTGTAAGCAGAAATAAGAGCATCTGCAGGGTATTCCCAAGGTTATAATTTCACTCAGGATTTCTCTGATGTCATAAACTGAAAGAACTGAGTTGAGCTGTTGAGTCATAGAAACACCAAGAAAATTATAGCCTTGTACTGCACAGCAGGCAAGACTTTATACATTAACAGCCTTAAGTGGGCCATCTGTGACGATTATATCTTCTCTAAAGACTTAGGGTTCCAATAAAAGGATTTTCATACGTACAAAACGAGTGGGTTTTTCCCATCTATTTTTTTGCTATTTTCTCTTTGAAGGGGAAGATGTCACTTTTTACTCAACCAACAAGAAGGCATGTGTTACCCAGTTTAAATTTGATCATAAAAGAGGAGAAAGAAAGTTTGAATTACTGCACCTTTTAATCTGGCTTGGATAAAATTTCACAGTGCTGTCACTCCAGTCACATTATCCTCTGCTGGCATCGATGTTGTAAGACATATCAGAAAATAATCATACAAATCTGACAAAGATAAACCAATGCTGAGATTTCACTGAACACACAGAAAGGTGGGTAAGCACTCACATGCTGTTCATATTGTATTTATCTTTTGGATCATCAATTCAGAATGGCAAATGTGGGTTACTGTAAATCTTGCAGTTGACAAAAAACACCCTAACAAAACCGTACGAGAGCAAGAGCAGCCTCCTGCCTGGATCAAAGCTTTCTTTTTTTGTTAATTTTAATAGATCTGTGTTGATTTGCATAGGTTATCCTGAAGAATGACATCTTTAATAAATAATATGAGAAATAAAATGCAAAAAGAAAGGTAGTTTTAGAGAATACAGTCAATGTCTTTGTTCTGCCTTTCCTTGATAACAGGATAAGTTATTTTTTATATCTGCATTTACTGTGTGTAACAGAAAGTTAAACAGAAACAGAACTACTGAAAGAACATGCCTCATTTGTGTTACTTAAATGATACGCACAAAAAATCCTGAGAGACCTATCAGGTAGCGCATTGGCATGCGTTATGTTTTACATACCAATTTGATATGTGAGTTAATAATTTATTTACTGTATATTCTATGTATTATCTTTGTGGGAGGGACAATATCTGTGCACCTCTGGGGCAAGAAATGAGATTTAGAAATTGCCTGGCACACAGCAGTGTGGTATAGCAGTATCAAACACCTACGCCACCTGTCATGTTCTGCTTCTGAAAAGGAGAATTAGCAACAACCAGACATGGTCTCAAGACACCAGTTCGTAAAAGAACTTCTAACTTTCCCTTTTGATTAAGAGTGGAATACATTCATATCTGTAATTACTTGTTTATGTATACATACGCAAACATATTTTAGAAAACAAAAGATGTAAATGTTTGTTTTACATTCGATGTACAAACACTTATAGATGCACGTCTTTGAATTCAGAAGAATTCTGAATCAATCTTACACATCATCTCTTGCCTAAAGTGCTCTTTGTTTATTCTTCTCCTTTTTTTCAGGTGTGCTATGGCATGTTATCTAGTAGGTCTCCAAGACAGAGGATATTAAATAGGGGACCTATATAAAGGAAAAACATTTTTAAAAAAGGTTAGATAATCAAGTCACTTAAGAGAAGTGCTATCACATATTGCTCAACATTTTCGTGATGCAGTATCTACTTCCAATCAAAACTTAATTGTATTTTCGAAAGTGGAAACAGGATTTTGTTTTTGAACTTCCCTGGTTACAACAATATATGCAGTTCAGAAAAATGTGTTAATTTACAGAAAATTATAGCCAAGATGGGCAAGGACAATATTGGTCACAAAATGCTAACTCATTTGCCAATCATTTCAAACAATGGATGAGTGGTTTCCATCAGCGCTTGCAGTATGTAATTTACTGAATATTTCAGACTATCCTTTGGCATCTTAATTTCTCCAGCAGTTCTCCCATGTCAAAGGCACTGACTACTAGCCCAGTTATTTATACTTCCAGAGTGAATTAACAAAAGCAGCTTTCATGGTTTTCTTTGGTGTTTCATACCACAGATATGCCTGGTTGCAAAAGTAGGTTTATATTGAATTGCCATTGAAAATAACTTTAAGATGATTTATGGAAAAGGATTTCACATAATGACTGCATTTGGTAAAGCTGAAAACTGCTTCATTGGTTTTCTAAGTTTGTGATGTTCCCAAGGCCTGGGGATGAACTCTTTGGCTTCAGCCCCTCTTCCCGTGACATCCAATCCATTACATAAAATATGTCCTAAAACTTATTTCCTGTGTTATTCCTGTCTTTCTCTAAGGAACGGTGTGTCCCAGAAAACAAATATGCAGGGAAGTTCAGAGCAGAGAGTTATTGTGTGTAATCTGTTACTTTTGTGTGAAAGATGTTTTTTCCTTTTAACAACGTCTGGTAAGGTCGCAGGCTGGACCCTGTGAAGTGCAGAGCACCTGGTGACCCTGCCGACCATGCTCACAGCTGTTGTCTTCAGCGAGCACTGACGGCACTTGGACATTTCCATCAAGCCTACAGTGCTTTTCAGGATTTGTGCCTGCACAAACATGTTCCTAAACGCCAACAGTTTAGGGGAGCGAATACAAGACAATAAAGTGACCGTCTCACAGCTCTGCTGGAAGGATCTCAAAGGAGAAGTGGTTGTTATCAGCCTAGACAAAACCACGAGTCATGACTTTATTCTGAAGCAAGAAAAGCTTACTTTAATTGGCAGAAAAAAATAGCTAAACCCAACATCAATTAATGAAGGGAAGGAAAGCCTGGGAAAGGGCAACACGAGATTGTTTGACAAGTGACAAATGTTGGAGATTAGATGGAGAAATTAACACCCCAAAAATACCCAGAGGCTGGCGCGAGTGACCTGGTCTGTATGTGTCTCTGAGCATTCTTTTATACAAGCCCATAAAAATGCAGAAAAGCTGCTTTCTCTGGGTTACCTTGCACCTGCCCCCATGGCCTGTCGCTTTCGTCTACTTAATGCACAGAATCAGCCCTTACATAGTCAAAGGAAAGAATAGTGAAATAGTAAAAGCGATTGTATAAAAGCAGCTCGACGCCTCCTTTGGAATCTGTAGGAAATGAAAACAGCTCCCCGTTGTCGAGAATGAAAGACTATTGTTCTGGAAGAGCAAGAGCCATTAAGCTAATTACACATTTGCATTGATTTGGTGAAAACTGAATGAAGTTAAATTAATACAAGCCAGATGTAAACCAATTTAAATGTGTTCACATAGGGGTTTTCACCATTTTAATTGATTTAAAACCAATTTTGTGCATAAACAAGGCCATATATCCTTTCTCTTCTCCTTTACAGACTGGAAATTAGGTAATCATTTCAACTTGGATTTTGATAACTCTACATTAAAAACATAGCTGTGCTATGTAAGCATGAGTCTCCTAATAATAAACACACTGTATATCCTTCCAGAAAGCGATCTTAAATTCAAATTTTTCTTTGAAACCAAATACCATGCACAATGAGTTGGATTCAAACCTGGGTGTAAGCCACCTTGGCTGGCAGGATCAGAATCACAGCATTGCGAATGTTGGAGGATGAAATTGTTTCCTGAGTCCACACTTGTATGTTGCAGTGTAAGTAGGTAACATCATGCAAACTCCAGAATAATGCTCAGGAAAATGTTGATACGGAGCCTGGCCGGGGGCATAATGGGTTACTCCAGCGCAGGGAGGAGACAGTGTCCCTCCGTGCCTCTTCTCCTGTCCTTCTTCCATGTCACTTCACGCTCCTTCCTCAAAAACTCCTTCTGTGAAACAGGCGTAACAGTAATTTATTGTCATGCTTGTTCCAAGTTGCTTATCAGAAAATAAAAGAAGAAAAAAACCCCTGAAGATTCTTAGGCTATAGAGAAATGAAGAATTATTAATACAGTGGCACAAGTGTAAATCAATTGTACATTTCTTTTTGATTAAATTTCTACAATGGCACCATCCTAAAATGTATATTTAATGTCAGATCTTTGCCTGGGCAGGTACTAATATACTGTCCCTCTAGGTCCTTTATTGTCCACATATTTTAACACTCAAGCCCATTTCTTCAAGTTTCCGTACTGCCAGGAGTGCGAGCTAGACAGCTCACACTTTGTACTGCGGCAGATTTGGCATCTGTAGGTACAGGTGGTGTTGGGAGACCATTCCTTTCCTGTAGTTGATGGCATGGCTAACTACATGGACATTTTTCTCTATTTTCCATCCATATTTATGGGATCTCAAAACATCAAGAAGTCTTCAGGCATTTCTGAAGGAAAGAAGTTTTGTATGTCTTAAACTCTCTCCATTTCTGCATTTCACCCCTCATTGACTTTCTGCCAGTGGGAGTTTTGGCAAGGGGATAAGGTATGGTCTATGTTTTGTACTTGTGGTCCTTAAAATCAGCATTTTGAAGAAGCTGCGGGTGGAGAGGGGAAATCCACAGAACTCCTAAGATAATGTCTGAAAAGTTGCCTTCTCTGCTGAAAAGCGAGCAGAGAGGATGCTAAGAGCAAGGTGATGGATCCACGAGGACGCCATGACTGCCACATAGTACAGAAATTAAGGAAGGGCTATTTTTGAGATGTAAACAGAGAACCTATACGCACACAGGCAAACAGTAGCATAGGTACATATGAAATAGAAGGAATGTAGGTGCATGTATAAAATGGAACAATGCTGCAGACTTACTCTGTAGTGGTGTACACATATACAAGTAGGAGATAGGGAGTCTGCAGGAATCAATACTTGCCTTCTGGAGAAAAGTGATTGACTTGTTATATTAAATCAGTTTAGACAAGCTGGGACCAAGGTTTCCTATATCTAGGGGAGGTTTAGTGTGTCTCCTTTAAAACAAAGATGCATCTATAACATGCTAAAAACATTAAAATTTATCTTTATTCTTCATAGTTTGTTTAAAGCCAATAACTCTTTATTTGTTTGCCATAATAAAATAGATATAATTTACAGTATTTAATTATACCTTATGTTATATTTTACTTAATTATGAACATAAAAAATTACTTAGTATAACATAATTCATAATAAAGATACAGACAATTCGTTAATCCAATTAAAAATTAAGCACTTGATACATTTAGTTTCTCAAAAATGTAGACATTAAAAATTGTGGGTTTTTTAATTAAAAAGTTATCAACTGTGGTTTGATGAGTCATTTTCTGCCCCACTGCAGATGTTTTCATGATGAAATATTTCATGTCCAGTAAGCCAAGATGCACTGTTGTGTCCTTATCAGGATGGTGGTGCAGGCTGAAGTCGCTGTCATACTCCTGGAGAGGTAACCCAGACTGTAAATTTAAATAATCAGTTCCCATAGTTCTGTTTTGTTGGCTCTTTTTCATTGCAAATAGCTGCAGGAGTTCTTCACCTGAAAAAGATTAATTCCTGTCAATGAATCATGCTCTCTTATTTTGTTTCGTGGCCGTCTGGGAGTCTCCAGATTGCGTGCATTCATGGATTCTGACACCTGCATCAAAATGGGTGAAGCTCCTCAACCTTTGGACGCAGGCTGCTGTCCTCCAAGGCACTCACTAGTCACAAAAGTTAAATTTAAAAAAACCTGAAGAGAACATTCTCGATGTCAGAATTTTGCTAGTTCTTTGATGAGCAGAGATCCCTCCCGGGTGGAAAAGTCTTGATTTTAGGTATTAAACAAAAGGCAGTAAGCCTCCCACACTTGGAAAATTTCTTCCTGTAAAGCAAGGAGTAATAAAAAGGCAAAGCTTGCAGAGATTTGGAAATATTTTTTACAGCCTAAGAGCCGGTGTTAGAGGCAAGCCACATATTTCACTCTGGCCTCCTCTCTGGTCACTGGAGTTTCAATGTCACAAACATGGTTCTCACATTTCTAATAGAATGCAATAAAATGGAGTCAGAAAGTAATTTCTTAGCAATTAAGTCAATCTGCAATTTAAGTTATGTAGGAGATGGCCAAACTCCTTCTCCCCATTCTAAAAAACCATGACACTTCCTATCATACTGTGGATTTGAGGGATTTAATGGGTGTATAGAGAGACCTTTTGCCTGCCTCTGTATAGAATTTGCCTATTACATTGAAAACTCATTGAGTCAGAGACTGCCTGCTACTGTGGGTTTGAACAGTGTTTAATATAATAGGGACTGAATGCATGGCTGCTGAAAAGACAGCAACATAATACACATCATTGATAATGATAATTTCAAGCTGTGATAAAAATTATCCCTCCCAACAGTTTCTTTGCTTGAAAAACAATACTGGAAGCAAGTAGGAAAATGCAGTCCTCAAAATATGGCTTTTTGGTTTGTTTACTCAGGCTGCGCTTAGTCATTTAAAAAGATTGTCTGTGTTTATCTTAACTTTGGCTAACTGTGTCAGGCTTAGAGAAAATTTTGCCATAATCAATGTATGTTTCTTTTTTACTTACGTAGCTCTGCTTTCTTCCTATTGTCATTATTTCACAGCGCTTCGGGCACTGCCTCAAAGAGCTCACAGCCAATAAGATAAATAACACTGGAAGGGAGACAGAAAGATACAATTGGAATATGTTCAAAATTTCTGTGTAGCGTCTTTCCCTTGGGGCGTATAAAAAGTCTAATCCACTTTTAGAGGTGGTAAAAATTTCAGAAGTGTGTTCTACACCTGTATTATCATTTCAACTGCAAATACAGGATTGGAATTGTCTTTTAATGTTCATTCAGCTATCAAGTTGTAAGGAGCCATACAGTCACATACATGTGATTCACAACTAATTATGCTGTATCATCTCTTCCCAGCCCACATTTCTGTAAACTTTCAAACATACTCCTGGAGGTACGCAACTGTGTTAGCGTATGTTTGTACTTAACTGCATTTCCAGTGTCCAAAGCGTATTTAGAGTTCTACAGTCATGCAAACACACACCACTTCCGTAATTCTCAAACAAACTTGTTTTAACCCATTTTATTCCCAGACACCAAACCTAAATTGGTAACCCGTTTAGATATCTCTGATTGTCTGTTTCTCTGAGGTAATGACTAGACTGAGGCAATAACAATGTTTCTTTATGCTATTCAAAGTGTGTATTAGGATTCAGGGGGGGAGCTGGATTCAAAACCCAGGATCCCAGGGCTGAATACAGAGATAATGCATCATTCTATAGCAACTTTCTCCTGCCATTCCCAGAGCGTTCACTGCACAAGCAATACCATTTTTCACCAGGGAATAAGGTTGTTTCTTAAACCTAAGACACGACAATGCTTCCGAGATGCACTTTCGAAGCGGCTGTGGCTTTCCGCGTTATACCTGCAATGCATAAATATGTTGGAAAAATAAAGAGTTAAGTTCAAGTTTAAAACAAAGCAAAACAAAACAAAACAAAACAAACAAAAATCCTGCCCCATCCGTCAAATTGTGTGTATGACATCATCAGACATTCTGCACTTGTTTGCAGCCATTCAGACCAACCTGCCCCAAAGTCCAAGCTTTGTGCTCCAGCTCTCTTTACAGGGTCAGTGGGCTGGAAAATTACCACATGCTGTCACAGTTAGCTCAGCCAGGTCTTGTTATCATTGTTTCCAAGGAATCCATTCATTCCATTATTTTACATATCGGGCAGACGTCCTGCCACTGAGGCTTGGGCAACACTAACTTGAAGGGCCAAACGTTAATGGGTCTCTATTGACGGCAGAATAGCAGCGCAATACGTGGGAAAAAATACCCAGACAGCTCACTGACACTGGTTTAGGACCTCTAGACTTAGGGGGTAGCCTGTGAAGAGCTTTTATGTAAACAAGACTTCAATAAACAAAGAATATCTTCTCTGTCAATATTCGTAACCCATAAATTTTTCCTCCTTTTCCCCCCCTCCACCCCGTAGAGCGGCATAACTCTTCATATACAAAGAGGCAAGAAAGTGGTATGGATGGTCAATGCCTTTTGCAGAGCAAATCTGTGGGATGTGTGCAAGAAACCATACAACCAATCCTGATTTATAAGGGATATTATCAAGCTCCCGGCTGGAACAAAGCAGTTTTATTTCGCGCTTGCTCTGCTATCTGTGTGGCTGATAATGGAGCATGTGATTGTGGAAATTTAAAGCCTGTGATTTGTGTATGCCATAGCTGATATGTCAAAACGAAGGCAGAGCATGCCTGTCTGTCTTTCCTGGGCATGGAATTTCAAGTAAATGGATTGCACTGATGACAAATTTTATTTTCCTCTTAGGAAACTGAAAAGTCAAGCAATGCATAGTAAATTTTGAGCATCCAGAAAAAAAAATCAGGAAAAAGAAAAATGTGTTCAAGTTATGTTGTTGCCCCCTAATATTGATGGCATTTTATTTGGGTGGTTTTTTTCAAGCCAAATGCTATGTTTCCCACATACATCCTTGACTTTGCTGAGTTCACTAGAACTTGGTTCTCATCTGAAGGAGCTCTTAGTTTGGGATAGCTCCCCTGGCTTCACTTAATTCACCCACCTTTGCCCCACCACAAGCGAGAGGAGGATCAGGGATGGAAATTGGCAGAGTGCCTTCAAACAGGAGGAGTTCCTGTCATCGCCAACGCTGACATCTCAGGGGCTCCACTCTTGTTAGAAAAAGATTTTCATATTCCTTAATTTGAATGGAGTGATCCGAATAAGATTAAAAACACATCACATGAACAAGTTGCAAAATCCTTCATTCCAAGAGGGAGCCGCTTTAAAAACCGCTTAAAAATTAATCCAAAGAGAGAGACCATCTCTAAATGCCTGGGGCTTAATTTTCTGATTGCACTCTCCCGCTTCTGGTACCAGGCTGGCACTCAGGAGGGGAAGGGGTTGGATTTGGCATCTGCTGCCCACGACCTTTATTTCAGGTACTGAGTATTTTCCTTTCATTATTTTCTTTGCTGTTGTACAACAAAGGTCTTGATAACATGACCTGGCTGCTCTCACCATGACAGCGTGTGGTAATTAGCTGAGTCCACTGGCATTTTGAAAACCTAAACACAAGTCTCAGCTTTTTAAACTTGCCTGTAATTAGCACAGCTGTTATTTCAGTTAATTCGTTATATTGATATTGTAAAGCTCTCCGAAGAGCTCCATGGAAGTCAGCAGCACAATATGTCTTGTTTTCTACAAACATTTTGAGAATATTAGGTCACAGTACTGAACGCATGAAAAGAATTCATAGTGTCTCTCTAAAGCCCATCTGAAATATATTTCAGGTAGTAACAAGATGTGTTAAAACACTCGCACTATCCAAAAGCCAGGTTAGCCCGTTCATGTCTTTATGAAATATATTGTATTCCAAGTAAGATTATTTCTGTGTCTGGCAGATAATTTTAAATAGTTCCCTTCTTCAGATGACATTAAGAGCCAATTGAGATAAATTTATTTTTCCATAAAAGTAATGTGTGTCAAGGCTGGATTTGCTAAACCAAGCCCTCCAAGCAATCATCATAATCATTTTGTAAACCGTAGATAATGTCATCTTGGAATAAAAAGATTTTTTCAGGGTATGAATTGTTACATTAAGATAAACATTAGAACTTAGTATTGCCAGTTGGAATACAATCTTTTCAAAAAATCTTCCAGGGTTTTAAAATAAGCATAAAAAAGAGAGAGAGAGAAGATGACTGAGAGAGTGAGAGAGTACAAAGAATAAATAACACTTAGAAAAATTTTTTCAAGCATTCTGAAATGTGACGTTTTGTCCTTATCATTTCAAGACTTGTGTGCATGCATGCTTTTGCCAATGTTCTTAGAGGAGACGGGGTCTGGAAGAAGAGAAACAGGAATGAATTAATAGGAATGGGCCCTGCTTTATTTGTCTTTATAACTGCATTACCAAATAACACAAATTGCATTATTCAATGCAGCGGTTTCTTACCTAGCATTGTATGGTAAAAGTGGTTTTGAATGGGGGGAAAAATTGCAAAAAGAAAGAAATTTTAAAGTACAATGGCAGATAAATGCCTAAGTTACATTAACTTTTCGGAACATTAGGGAACTTAATGAGCTTTTTTTGTGCACTGTTTCACCCTGGTTTAACCTAACATTCAGCCCTTAAAAGTGATTAAAAACCCATCACTTGCCAGAGGGTGAAAACATCTCCCAGCAGTAAAAGATTTTGTTTGGTCACTTAGTTCAATACTACTGACAGTCCTTTGGGACATTCCTCCTTTCCCTGTATAGGATGACAACCTTCCAATTTCAAGGAGGAAAGAGGAAATCTTCTCATCCCCAAGTCCATGGTCTTGTGCTGATTCTAGAGCCATGAGAAGCTCAGGTGATGAGGGAAGGTGTAACCCCATGGTTTATAAGGACTCAGCTCCCATCCTCTCGTCTCCAGCAGCCTGAATGTGGTGGAAAACATTGCTGGAAGTTTTCACATATGGCTTTTTCTTCCTCAGGAGAGCTTCCCATTGCAGGATGAAGATTAAAGCCTGGGAACACTGCAAGGATTCAACGTGTGCTGAGGATCAAAATCCCCTTCTCTTTCTTAGGTTGCATTTCCATTTGGGGAAGTGGTTTTCATCAGTTCGATCAGGAGATTTTTCCTTCAGGAAGCAGCTGAAGATGTCCCTGTGGGCTGTGGGTAGGTGAAGACATGGTCCTTCAGAGATGCAGACCAAGTAAAATCTTCTCTAAATTACAAAATTTACATTATCTGAAACATGTGGCATATGGTTTTAGAGGAGAAGAAAATGAAAGGGTTAAACCTTCTGACTAGTGGCCAAGACAGTCACATCAAAGCTTATAAGAAAGAACTTAACTGCAGGCTGTCAAGAAACTTTTGACTGTGAAGTGTAAGCAGACAAGTAACTTCCATTACTTGCCTTAAGCATGAGCAGATACCACTTATCTGAAATTTTGGGCAACCCTTGCCCATATTCTCTGGCAGGAATCAGATGTGTCATTGTCCAAAAAGTTTAAAAAAAATAAATAAGATATACCTTTATTTTTGACAGACATCTTTTCCTAATAAAAATTCTCCCACTGAATTTTGTGGGATTTCAACCAAGGAATACCATTGGCATTCCTGAAATTCACAAGAAAGGGCATTCAGGCGGATAGAAAGCATTCAGCAACCTCTGCATTCTTGTCCCTTTGTCACCTTCAGTCGCCTTTGTAAAAAAGGAGTAAAAATAGTTCAGCAAAATATGTGAAAACAAGATAGACCTTATCTACATGACCCATCGTAACATGTTAACAACTGTCTATGGTATTAGCCATTTTCTATCATGTTACATTAATATCATAGAATTTTACCATTTGATTGCCCTAATAAGATATGACCTCACAATCATTTCAAGCAATTTTTCATATCAGATTAGTGAAAACAAAGGCTAACACACTCAGATGTCAGCATGTAAACTACTAATAGACCATGACAAAATTTTTCATGTTTTGCTTGTATATTAGTGTTTTCCTTTTCCATTTCAAATTTTTCCTTCAATTTTTCAATACTGGACTTGGAGAACTACTGCATTACCACTCATTTTTAAATGAAGTAAGTAAACGAGGAAGAACTATGGTAACACTCAATTTTTTAGTCAACCTTTCATCAAATAAACATCTGTGACGAGAAACAATGATGGCTATTTTGGAGGATTGTATGAGAGAACAAAATCAGAAACGATGTAACAGAACTGCTGAACCTTATTTAGGATTTAGGTCAAGAAAAATTCCTAGAGGAGGTGTTTTCCTCATGATACAGTAATTGTCTCAAAGAAGTGGTGAAAGCCCCTTTACATTGTACAATCAACGTTAGACTGAAAAAAAGTATGACAAGGTGCTGTTTAGGGAATAATTCTGTGCTAGGCAGTGAGAGGACCTGGTTGTTTCTGTCTTCACTGTCTCAGATGCTATGATTCAAGACTGGCTTGGACGATGAGAGACTGATGGTATTTAATGGATTGCTGACTTCTTGTCTGATTGCTACAAGGTTTTTTTTGCTTTCAGAAATTAAATAATTTAAGAAGAGAAGAAAAAGACTGTTACATAGCTTCTGGATTTTTTTTCCTCCAGTTATATTAATATAAAAAGAGTCAACCAAAGCTCTTTCAGAGTCTGCACCCAGGAAAGAATCACTGATAATGCAAGTGGTGGAAAGGCCATGATGCAACATGCCTACACTGGTTAAAGTAGTTCAAGTGAAGATTTAGTCTATATTAACTTCTTTTTTTTTTTTTGAATATCCTGTTGTAGTTTATCCTTCCTTGTATTTTTAATAAGCTTCATAATACGTTTTAAGCAGTTTTTTAAAAAAATTCAGGGCGTCAGGAAACTCTGGAGAGTATTGGTGGGAAAAGAGATCGTATTTGTTTAATTGCCCTGGAAACTCCATAGTTCCATTTCATAATCCTCTCAGGAGCCTTTCTTACCAAAAAGGCACATTTTTCTGGAGCTGACAAAGGATCTGACGTACTGGGGAGCGTATTCTGGCAGTATCTAGAACAAGGAGAAGGAAAGGAGGGAATGATTAGATGAATCCAGGCTTGTTACAGTATGATACACACTAATATGTAAAAGGTCATATTTCAGGTTTTGCCTTGGGCTTGTGCCATGTCTGTGTCTCTTGACTGTGAAAAGGGCAGACTGAAAGCAGCAGTTCCTGAATTTATTACTGCAATGAGCAATTCATTTACACTGAAAGGGTACTAATTGCAACAAGCCCTGAAACCCATCATTCTTGGGTTGTTTTTTTTTTTAATGAACAAAGTCAATCATTTCTCCTCTACCATCTGTTCATCCTCAGACTTTCTTCATTGCATTCCTAGCAGATGTCACTGAGATCTCATCAACATCTTCAGGTCTGTCTCCTTGTCTCTGTGTCCAGTTTAGCTATGTTTTCTTCTTTGACCTTACTCAGGGAAATGGACAATTCAATTAGTTTTATATCATCCTGGACTGCTAGGTGTCTTCTGCATTTTTTCATACATGCCATAAACTTGCTATCATTGCTTCTGGCCCTTTTCCACAGGAGATCCTTGGTGTTTCCTGCTATGCCTGTTCACCTGAACAACACTGGGCTTCACAAGGTGCTTGCCCATCCACATAGTGTCCGAGCCATGAGCTGCAGAAACCACAAGGCTTCCTCCTTGCTGGATGTCATTAACAGCATCTAGGTATTTGCCTCAGGCCAGAGCGTTTACAGGAAACTTCTAAAATAAGCTGGAAGTAGGGTAAAGTAGATTACCTGAAAAGAAAAATCCTGTTGGCAAAATAGCCGCTTCTGCTGCATGCCGTGCTGTTCAGGAAGGTAAGTGGCCTCCAGCAAGCTGGGCTCCCTGTGCCATGAAGTGCACAAAGTGGAGCCTTTACCGTCCCTCTGCAGGAGCTGAACCTTACACTGCTGGCTCTGTTACACAAAAACTTTCCATCCACACCAATGGGACAGCAGGCGCGGGCTGAAATTCAAGCAATTACTCTGGTGTCATGTCACGCTGCAGATTATAAAATATTGGAGATGATAATGCTTGGAATAGGTGTCCCTGTTGGTGAGGCTGTGTCTACAGCATGTGCCTCTTCTCTTTGGCATTAGGAGTTAACCCCACCATACTTCATTTTTAACATCCATTAAATGGACATAATAGTACAGCACCACCCCATGGAGGTGTGTTGCGAAGCTTAATTAATTGTGCACCTGCAAAGTGCTTTGAGATCTCAAAATGAAATATACCATCAGTGCAAAGTATTATCCTCATGCAGCAGAGAGCGCAGTCTCAGAGAGGCCATAAATCTGTTACCAGTGCCATCCAAGATGAGTCTGTCAGCTGAAGGAAGGACATGAATGTTTAAACATTTATTTAAATATTAAACCAAAGGTGTTTAAAACCCATACTTACAACTCCATTGATAGCCTAACTGAATTCTAGGCATGTATTAGTGAAACCGGAGTTGTGCAGCCAAGGAAATTTACTTTTCCTAGCATGCTGGAAACTTGGGTGGTGACTTGGTTCTCACTTTTTCACCTCTGTCCCTCCCCAGAGGAACAGCAAACTCTCTTTTACCAAATAAAATCATTCATAGATGTTCTGGAAACAATATTAACCCCTTACAATTGCATTGCATTGCTTGTGGCCACCTGGTGTGGAATACTTCTTGTTTTCCTGAGGACTTTTTGAATCCAGGGCACTCCTATTTCTACCATGCAATATCGTGCATCAGGCTATAAATGATTTGGAGTGCTGCCCCACGTGTCAGCATTCTATATGTGTTTTGACTCATGGGGACTTGCCCTGGTGGGATAGATGTTCTTCAGTCACCTTGGGCTTCGGTGCTCAAAAAATTAGCAAAAAAGACATTGTATCAGGGAAGAAATCCTTGGCAGAATCCTCCCTGGATTTCCCACTGGCCATGGAAGAAACAGACAGGAGAAGGAATTCCCCACTTCTGCAATAATCTTAGCGTTGGGTTGGCACATGACATCTCTTTGCTTGACTGTGGTGCCAGCAATACAGGCTGCTGTGGCTATGGAAGTATAAAGGAGAGGAGCAATGAAGAAATTAAACCAAATGAAAGCAAATTTATAATGTCTGGTGTTGGCTTCTTGTACTGCTACAGTCACAAATTATACAAATTGTCACCAAGGTGGTAGCTTACAACACAAAAGGCTCAGAAGTGCCAGTTTAAAATTAAAAATGTATCTTCAACTACAATTCACCACTTTTCCACAATGATAAATGCTTCTTGCCATGTGAACCCTGAGAACACTGCAGTGGCCACAGAAGATATGGTTTCTCTTGTAACTGTTTAAAATCTTAGGTTGTGTATTACGGAGCAATAAATAAAAATGAATTTTAATGGGGCTGCCAAACCAAAATGTCAGTTGGTATAAAGTGACTGTGAAATGAAGGTGTCAAAGGAGATATATTGAGTTATTGGGCAGGATCTGGACCATAACCATATTGCTAATTGCAGTCAGGTTCAAAGTGCCACAACTAGTTAAATTTGCTTGGTAATTTATACGTAAAGACCTTATTTTCTACTTGCTTCTTGCCTTCAGGGCAAACTCTGAGACTGCTTCTCCTTCTCCCCTGGTGCTGCTGATGTCCTCCAGATCCCCTTTTGGGTCTCGTCCCTTCTTATACCTATAGACTCAAGTCACAACCTCTTCTTCTGGTGGCCAACTGCCAACAGCATTATGGGTGTCCCTGGGGAATACACCCTTCTGGGGCATCCTCAGCCCAGCAGAGATGCATGCAAGTCATTTTGCCTCAATGTATCTCTGAAACATCCTTGTTCATAGGCAAAAGTGATATGATGTCATGTGGTGTTTTTCCTCTTCTTGTTGATCCCAAACTTTCTGTTTCCTTTCCTTGCACCTGCTTATAAGTGTGTCCGGATTCCCATGAAGCATGCATCTCTTCCATACACTTTTTCCTATCACTTGAAAAGCTTCTTATACATTGTAGTCATATAAGTAATCTTTTTAAGATGAACAATAAAATCATTTGGAAATGTATGTATTTCCAGTCACAAGTCCACCATAAGTAAGAAAAACCCCACGTATTTCTTTAATATTTGTTTGGTTTGGTTTTTTTTAATCCAGACTGACACATTCAAATATCAATATTCTGGCTCACAGAATCACACAACTGGGTAAAACAAAGGGCTTTATAAAGTAATGTTTGTTGTGTTCTATTTCTCTCCCCCCCGGTTTCTCAGACTTTTTGGTACACAGGATGTTACTGAGTACCTTTTGCAGACATGAGGCCCAGAAGTCTACTTTTTAATGAAAGCTGAGATTCTTATGCAATTTCCTCACACAGGTAGCTGTTTTAAGCAAAATACAATATACTGTGAAAAGTATGACAAATTGCAAGAATTGGTAAACTGGAAAAAAAACTCAGCAGGGAATCACCACTTCATAGAATTTTTTTGTATATTTAAGGTGTGAATTGCCGGAGTCATCTTTTGGATTCTGCTTTTAAAACTGTCATGCTAGTTCATGGATAAAGCACAGTTGCACATAACACTAAAGTAACACCTTTCAGGTTTTGGCTATGGGGGTAATATTTTATTTGGAAAGTAAGAAATGCATTTTGTTACTATTGTGCTTGGAAATATTCCTAAGGAGCAGACATATGTTAAAGGAGCAGGCACATTTCAAAGGAAGAAGCCTCCACTAGATGATAGGACTAATATTTTTTTACCAATTAGAATTCATTAGGGAAAGGAGCCAGCAGTCTTTATTAATAGTATTAGTAGCAGTTGGAATCACACCATCTGTCTAGAGATGTGGTTAATACATTTAAGGAGAAATGTCAACTGTTTAAAGAACAATTTTGAGAGGAAGGAAGGGGATAAAAAGCAAAGATGTCTCTTGGCACCAGCTGTAATTTCTCCAGCATCGAGAGATTCAGACCTCTGTTTCTTAACCTGTTTTTTAGAGGGAAACTTCATTTTCCAGTGCTTTTGTTTTGTGTATACTACATTACATTACATTACAAGTTATGTTATGTTATGTTGTTATGTTATGTTATGTTATGTTATGTTATGTTATGTTATGTTATGTTATGTTATGTTTGTTATGTTATGTTATGTTATGTTATGTTATGTTATGTTATGTTATGTTATGTTACGTTACGTTACGTTATATTACTCTGCTATTCAATGAGTGTAATTAGTTGTAAGGTGGACTTTAACTAAGAGAAATCGGTATTTCCTATGTTTTGATGTAAATGGGTAGCTTAGCTTTACTTTCTGTCAAGCTTTGAGAAATGGTTCTTGGAACTGTACCCTACGCTTCTGCAGCATAGAAAGTGTTATGATTTCAAGTGTACCTTCTGGCTCAAGTTGTCACAAAACTATCACTGAATATTTGCCAGCATGTCACCCAAGAAGAGTGTGAGAATAATGAGTACATCTTGTTTATTGAAAAAGATTACACAAAGTTAAATGGATGTTTTGAATTTCTAGGCCACTATTCCATGAAGCTTTGTTTTCTCCAGCGCTATGTCTCAGATATAAATTTAATTATTATCTAGGTTTCAGAGATGTGGATGGGACAACTTGCTTGTGCTGTTTGAAGAATGGATCTTACTGAGCTTTTTTTTTTACCCTAGTAAATACGTACAGATCTCAAAGATGTATATGTATCTTTCTCTTTTTCTGTCTACTCTAGACTGAAACTGAGACTCACGTGGCACATTTTTCCACATAGAAAATTTTTCTGTGGTGGAAAGGGGAAAATCAGAGAGCCGCGATTTGAGCTCCAAAGTAAACCAGACAGCAGGCATTACAGCACTAGAAGACATTTTGAAAGAAGGAATAAATAAAAAAGTATTAAGAGGTATTAGTAAATGGAAGGTGAACTGAAAAGGCAACATGATTTCCCTACAAGTAGTCTTCTGGCAAACTAACTGGATATGTTTAGAAGTTTTAGTTAAACTTATACTTGGGAGAAAGTTAATCTGTAGATAGAGATAGAGATAGAGATATAAAGATAGAAATAGAGATAGAGATAGAGGTAGAGATAGAGATAGAGATAGAGATAGAGATAGAGATAGAGATAGAGATGAGATAGAGATAGAGATAGAGATAGAGATAGAGACAGAGACAGAGACAGAGATATAGAGATAGAGATAGAGATAGAGATAGAGATAGAGATAGAGATAGAGATAGAGATAGAGATAGAGATAGATAGAGATGATAGAGATGAGATAAAACCTGTCTGATCAGTAAAACATGGGATATGCTGCTATAATGGAAATTCTCAGTTAATCTGGCAAGATGGGGATTAGTTGAAAAAGTGTGACATGAACATGGAGCTGAAAGAAAAGGTGGACAATGTTTGTGCTGAAAGAAGCATCAGACCAGAGGGCAATGAGAATTGACTTCCTTATGGCCCTAGTACTCAGTCCAGTCTTCATCAATAGTGACTTAATCACTAGTTACCTTGGCAACTTGGCAGAAAAAGTAGTACTGTACTAACAGAAATCTGTGAATGCTCAAAATTAGAAGCAACACTGGAAGCTCAGAGTACAATAAGGGGAGTCATGAATCTTGATAATTGGAATAATATGAACTAGATACAATTCAAGCTAGAGAGTGCAGAGCCTTTAATTTAGGGACTAATAATATAATAATATTTTTATTATCTTTTTTTTTCCTAAAAAATCCGAAGCTGTTGATTGTAGGATGACTTGAAGCCATCAGTGCTGATACAGCCATTGGAAAGGCACAAGTGAGGTATTTCTACCAGGGACAGCCCATCTACAACACTTTGTAAGGTTCTGGTCGCTCCTGTGTGGGAAGGATAAAATCAAACCAGAAGAGAGCCCAGAGGCTGAGGAGGAAGACAATAGAGCAAACAGGCTCTCCTGAAAGTAGGGGAGAAAACAGCTTGGCTTATTTAGACCAGCAAAGCAATAACCAGAAGGGCATAATAATTGCCTTTGATTATATGACAGAGGCAAACATCAGGGAAGGAAAAAAACTATGTCTGGAAAAAGCTGGGACTGGCACAGAAATAGGTGGTTAAAAATTGCCATTCATAAACTGAAAATCAGCTGAAGGTTATTAAGCATCTGGGGAATGAAATTCTAGAACTGTAAGAGTTATTAGGAAAGAGACATTTACTAAAATAATCACAAAATGTAATAGCATATGATGGTAGAACGAGGGACTTGAAGGGAAACAGACTTACTTACTAACTGACAGGAGATGTCTGTCAGTCATCTGGTCTAATTTTCTCCTACTTACCTCCTTGTCTTCCCCCAACTTTTACAGCTTTTGTGATTTGGTGACTTGCAGCTTCCTGAATTACCCTAGGAACACCAGCACGTCCAGCTCAGCTGTTATCTCTGCTTTTCCTTTCAGAAAATTTATCTTCAAAAACAGTGATGACAATGAAGAAAGAAAGCAGGGGGTTGTTGAGTCTGTGCTGAGGAGTATTAACAAATGATGCAATTTCATGAATTATTTGTCCTTTATAGGCATTTGTTAAAATTAAGATTTCTTTTTTACAGCTCTGCTGAGAGGCGGATAGTTTAAATGGCCAAAGTTTGGGTTAGTATTTTTTTTTTACCTTCAAAACTGTCTACAGCACTTATAATTACACCATCCAGAAGAATCTTCTCCATTTGGGTAGAAAATGCTCTGGCAAGCAATGGCAACTCCTGCTCTGCAGCAGATAGGAAAAATCAGGGACGATTTAAAATCATTATTATAGTTTTGTACCTCAGCCCCTCTCACTCAAGAACTGATTGTGTCTCTCCATAAAAGAATATCAGTGTTTTGCTGATATTTTTTCTGTCAAGAAAACTGTGACTAAGTGCTCAGCTGGCTGATGCTGATACAGTACTCTCTCAGCCTCAGCATCCTTTGGTCCTTGACCATATTCTTCAGATTGTCCTTCCCATTTTACATCTCCAGGGTAGTCACTTTGCCTTTTGCTTCGAAGGTTGTTGTTTTTTTTTTTCCTGCGTCTGGTTCTGCATTGACTTTTTTCATTTTTCAGTGGTACAAACCGACAGATGTCAACTGAGTTGTGTTGGGGGAAGAGACTAGAAAGTACGTCATGGCATTTTAATCCCTGATTGACAGTTCTTTAAGGGCTCAGTTAAATTCAGGGATCATGTAAATGTGACACTTTAAGCAATAAACAGGGAAGAGTGATGCTGTACAAAGGGAACAAAGTACCCACGATATCCACGAGATGTCCTGTCTGGGAGAGCTGATTTGACAATTCTTCCATTTCCATGGCCTTCTCATGAAACCCAAAATTTAAAAAAGTTTTAAAAGAGAAGCTGTTCCAAAGAAGAAATGTGCATGAAAATTTTAAAACAAAATCGGTTTAGGTCTGCGAGAGAATCAAAACTTTAACTTTTCCGTCACTGTTTTTCATGTTGACCAGCTGTGTTTTGATTTCGTGATTTTGAATATTCCTGTACCCATCAGAAAGATCATTTGAGGGATTTTAGTCATCAATAAAGCCTACTTGGACTATTTACACAAAAATGTTCTCTTGGAAAATGCTGATGTTCAGACATGAAGGTCTGCAAAAGCATCTGTTTTGATGAAATTTTTGATTCTCATGCAACTGCTCCCACGTAAAAAGCCCAGATTTAGTCTTCTGAGGCAACCCAGGTGCATAGTTAAGAAATACTGGACTTTATCAGTGTCTACAGCTCTTTGTTATATTGTCATTTTGGATCCCTGAGTCTTATTAAGGCAGCAGTTTTGTGAGAAGCATGACTCTTTATGAAGGACCTTAAAGTTCTCCCTCATAGCCCAGGACTCCTGTACCACGTGTCCCTGACTTGTGAAACTGATCCAGGAAAACTGTGGCAAGGCATTTTAGGGGACCAGCTAGAGTTAGGCAGTGCTGCCTTCCTTAGACACCAGGTCAACCTGCAGACAGTGTTGCCTTAGAGCTGTGGATCCAATAAGCCCTTGCAGCTATTCTGTATAGAGACAACAGTCTCCAAGATCAGGAAAAGTACTGGCTTAGAAACATTGTGCAGTGTAATTTGTGAAAAGAAACTTTGGAATTCCCTTTCCTGTCAAGGCAGAGCTTTTAAAAGTGTTGATTTTTTTTTTTCCACCAACTTGGTACAAACCCATTTAGTAATTTGCTAGCTTTCTCTGCACAGCACCATGGCACACAAAAGTGACAGTCTCAAATAGCAGCATTTTTTAATTTGTTGGAGCAAAAAATTCAATGAGCGGTATTTTAGCATGAGAGCCCATTCAGCAAAATCAGGCGAGAGGAAGACAGAAAGTTAATGAAGATGCTGCACTAAGAACAGAGCAAAGCAGAAAGCGTGCATCATTATTTCTTTTTTGTGGGCCTGAGGGAGCCTGTGGCAGTGCAATAAACAGGAGAGGCTTTCCATCAGTTCACAGATGTGCAGCAAAGAAATTAATTTCCTTTGCAGTTTGTTAGGGCTCAGGCTGTGTGAGACCGGACGTGTGGAAGACTTCCTGAGCTTTATTTGTGTATAAACTCAGGCTTCTAGCGGCTGCGTCCCAAACAGCACACTGGCTTCGTGTTACTGACTGTACTAGCCCAATAGACATATCAGGATGTACGTGTACACATTAGTCATGCATAAATTGGCAGTAGCTGCAAATGTTTCTTATCAGGAGGCTCTGTGAAGTGAATTTTCATAGGCTAGCTTTGTAATTTTTAACTGACTATTGTGAATTCTAATAATAATAGAATATTTACTTATAATTGGGAATATTTAACTTCATTGGCTGTTTTCAGTCCTTTTATATTAGGTTGCTTTTGCTTAAACTAGTGTGATTTAGTAGTCTGTGTGCTCGTGCGTACTACATACTGTTTATCAGCAGTTATATCTAATTCTAGCCTCTCATTGGTTTTATGCAAACGTAATTTCATTAAACCAGTCTGAGGCCAGAATCAGGCTCTTTCTCTCTTTGCTAAGCAAGTTTTTGAGCGAGAATTCATTTAAGACTGCCAGACAGAGCACTTGTGACAAGGAACTTCTGAACCTACAGCCCGTCTGCGAATGCCCTGGAAATGGTTGTGGAGTAAACGCAAGTCTGATTCATCTTCATGCTAATACACTAATTAGAAGCATTTTCAGGTCAGGGAGCTTTAGCTCAGGCCTTGGAGCTGAGATGACTTCAATAGAGAAGGTGGGTGTAATGACCTTATGCTGCAAGGTGGATTACTTCTGTCACATCATTGGTTTTAATTCTTCTTGATCCTCGTTACAGCTTTTTAATGCTGTGGAGCATGGGGCTCCTTTGAAACCCATGTAGCGTACAGTGTGCCTGCTCCTGACGTGGCTTGCGTTGCTGCTTGCTGCTGAATATCGCTTTGTAAGTATAAAACAGGTGTTTCCCAGGATGTTTTCTGTGTGAACTGGGGAGGCTCCTGGCATTTTGCCTTGTCTGCAGCTACTTACATGCAGGGCTGCGCCTGTGCGCGTTTAGCTTTATGCCTCAAGTGTTTCAATACACTCGTTCCATTTCTGAGCTGTTTAGTCTTGATTCAGTGTTCAGGCTCTGTGTGCAATGCAGAGGAGGGAGAGCACTGTGATACAGCATTCGCTAACTGCTTCCTGGTGGGTGCGGGGTTCCCTGCTCACAGCCGATAAAGCCTCAAGCAGTTATGGTGCCCTGCAGCATCATGAATGAACTGTGAAGATAAATGTATTCCGCACTGTCATTTTCCATATTAGTACGTAACCTTTCTGCCAGACATCATTAGCAGTACTAAGTCATTGCTGTCTAGAGGCTTCCTTTAAAATAAATACAAAAATTGTACTGAGCCCCCAGCTAATGTCACATCCACCCCCAGGTCTAAGGAACTTAACCTACATTTACAGGTGTTCTTCCCTAATTTGCAGTCACTCAGCGGTCTTTAGAAATACGAAAACAAGAATAATATTTCGTGGGAACAAAAAATCCGCAAGTACTACGAATGTAATTAATTTTCATAATCATGAGACTGATCATATAAAAATAGTTATGCAAATAAACCAAGCCCAAATAATACACAAAGGGCATGGTGAGTTCCATGCCACAGTTGTTAATCAGGTAGCTGGGCTTTGAAAGGCTTGAAATTAAATGCATGCTATTTAGGCTTTAACCAGGACTGAAATCCCTACATTTGATCTGCCATAAATTAAACATGTCGTGCAAGTGAAGTGTCCTCACTGGTGTGGGAGAGACATCTCCAGGCTGTGGTCCATCTCATCTCCACTTAAGTGTCTAAAGAGCACATGGACGTTGTTGTCCTCCCTTGATGTGAGGGTGAGCTTGAATGACCAGCTCAAATTCAATATGATTGTAAGACTGCAGAGGCTAGGAAGTGGCTAGGACCAGTTCATCTAGTGTCACACAGCCATGAAGGCTGGAGGGCACCTCTGAACATTACCTTCTCCAACCCCCATGCAAAGCTGGACCAGCTTCAGTCTACCCCTGGTTGGTTTTTAAATGTCTCTGCATCTTGACTATTGCCTTTTGTTGTGAGTTTTCAGGCTGTTTGAGGAGTGACATCACAGGTGCTGACTTTCCTCACCATCTCCAACAGCTAAACATTGAATTATTTATTTTCAGTTAGCAGGTAAGATTCCTTGGTCTCTGCAAACGCAACAGTTAATACCAAAATGGGTAAGCGTTGTGATAAAATAGCAAGATTCCACAATGCAGGGTCTTCCCCAAGTGATGCTATGTTGCTCCAGTGCAACGGCCATCACTTCCTCCTGGAGAAGGTGAAATGTCTCAGTGGGTTCTGACAGCCTAAGCTGGAACAAAGCTCCTTCTTGACCTGGCATAACCTTGAGCCCATGGCCAAAGCATGCCAGCCCTGAGCTGAGCTTGTCTGTTAGAAGACGGCAGGGAGCTGGAGCAGCTGCCCAGCTCATGGTGTGGCGATGGCACTGGATCGGAGGCTGTGCTGCCAAAGAGCCGTCTCACAGGACCCTGGGTGCCTCTCTGCCTGCCAAAATCTGCATCAGTACCTGTTGTGAGATGCCTCCCTGGGTCTGGGCTGGCTGGGTTGATCCGCTGGAGGTGTGCACACAGCGAGCTCCCATCTGCCTGCAAAAAGACCTCTCAGGCACTCGCTGTGTGCCCTTTCCCCATCCTCCTCCTTGGTCATCGCTTGTGAGTCTCTCCGGACCTCTTTTCAGGTTTTACCATCCCTCTGATCAGGTGCCGATGGAGCGGACTATTGCAACACCAGTCTCACCAACACACACACAGAGCAAGGCCAGTCTGGCGTTTAACTTTTTTTGTATGTCAAGCATCGTGTTAGTTCCTCTGCCACTGTATTTACCCCCAAATTCACATAGAGTGTGCTACCTTTGAAAACCTTGACGTTTGTCCCCCTGTCCTTAGAGAGGTTTTGTAGGAATTTTTCTTGGTTGCATTTGATTTTATTGAAACACATTCTCTTAATTGCGACCTTGTAACATCATTATTCAAGCCATAGCTATTCTATAATTCATTGACATAGTTGTGTACGGCTCCATGAGTCTGTGTAGCCCGAGCAGTCTACAGAGTCTGGTGTTAATAAAAATACTGAATAGTTTTAGAACAAGAACTAGTCCATGGGGGATCTCATTAGGAAGGTCCATCTTTGATGTCTCCTTACCGATTGATCTCGAATATGGAAGATGAGTCAGATTTTAATCTAAACAGGGTGAGCTCCCTTGGTTTCGGTTAGTGCCTGTTTAAAAAATACCAAAGCATCATGCAACACAAAGTTTTGGATAAATTAATGCATTATTATAGCATATAGCATACCAAAACTACTTTATTGATCAGATATATGATCATGCAAAAATAAATCAAGAATTTTGTAACTTCCACCTTTCATGAAAGCATCCTTATGATTGTATTGATTGTCTCTAATTCTAGACTTCAATTCTCTAGTTGCTTCCCAGAGTAGCTGTTTTCTTCAATGCAATGTTTGTGTAACTTTCTTTAAAGTTACTCTAAATAATGTATAACTTTCTAGTCCAATCCAAGTCAAGTTTTGCACACTGTTTTGTAGACCTTCTTTGGAAGTCCTCTGCCTGTTTATTAGCATTCATCAAAACCAGTGATTTATGATTCAGAGAGATCCTTGCATATTTCAGCTAGATTTCTAGGATTTTATTTATCCAGACCTGTTTATTTGAAATACTTATCTTTAGCTCCTGTGGCCTTTCAACTTTCTTTTTTGTTTGTTTGTTTGTTTGTTTGTTTGTTTTTTACAAATTACGGACTTTCTATTACTGTTGCTTGTTCTTGGCTCTGTTCTAGGTATATAAAGAAATTTCCACTGACACATTTCTCCCTTTTTGACTTTTTCATTTACAATTATACCACCTCTGATATTCTATAATAAGAATGGAATTCAACTTCTGATGAACAGAGAGCAAAGCACTCCACAGAACATCACTAGGCAGAAATAAGTTTTTAAAAGTAAAGACTGCTAGAGCAATCAGCCATTGCTTTTTTTCTTGTTTCTTCATCCTCTGGCTTTGTAAATTTCAAGTAATATAACATTTTAGAAAAATTTAGAAGGGGCTATGGATATAATTTAAATGCCCTGATTTTTATTTAACCTTGTTTGTTAATCATAGAGATAGATTACTGCATGAAATAGACATCCAGTTTGGAGATCCTGAACTCTCGCTTTGAAATCATCAGAACAAGTTCACGTTGGGGAAGTGGGAAGGAAGAGTATGTCCACACCACAGAAATTAGTTTTGCAACTGGTAGCCTCTTGAAAAAGGGAAATATAAACAAGGGCTCAGGCTCTGACCACAGGGGGTGCATACCCCAGCACAGGAACAGATATATATGTAAGAAATTGAAACTGAGCTAAGGAAAAAAACCTAACTCACTCTTTCTTAGCTGTGGTGGTCATACAGGATTAATGAGATTAAATAAACCAAAATGCGTTAGTCATTAAGACCGGTAGATAAGAGGGAAAATGCTGAGTAGAATGGTAGTATTTCTGCAACATTTCTTTTAGCCTAAATGTGCATATTAAAGGAGATCACTTTGTCACAATAATCATGTGAATACATTCTGTGAGAACTGGAAACAGTATCTTTCATGCCGCAATTGCCAGGAAGGCATTATGCTGTTCTGCATATGTGCTGTTCCTCCACCAGACATTTCCAGATCTTTTGTTATTTGTTTAGGTGGCGTGCAAATCAGACACTTGCCCATAATTTCACTTGCGCTTTTAAACAACGCGTGGTTGCACAATTATTTTTTTAACTACCGTTATTGACTTGTTTGGGTAAAAGCTTACCGTTTGTACAGGTCATTACCTCTCTCTAAATTCTGCACAAATTGTATGCAACGTATGCAACAGATATGGTGGCGTATAGTAGGTAAGTATAGAGAGCAGGAAGGATTAGCCTGATCCTGAGCTGATAAAACTTTGAGGAACCTTAAGGAGGAAGTGTCCGGACTGCAGAGCACCAGTCCACATGCATGCAAAGCTCACATTAATCTAATAAATAACAAGTTTTACTTAAAAAAAGGTCTGCTAGAAATGACGAAGTGATCATGTGTTATTAACAATAAGAATTTTAAAAGGGAGTGTCAGCTCTGCCGGGCTGTGGTTAGCGAAAGAGCCTTGCAACATAGCTTCACATTGAGAGAGAAATCCATGTTGGAAAACAAGCCAGTGCAGCTCGTTGCATCCGCAGCACTTGGATCCTGGCATGAGGAAACTCACAAACAGCACGCATGCAAGCCCGTTCCTCAGGAACCACGGAGACACCTGTTCGATTTTTAGGATTTTTTTTCCTTCAGTATTTGAGATGCTTTAGACAGCTGAAGGCAAAACCCCCAAATCCTGCACTGCTCATTATAATTTCCCAAAAGAAGCATTATCAGAAAACCAGTGTATCGAAACATTCCTTTGGTACATTGATTCAATGTACAAGAACACTGGCTTCACAAAGTGTGACAAAAGTACTTTATGAAAGTGTTTGTTGGGACCATTAAAATATTAAAAGTTCTTCAAATTACCATTTGCTTGTCATTTTCTAAAACCACTTTTTTGCCTTAAATAGATCAAGAATGCCAAAAAAGACATAAAATTGTAAAAACATTTTTAGGCCAGACTTTGAACTTTGTGTTGTTCCAAACACATACCTTTGTCCATTTCTGTTCCCACTCTGGTAATAAAATTGTTTTCTAGATCTTATGGACATCCTTTAGTCAAATCCCTTCTTGCAGTTCACATTGTCAGTGATGTACTTCCAAGGTACTCTGCAAAGAGAGATATTTACACACCTTAAAACTGTAATGTTACAAAGAAGAAAGCAGCAGTGCACTCAAGTATTTCTTAATCCAGTTTAGAAAGAAAAAAATCATTTTGACAAGCTCTGAAGGGTATTTCACTGGATTCTCCCTGCCCAACTTTCTGATAGTGTTACACAGTTGGCAGGAAACTTATTTGATGAAGAGAAGTGATCTGTCCTGGATTAGTTTTTCTCTTTTAAGGTTCATAGAGTCAGAAGACATCCATCTCATGATAACTTCATTAATTTGGGGGAGAGGGAGAAGGATAGTGGTGTAAATATAAAAACTCCAACCAAAAGACAACCTGCCCTCACCCCAAGTGCAATCAAACATGTTTTGATTGGGAGCTGGACCAGCTGCAGAGCAAATAAAGTCCCTTTGTCATGTTTTGAATCAATTAATATATCCAGATAAGAGCTAGTGAGTTGTGGTTGGCCAAATTTTCTCTTACAGAAGTGCATGTTTATACATGTGTAATTTTAAACAGTTCTGAAGATGTAAGATTTTATATGTTATTCTGTTGTATGCACCACAGTACAATGACCCACATAGAAAATGAGGTAACTACGACTAGTACTACTATTAAATGGTTTCTCTTTTTTTAGCGAAGGAGGGAGCAAAGGCATGTGCAAACACTGGGAGTGGTCTCCTTAATGTGGAATTTTATGACCTCCAAGCGCAAGGAACACCAGACTAATGATCTGTCCCATAAGCAGCGAGGGAGATGTTTCCCACAAACTTAAAGTATGTAAATAAACAGCACATTCGGGGAGGGTGGGAGAACAGGAGGTAAGAAAAGAAAATAAGGCACATTTTCTTCTCTCTGCTGTACTACTTATTCCATCACACTGAAAACTCCTGTCAGGCAGAAAGCATTCAAGTTCAAAATAGTAACCAGTCTACATCATTAGGGAGATCTTTAATAAGTCTTCTGTGTTTTGATAGAGAAAGATAGTCTGGTGAAGGAAAAGAAATACTTATTTATCAGGGCAGCTAAGACTGCCCAAAACTGAAGTTGAAATGTTTTATGATCACCCCTCAGCCATCAGTACTCTTCTCTAAGGAATTACAGAGAAGCTTAGGTCCCTTTGGACAAGGTTGACTTTATTTGTTTCTCCAGTTGTTGCAAAGCAGCGGTGATTTTGGAGGACACCATGGGTGAAAGCTTATTTAAGAATGGTAAACATGAACCAGGAGTAGCAGTCAGGCATTGGTTGCTTTGGTACCACAGCAGCAGAGGGACCTTCCAGAGCAATGGGGAACCCACCAGGTTTCACAATTCAGAGTCATGCAGGTTGGTTTGGCCAACACTGTGCAGGGAGGAGGAGGCGGTATGGTAACTCAGCCATCCAATGGTTCGACTTGAAGTCCTTAGACTTTGCCTGGAGAAAGTAAATACTGAAAAGGGGACCGCTGTTAACAAGCTTTTCTAAGGCAGACATGCTTTGAAAAATGCTGTGTATGTACTCCACATTAAATTGTTGCATGTTTTTTTTTTTTTTAAATCCCTTTTTACCACTAGAATAAAGTTTAGCATTCTTTTTATTTGACTTTGTGTGCAAAAAAGAGAAAGACAAGTAAAAACACATCTAATTTTTTGCTTTATACTGCAACATAATTCTTATCTAAGTTACAAATAAGTTATACAATAGAAAATCATGCTTTGGAAAGGAGTGGTTTGAGGCTGTTTTGATGAGACAGGCAACATCAGTACAGAGATAATTATAGTCATTCTTTCATTCGATCTGTCTAGAAAATGCCATATTTCTATCAGACTTCATTCTGTGTTTTCTCCCATGGTAGGAAATGTAAATCTTTCTATTTGGCTGTGTCAGACTGCTGGAATTTTTCTATTTTCTTACTGTTGTGACTGACAGGCCTATTTTTAGGCCATTCTGAAGATGCTTAGAGTGAGTGATGCAGTGATATCACAATGAGGAGTGCCTCAAGTGCGAACATTTCAGTACAAAGTTCTGAAAGGTGTCTGCACCCAGGAAAAACCAAGTGCCAAGCAAAAACTGGGCTCCCTGGGATCTCTGGGCAAGTCCTTGTGCTCGGCAAGCTCAAAAGCTGTTTTCAGCCCAGTTCCGATCTTTGTCCTTCGTCCTGGTGGCGCAGTCCCCCTTGATTCACTCGGCAGCTCATGCCATGTCAAAGGCCACTGATCTTTCCACTCTGATGACAAAAAGACTGGAAACAAATTGTCTTTGGAGAATTGTTCCCTGGGATAACAAGTGTGATAAACTGGAAGACTAAACTCACAGTATTGTCTGGAGTGTATTGTTAAATGACTTTCTTTTAAGGCATAATAAAGACACTTGCTTCCATGTACTCTAAAGTTCCCAGAATACAATCAGCTTTTAACAGACTTTGATTTTTTTTCCTTTAAATTAAAATGAAATCCATAACTCTCGCAGACTGTTGCCTACATTACACAGCTTCTTGTAGGGCACGATTCGCTAACAAGTTAAAATCTGTACAGGCTGGTGTTCTGGGAAAATTACTTTAAGAGTGCCAAAAAACACCCCACACCCAAAACAAAAACCCCAAGTGATGAGGAATGCATCAAATGCAAATGCCTTTTCAAGTATCACGCAGAAGCGGGAAAACAGATTGCTTGAGAGGGTGTTAAAAGTATTAACCAATACTTCTAGGGTGTGATTGGGTCACCTCTCTTATGCAACTGTGCAGCTTCAGCAACACCTACAGTTTCCCAATGGGAATGGCAAGTATCAGATCTTTGACTGCAAACCTGATTGCAAATCGAGTGACAGTTTAATTTTTGCTAAGTAACTAGAACACCCAGTGAGCGTGAAAACTTTCCAGATCCTCGATATTAGGTTAAAAGTGAGCTTAACCTGTATGATAATTCATATATTACCTGATATGGACGTAGCTGACTGGCACAGAATCATTAGCTATCATAAGAAAGCTCCATTTTGGCAGCAGTGTCTCTGACATGATATTCCTGTGCTTTTCTTTGTAATTTTTTTTTTCCCCAGAATACGTGTAATGGGTTAATTTATTTTCTGAGTTATGTAGTAAGAAGATGTGCATTTTGTTAAAACACTTCCTTGAAATAAAGGCAACATTTTGGCTTCCACATTTTTAGATGTTTTGTCTCCTGTATATTAGAAATTCATACGCTGTACCTAAAGATATGCTATGACAGTCTCAATCCAAAACCCCAGTGAATTCCACAGGAACTTTTTCCTTTGACCTTTTTGCTGTTTCACAGATGGCACAAAGGCATAAAACTCTGCCTTTCTTCCAGTCACTGGGTGAGGCTCCAAATTCCTAACTGAAAAAACCTTATGCAGCAGAACGTGATGGCAATGGTAGTCTGGATGAAGAAACAGAAGTTGATACTCTATTTGTCTGCTTATCTCTCTTAATTTTAGATGCTGGTGTGCCTTCCACTGCAAAACCCCCAAGTCTGCAAGTGTACTTATCCTTAGAATACTGTCATGACGTAAGGAAGTGCTGTTGCCCCTCTTGCATAGCCTAACAAATGAAACATTGAGTTTTCAGATGCTGTCTACAGGAAAAAAATTGAGCAGCATCTCTTTTGCAGAACAATTTAATAGCCATTACAGGAGAACTATCTATTTGGGATTCAACTTTGCTTTGGGGTAATTGTTTCATTTAAAAAACACAATATGATCATTTTATTCATATGTATTATCCATAAAGATGTTTATTTCCAAGCAATCAAAATATTCTGCACTAGAGATACAACACAAATTCAACTATGTAGGCAAAATCTAGGGACTTGCTCATAGTCACATGAAATGCCTCCTCAGCAAAGAACAGATTAATTTAAAAAAAAGAATTTATCTCTATTTCAAGTCTTTCTTTTGAATTAGCCAAAGAGAATGACTTAGATTATTTCACAAAGAGTCAAAAAGCTAGTCATATTTTATGACAAAGTTTTCAAACATGTGTTTCATTTTGTTCTATGCATACTTTCTTCATTCAGAAAAGGAGGTGCATCTCTGCTGGTCAGCAGCTATGTTCAGGAGAACATTTCTGGGTCTGCAATAAACTGATTTGTGTGTGCAGTTTTCAGCAATGGATGCTATTTACATTAACATGCTACATTTTGAAAGTTTCTTACTCTTTTAAGCATTTTGTCAATTTCATTGGGTAGCTCCCACCAGCATACACCTTGTTTGGAGAAGGAATGATAAAGTTAAGATACTTGACCAGCCATGGCCATGTCCTGGATTCGTGGATTGTTGCTGTACCACGTCTACAATTCATGTAATTTGCTAACTTGCAGGTAAAAAATTCAATAAGCATTTGTCCTGGTTTGAGTGTCACAGGACTAATTTATCTTCTAATACTTGGGAAGACTGCACTTTTAGAAGACTGTAGTGTCTGAATTTGTGAAAATATTTACTTTATAGCCAGCTATGGTATGTGTGTTTCAAGGTCTCAGAGTTTTCGAGCTCACCAGGTGCAGGGATGAGGAGGAGTGAGACCTGGGCACTTTACCCAAGCTGTCCGACAGGGTTATTTCATACCAGGAACAGCACATTCAATATAAATTAGAAACTTTGCTGCGAAGTGCTCTTACTCCTTTGATGGCTGCCATCCTGAGAACTCCTTGCCCCAGTGCCGGATGCTCGAGCCCTTCCCTTTCTCCCAAAGCTGCAGCGTTCACAGTGCACCAAATTTGCTGTTTACTGCTAGGAATGCACAGTTTCCTACAGATAGAATGGGCTGAGTACAACCATTGCATATTCTGTATTGGTATCGGGATCAATATTGGTTCTTTCGTGCTATTAATGTTAATTATCTAATCTTATTCTATTAATTAATCTATTTAATTCTATTAAATGTGTCTATATTTCAACCCTCGTGTTTCCTAGTTTTTTCCTGATGCCCTTTCCCGGGTGGGGAGGGGTCATCAGGTGATAGAATGATTGTCTAAACGACAATAAATTGTTGTGGTTTTCTCAAACCATAACATTATTCTACAGTCAAGAAGCAAAAATACAGACAGTTCTGCCTCAGTGCACTGAAATTACTGAGTTTTTCTCTTGACCTCATCTGATGACACTTATTACTCACTGTTTACGAAGGTCATCTTATAATCTCATATTTTAGACTGACTTCATTAAAATCAATACCTGCCTACTGAATTTACCATTGTTAAAACTTCACTTTCATTTTTTATCTCCAATTTGTCCACATATTGTACCCAACTTCTGAAGAAATTATGTTAAGAAATAAAGGGGGAATATCCTTTCCCCAAATAAGTCAGCAAAAACATGTTAGAAATAAATGTTTAACTGTATTTGCATTAGTGTGGGTGATGAACTGAGGAAATATTTTACTCCTTCAAGTAAAACAAAATACTATCCCTGTCTCAGAGTATAAACTCTTTAAGTATGACGCAAAAGCCATGAGTTATATCCTGACCTGGAGGGGAAATTAATATGATAATATTGATGCTGTCACCACTACAACCTTAGAACTATCTAATATTTCTAGGTATATAGCTTTGTTGAGACTTAAAAATGTAAAACCAACCTAGTTCTCCACTGACTCACACAAAAGAGTATTTCACCATGGTTTGCTAACCAACAGATGAAACAGTGAAACGTAAACCAGGAGTGTTTCTTTTGGAGAAAAAATTTTAAATATATTAATTTTCTCCTCAGGATTCTCCATTCCTTTCCCTTTTAGACAACATTTAATAACCAGGGCCAGTGCACATGCAGACAAAACATGAACAATTGTGGCTACAACTGTTGTGTTAACAACTCTTGCAAAATCATCAGAACTGTGAGCAGAGAGAAGTTATTAATTAATGGACAGTATTACCATACATAAAAAGTTGTGAGAGTTTTCAATGAGCTGTCAAAACAGAAGGGAAATGCTAAAGAAGTGTACTCACATTTATGACAAAAACATTTGTGAAAAATTCTTTATTTTTGCATCAATAAAAATAAACAACAGATTTTCTTGCCACTTTTAACCCTTCCAACAGTTGAGAATAACTGTTTATGGTAAGTAAATGGAAATTATTTTCATGCTGAGTAAAATGAGGGTTACATGCAACAAGGTTTTAAAAGAATTTAAATTTTCTTTGGAAAATTCATATGAAGATTAGATTAAATTCAGTAAGAAAAAAGTAGTTTCCTTACTGGGTAGTTTATCAACTACAACCTCGAGAAGAACCCTGAAAATAGAATGTATAAGAACTGGAATGATTTATGACAGATGTGAACAGAAGTCACACAGAATATAAACAAAAAAGTTTTTATTAGGCTGGTAGATTCTCCTACTTTCCTTTAAAATTACATAGAAATTGCTCTTCAGACCTAGTTCATCTTCTATTATACTTCTACAGGAGTCCTTTAGTGAGATTTTAGCTTAAGCCAAAAAAAAGAAGAAATTTTAGTCCAGCTGTAACTTCTAATGATATCACAGGTATTCCATCACTTAGCTACCAAGTTACAGAGATTATTTTGTGAGCATGTTCCACAGGGCATTGTGAGGCAATATCAAATATCAAATAAGAGAAAAAAGACAGCAGACGTGACTTGGTTTTTCCAAACCCGTTATCTCCAGAATGAAGCCTATTAGGTACTAAATTTGCAGACCCGGAGTCTGAAGCTTTCTGTGCTGAAGTAAATCTGTAGTAATACATTTCTTTTCAATGAAATTGTAGCAGTTGAAGGCTAACGCGTGGGAGGAAAGAATTAGATCTGCTGTTTGAAAATGACATTTCACATTTGCATTTGCATATATATGTATATAAACTTCAGTCTTGGATATCAGGCACACATTTGCATATGTTTGTATTGTTTTCCCTGTGCAAAGTACACAAATACAGCATTATAAATACATATGATTGATCTGTAAAGTATAAACATTTGTAAAATATCTATAGATTTACAGATGCATGTGTGTATGAATCTATGTATGGCTGATATTTAAATGTATAGCTGTATGCACAGGTTTTTGTTTGCTTATATGTGGTACATCTATTATATACGGTTGATAATCAGTATTTAAATGACAGACATTTATGTTCATGGTCGATACGCAGAAATTAAATACAGACATTTATGTACAGGATGGTACAGCTGTCTTCCCTTGCCTTCTGAGGCTAACTGCTGGAGAGAGCCACACAGTTCTTAACAGCTGAGGTACAGCTTCGTAATCTATATTATTTTAAATCGTATCTATACCTTACTATATGCTGCATTGGATGGAGTATTGCTGTCGGATTTCAAACAGCTGTCTCTGTGTTTTGTTCTCAGCTTGTAGGCTTTGATTGATAAACCTAAGCATATAAAATAAACAGCAAATGAGATCAAATATGTCATTCCGATGCTCTCACAGTCACTCAGCTGTGCATTTCTAATGGCTTTGCATGCTGGTAAACTGTCATTTAGTTGCAGTAGTTTACAAGTGACTCAGCCAAAGATGCCTACACCCTGAAGGCTGTCAGTTTCTACATCAGTGGTCTCTAAACATACCTTTCAGTCTATAATATAATTCTTTAGAGAGCAACAGTGGGTCAAGCTTGGCTTTCACAAATAATGGTAGAAAAACCTGCAAAGGCCTGCGCTATACAACTGAGATACTGACAAAAACACAAAGATTATTCCTATTACTAAGATAATAATCTAAAATGAAGATTCAGCTCACTGCAGAACTACAAAGAATATAATTTTGCCATCTCATTCAGATGCTTTCTGTTAAAGAATGAACTTTACAGGCATTTTTGCTAATGCTACTTTACACTTTATGGAGGGCAGAGGTCCTCAGTCTGGGACTAAATGACATTTCCACACATTTTAAAGTCCCTTTACAGGCCTTACAGGTATGAGGAGCGGTTTAAGGAAGCCTTAATATAAATGAGCTGTTGTCTCAGTATATTCCCAGAAGAGCTTGACTGGCTCATAGCTGTACCAATTTATAAAACGAAAATCAGTTTGCAAATATGTCACATTAAATATACAAAGGTAGCTACAGAGAAGAGTATAAACTTTGATTCCTCCTATTCTGCATTTATAAAATAATGTTTTTCCTTGCACAAAGTGCATTTTCTAGTTATACAAATATTGATCCAGTTCAGAGCACAGAAAACTTGCACAAAATGTGTGAGGGAGTAGAATAGTTATATTTCCCGAGAGTTATATTTTCTGCTATAGACTATTTCAATATTTTGTCAGCAATTGTATATACTAATGTTTAGCTGAACACACTAAACATCCATGGACTGGTGACTTGTTAATCCACCTCGGAAAGCTAAATTATCCAGGAGGAGGAGAAGTAGTGCTGGGAGTATTTTGTTTAGAGCATGAAAAGCTATTTAGGGAAATCATAGACGTGAATTAGCAAAGAAAAGAAAAAAAAAAAAAAGGATTGCCAATGTTGCTTTGCGAAAACAAGGACCTCTGACCCATTAAGGATTTTTGGATGAGTATTTATCTACCAGGAAAATTCTGGCTTTCACAGTTTCCAGCGTATTCTTAAAGCGAACAGGTTTCTGGCTAAAAAAAAGCTGGAGAAACTATTATTTCAGTAGTAGTATAGTATTAATGGGCCTCTTCAGCTGCAGCAGACCAATAGTCCTTGGCCATAACACTGCTTCTCATCAGGTTCCCGCAGCTGTGGCACCCAGGGACAGGCAAGCTGGTGCAATGTGAGCTAACAGGGGACGCACTCCCACTGGTACACACCGTTTCTCAGAGAGAACTGAGATCTGCCCCAGCCTCCAGAAGAAAAAGTTGTGGGTTTTTTTTTCACTCTGTGGGAAGCCCCCACTTCATATCAGTCCCCTTCGGCCATACACAGGTATAATCAGAAGGATGATTCAGGATGTGAGCTTCTCCCATTTTTACAAAATGGAAATGTTTTGGCTTCCAGCTTCAGCTGCAAGTCCAACGCAGTGTCAGAGGCCACCACAGGGCTTTGGAGGGAGGGAGCAGGTATCACCTGCTGCTTGCCTTATGCCTGGGTAGTTCACAGCAATGCATAGGGTAGCTGGACTCTGAAGTCTGACTGAGAGACTTGTTAAGCAAGTTGAAAATAAGATATATGACAGTGGAGATGACTCCCAAGTCTCCCTGTGGTTAACCAGCCTGAAACAAATGATCTAAAACAAAAGAGCTGTGCTTGGTCTACCTGGGCAATATTGGGGATTTAAATTTGCAATCCTTCACATTGCAGGGACGACCACATTTTTATAATCATTGAAAATAAATAAATAAATGAAATGGCACTACTACCTAATCTGCTGGCAAACATGCACATATAGTCCTGCAAGCATATTTCTTAGTCTTTTTTTTCTATACGAAAAGAGAAGAAAAGGCAGATAATCAGGCAAACGTAAAGCTAGGGAAAGAGAAGCCTCAGGACAATCATCTTTTTGCTCTTAGTGTTTCTCTGAAATGAAAACAAACCGTCATTTCTTGCTTTCTGCTCCTGTACTTGTAACCCACATAGGTTGTGCCAACTTGCCTTCCTACTGCTCTGCTGCATAAGGTGTCACTCTCCAAACCAGCAGCAGCCGCATGTTCCTTCTAGCTGGTACAGATAAATCTCCTTCCATTTTACTGAAACAAGCTAAAAATACTCTTCCATTTTCTTACAAAGTAAATTTATTTAAGTCCAAGATCAATGCAAACAGAAAATAATTTCGAAATCAAAGAAACTTTATATCGGATTATTTTCCCAAGTGAGTTTTCAGTATGTATTCTGCCTCGTCATAGGAAATATGAGCTTTCATTTTCCTCTTGCAGATTGATAAAATGAACGGTCAAAAGCAGAGAATTTTAGGCTATATATGCACATACAGAGTGACATATCGACTTAAATACAAGGTAAAACAAAAATAAGAATACTTCTTGAAGACAGCTCAGTTAGGTCCCACATCTGATGGAGTTTGAAGTGTAAAGAAATACATTTTGAATACCTAAACCACTTTGTTTCTAATCAGAGCTGTAAAACTACTCTAAAGAACATGCGCTTTTGAAACCCTAAAGTCTCATTCTGTTCTCTTGTCCGGCTTTTTTCTATTTGTCGTGAGATCTGTTGTGCACCAGGCACATTACTTTCCCTAAATTTTAGCGCATAGGCTCAGAGGAGTTACATTCCTCCAAACCAAACACCAAGACAGTGTGTGGAACAGGGTTAACTTCAATTAAGTGTCAGCCTCTAGTTAGCCTACTGAGAGAAATAGGAGGAAACACCAATGACCTGGAATCACCCACATTTTTAAGGATGGGGAAACAGCAGAAGCAGTAACAGAAACTGGTGGTTTCAACACCATCTCCTGGTCCTGAGGGAGGCTCCTGGCAGAGGGCTGGAAAAGCAAGATCCTGGGGGCTGATAAGAAAGGGGAAAAGAGGATAGGTGACTGTCAGGAGAGATGTAGCAGGGGTCTGGCCCCAGGCCACTGAGCTGGGCTGTGTGGGAGGTTGGTCATGAAAACAAGGAGCAGGATCCCAGGACATTCCTCTTCCGAAGAAGTGCCCCCCAAAAGAGGTTCATAAAGCCATCAAGTTGTCTCTTCTCTGTTCACTTGTTCATTTCTAGAAATTTAATGGTCTGGTTTGGAGGAAAAGGTGTTTCACCCAGCATACCTGGTGACCAGGAATCTCCCTTTGGGTGTAGGCTGAGATCCTCCCCAAACCAGACCTGAGCTCTCTGGGTGAAGGATCCAATGTCTGCTCTAGTGGAGTACTAACTAGTCAATTAAACAATTATCTGTTTAATTCTATATTATAGCTAATATCAAGAGGTATGTGCCTGTTTCTCCAGAACAAGCTCTTCTGAGCATGTTGCTGTACCCTAAGCTTGAGCAGTCTTGGAAAAGTGGGCAGACTGCATTGCTGACAGGGAAAGAAGCAGGTCCCAGGCACCTGCAGACACAGTGTAGGCTTAATTAAGGAGGGTTCTATGTCTATTAACACATATATTTTCTCCAAGTTAGATGTTAGTCTCCATCTCTTCTCCACCAATAGAAAAGATACAGTATCGTCTGTGTTTTGGGAATATAATTTGGCTTCACATTAACTCACTGTATCTGCCTTATCTTGCTGGTTTTCCTCACCTTTTAACCACTTTTCACAAGCACCATCAGGAGACGTAACTGACCCTTGCAGACAACCTCTTTCTGAAAATAATTACTCTCTTAATTCTCTTAAAATACTACTCACTTTTTTTTTTTTTGATTGTTATTACCGCATCTTACAGAGAGCAGAGGTAAATTTATGGCTTCACTGAAGTTGCTGGCTGAACTTCCAATATCAAATTTTTCCTTCAGATTATAGCACAGAATTTGAATAGAGGGAATGGCTGCAAGTGGAGATCTGAAGAAAAACATTGAGATGAGGAAAGCTCAGGTGGTGAGAAAGGTTTGACTGTCCTTCTCAGGCATTCTCCTTTTCATCTATACCCTTCTTCAAATACATGGTAGACAACTGCTTTGGGTTTGAAGAAGTGCTTAGCAGCACACACGCCTCCGTGAGCTTCTCCAACACCACCATGCTCCTCCATTTTTTGATTTTCTCCCTAACGATGCTTGTTGATTTGCTGTATTTTGGATGCATGCATGGATGAACAGAAAGACTTAGTCTGTATTTCAAGCATTCCATGGTAAAATTTTGACATCCACTGTCAGACACAGTCTGTTTTAACTTGTCCCTCAAATCATTTAAGGTACCAGAACCGAAATCTTCGAGGCAAATGTAGACTTTATTTCATCATAAATCCCGTCTACCTGTATGCAATATTTCCAAAAGAAAAAGAGAGAGAGAAATTCTAAATTATAATCAAAACAAAGTGTAAATATGAGTGAGAGGCAACTGGAAATGCAGAAATTGTGTGCTGAGTCACGGCTGAGCTCTGAAGTTGGGAACACATCATAAAACTCAGAGCTGAGAAACACAGCCCAACACAGTTAATTAAAATGAGAAAGAAGGGATTGCAATCAAAAATACCTTACTCATAATTCAAAGGATGATGGGACATATTTACTTGTAATGACATTTACTGCTGTTTCCATAAAGTGGAGGAGAGGGGAGCGGCGTTGGACCTTCAGCAACTGCAAAAGCCCACACAATATAAAGGCTCTATTTTAGCTAACACGCTGTCAGTCTTTAACGACTAGTGGTGTAACAGCTGGTTTTGATGTAATTTCTTTTGAGACCACTAGATTACAAGCCATTTATTGCATTCTTCTCCCCAGACTGCTCCCTGGATACCGGCAGGGAGTCAAGAGGTCAGAGGTCTAAAGCCAGGAGCTAAAGGATTTGTCATCATTTAACAGGTCACTTGTTGCTATGTACTATGCAAACTGGACAGTGCCTTGCAGCCTAGCAGACAGTGTGATATGTTTTATTTTTCTTGTCTCCACAAGGCAAATTCAGTCTGACCCCACTGCAGAAGCGAATTTCTTACCTGTGATCATCAGTTTGTGCCTGGGGTTTTGTGGGAGGAGGGCACGCACAACCACACGCAGCAGCCAAATATCCCCAGTTAGCACCATGATTATGGCTGTCCAGACCTACAATCAACATTCAGAAATAAACCCCCAAAACGTAGACAGTGATGGGTATGACATTATCAGGTAGGGCAGCTCATTATCTGCTTTTGGTCATTATCGCTGCACCTCAAATTCCATGAGTATAACTGGAAGAGCAGAATCGCTCTTAATGTCTGCACAATTTCTGTCCTTTTCTGCTGCTCCTTGTTATATGGGGAGTGGTTGCATTATGCTCTCTTTCTATGATTATGAAAAAAATTTGGCTTAAATTGTCTGCAATTGGCAGACAGTGAGATATTGTCTGCAAGGGGGACATGAACATGGGAGGACTGACTTACAAAGGGTCTGAGAAAACACAGCTGACTTATATGGGAATTGGATGACTTGTCCCCAGTGGAAAAATGGAAAAACTTTTCTTACTGTTGCAGCCAAGAATTTGAAGCTCCGGCAGTTTAGTTAGTTGTGAGGCCAATTTTTGCAGAGACACTTTTTTCTTTGAGTAGAATTGTATTCAGCAAATAAAGAAGCAGAAATATTCATATTTTTTGGTTCTTTGTACAAATCATATCTTTTAGTTATCAGCAGAATTATTTGAGATTGCCTCTAGTCCTGTAACTGTGATTCTTTATGTGTACAAGCCAAAAGAGGTTCACCTTTCGCCTTTATAATATGTCCAAAGAATATATTCAGACAAAACAGGAAATGGGCATTCAGATATTTTCTAAAGACAGATAGCAAATCAACCGAAGTTCGCTGTTCCTTTTGTTCCTTTGTAGTGTCGATATTGTGGACCTTGAGAGGCAGCGAAGCGTAAGGTCAGGAACTTTCCGCAAACTCATTTTTGTATGAGGACTTTAATAAAGCAAGAAATTATTGAAACTTTCAGGAAGGGCAATTCAAGAGTTCACTCTGCCTTGAGACAATTATGTAATTGCTTTTTTGAAGCCCAAATCTCTCAGTATGAGGTCACTTAGTCTTTCTGATTTAAGTAAGCTGTCTGCCCAAATTCAGGTGGGCAATTCTGAGCTCTGGTCTGGAGTTCCTCCCCTGCCCCGCGTGCCAGAAGCTGCAGGAATGAGGTGCTTGATGAGGAGTTGCTGTGGTTTCCTACTCCTCCAGAAGAGAGGGAAGAGCTAATGGGGGTAAAACTGGACCAGCTGAGTGATGTTCAGTCACTGGGTCCCGCAGTATCATGCACCTGATGTTTCTGCTAGGTTTTGAGGATGAAAAGTGTAGATAAGTCCCTTATACTCCTTGGGAGAGGACATCCATGGTACCTCATAGGTACACAACCTAGCTCTGACAGAGTCTTCTGGGGAAGACGGGATTGCATGCGAGGATGTGTTGGCAGTCTCTGGGATTTCAGCTTTCAATGCGTTGACCTCAGCCGCATGAGTGGAAGGACAAACTCTGGCAGTTACTTGTGACCAGTAGCCCCTGCTCCCCACCCCGGTAATGTGGTTAGCGTAACTAATGCCATTTTACAAGGGAAGCAGCCATTCTCTGTGACCATGTGAGTCATGCATTCATTCCCTTCCCCTCATTATCCAGCCCTGAAGGTCCTGTGCACCAAGTAGACAAACCAAACTGATTTCTTCCTGCCATCCCTCAAGGTTCCCGGGCGCCAGGACAGTTACTCCCCTCCTCGCTGGCCTTAATGGTCCCAGGCACCCGGCGGTGGGGATGGCGCCGGCATGGGGGAGGCACAGAGCACTGACAATGAAATCAGTTTTATTATAAACTCTGTATTACACTACTTGTAAGTTGTTCTGCATTGATTCTGCTTGTAGAAATCCTGAGCCATTCTAATAATAAATTCTGTGCTATACTAATCATAAAGTCCTGCTAAGAAAATAAAGCTTTAATTGCAAGTATGATTTAGTGCTGCCATCATTCTGCCAAGGATACCTAAAAGAACCCGTCTGTCCCCTCAGTGTTGGGTGGCATTTGTGACTTCAGGCATCTTCTCTGTGGATCGTCCAGGGAGAGGGCAAGTCTAGTGGGAACTCGCAAACAAATAGTTGTGAGGGTGTCTCCAAATACGTGCCATTTCGCCGTGCTTGGGAATATCTGAAGTTAGTAAGAAAAGGAAAAAGAAAGAAACAAATCAACACCCACAACCCAGAACATGGAAACCCTTGGATTTAAGCATTTAGACTTTGTACCATCATTTTATTTGAACTGAAGGCAGCAATGACTACTTTTACCCTAATACACTAATGCTGCTGTTTGGAGGGCATTCAGGAGGACTGCTGGAGTTTAGAAATACTTCATCCTATTACAAATCGTATGTGCTCTGCAGCTTAGCAAGCAGGGGCGGAGAGCTACATTAAACACTTTTCATTTGGGGCGTTTGTTACCAGCAGCGTTGCAGGGAGCACTGATGGGCTGAGAGCAATCGCGTGAAGCAGCTTTTCCCTTCCCCTCACTCACTCCCCCCTGACGAATCTAGGTCAAGGCAAGATGCCCATCAATGTGCCAGTCACTGTCCTTCCCCGGTGATGCTGCCATAAATTTTCAAACCACAACCACCTACACAAAAAAAGGAAAATTGCAAAGTGCATCTTATTTTGTTGTAGCGGTGATTTTAAATACTTTCCATAGGAATGCCTGTATTTCCATTAGAAAGCCAGCTTTTGAGAGGTTCTCAGAGCTTACCTACAAAATTCTTTGAAATGAAAAACTTGATTTAAACCAACCTATCGTATTATATATTACGTACTTCATGTACAGAGTACGTTTACACGTTATTAACACGCTACTGGAATGCTTTATTTTTGGGATACTGCGTTTTGATTTTGTTGATCAAAAGGCTAGTGGCTACTACTTCAAGTATTTTGAGGGGTTTGTATGTCAACTTTATTTTCCTTGACTATGAAATCATTTAATGGAAAATGTTTCATTAATATATATTTTTGCTTGTCATTTTGAAAATAGACCCACTCCCAATAAAAATATCTACAAAGACCTCTTTTTTGTCTTTTCCCCCAAAAGTTCTATCATTCATTTAAACATAATGTCAGACCCTGCAATCAGAATTTTCTATTGTAGTTAATATTACACTACATATCACCTAACCTACTATGGGATTTAAAAGCACAATTGCTAATATACAGGAAATCTTTTCTAACTCTTTCAAGCATAAAATTAAGTTAGTCTTAAAATTGTTCTTTTTGAGGTTCTTTTCTTGAAAGGCAGCAGGGACAGAAAAGGAGCATACATTCAGTTATTTACAGTTTCTTACACATATTTTCCCTGCAAAACTCTGCTTTCTAAGAATGTAAAGTGCAGGTGAAGTGATGCCCTTTTCCTGGATGAACTGAGCTCGTCCACTGTGCCTCTGTCTGCTCTACATCTTGAAAAAATCGCATCTTACTTTTACATAATGCTGTCAAAGTTGGATCCACTGCTTTACTGTTTCCCCCTTTGATTTTGAAAGTATCTGACACTGATGCTTTTGAGTTCATCCTAGAACATTCCTGAACTGTAGTTTTCTAAAGTCTAGTTCTCACTTACTGCTGAAAAGACAAACTTTCTTTGAAGTTTTGGAGAATTCAAGCAAAAACTTGTGAAAGCCTGAGACTCCTTCCAACACCTCTTTATTAAAATGAATGAACAGGTTTTGGAGAAGGGGAAGGGAAAGGCAAGGGAATTGAGAAGGGGAAGGGAAGGGACATTTACTTGTTTGTCTGTCAGAAGGATGACTGCCTCTGCATACTGAGTTGAATATCCAAAAGCAACATACCATAAATGAACATAATAGCTCCAAAACAATTATATTCACAAGCCAATTGTCTTTGAGTTAGCTCTTTCAGTTAGATTTGCAGTATACCTCAGAAAATGTTTTTTGATATATACTAGGTCACACTAATCCATTAAGTTCAGTCCACAGATTTCAAAGGGACTGAAATAAACAGCAAGTTATAAGTTAAGAAAAGTGCCCACAACCTACACTAAAAAGTTGCTGTGGAGATAAGACAAGGACGCCCTCTAACCAGTGTGGGTTTGTACAATCCCACCTTTGGGAAATTGTTCTTAATGCTGCCATTTTTTGTATATGTATACGTACATATGTTTCCAAATATGTATAATTTTGATATTTTGAAATATCTTATTTATTATACATGCTAAGAAAAAGATTTTTTTTTTTTGTAAAGTGAAAGAAGAATCTACCACTTCTGTTGGAAACTAATCAGAAGACACTGGTTGTAGAAGAGAAGCTTCACTAAAAATAAAAGATTAAATGGGATACTTTGCACATTTGCAGACTGATTTGAGTTTCATTACTATAGGTAAAAAGTAATCACTGTGTTTTGAAATGATGTCTTCAAACATACTTGCAAAACTGTGGAATATCAAGTTTAAAGGCAGAAAGTTAGATATTCTGCAGCTCCTAGGCACACCTAGGTGAGCCCTTATCAGAGAAGCATGGCCTCTTTGTGCCTTGTACTAAATTGCCCTGCTTCTGTGGCTTTGAACACATTGATTTTATTGTTTGTTTGTTTGCTAGCCTATGGTTCAGTGTTCGGGTTTTTAAGAACTGCCGATCAGCGTTCGAACCGGTGGTACTGACCTTCGTGTGCTGTCCTCCCCTGGGGCAATTAGCGACAGCAGCCGGGCTGAGACACCTAAAGCAGCCTCGCTGAAGGAAGCCCGTCCTCCCATTACCTCTGTCACTTAAAGTCGATACAGGCTGCTTACCCACCTACCGACAGCTTTAATCAATGTCCATCATATCCGGAGACAACAGCTTCCAGGACAGAGCAAGAAACTTGCCCGCTGCCAGCACCCTTTGTCGCTCCCATACGGGCAGGACATGATTCCCTGGGATTAGTCAACAATTACGTGCTCTGAACTGATCAATTCAGTCAATTTACCGTGGAAAGTAAATTGATCCTCCAGAACAAAGGGATCTGCCAGCGGGGAGGTACCTGAGAAAGCAGCATGCCTGTGTAAACAGTGCTGTCCTTGCCCCAGTGTGGAGTGGCCCGGCGCCATATGGTGCCACTATGAACTTATTAACTGACGGATTAACTCATCTCAACATTTGGGATCCCCCGTTTCCAGCTGTGAGGATGATTGATGGGCTAACTACTGCTTCAGTCTTGGAAGTTATTTCCTCCATTTAACAGAGTCAAGAAGACAGAAAATTGCCCCCTTTGTAAATGCTAATCTCACCACTCCTTCGAACACCCAACATAGCAATTTATTCCAGGCAAAGTCTTAAAATTGGTATAGTACACATCAAATGCATACTAATTAGCAATTTCTTTTGAAGGCTCGATCACTTATGAAGGGTCTCCTTTTCCATATGTTCATCATGCCCCACTTCACCCTTTAATTACAAAACAGCACTTTCTACTAATTGTAAGAAGGTACATTGTACCCAGTATCTGTATTAAATACTATACCTTCCGAGGCCTAATTTAGGGTCAGACAGAAAGCAGGCAGATAGGCATAAAGTCTTAGGGGCACTGTCCTCATTTTAGGCATGTTCGCTTTCATTCCCACTGGCAATGCTTCTTAAGGGAGCGCCACATGAAAAGGCAATTTCTTTAGAAACATCAAACCTCATGTCCATGTGGCATTGTCCTGGCACTGGTAATGAGGCCGAGCTTTCTCACTGCTGCTCAATGGAGTCTCACCACCAGCAATGTGCTTCTTGGTACCTTCTACTTGGAAGATGGGGCAGATCAGAAGATTTGGTCTGTCCAGTTCAGTGTGTGTTGACTCAGGCCATGATTATTTTCTTTTTACCCCGTATGACTCTTTACTGACTGCATAACGGGCCTTCAGTTCTTACAAGGCTAGCACTGTGTTACTTGTGGCTACTGTCACTCACACCAGAATTGCAGCATGGAGATGTAGAAGAAGCTGGGAAGAAAAAGTACCCAAACTAAGTCAGAGACATACAAAAAAATTACATATTTTTCTTGTTTAAAATATTAAAATGTGTTCCTTGGTTTGCTTTCCCTACACCAGGTAACTGTAACTGTAACCTTGATAAGTAATTTGTCTTTATGCCTACTGTGGCATAAATAAAACTGGAGATGGATGGATAAACAGCTGGGTTCTAAGGCAGGTTTCACTACTATGTCACTTATTTTCACATGATCCTTGTAGGCAACTTCAAGTTGGTTTAGTTCATTTTCTTTTACAACACATACAGCATCTAAAGCCCCATTCCAAGTGAAAACATTGTTATGAAATGAGGGAAACTATGTCATGCAGATTAGGACAAATAAAAGCTCCAGATGCTTGCTGAAATTTATGTTTTAATGGTGTCTCTCTTGTTGCTTAAAAGATGAATATGCTTTTTTTGTGTTGAATTAAAAGAAGATGATCCTTTCAGAGCATATGTAAGGATGTCAATTTGTTTGAGGGAAAAAGAAACTTGGGTTTTCTTAGTCACTCCTGTGCAATGAAAGCAGAGCTTGTCTGAAGCCAGGAGAAAATATTCATTCAAAGCTTTAATATTTTTCCTTGGTTTTGTTGAAACTTCATTTCAATCAAGATTTTCCCACCAGTTATAAGTGAAAAAAATAAAACATCCTTATCTTTTAAAAGGAACATTAAAGGAATCACTATCTCATTTAATTTCATTTCATATTGCAGCATTTTAAATAATTACATCAAACATTAAAACTGAGGTTAAAACAGACGTTAGCACATATGAGTGCTGGCTGTCAGCAAGTTCCACGTTTAGGTTTGCTACCAACAGAAATCCACTGAACAGACACACTAGTCAAATTTGTGGTTGCTCCAAGAGCCTTAACTCATTTGTACTTTAGGAATTCTACCATCTAAGACCAAGGACCAGTGCAGGAGATCCAGGGGATGACTTTTGATTTGCGGTAGCCTTTGCTGTGAGGTGCACCAGTAGCACTGTCAGAGGAGGCTTGCACCGAACTTCAGCAGCCACAGCAAGGTTGTCACTGGCAACCAATTTATTCTAACCTGGGCATCCGTCCCCTGCACAAAAGAATCAACATGTCTTTAATTTACACAGCCCTTACAGAATGTCACATTAACAGTAAGACTTATCTATGTATCTATGGGTAAGATGCGATATTTCATAGAATCATAGAACTGTCTAGGTTGGAAGGGACCTTTAAGACCACCAATTCCAACCATAATTTGTACCAGATGTGTGTGACCTGCGGACAAGGTGAAACCATGGCCAGACATAGAGCTGCCCCATCCCGATGACAGTCTCCATCCAGCTTTTGGTCTCAGTGTCTGAAGCAACAACCATACCAGCCCTATACCAGCTACACACGATGGACCTGATCACACAGACACCTCTAGGCAATGGAGGTTTTCACTGGAAACCTACTTTAGAAGGAGGCTGGAAAATCAATTTTTTATCTTATTGAAACATCTCTTGCTGGCATTTTCAGAATAAAGTGTTTTGATTTCAACGAATTTCTTTTAACTGTGCTTTAACACGCGGTCTTGGAAATAATTGTGAAAGGTACCGAAATTATTTCCCGTTCCTCTGAACTGAAGTGTTTATTTCTTTTTTAACCAAACCCAATAATTTACGAAGCCTACATTGCATCGAACTTCCATTTTCAGCACTCAGATCCTTACTAATGTGATATGATATCTGGAAAAAGTTTTCAAGGTTTGGAAATTTCAGACTGTTAAAAAATCAACCCTACAAAAAACAAACAGAAAAAGACAGACTGAAAAACAAAGAAAAAAAAGTAATTTACCAAGACTAGTGACTGAAGAAAAACGTCTTTCACTTGAGAAGCAGGTACCTAATCATAGCTTACATATGAAGAGGAGAAATTAAGAACTCCTTTTACATGTGTATATATATATATGCAGACATATGTACACATGTACATATATATATGTGTATATATATTGTATATATACACTTATATGTGTATATATTTATAAGTCTGTGTATATATCTATGTGCATATACATAAATAATGTTATTACTTAACACCTTGAATTTGGGAGGGGAGAGTATAGCACAGCATTTTTTGAGCACTGAAGACTAACAATGCTGCATTTTTTTTTGAAGTTCAATCATGTTTCAAAGGATTGAAGTATTTTTTAATTGTTAAAAAAATACAAGTATCTCTCAGCTGGTACTTCATACAATATGTCACATCCGTGCCTGTTGTGTCTTGGGATGGGCCAACATTTTCAGCCTCAAAAATTATTATTTAAATTGGGAGCTGACAGACCCCTACAGTCCTGCAAGAGGTGATGTTACGGTGAAGAAATGTAATTAAATTGTCTCTGTCAGGGAGAGATTTGGCCAATCTTGTGTGCAAGCACTTCTTTCATTAGCTATTAGTTTCATCATCTTTAGGTGCTTTATTTTCAGCTGGAGCATCATGCTGATCAAACTACACCTTAATTAGGAGTGCAGCATCCTTCTGTTCCCAGCTTAGGCATCTCAAAAGCATTCCTAAAATATCAGATCCTCTGTCAACTGAGTCGAACAACATGATAATTATTATATTTTTCTTTCTAACACGAGATCAAAGCTCCAGAAGAGGTGACATATGCCTTGGGTATTCAGACTCAAGCGTGGAGGTCAATTGAACCCAGAGATATTTTGTTGCTGATTTTATAGTATAAAAGCTGCTTTTAAAAGAAGTGTTCATTTACACCGCAGTACTTAACTGCTGACCTAAGTTCATGTCTACTGCGTGCTTTGTTAAGGTGTGTGGGTTTTTTCCCCTCGTGCACAGCCACTCATTTTAATACAGAAAATGAGCATGGAACCAAAGCTCAGATCTGGAGATACACCAGAAAAATTGTAAACCCAGCCCTCTTAAGCCCTGATTTGAAATTTTATAGGCAGGAATTCATATTTGCTCTCCTGCTCCTCCCTAAATTTTAACTGTCCTGCATATGTCCAGGAGACACTCTAACCTCAGGTTATTAGCAGTCACTGAGTGATTTCCCCCATTCCTTCTCCTCTCCCCCTCTCCATAAATGCAGATTTTTTTCCTATTGGAGTACAAAAATCCCAGACCCAGAGTATCCACTTCTGTGCGTGGGAAGGCTCTCAGAGTGGACGTAAGCTCCCAAATGCCATGTGGGTCTGTCCTGGGAGGTTGTGCGACAATGCCCTAATGGTCACTGTGAGAAGAGTTTCTCCTCCTGACCGAATATTGTTGATGTGCTGATCATTTTTCCTTCCGAGCTGCGGGAGCTGTGATTGTTGAATCATTGCCTCCCAGAAGGGCTGTAAACAAGCATAAATCTGGATCTTTTTTCTTACCAAAGAATTTCTCATCTCTTTCCAACACAGGAACTGTGAAAGGTGGCAAAAGAATCACATGAACCCTCCCTCTAAGGATTTTATGAGTACAGGGGACAATACTCAAGTGGCCATTGGAAGTGAGAGCTCTTTCAAATCACCAAAACACCAAGCAGAAGAGAACGTAATTGTGACAGGGGAGCTGTCTGTGTTTCATATAGTAAAATTTCCAATTGACAGAATGTGAAACTTTTCACTTGAATTAGTGCAAGAGCATTTTGTGGGCAACAGTCCAAAGAAATCAGGCATTTTTAATTGGGGTAGCAGGAGGGAGAAGGGAGCGCTTCTCACCATGCTAATTGAAGAAGAAAACTCACTGATTTTATACACTGGGCTGGTCAAGAGCTTTCTATTATTCGTTATTTTATTTAAACACGGCACATCTGTGGCTCCAGTGCATTGCACACAGATGGCATCCCTTTTTGCTAAAGTCCTTGACAACAGCATTGCTTACTTGTCAGTCTGGATCACCTCAGACAATATGAAGAAACTGCTTACGCTGAGCTTAATGATAGTTTCATTCACTACGCCCCTTCAACCTTTCCCTTTATCCAACTTTTGTTAGAGTCCTAAAACTCCTGTCATGTACGGGAATGCCCTGGGCATGGAAAAGCTGCCTCAGACAAAGAGCACATCACCTTTCCTTCTCCGGGCTGTGCAGCTCCCTGTGAAAGCTCCTGTGACACACCCGGAACTACTGCCTGAAAAATGGGAGAAAGAAGCATGTGGGCAGGAGGGGAAGACAGCAGCCTGCGTACATATCAAGTGCTACTCATTAAAGGGTGTTCCTGGTGAATATGGCCACTGCAAAGGGGTGAAAGGACACAGAATTAATGACAATTGCCTCAGCAATGACAGAGAAGTAACAAGTCACCTTCCCACACTGGCCTAGACCTTGCCTGTACAATGCACGGTGCCACGCACGAAGCAGCCTTGGCCCAGCCCCTGTGGTGGCGTGTGTGTGGGTGCAATTAGATTAAACACTGGGCATCATTAACCACAAGGCATGATGGTAAGAGTCAAGCACCTGTGTCTGTTTTCTTTCTTGCAAGAGGAGATGGACTGGATCGGGTGGAAAAGGAGGCTGGGCTCTGGAAACAGGGCCTTTAGTCCTACCAGGGGATGGAGGAACTTGCACATCTTCCAGCTGAACATCAGTTAAACGACTGGGTGATACGCACAGCCCAGACCATTTCACACGACTGGGCTGCAGGAACAGGCTGCAAGTCGTTCTTACCACCACTGTTCAAATGGACAATTTTATATTTGGAGATTGGCAACCCCTGGACATTTTGTCCATGTTTTTTCCACACACTGCTCATTAACTGCTCCACTGGGCAGATCTGTAATGAGGCATTGCCAGGTCTGTCATGGGCTCAGATAAATGGGAATGGAAAAGAGCCTCAAACAAAGGGCACGTGACCCTTCTCTCTCAGGGTGCGCAGTTGTTTATGAAATCTCCATAATATACTGAGGTCTGATGTCCAAGAAATGGGAGAACGCCGTTTTCATGCCATTTCCTTCCTTGCATTTTTCCATTTTTCCCTTGAGCTTGATCCAGCTGCAGACACCACCAAGGTTTAGTGCAGTGCCATGTTTTGTCAGATCATATTCCAGGGCGGCAGCAGGCACAACAACAACCTCAACATGCAAACTCCTGTCTTCTGCTTCTCTCACATTGACAGCCAAGCAGCAGACAGTAGTTACCTGCACCATGGAAACAAGACCTGACTTAAGTTTCTGTGCAAGCTTTGAGTTCCCATCATCAGAGCTGTGTTTCAGGACTGATGTACGAACCCTTTAGTTTAGAAGAGCATTCAGGATGGTCTTGTATGCAGCTTCTGGATAAATTTGGCATGGAAGGAGACTGACAATTTAATCTGGTTTTGTGCTTTCTTTCATTTTCACCCCAGCCTAAAAAGCTTTATGGACCATTTCACCTTGCAGAATAGCTGGGCATTCCCAGCCTCCTGTGACCCGTCCCTTCTCTCCTCACTGTACTGATAAATGTCCATGCTCTGACTAGGTATTTCAGTCCCAACGTATGCCACCAGAAGTAGTGATATTGGTAATAACTGGGGACTTTGCGGTAAAAGGTTGATGGAAACAAATCTTAATGAAATTTACCAACAGAATTTTGAACATAAATTGCATTTTACATATAGGAGCTGAAAGACACTTTAAAATGACTCCTGAAATGAAGATGCCTTTGATCGAAAATGTACTTTGATGGAGGAAAGTATAATTATTTCGGATAGTCAAGACTTAGCAGTCCTCCCTGAAGTGCCAGGGTAATGTGATCTTTACCACCATAGTGTCCGAGTACCTGACCAGCTCTTTCTGCTTGAAGACAGGACAAAGTCAGTTTTCAAAAGTCACAGTGGAAATGCGGACAAGATTTCCTTTCCTCTCTAAACTAAAGTTTATGAGAAGAAGATACTAGTTTAATCTCTGTCTGAAACTTCAGGAAGAGGCTTATTCTCACTCTGCACCCAGAACGTCTCTCTCTGATGAAGAGGAGATTGCTGCCTGCCAAGCACAGCGATGTGTGGGGAGAGCGGGAGGAAGGGAGGGCTGTTTTGTAGCTGGTCCTTGTGGACTTCCACGGGCGAATCCAGGCTGAGGAGAGTATTAATTCTAAAGAAAAGTAATAGAAAAGTAAATACAAAAATGAGCATAGGCTTGCCTCTGAATCCTAATATCTTTATCCTTGGGGATTTTGATTCCATTACAAATATTAGCAAAGATCAAGGGCATTTTATTTTAAGGGCAAGTCTAATTGGAAAGAAGTTAATTCTACAAAAGTGGAAGTCAGCTAAAGAAATTAAAATTTGTGTGAGGTCTGCAGTGGAAGTGTCGGATCCTTTAGGATTCTTCCCACACGTGAGTTAAACGTCTGTCTTCAAGGGACCTCTTGTATCTTTCAAACCCCAAGCCACTCTTTCCTCTTGTCCTGCTAAGTCCTCCCAGCTCTTCCCGTGCACATTTTGCCTTTGATGTTCTTGCAGGTCTTTCTCTCCCCTTCCCTGCACGTTCTTTTAGAGGCACAAAATGCTCTCTGCCACCTATCCAGACCACCGAGAAAAGCAAGGGAGTGTCTTCCGCATTGGTTATTTTAGCTGTCCCCCCCTCTGAAGTCCACTTTGCCTATTTTACTGTCTCTGCAAGCAGGGAAACACACTGAGACAGGTGGCAATTACTGGCTTTTTAATAAGCAAGGAGGCTGCATGGCAAACCAAACCCTACCTTGGAGTCAGAGTGACATCCAAGGAGATTTCCTTAAGAAAAACCTCATCAGGGAAATAAATGAGGCGGCTTGACTCACCTTTTAGAATTATGATTTTTACTCCTGCTCTTCTTCATCAGTTATTGAACAGATGCATCTCAAGTGGACAGAGCAAGAAAACAGACAATTTGGCCATGAAGATGAAGTAGACAATGGGCAAGAGAGAGAGGCAAGGAGATGACATTCGATTCACCTTTCTTTCTTACCTGCTTCTCTAAAGAGACAAAGCTTGTATTCTTGTGGGATGTCAGCATGTACTCCTGTCTGTGTGTGTATGCACGTCTTCCTTCCTAGCATCCTTTGGGCCAATTTCAATGAAATTGCCAAGAGAGCATGGGCCAAAGCCGTCATATTCCTACAAGTTCTATGAGATAACAAGGTATCACCATCTGCTTGCCTTTCTGTGACTCCACTCCTTAGTGGCCTCTGCTGAATCCTGCTGGCCACCGTCTGACTGTGCACAGCTGCTTTTGTGTTCATGATAAACCGCTGGGCAGATGACCAAGGTCCTGCCAGCATCTCTAACGAAGCACAGTCTGCACACAATATGGGTACTAGCTCTGCCTTTCAGTGCTGAGAGAAAATAGCTGCATGCACTGTAATTAAAATCAATAACGAAGAGGCAATTCTATGTTGTTGCCCTCAATAAAAATCTCCATAATACTAAAACCATTTAGAGGTGATTTTCGGTGTACAGAGATTTTACCATTATGTTAACAGTTCATGTAATTGTGCTAACAGGAATATCAAACAACAAGATATCACAGGATGATATGCGCGGTATAAAAATTGAAAGGAATTACATCATAACTAACCAGCTGGAAAAGTAGCTGGTTACAGAAATACACAAAATTTAAAGGTACAGTGTAAGTAAAATCAAGGACCCACATCACATTTCAACACATAGGGCCTGGGTAAGCTTATAAAAAAAGCAATGTGAAATAAAGACACTTTAAAAAAACCCCATGCAATAAGTTACGAAACCAAAAATAGCAAATTATAAATTGAACTTGATCCTCACATTTGAAAGCAAGAGTAAAATGTTTCAAAATCATCGTTATAATAAGAAATAATGAAGAGTAGGAAAGAACTGCAGTCTTATTCAGAAGCCTCAGTTAGAATGATTTTATCAAATCTGGGACAACCTGGTGGCTTATGAACATGTCCTTCATTTATAAGCCTGCTCCTAAGCCTCCAGATTGCAGAAAAAAGTAAGAAGACACCTTTGGAAAGTGGAAATAATAATTCCTAAAAACAAAACATCTGCATGTTAAGAAAAAATGTTGCTATTGGTAGTACCCGAATTTCTGGCAGAGTCAATGGTATAGAATCTCATGGTCAAAATACAGTTTTTTAACTTACAAAGAAGTCTTTAGTGTTAGTCTTTTGGAATGTTTATGAGATGGACTAAAGAAGGGGGGACACAGCTCTGAAATTCCACTTCATAGATATAACATTTATTTTGACTCAACAAAACATTTCTAAGGCGTAAACACATTCTTATAGCTGTGCTTATATCAGCCTGCACACAATAGCCAGATTTCTTAAGAACGTGCTTAACGTTAATCATCAAAATCAAAATCAATGGCACTCTTTATAACCTTGAGATTTGTACTCGTTCAGGTATCTTATCACAAAACTGAACTGAAGACATACAATAAATACACATATCCATTACCCATTAAATGCTACTGCCAGCACAGCTTGTCCACAGCATGGACGTTTTCCACCATCGGGATGCTCAGGGGCAGACCCTGCCCCTGGTCCCTCCACCTACCGCAGGTGGATATTACTGGCCTTGGCACATAAACCTGCAGGGAATTAGAGAAAGATTGAAAAATAGAAATGAAGCAGGAGGAAGAGGAGAGACACCAGACAGAGAGGAAAGGTAGAAATAGTTGCTGCTTTGGATGAGCAAACATCTCTGGGAACCAAAATTTCGCTGTGATGACTCTACCCACTGCTGGATTAAACTCGATGGAACAAGGACCAGTTTTCAGAAAAATAAACACAATGAAAAGTGCTCAGTTCTTGCTGGGAATAGGATATTTTAATTGTCTGCTGGTATTTGTTAAAGCTCTGGCATCGCCACTTAATTCCTTGGGCACACCCCAGGGTTTGAGGTATTGTAGGCAGCTCTAAATCATGCAATGCTGCAGTGAACTTATGCACTGGGGAGGGAAATATTAGGAGTGAATGTGTCCCCAGAGCAGGCCATCCTTCTAGACAGCAGGGGAGGCCACAAAACAGTGTGAGTTTGCTCTTACAGGTGTGTCTTAGAGGAAAAAAGAAATTACAGGCAGCATTTTCTATTTTAAAAGGATTTGTTCTGCAGTTTTTCATTTCAGGTAGCACACCTCCAAGGAGGATGGAGAGAGAATGGGTTACCAGTTCAAAGGGAGAATTAGCACTCAATATAATAGTTAAAATTTTGGTCCCACCAAAATAAGTAGGCTAAACCTCCACCCACCATGACCAGCTAGACATGAACCAGCCCTGTAGAAAACATTTCCAATGAAAAGGTATTGGTCAGAGAGATTACCCAGGGAATTTTTGGCAGCTCATGTGGAATAACTTACTCATATGCAAAATGCCACAGCATATGTTAAATGTCTGTGATGGTGGAGGATCTCAATTTTACTTTTCAAACGAATGGACTTTCAGCCCCGTGGCAGCCTTTACCATCTATTCACAACTGACTCAGCTGGAGGGTGTGCTTACTCGTGGCACACTGAGTTTTTTGGTGCTAAGAAGCTCCCTAAGACGTTACTCTGTCTGATGCAACCACGTTTACGTCCTCTAACAGGATCACAGCAGGCAGTGTTATGTCTGGATAAAGAATCATACTGTTAAATATGTATTTTTTATTACAATTTAGGAGTATGATTCAAACTTGGGAGCAAATTATTAATGAATAATTATTACTTAATCTGCTAGAGTTTATATCTTTCCACTGTGTATCTCAGGAAACCCAAGCCAAAAGAGCAGAGGGCTATGATAGTTTTAATAAGGAGTTTATCCCATTGATATAGGGCATGAAAGCAGAAGGACCATAGGCAATTAAAAAAGCAGCAAAGTCAGGATTGGGGCTAGCAGGGTTAAAGTGGAATCAAGACTTTGACATGATAAGATGAAAGATAACTGAGGTAAGAGATTAGTCATGGTCTTCAGAGCAAGGCATTCCTGTTTACGGTGCTCTGGCAATACATCTTTAAATAACATTTCTTGTCAGGATTGTTTTCATATTGACGGAGGTGCTAAAAAGGAACCATCTGCATTTGTATACCCCTGTGCACATCTCAAGCATGTTCTTCTATACAATCTGGATCACTCCACACAGCACGAACCTTTTGTAGGTGTGAAAAAAATGTTGACCTGGATCATAGGTGACTATGGTTATATGGGAGAAAGAAGTGCATGAGCTAGAAATGATCAAAACTAAATAAGTTATTATGGTGGCATCTTCTGGACCCAAGTGTTACAGGTACAGGAGCATTGTACACGGGCTGTAGGACTGTACCATGATAAAATCCTTTGGGGAAATTTAAATAGTGGAACAAATTACTCTTAAGTTAAATGATACACTTTATAACCCACTTCTTATTTTAGAAACATTTAATAATATTAAATTACCTAAATGGCTAGGGAGGGCTATGCTTAGTGATTTGCTAATTGCTGGCAGAGTCATTCCAAAAGTGGAAACCCCAAATGAGCCCACCCCAGTTCTGGCCCATGCACTAATAGATTGTGACAACTCAGAAAAAGTTCACTTTCAGAATTTGAGAGCTGATTGCATTTGACATTGCTTCTAGTTTGAATACATGAGGTGACCTCCAAACCTCTCTCTCAAATTAATGTAAGAAATTTCTTGTAAATTTAGTGAGTTGAGGAAGCCATGCGTTTGAGTCTTCTCTGTTGCGGCTTCTTCCCATTTTCTCAGGAGAAACTCCAGTAGGCCATTGCAAAACATAAATCAGTTGTGGTAGGAGGATGCTTTTTTGAATTTGCATAGGATGCAAAGAAATGACGGGATTAACACCACATTCAGTCCGGTGAACTATCTGTTATTCATCCTTTTTAGGCAGTTCATATGCTTAAATTCAGGTATATATCTACTTTTTCTTAATTTTTCTGAGGTGTACCTCAAGTCTTCAAGTTACTTGTAAAAAACATTTAGTAGTATAGGCAGTGACTCTACTTTGCTAATAAGGCATAAAGCATACAGATAATTAGCCATTTAATTAATATCCATTTCTTTATTATATAATGTTAATTTTAAAACTTTCTCTGTAAATTATGTGTAATATACTTATTCTATGTCTAACTTCTTTAAAAAAAATACCAAAAAAGTATATAATTGGAAAGAGCTCACAGGAATAGTCTCACACGTTATACATTTTTTAAAGCTTCCCCTGGGAAGTTCCTTGGTAATTTTATTCTTTTCTGTTTTTCTTTTTTTTTCTTTTTTTTTTTTTTTAAACTTGGTTAGGACAGTTCCTGCAAAGTGCCTTCGAAAATATAAGTAGAGCTGAAATGACAGAGCTGGGCCTGCAGAAAGGGAAGAGGGACCCTCTAGTGTGTCTGGGAGGGCTGATAGACTTGTGGCAGTGAATTAAAATCAGGATGCTAAAGCTGTTACTGCCTTCAGCTGTTTCACCCATCTTTCAAACAGATGGATGGCCAACTCAGAATAAAATGATCTACTCACAAATCAGTCCTGACTTGCTGGTTTTCAGCCTGCCACACTAAAGTGAACTAATTCAGATTTGTTTTTTCTTAATAAACCATGGTGAAAACAGTGTCAGTCCAGCAGCTGATTCATGAATGGACTGGATGGTTTTGCCCTAGGGTTAAAAAATGTCAAGGGAGAGAGAGGGCAAATACCTGAGGGATGTAACTAATCCACTGCCCAATTTTCGTTGGTTTCATCGACTCCTACATCCACTTTTGTAAGCTGTCTGTCTGCCTGTGAATCTCACTCTGAATTTTATTATGCCTTTTATATCATGGTTCCCACAGTAGTGCCCTGCAACGGATACCTGAAAGGTGCCATTCAGTGAAGCACTTTGAAGCATACTTCAAGTTAACAGCCTTTAACATTTGTTTTAATAATTTGCCATATTCCCACCTATTTATCCAAGGCATATCTAATTCATTTAACACCACAACATTTAATAGCTTTACCAGATGTAAAGACAGACCCCTAGCTGATGCAGAACCCAGAAGGTTTTTTTAAGAAGCTTTTGCTGTGCCACACTTTAAAACACAGCTTGTCGTTTAAAACCAACAACATAACAGAGAATTGAGCCTCACTTGTGTGGATGCCTTTGGTTCCTCTTCTCCCACTCGCACACTGACACTGCATCAAAACAATCACCCCATGTGTAGATGCTAGCAGCGTAAAAAGAAACAGGGGGACATACAGGACAAGGAGTAATGGTTTTAAACTGAAAGAGGGTAGATTTAGATTAGATATTAGGAAGAATTTTTTCACTATGAGGGTGGTGAGCCCCTGGCCCAGGTTGCCCAGAGAAGCTGTGGCTGCCCCATCCCTGGAGGTGTTCAAGGACAGGTTGGACGGGGCTGGGAGCACCCTGGGCTGGTGAGAGGTGTCCCTGCCCAGGGCAGGGGGGTTGGAACTAGGTGGTCTTTAAGGTCCCTTCCAGCCCAAACCACTCTATGACTCTGTGATTCTGTCTCACCCACTTTGGGGTTCTCTATCATTGCCATACGACAATAATAAGCAACCCTTTTTCTGAAGGCTTTCTTGCCTGAATGCCTCCCCTCCTTTCACCCCATCTTCCCCAGCCTTCACGTTCATTTTGTCTGCTGTTGCAAAACTGCAGGAGTTTGCTCTTTGAGCCTCGAGGGATGTGATGATCATCTTATATTGGACCTGGAAGGATGCAATAGATGCAGTCACAAAACCCCTCAGATATTTTTATGGAAACATACAGGTGGATTTAATTGTTTCTCAAAGCCAGGAAAATATGGAGAACCACTTTTCTATATGGCTTAAGCCATATAGATGGATCTATATGGATTAAGCAATGTCCAGGTCCACCGTTGTTTTTAGGTGGTAATGTAAAAGGAGCAGGGGCAAACTTTGTATTGAGATCCTTCACTGCTGTTGAGTTGTACATGCTCTTCAGCAACAATTTCTAGCACCACGTTATGAAACACCAGCTGCCTAAGATGACAAGCTGTTTTACCCACAAGTCTGTGACATCGTTTAGCATTATAGAAATTAACTTTGGAAAGGATGATAAGATTAGTGCCTAGGAAGCTGGGGGGGGGGAGGGCTCTTTAAAATCCAGAGCAGATTTTAATAAATTAGGAGGGAGCCAATTTTCAATGTTTCAGCTGAGATTTCTGAGAAATCCAGTGACATCCACATTTGCACTTCAGCTGGCACGATGGCAGAGCTGAGACCTCCTGTCAGGATCGGTTAATGGAGCAGGTAGACCTTGGTGAGGAGTCACTGGCGTAACAACGAGAACTGGTACTGTATGCCCAAAAAATAGATGTCGAAGAAATCTGGCAGATATTGGAGTGAACAGACCCTGAATCAGAACCTTTTTAATTAATTTCCTTAGCCTTCTGACATCTAGTATTTTCTTCCTATTGTATCTGTGTTTCTTAAACCTGCCATTTATAAGGCACATAACACCTTCAAAGTGAAAGAACCCCATTGATACAAAAGAGTGAGGTTGCATCTGTCATGTATCTCCATGACTGGATCAGACCAACAGTGTTCAGATCCCTACGAATTTGCTCCTACCAGGGTAGCTCCCATCCCTCTTTCCCTGCCTCTTGTCTTGCAGCCAGTACTTGGTATGTAAGTGTCAAAGAGCTGAAAGGAATCTATTAAAGTATGGACAGTCATTATAAAGGTCAGACTGCCTCTTCTTTTTTTCTGATTTTCAGCTGTTCCTTGATAAAACTGGCAAAGCTTTCTCCATTTGTAGAGTGGAAGTATCAGGTATATTTGATGAAGGAGCCTGAGTAAACTGCAAAATAGCAATTAAATTCCGGGAAGAGACAATGAAAAAATGTTTGCTTTGTCACTGCTTAATGAGAAGAAGGGCCTGGCTCTTTCAAATTTTGTCATAAAGTGTTTTGATGACTTGTTACTAGTTAGCTGTGAATCTTTTGATCTCCTGATTTTGATAGACAACGACCCTGTCATCATATCAAAGCACATCCTATTACAGTAAATGGAGAAGCATGGCTCTCTAGAGATATCCTTAGGGCAAAGTGTGTATGCATATACAAGGAAGATGGAGAAAAAGGGAGAAATCTATAGCATCTAGCCTATTTAGGGTTTTTCCGTACTAGAAATACAATTGTGTCATGGGACCCACTTACAACACGGTTTCATTGTGGAGCGCAGCTGGTAACCTTAACCTTTAAGCCTTGCTGCGGAACATAGTTATGGACCCATCAACACTACAAAATAGGACCATATTGTATTTGGGTCGGGGGATAACTATGTTGTAACTTCGTCCCTTGTCACGGCTGTGATTTTACCACAGACAAGGCCTTCTAAAGCCCAGTATTGTATTATATGTCTTGTTCCCTACTAATAATTGCTGCTGCTACTGCTGTTGTAGGGGAACCACCTGCTGTGCCCCTTTCTCTTGTAAAGCAGCCCCTTTAGCAGCAATAGTAGTAATTCTGGGAAACCCTCATACAGACTATTAATGTCATTTTATTGGATATAGTAACTGACAACTTTTGCATAGCAAATTTCTAACTTTGTACAGGAAAGTAGAGGCCAAATCTGCAAAGGAGAGTGCTTGCTATCAGAAACTGTCTGATTCTGAGCTTTTCTGGTGCCAGTAAAAGTCAAGGCTGTTAAAGAGCCCCCTTTCAGCTTTTGCTACTGACATAAACTTGATAGCGGCACGTGAAGCTGTGTACCATCCAGATTGCTGCCTTAACATCATTGCCAATATCAGGTGATAAATCCAGCAAGAGACATGAAGTCTTTTCGTGTTGCTTGTAAAATCTATTAGTCTGATATTTGGTGGGAGGGAGGGTCTGGGGGGTTGGGAAGGGGTTGTGTGCTTGTATTTTGAAGTGGAGCAGGTGGTGAACTCATCTAAATTCCCAACTTCATTTCCAAAGCTTGGGAGGGAAATGGGGAAAATGCCCGAAGCACTGCAGTGAGTCCACCTTTCCACTGCACTCCTACAAATGGAAGGCTCAGTGAAGGCAATGGAGAGGACAGCATGCTTTAGCACGAGACCCCTCCATGGATGAGTAATGTTTCCCACTTCTGTTGCTCTAATGATGCAGTGCAGGGCTGCTGATCCATCCTAGCCCCACTGGATACTCTGTAAGTGAGGAGGCAGCCTGAGAGTAGGAGGGGGATCTCTACAGCAAGTTGTTGCAAGGTCATGATGCAACAGGACCCTTGTGCCTCCAGCTACCACGTACCACCTACCCTATAGCCTATAGGGTGCTCAGAGGACGGCTTATAGCTCTGCTGTGCAGCAGCTCCTTAGAGACCCTACCAGACCTTTCAGGCAGGGTGATCATTTCCCTGTTGATAATGTCCCCACTGAAGCAGGGCACTGAAGTGTCTTGTGCCCATACCCAAACACGCCAAGGAAGGATGCACTGACTGTGCTCAGGGCAAAGCAGCCTGGGCTAGCTGAAGCACATTTGCATTGAAACCTTTGCAGGGGAAAACTGAAAGGAAGACACACCTCCTTAGAGCACAGCACAACTTTCTGGAACAGCCCTTTCCTCAAGCGAGGCATTGGCGGAGTGGCAGGACCTCTTTTCCCAAAGAAAGCCAGAGAAATGCAGCTGCCTTGATGGGGGGGAACCGTGAAGCCTTCAAAATCATGTAGATGGTGCATAAGCACCATGGTGGTTGGCATGCTGAACACAGAGAGGGATGGAGGCACCTCAAATGGGAGAGCAAGGAGGCAGCAGCAGCCCCTCTCTGCAGGGCTCCAGCACAGCCTGCCTGGAGGCACATTGTGGCCAGAGCACAGACGTTGTTGGGAATAAAGAAAGGGAAGACGGATGGAGTATCACAGTAAACTTTGTTACTGCAATCGTTTTATTTGCAATTATTTCATAGTTTATATGTTACCTGCCACCACTGTACCTCTGTGCCTCTCCAAGGCTGAAAACCAGCCTGCAGTGCTTGATACCTCCTTAGTCTTTTCTTTTTACTGAAGAGCACAAGAAGCCACAGCCATGTGGAAGTGCACACGAAAACACATGAAAGTTGCCTGACTGTCAGGGAAGAAAAGGTGTGCGGGCAGCAGGAGGGCAGGAGGGGCAACGCACAGCGTCAGCCCCACATTCAGGGGGAAATACAGCCACAGTTTTATTGCTCTGCCTTCCCCAGGGTGGCAGAGGCAGGGCTGGGTGGGAAGGTGTACTGATTTGAGAGTCACTGCCTTCCCTGCTCTCACCTGTGGGAAGGTGATACAGAGCCTGGGGCAGGAGCCACGCCGGCCCATTTTCCCCCTCCTGCAAATTTATGCATGAAGTCTGGGTTGCTGCTTATGCAGCGGCATTATCCTAGTAAAGCCAGTCGCAGCGATGGTAGAGCCTGAGGGGATACACAGTTCCGCCCGTAGCTACAGTCATGCATGTTTCAGGGAATTACTGCTGTCAGAGCTGGCTGCTGACCGCCTTCTCACAGCTCCTTCTGCTAGAGAGCCAGGGAGGAGGCAAGGGCTCACTGCAGAACATAGTTTCATTTGATAATCCATCCCAGTTCTTCCTAGTAAAGATTGCTTTCCCTTTTTCTTTCTTCACCCTTTACACCTTCTCACTGAAGTTTAAAGCCTCTCCCTGCACCATAGTGAAATTACATCTCCAATGTTCAAACGTCTCCTTGCAAAAAAAAAATAAATGTCTGTCCTTGTATAACTTACAAATTTCTTTTGTTCAGGAAAATAAATTTATCTTTTGCCAAAGGCAGAAAGTAGAGTGAATAGTTCTAAAATATTCATCATGTACCATCTTGGCTTCTCAGCTAGAATTTCTGTTCTTGTGCTATTTTTCTTACAAAAAGCAATACATGGTTTCCTTTTCTATAGGCTCTCTCCTGACAAAAGTTTTCTCTTCTCAAACGCTGCTAAAGAGCAACCTGCAAAGAAGGATTATGGGAATGGGAAATAGGTCTCTGAACTGCAGCAGTCTTTAGCCAGCATAATGTGTAAATTTTGTTTTTAGTCAGTACAAAGCAGCTTCACAGGTGAAAAGTTGTCTTCACTTACAGTGAACAAAAAAGCAGACACTCACTTACATTTCATTTTGCTTTTTTTTGTTCACCCAGCACAAAAAAATTAAATTTTCCATTCGCCAATAAGTGTTGTCAGGCAACTTTGATTAATACCCGCTAGAGACAGCTATTGCCCTCCATGAATGGGCATTGAATTTGCCTGTACAGGAGCTACAGATTTCCACTATACATATCAAACAGCACCAATTTTGAAAGAATGCAACCAAAACTGGAAGTTTTTCTGGACAGAAAATGCACTAGGCAGTTTCTGGGGCTTTGTGTTGTGTTTTTTTTTCCCTGGGTATTTTTTCCTAACATAAGGCTGATGTTTAATATCTTCCTCCTGTCCCAATACCAGAGCTTCCTTCTGCTTTGAATCTGTTGGCTGCTGAAAACCTACAGATGCTGAAGCAGGTAACTGTGTGTCTGTATGGAGAGCATAGAAAGGAACCACCACCTCCTAAGGTGCCCCTGGTGAGCACAGGGGAGAAGAGACAAGGTAGAGGGACAACCCAAGGGCAGAAGGGGCATCATCTACCTCTCCTTCCAAAGGTCAAGAAAACGTCTCTTTTTGTGCGTGTTCTCTCAATTCCACTTTAACTGGGGCCCTGGTTGAATCAAGAGTCTCAGTCTTTGATAACATCATTTATTAAAGCACTCAATCCCCTGAGCTTCTTTTGAAAGACGGGTTTTGGCAAGCTTCTCCTGCAAGCAGGGGCTGCTGAGATGGGTGTCTAGTCTCAAACCTGCCTTATGACTCCAATAAGCAGCTCTTGGGTCTGTTTTCACTCAGCTCTTGTCCATACTTATGTATCAGTCAACAGCACATGACATCTCTTTTATCTCAGCAATGTCCAAGGAGTATTCACGGAGAAAATCCAATACAAGAAAAAGAAAAGCACTGCTCTGAGTGTCTGAAGATGAACACTGGGAAAGCTCAAACATACTCGACATGCCCTAAATCACCAGCTGCGGGTGATGTTAAAATTTTCCCTGTTCTTATCTTTTGCTTCCCCGATAAAGGCATCCATCGACCGAAAACTCTTTTATTGTGTTAGGGCACACCGCAAATGTCCTACAACATGGGTGCTCCTGAAGGCAATATTGATAAAAACCCTGTAGATCCTGACAGCCTGCAGTTTCACCAAAAGCATTGCGTGGAAGGGGCTCCACAAAGACAAAATTCAGCCTCCAGCAATTTCAGTGCAGGCAGTTATGAATGCTGAAAACTGCTTCTTATGCTCAGAGCTGTTGAAATATGATTAATACCACGGCATGAGCTACTATTGGGAAGTCAAAAAACACTGTGCCCATGAAATAGCTTAAAATAAACAAATGCAACAATATTTATTTTTTTTTTTTTTCTGGGAAGCAATAAAAAAGAATATCTAATAATATCTACATTTGGCAAGGGCACGTCCAGGAAGCACTCTGGTGCCTCAGCAAAAGAAAAGTACCTCAGAGACGAATCTTGCCCAGACTCTTGTTTTACAGAAAAATAGAGGGACATTGTTAGATAGTTGTGAGACTTTGTAAATTCATTATTCAGGTTCATCCCTGTAACTACACACCTGGATTGCAATTCTCTACCACTGAATTTTGTTTCATTACTTCTAGGTAATACTGCATGATTATTTCTGCTTATGGATGACCATGCTAGCTAACCAGAAACTACTACTGGTCCGGCATATGGGTAAGCTGTTACCTTTAAGAAAAACAAAAGAAAGTACATCTCACTGGGACCTTGTGCACTATACTGTTTCCTCATGCACTACCATTTTAATTTCCTTCCTAAGCCCCGTTCCTCCCCTTCATAGCCTGGTTATGATTCTCTGCCCTTCCATGCATTGCCTCAAAAATATGATGGTCGGTCAGGATGACGCAGTTGATAATCGCTGGAAAAAAAATTTTCTTGGAAGAATTAAGCATTGATCTCAGTCTTTCTCTGTGTTGTACATGTTACAGTGGGATATGTGCTTTGCAGCAAAGAAAAGAACGTATTTCTGTTTCCTTTGTATACAAAACATATTGGTGCTTTGCTCATGTGTTAATGACGTTGTATTTCTCGCAATACCTTGACTTTTTATGGACTGCAAAGCCAAAGATCTCACAGTCCTTTTCATGCACTATGAGCCCTCGCTGCCTCTCTTGGAGCAGGTTTGATGATATTGCTTCATTTTGAATGTTGAAGCCAAGGCAGACATTACTAAGGGCCACACAGCATGGTGGCAGAGAGAAGGGACAAGACTCAGGGCTTTTGGTCCACCTGTGGGTCACATCTGCCTTCAAAGGAGGACAAAGCAGGAGCTTGTGCTTTAGCTTTATGACTCAGTTTTTTTACCTGTTCTATCCATTTTTTGGGTAGCTAAAAGTCACAGCTTAGAATTCACAATGGAAGCAACGTCACCATTTCTGCACCTATATATTAGCCGCAGTGAAAAACTGGTACGCACAGCCAGTGTGAAATTGTGTCCACCAAAGAGATGTCATTGCTGGAAATCAGGCTCTGAGTGTTCCTGCTGAAGAAAGAGCAGGTAAGGACATTACTTTGTCAGACGTTACAGATGAAGTAGTGTTGCTTCAGCAGTGAAAATATCTTTAGATTACTGAAAACTACTTCAAAGCCCAGAGGCACTGCCAAAGAAAAAAGAATGATTTTTTTCAGTGGCCTTCATCCTCTTCCGACTTCCTCCAGCAGTATGCTCCTCTTACAGTGCTATAGGTTAAGGTGAAGGATCCTCTCCTGATACTCAGCGGAGCTCATTCCCCAAAACCCACAAAAATAGATTGCTCGTATGATTCTATTAACTGCTATATTTCCAAGAGCTATTTTAATTCACCTCCATCCCTCTGTAGCACTTCTTACTCAGCACCAGAGGCAGGCTGGGTTGGGTTTTTTTCAAGAACAGGGGACACCTGCTTTTGATGACAAGACAGGACCAGGATGCTTCGGCAGCATTTTCCCACAGAGAACAGTTGTGTTCATTAGCCAAGACAACAAAATAATGAATGGGAAAGGAATTCCGCAGATGAAACTAGGCTTATCACTGCTGTAAAATCTGTGTCATGGATGCTGCTGGGGGGAGAGAGGGATGCTGGAGAGTGGAGATAGCTGCCATAGCACAAACCCTCCCTGCCACCGGTGCTGCAAGCAGCTTTCAAGACTCTAACAAAAGGTCAAAAATTGTTATTGTCTTCTAGTCCTACAGCATGCCACACTGCTCATCCCGGAGGAGAGTGACCTTCTGGTCTGGAAGTGGCAGAAGAAATACAGGCAACAATAGTACGTACAAGGATGGCCCCGCAACCCTTGTCAGGCTGTGATATACAGCTCACCAGGAATTTATTTCAAACTGGCAGAGATTGGGGGCCCCATAAAACTGTACAGCCTCAACCCAGTGAAATAAGGTTAGTAAAATACATAAACTCTGATACTGTGCAGTGAAGTATGCCTCCAGTCAACTGCAATTCACCAGTGGCATCATGATGGATACTCCAGCAGCCTAGTTTGTTTGCTGATGGATCTGACCAGTGCGTGCCTTCGGCTCCTTTCCTCTCCCTGCTTTTTGCCTCCCCACCTTTGTGCTGCCTGTTAGGATGCAGGACTGAGGTTTTCTGGCTGCAGAGTCAATGCTAAGTAGTGATACTTCAGCAAAACCTGCTGGGTATCTCCTGAATGATAACTCATCTCATCCAAGCTCCACTGCAGAGCAAAAGTCCACACTTGCAAAACAAATAATACAACAGGAGGCAAATAGAAAAAAGATACAATTAAAAAAAAATTTAAAAATCTGTGCTGATGCTGTCTGTTCTGTCTCATAGAGGAAAACACACCAGGCAGAAATGCTGTTTTTTTCACACTTCGTACTACTGCCAGTGTGATGTTGAACAAGTGCCATTAATCAAGAGCTCTGTAATTCATTAGGCACAGTGATGTACTTGAAATGTTTTTCAGTATCATTGTTCAAAAACCCCTGTAAAATGAAAAAGTAAGCTAAAAAGAATTAACTGCTGCATTATAAAGTCAGGAGCGAATTTAATTGGAACAACTTTCTCACCATTAACCCAACAAATATGAAAACAGGGAAATCTTAGTGCCTTGGTGGATCACCTCAGATGTTTCCCTGTTAGCATCCTAAGAGACATTGCACCAGGCAACATTTCTTACAGGGAAGTGCAGACCCTACAGCCATGCAGGTTATTCCCCTTCCTGCCTTTATCCCTATTGCTGTGAGTCCAAAACTGTCTCATACAGCAGAAGCAGTTGGGTATTTATCATTTAATTAATAAAACCCCTGTCTAATACAGCTACAGATAACCTCAATATTTATACCAGCACCCAAATCTGGTTTAACTGGATTAAGCTGTAAACCTGTGTGGTATCTGATGGCAATGATTTCCACAGGTAGATTACACATATTGCAAAAGAAGACTTTCCTCATTATCATAACATTTTCAACTAACATCCTTGTCACATGTCGTGAGTATGATTCACCTTCTGCATGTAGCTTGATTTATGTGCATCTATCATGCAATCTTTTACTGGATTCCCTTTTAAAAAGAGGATTCCTGCCTTTTTAGTAGCTCTTCAGACAGGACGCATTTTACATACTTAATTATTTCCGTTACCTTTGTTTTTCTTTTTATTCTTCTCTTGCAATATGGTGACAATATATCTGAACAGACTATTCTGACTGAGAGAATTGTATGTTTTTAACAGCATAGTACTCTCAGTACAGAGAATCTTTCATTGTCCTACTTGCAATATTTTCTTGGGTTTTTTTTCCCCATGTGAATGACTGCATTTCAGTCAGAACCTGGGTATCTTACAGGTACTTTGAGCCATCCTTGAGTTGTTTCCAGAGCATCTTCATTTGCACATTCTGATACTTAATTCCACCTGGCTTTGACATCTGCAGATGCAAACTTTCTTAGCTGCTTCTGCAGATTCTTGCAATCTTTCTTGTCTTGACTAACCTGAATTCTTTTTTGTTACTTGAAGACCTTGCTAGGCTTCGCTTGATCAATAGGAAATAGATGACATCAATTGTTGTACAGGACTTCAAACATTTAATTATTATACTTTGCTAAAATAAAAAATCTACTCCTTTCTGCTTTTCAATCCATTGTCAATTTATAGATAATTTATCTCATCTATTTCAGGCTATTTTTTTTTACATCAAAATATCTTTTTTTTCCTTAACAGCCAATAGTGACGGACTTTGTCAAAAGATTATGTTACATTGACTATTTCTGGTTCATCCACCTCATTGATAAAACCTTAGCATATGTGTGGTAGGTTGTAGAATTGTGGGTTTTTTTCCTTACAGAACCTATATAACACTTTTATGATCTATGTGCCCTTGATCTTGCATTGGATGGCAGGCAGTTAGGCTGCCATCTTTCCAACAGAAATCTGTACAAGCAGAAAAGTTTCACTACCTTGAAAAGTATAAAAAGTGGTAAACCTGTGAAAAACAGCTTTGTAATCCTATATCTGCATGGTAATGAATGAGGTAACTTATAAACAAATAAGTAGTTTGTAAATAATGGTGTGGAAGTAATAAACCTGTGTACATCAAGTGATTCTACACTGAAATAAGCAACCTGTCCTAATTCCTCTTTCCTTGCAGAGAGTTTAGCTACAGCCACCAGTCATACATGCGCTTATTTTTTTTTAATTATGTTAAAAAAATCATTCAGAAAACATCCTGAGATGGAAGTCTTGTGAGCAAAAAGATGATTCAGAAGTACATGCCGAGAAGCCTGGTCAATACCCTGATGGCATCGCACGTGATGCTGCTTCAAGAGCTCTACAGATGGATTACACACAGGTTGGAGACCTGTACTGATGTCACCCGCTTTCTGAGAGTGTGACACTGGACGTTACAGCACAGGTCTAGGGTCCTTTGTCTCCCTCCAGTGCTCAGCATGTTGATGATGTTGCAATGCCAGGAGTGACAGCGCTCTCCCAGTAGCACCCAGAAACCACCACACAGTGCACCTGTGTTGTTTCCAACATGACCTCGAGGCTGTTTTGCCCACTTCCACCTACATTTGTTCTGCCAAGACCTGCTCAAATGCCTCTTCCAAACAGAACCAAGCTTGCAATATTTTAGAGTTATCAATATATACGTTTTTAAAGAGATCACTCACTGCCATGTATCAGATGACTTGTAACTTTATTGTATAGATGTCAATGACCAGCAGGTCCACCCTTCCCTTGAAGGGAAGTCTTCTTACCGTCTCCCACTCAGAAAACTTAGGATCTTCTCCTCTGGCACAAGAGAAGGACTTAACGAACAGAAATGGGTTAACAGTTTCAGTTGTGCCTTTATTAACTACTGCTTGGTGCAGAAATATGCACGGCTAATATGCCTTACTTTCTGTGTGAAGAAGTGGTTAAGTTGATCACCTAAGGAGCCTGTGTCAAAGGCCATGGATTAATCATGCTATTTTAGTATCGTGAATACCTCCACTGAGTTTTTTTGCTTTATCTTCATTACAGGTAAGCAATTCTGTACTTTTATAGCATTACTCAGGTCCTCTCTTGAGGTTTTGTGAACCCTAATCTTCTCAAGCATATGTAACTCCCCTTGCCATTATTTCATTTCCTTCAATTTAGCTGCCAGCCACGGCATATTTCCTTAATAAAACTGATCAACTTGTTTTGTTGGCCAGTTTACTCCATAAATATGTAAATACATGTTTTAAACATGATTCTGGCAAGAACTATGACATAGTTTTATGTTACTCACTAATTTATTACTAAATAAATATACATATTTATATATATACTCTACAGATATTGTGTGTGTGCCTGTCTGTTGCTTTCTCGGGCAAATATCATAACAGTGAAGGAATTGGAAATTTAGAATAGTAATTTCCAAGAATGATACCCCCTTATCCCATCCCTCAAACTGTTTCTGACTGTATCACAAGCCAAGGAAATTAGGCAAATGCTTGGTGACTCCAAAAATGAAACTCCAGTGTGTGCCACCAATAGTTCTGCAGGAAGCTAATGCCATAACTGGCATAAAATCCAATCTTTGATAAAATTAAAATTAAAAATGTTTTATATTTGGTTAAAATATGTCTTTTTTTCCTAAAAGAGGCAAGGAGATTTTGCTTAGGGTTTTTATTTGCTGCTGAAACTGAGGTTTGGCTTTAAAGAACTTCCATTTTGATAAGAGTGATGCTAGATATCACTTCTACACCATTTATCCAGCATTTCTTTGTATTCAATTATTTAGCAACGTTAAGTGAAACAGCATTTAGTTTACCAGGCTTTCTGCAGTGCCATTTGCTGAATCAAAAATGATTTATAGTCACCAAATAAAGTTAAAATTATGTGTACCAAGACTAATTAATTATATTTACTACAGACAGTAAATATCCTTGCACATAATGATTATATTATAACTGTAAAAAATAGCTGAGTTTAAAAAGCAAATGTACAAAGGCTGTATTTAATAAGTCAGACACACAGGGTTCACAGACTTGTTTTTTGAAGTGGACAAAGTGCAGAAGTGGTTTTGACTGCAAAGAAAGCCTATCTTTCCCTCCATCCATCTATCCAAGGTATTTTAAGGCATTATCATTTTGGCGTCCACATCCCAATTAGTGACAAGAGGTACAGAATGAACTCCCATTGCCATTACAGCTAGCTGCTAATGGCAGGAATGAGTTTATTTAGCAACAATAAGCATAATGTTGTAAGTGTCTACTCCATAAAGTTCTTGCTTGTACCAATGCCTGCACACAAGTGTCACATTTTTAGACCCATAGTTGGGGCATTCATTAAAACTTTTCTGCATGCAGATGCAGTGCTCAATCCCTGCCTTATAGTTTTGGGTAATCACCATCCTCAAGTGGCAGCCGTGTGGCTAAATGTATTGCTTCATGAAGAGGTTTCATCAGGCATCTGAAACATATTCGACATTAGGCCTATTGAGAAATAGTCTTTGTTAGCAGGGTGGATTTAACTGTGGCTTTCTCACCAGTTTATGTGTTTAATTAGCTGGCAGAACAGAGGAAAGGGTGGGAGCTGAATGTGGAGGAGGGCTTGCAAAAGAAAATCATGTGGAGGCATGGTGCAACTCTCAAGGTGTCAAAAATTAATAAAAATAAAAATAATTTAAAAAAAAAGAAGAAAAAAGGAGGAACAACAAAAATAATTAACTTTTCCCTGCATGAGAGAGACCTGGATCCCTTTTCACCTGGTCTTTTGTGAAGCACTAGTAATTCAAGAAATCAGCAAACAACGAAACACACAGCAGACAATTTATATCAGTATGCTTAGCTTCAAGGAAGTGCCCTTATTTGAGCTACAGATTCATCACAAAAAGAAACTGCATATTTAGAAACGTCAGCTTTTCCTCCTCCTGCAGCTCACTGGTTACAGGTTCAAACGCTGTTAGTCAGGCTGGATATTAACACCATTGAAACTGGGTGAAATATTCATAGCACAATGTGTCTACTTCTGAGCAAAACGCATTCACATAATTGAAACAATTGTGCCAAATGATGACTGTGTCATCATTTTATATACACGTGTAAATATAAGATTGTGTAACAACAGAAAATGAAGTGAATTTTTTTTTTTTTAATGGCTGCTCATTTTTATTTTGAAATGCATTAGTTATAATTTGCATGGCAGTGGTTTTGATTTTCCTGAGGGTAGAGAGCACTGATAGAAGCCATTTGGCCTCATTTCCATAGAAGGAATAGCCATATTAGAATGCTGTATTACTCCTTACTGGCCCTATTACTCTTTGCCCAGTTGGAATAAAACTCCAACAGCAGGAAGAAACAACCCATACAGTCAGTCAAATGTAGTAGAGGAATTGATTTAGTTCTCATTTGTCTTTGAAGTAGAGATGCGAAAATAATTATTTTCCAGCCCAAAGCTATACCTTTTCTTTAACCAACTTTAGATCCTGGGTTTGGTTGACCCAAAGTGACATTTTAGGATTTTCTAAACTGTGAGAAGAGACATAGTGTCATCAGGCTGTCTAAAATCTCCTTTTCAGACTTTTAAAACATTTTTGTTGGTTTTCAGAAATAATACTTTATAATGAGGGATTAAAATAATTAAGATGTCAGAAGGATTTGGGGAAGGGGGATGTAAATTAAAGCAAATATTCAATTTTTTTCCCTTCCAACCTCAACCGTTCTGTAGTTTGGTAATTTGACAATCGTCTCCGTAGTTCCAAACCCAGATTTCTTTCACAACACCTTACCTGTTCCTCAAAAAAGTTGACATGTAAAACCCTTTCATGACGCTCATCCTCAATTTTAGAAGGGCAGCTCCCTCAGCCTAGAAATTGCTGTTGAAGTACTCTGGCAGGCAAGGTTTTGTCGGGAAGGCATGGGGCCGGCTCTTCTCCTGCTTGGTAAGACAATTTGGGTTAAAAGAGCTTGTGACAGGAGATATGCCAAAGGATTTATTGATTTTTAGAGAGGCAACTGATTCTGTGCCTTGATGAATGACTGATTAATAATCTTCCATTGACTTTTTAGTTTTCTTTACAGTAGAAATGTTCTTTAGCCAAAACTCGCCACATCAATCCTGGATGTGTGCTATTGCTACCATTTCACAGCAGACACATAAAATTTGATTTTGCCAAACTCAGGCTTTATAAGTGTTTATGTTTCTTTTCTCTTTAGTCACAATTATTGATCTCAGTGAGCACCAGTGCTGCAGTAGAAAAAGAGGTATTGCTGGGAGGTGTCCATACTGCAATAAAAACAATGGTCCAATACAGTCCAATATAGTCCAACAGAAAATCATACTGGGCATAATTTTTCTTGTATTTTTGCTCATTTAGCCATCTTGCATGCTGAACGCCCCAGGAGCTTGTGCATGTCCGGCTCCAAACTCTCCACATCCTGTACTTCAATTTTTGTCAGCCATCGGCGAATAGGTCCATTTTATTCAGCAATTACTGTTACCAAACAGGTTGCACGCCTTTGCTCCTGGGTGTGAGAGTCCAGTTCCTGATGCAGATCACTAATGGCAAGATTTTGGCAGCTATACTCATACACAAACTATTTCTACCTCCAGAGCTATCTACTGTGGAAGATGTGCCTGCTGTATCAAGCGCAAGCTATGAGAGTTTGTTCTTCTTGGATAAGACTCTGTATGTGATTCAGTTGCTTTCATTCCTTAATTGACCTGCTTACTCATCACTTATATAAATAAATTGTTATAATCTGCTCCACATCTTTTCTGTGTATCATCATTTCTCTGGTGAATTATTATGATATATTCAGGCAAAAGACTGAATGTCCACATTACTGAATGATCAAATGCAATAAATTTCAAAGAAATAAGAAATTTAAAGGCTCTAAAAAGGAAAGGTATTTTTATGGAAAAAAAAAAAAAGTTCTGCAATGTATTTTCGTTGTCCAGAAATTAATTTGGAATGATGATGGGGTAGTATATTTTGCAAGAACCTACTGCAGCATTTTTATATACTGACCATGTCAGATATATTGCAGGAATAGTTTTTCTTACTGATTATTCCTCATCCTCTCCTCCCATTTCTGAAATATGGGACAAAATTAAGAAAGAGAAAACAAACCATAGATGACTGGTATTAGCCATGCAATTTAACACACTGTTGGAAGGTTTTCTGCAAATGGAAAAAATGAGAGATTGAACAGATGGAACTTCACTAAAAAGATGAGAACAGGAAAAATAAAATAAAATAAATCTTTTTAAAACTGAGAGTTTGAAATTGCCGTGGTTTAGATTTGATTTCTCTCCTTTCTTTGCATCATATATTGCATATGCAAGACAAATAAACTGCACATTACGTGGTTTTCATTATCTGTTTTCCCCCCTCTTTTCTTTCTTATTCTGACGTGTGACCTCAGACAATATGAACTGTCTCATCAAGCATTTCTTAATATTGGCCTGACTGGGAGGGGAGATTTTCTGTAAGAAGTCAGGAAGGGTCCGGTACGAAATTACACTGATGAATTAACACATTGAGACAATTGTTTGCGATAGTAATGCATTGCTGTGGTGAAGCTGCCACCAGCTGGAGCCACTTTTAACACTGGTACTAAGAAAATTACAAAGGCAAGATTGGCAGGAGCAATAGAAAAGGATAGGTGTGGACGAGAATAAAGGGACAGAGAAAAAAACTCACACTAATTAGCTAAGAAATGAAGTACCTTTACAACCACTTTTCACAGCCTCAGGCAAATAAAGGCTTGAATTTAGCAAAGAATAAATACATGCAAAAAAAAAAAAATCAGATCAACTAATTACCTAAGCAAATGTCATCAAGGCTGTACTGTATTTTGAAATATCTAAATCAAGTTAATACAGGCTTCCATGGCATACCCCATATTTGACCATAAATCAGTGGCTGATAGGCTTCCTTCAGGTTTGCAGGGAATGCAGCGCTTTGTCATTTGCAGTTATCGTTTAAGAAGTGTGTGTGTAAATAGGAAATAGAAAAGCAATTGCTTTGAATAGCAGCCATGCTGTAATACTGCCTTGAAGTACTACATGCCAGACTTCTCTGCTCTTTTGATAAGAATCAAACATAAGGTATCCTGCAAACTTTATTTCAAAGACTTTGGATAAGGGATAAGGAGTCGTTTTCACACATCACTGTTACAAACATTTATCACGCAGCAAGACATGGGGAAAAAAACCCAAAACCACAGCAAGAGTTGCTCTTTTTTTGTTCCCCCAAACAGAAATGATGAAGTCTATCATTTTTGTTGTTAGTGATTACAAGTTGGCCGCCTACAAGCTAAACGGGATGCGAAACTGTTGGTTATGCTATTTGCTTTCTCTCAAAAAAAGAGAGATCTTGGAAGCGATCTTCCCTGTTCCAGGGATCCTGATCCCAGAAACTAACCAGGCATTAACTAACCTAGGGAGGAACCAAGCTAGCTCTGGTAAGCTTCTTCATCTCCCAGATGCCTTCAATGCATAACAGCCAGTGAACTCTTTTATCACAACAGAGTAAGAACAGTTTTGTAGTCATGTACACATCCTATTGTTCCCTTTTCATTCATGGTTAAACAATACAATTTTCCTCTTGGTATGCATGTGTGATTTTAAACCTAATTATTTTAAATTACTAAGGCATTACGATAGTTTTAATCTTCAGGTGATATTTTAGTAACAGACAGCAGATCCTTTAGGTTAAAAGGAGGTAGATGGGAATAGTCCTCAAAACATAAACAGTACCCAGTGAAGCATATTCTATAAAAATACTTAGAGACAGACAAGCTAAGGAAGAGAAAAAAATAGATGAAAAGGGTTTTTTTTTCTGCCACTCAAACATGATAGAAAGAAGTACAATCGAAAAATGCAGCAAACAGCAAACTTACAACTGAGTGTGCATGTGGCTTATCCGGAACTAGAAAGGGGCAGCAAGCTCCCAGGTGCCGCATTGGCAGTGCGACTCCTTTCAAAACCCCTTTCGCATCAGTCATTTTACCATGCTTGCCTCTCCAATTTACCAGATCAGACCTCAGTAATGTTTGCTTCAGGAAGCAGCCCTTGTTCCACCTTCTAAACTGGTGTCACCAGCAGTCAGTGCCTGGAATTAGTAAGTAACAGCAACGTACCAGCCCTCCTTCCACTGCTGGCGTGCCGTAGAAAAAAGGTTGATGTCTGTTACTAAAAAAGCAAATTTGTACTTCCAGGTGGTCACGACTGAGCTTCCTGAGAAACAGAGTTTGTGCAGCAAGGGCTGAGACCAGCTGCAGGATTTTTTTTGTTTTTTCTCTCGATAGAAGGAGGTTGTGTTTTTCTATATATCAGTGGGCTGGATTTTTTTAAGTGCTGCTTTGAGCAGGCCTTTATTTAATGTCTTTTACTTATGCAAAAAAAATTACGTCAAAACTGGTGATCATATGAGCCACTCACCCCACCAAGCGAAGCATTCTCAGCTTTTACAGTTGACTCTGACAGCACATGTCATTATCAGACAACTTAACTCAACTTCCCAGAGGTATTAGGCTACTTCTGCTCTTCTGTCTGGTCTCATCTGGCTTTAATAAGCCTAGCCAAGAGATAGTTCTTAACTCTTGCTGTTTCTCTTCTAAGATATCAACGTTGGCTTCACAGAGTTGAGTTGAAACTAAAGGTCTGCAAGAGGGTTGAAGTCCCTAACTGTTACGTATTTCAGAGGGAATAAAGGATGCCACCACCTGGGAAAACCATACACTGCAAATCTAGTTCTTCATCAGCTTAGTACGATTTCAAACCAAAACACAATCCACCCTCCAAGTACTATTTCCGTAAACTCACATGTTAAAATCACTGTTGTGCTGTGATTGTACTGGGTTGCTGTGTGTATTTAGTGTGTTAGCCCTGTCTGACAGTGTATCACACCTGTACTTTTACAGGCATTCAGTAAGGGGTTAGAGTTCACTTAAAAACTGTTCCTTGACTAATTTTGCATGGGTTACTGTCTTGATATTGAAGACATTTAAGATTTTACTGTAAATTCTAGGTACAATGGTGATGGTGTAAGTGCAGAAACAGAGATGTAGACAACCGTACATACAAGCAACCTAAACACATGTATGTATAGTACCTAGAAGCAATATAGAACATTCAGAATTTTTTTTCATTCTCTTGCATTCATATACTCAGCCAGCAATAGTTTTATGGAATTCGTACAAAGCAAAGATACTGTAACTTAATGATATTAAATTACTTCTCCTACGATATCGAACAAGTCTACACTTTCTTTACATTATCATACATTAGTAACAATCCTAAGTAACTATAATGTACAAAAATTGAGTTCCTTGACTGAAACAACCATTTATTCAGCAAACAAGAGCAGCTGATAAATGCTTCGTTGTCACCAGTATTCATGGAGAGAGGACTCGAAGAAATTTAGAAGGGGAATAAAACATAAGAAATGTGAAAAACATTAATGCCATCCTAGAGATGAAAATTGAACAGGCACTTTTGAATGTGTGTTTATAGAAGAGTAATCAACTTCATATCATTTCTTTAATAGAGTAAATTAAATGCAGAAATTATGCTAATGGGACAGTATAGTTCAGAATTTAAACACAGGAGGTGGAAATCAAAGTTACATTTCCCACTGCAACTGAATATGGGCTTTTCCATCTCTACTGAGTGAAAGTCTATGCAAAAGAGTTGTTATACCTGAGAAGGCATATACTCATTATACAGGCTTTATTCTTTTAATGTGTCTGAGTTAAAGCTGATGTTATTAATTTAACATTTTGTATCTTTTACTTTAGCATAAGTTTAGTACTCAGTCGTCTAGGGAACATTAAAAAAGCCTGCCTTCTGAACTTCGATGAGATAAGCTGAATTTTTTTGGTACTTTTTATCACACAAATCGAATTCCAGTGTGTTGTGTAGGAACACAGGCATTGCCAATACCATGTCCTGAGAGGACTATGGTGCCTGCAAAAATGTCTGATGGACCTGGTAATTGACCCAGTGCTGTAGTAGGGTAAGGTATGAATCCGTAATGCTCGTTAGATTGAACGCCTAAGCTGGTTTCAAAACAAAACACCTTCTGGCTCCTGAGACAGCAACTACTGGCATGTGCTGGGTGGGTGTCTCCTCCGTGGAGGGCCTGGCACGCAAAACACTGATGGGAGGCTGTCAGGGTGCTGGAGGTGTATTTTAGGAAGGTGAGATGAACATTCTTCACCGTGAAAGTGGAAAAGGAAAGGCAAGGAGAGGAGCTCAACCACCCTTATTTAGTAACAAACACCGTAAGATGTTTAGTCCTCTCCGAGAGCACATCATGAGGTCCCTGCTCTGAATGGTCCTCCAGAGAGACCCATTTTCCTACGTAGAGGATACTGAGAGCCTAAAAAACCCTCGATCCATAAAAGTTCCTGATGAGAATTGCCCTAAAAGTTCATCCCTTCACCAGATCACCTCTGATTAAAGCTGTTTGATTAAACTTTGGTTGGAAAACAATGCACATGTATTTGTGTACGTATGTAGGTCTGCATGTATGTCCTTCTGTAGGTATACCTAAAAATGGGAATGATTGTGTAAAGCAATTCTTACTAGCTAGAAAATGTGCAATAAAGTAATGGAAGGCAGCTTTAAAAATTTATAGGAATTCTGTGAATGCCATTAAAACAATTTAGTGAATATATTTAAGATCTATAAACATACTTCCTATTTTGACAGCCTGTATTGTATAGCAACTTCAAATACATATTTAAACAACATAAATACCTGAACTCGTGTATTTTCTCTCATCTTTTGCTGGCTGAAGCAGCATCATGACCTAATTGATGAATTCTGCTGTTAAATGAAAATGGATGTTATAGTAATGTAATAGGGTGTGAGAGTTCACGGGTTTGTGTAATTAGACAACAGACTCCAGCCCACTCTAGCCCCAGGTGACCTGAAAGCATTAAAACTTGAACACTATTGAAATGTTAAAGTGAATGCTTGACACCAAAATACTGCTTTCATTACATTATTGCTACCTGAAAGGTATGGCAAACAATTTAAAATGTAAGATTAAAAAATCAACAAATGATTCAGCTTGGAAGCTTTCAAGGGCAGCCTCTTCCTTAGAGCGAGACTATTTTAAATTTGTTTTTGAAGGGCACTGTTAAAATGCAAAACAATAAGAAAAATTAACAAACAACTAAAAGTACCTGCTACGCTGAAATTTAAAATTGTTGCCAACAACTGGTAGAAGATAGATAGAAATACAATAGTTTGATGTAGTTTGCCATCAAATAATTGGCAGTCATATTCCTGTGCCTATATATTGTTTTCTGAAACAGAGTTTGAAGATTTACTACAGCTCTATATCTAGAGAGTAGAGAATATAGGACAGGAATAATCTTGTAACATTCTGAGCCATCAGATTGTATTTTCGTAGAGTTCTTTGAGGAAGACAGACTTTGCAAAGCAGTTGCTGATGGTTGAATTACCAGATTCCCTTACAACCAAAAGAATGATGTTAGACATTCTTCCTGGCAGCACAGATCTGCCTAGAAATGGCTAATCATTAGTATAAAACTAGCATGTAACATTTGCGCTTGAAAAGTCAAATCAAATGAAAATACAATTAGCCATAGATTTCAGCAAGTTAATTATTCATCCTGAGCAGCATATAAAAATTTAAAGCTCTGTAACTGGCAAGCTGTATTTATAAAACCTGTTCAAGATATTGTACTCTTAAGCTTAGCTGTAATTTTCACAATATGACTGGTTTAAATCTCATCTCTGTGTTATACGGATGTTACCATTATTTAATTTCCCATTAAAAAATTGTGTAAAAAAAGCCCCCAACAAACAATAAAACACATAGCTCTAAAACTTGGCATTTTGGTTTCAATTTAGATAGCAATTAACCTTTGTAATTTTTAGACACAGGAATGTACAGTTAGCTTAATAGGGGAGGATTGTAATAAGTGTTTATTAATGTTTTAGATTAATGTAAGTTACAGTATGAAATCACAGGATAATCCTGATGGACTTGACATGGAGAAGGCAAACAAAATATTAAATAGCAGCAAGGCAGCTATTAGGATAAGGATAGTGTAAATCAATCAAAAATGAATATGGACATAAACATATGATTATAATATAATTAATTCATTTCTTTATATCCTTTTCAAAAGCATAATTCTTCCATTATTGTGTGCCATTTTATCTTTTTTCACCAGGATTTTCTTCGGATGGTTTCACAGCACTAGTGAAATATACCACATTTTCAGCAATATAAGCTCTTTTATTTCCCATATTCATAGTATGAACACATTATTTTCAATCCTCTAATTTTATTTTACAACTATCAAAACAACGTTTAGCTCTGAACGTAAAAAATTCTGAACGTACAGAAATTCTGTAACAATTTCAGCTGTTCTGGAAATATATATTTGGTTACCAAAAAAGGTTTTTCATACAGAACAATGCAACTCCCTCACATAAGACTATTAATAATAAACAGAAAAACTGCATTTCTTTGATAGTGATTAATAATAACATTAGTATTTAGATCGTTATGATCTGTATGATGATTTGACTCTTCAGCCAAAATTAATTCAAAAGCAAAATTTTTACACAGCTTATTGAATTTAGGTATCACTTATTACACAGAACAGTGATGCTGTTTAAAAACAGACTGTTTTCATCATTATTCTATTTTTATTCCTTTCAGCAACGTCCTTGATTCAGGGATGTTCTGGCTATGACAAGGAACACCTGTAGACCCCTGGCATCAAAAAAGGAAATTAAATCTCAAGCAAAATATTTAAAGCAAATAAATTCTTCAGAGGCTGGCCCAAGGTCATATATTATCAGAAGAAAGATACTTGTAGGATTAAATGTGTGCTTATTCATGTTTCATCATTTCCTACCATGGTCTGAAATGCGCTATGCTTTAAATATAAATAAATCACTGACGATTAGCACACAGCCCTATTAAGTCTCCTCAAAAGCAGGCAAAATCAAGTTATACCAAGATGACTGGCATGAAGGGAATTTTTTGTAGTGGATTTCATAAGGGGGTGATATGACAGGCAAGTGATAAAAATAGCCTAAAATAAAATATGATTTTAAAAAACAGTGTTTTTTTTCGTTGCTTTCCAGAAGCAGTCTTTACCAAATGGTTTCATTTGTTCTGTTCACGCAGTTTGTTCAAAACCAGCTTTGTAATAATTAAGGTCATCCTGAAGTCAGTGGCAGTTGTGATAATTGCTCAGAACAGTAAAAAAAAAAAATCAACATGAAAAAACCCGAGAGCCTTAACTTTAAAGTTGTTTGTGGGATTTTTTGTGACAGTCTGAAAGATGAATCACTAGTACTACAGGGACAGCTACTGGCTATCTGTGATTGACAAAGCTGGTATAATTGTATAACTTTCTTGTAGAAAGGTTTAAACAAAAGTAAATAGTTGTGGGTTTTTTTTTTAAAAAAAAAAAAAAGAAAAAAAAAGAAAAACCCGAATCAACACAGTGAAAGGACAGGAAAGCTTAGCTGTGTTCAGTGTCCATTGATGAAAGCACTATTCTCTGATCCATGCTGCTATTGTTGGTTTTAGTTTAGCTCCCTCTCAATCAATATCTAACAGGGCATGATTTAATAAGGTTTTATAATCTCCAAAAATTGGGGGAGGGCAGTTGTGGTATTGTCATTCATCAAAGGGGGCCTTTCAGGTTTCTTTGCTTTCACCTGCTGGGACCCATTTGGTCTCTTTCAAAGAGAATGCAATGACAAAATGAATGAGAAATGCTAGAATAAAAGTCCCTTATTCTACCCAATAGCATAATCAATGAGTACTTGTAATCCCTATTGTACTTCACAGAGGTAGTTGTAAGACAATTAAATCTTGCTTCTCAGGCAAATGATTTTGGTAGTTAACCTGAAACAGCCAACAATATTGTAGAGAATGAACGCATCTGAAGCAGTGATGTAATGGGATACTGCTTAGCTAGAAAAGCCTGGTGGTTTGGGGTTTTTTGGTTTTGTTTTTGTTTTTTGGTAGCCTGGAACTGCAGTACCTGTGAGCTATAATTACAGAAAAATACTGGAAAAAGAAGAAGAGATTTTAAATTTACCTCTCAAAGGTGTAAAAGGAGTGAATAATCCATAGATATATTTTTAAATGCAGTTTATACCTTAAATGTACTACAAGAGAGTCGTACATGTTTATGACAGTCTAAATTCCAAACCGTGGCTTAATAAATAGCAAACATTTACATAGTTAACATTATCATGATGTGACAACCAATTTAGCTTTAATTTCATTTGCAACAGCTAAACTCAATCCTAGCCTTTTTCCTCCTTACTGAATTGCTTGCATGTCAACAGAGAGCTTGTACTGTTTTGAAGAGACATGCATTCATTCTGTACTCTGCATTATTTGTCCACCTTCTACTGCAAGGACGTTATTCTCTGAAAAGCACTTATCTCTTGCATCATATAAGTGTATGCATTTTTCTCTTAAAAATTGCATTTTTGGTGTTAGACTTACTCTTGCATCATTTACATATTTCAGCAGAATTGTAAACATTTGGTGCTACGGAGTACTCCACAAAACAGAAATGGTCGGATAAGAATTGTTATGCCTCAGACAGCACAGCCAGAAGATACCAGACTCAGTAGATGTATTTGCACCCCTACTTTTATATATTATATGAGAGATGAAGGGAAATAACTGTTATTTACCATTTGTATTATAAAATATTGTTAATGTAAGCATGTATACTTTACATTATATGAGAAATGAAGCGAAATAAATGTTATTTACTGTTTGTGTTATAAAATATTGTTAATGTAAGCATGTATACTTTTATTGTTTTAAACAGCAATTTTACCAATAGTTGAGATTAAACTGGCAGTTTTCCCTTTTCTACTCCAGATTTTAAAGAAGAGAAAAAGCCAGAACAGAGCCCTGACATGGCTTTGCACTCTGCTGCTGGAAAATAGCTCCATTCTCTCTTTTTTGGAGTGTAAGAATGTCTCTTTGGCAAAAGGTTTATGACATTCAGACACGAGACGATGCTTTGCATCAGATACGGGACAGCGCTCTTTCAGAAGACAATCTACTTTATGAAAATTATCAGATTTACAAATATGTTAAAAAATCATAACTTTTCTACTGACTTCCTCTAGACAACTTTTTTTTTTTAGGAGGTGCTATATGAAAGAACCTACAGAAACACATCAAGACTGTCAAAGCCCCTGAACCACTGTTCATGAATGCCAGTGGAAGGACTCTAATCCTTGCCAGCTTTCCAGGCTCCACACGACCACTTTGTGATAAATCCCATGAATGTTGTTTTGTACTTTGAATCATAAATACTTCCAACTTTGTCTCAAAATTAAAGCTTCATTGTCAGGGAAAAGCGACATAAAGCATTTTAAAAATGTCATATGGAGTAGCTGTTCTTTATAAATACTATCCTGCAAAGCAGAGCTGGGACAGGAGAGAACAAGAATTTATTCAGCTGTGTCTCAACTCTAATTTTGGGCAGAGAGCACCAAACTTTCGGACTGATTTAGACTGCATATTATGCTAAGATTATTCAGCGTTGAGTAGGACAGTGTTGCATGTGGGATACGGTGGAAAAGAACATAAAAGAAGAGCGATGCAGTTTAGTAATCGTTTGGAGAAGAAGGCAGAGGGGTACCACGATGAGGGTTCCCAGTGAGAAAGACCCTTGCCCGTATGCATACAACACTGCTGCTTACTACAGTTTCTGCGCGTAGGTGTTACGAACCAGCTGAAAAGCAAGCATGCATTTAAGCCAAGCCGTCTTCCCTCACTGCACATTAATTTGGCACCTACTTGGTGGCCTGATGGACTTGTCATATCTTCTCCCTCTCGCTTTCATAAGTGTCCTGAGTGAAATCCTGTCCTTTTGCACTGGAAGTCCAATTTGCTGTCAGTGCTAGAAGCAGCACGGTTTGGTCTCCCAAATCAAACAGCCGCTCCCTGGCTCAGCATTCCAGTAGGCAACCAGTGGCACCAGCACCAGTAACTGAGGTTTAATGCAAAAACTGAGTCTCTTGCTGGCAGTCATGGTTTTCTGTATAGGAGAAGCTCCTTCTACTTTTTTGTACTCTGATTTTCAAGTCTCCTCTCTATGAAGAAGACTCTCTGATGATAATTCCAAGAATAACTGGCCATATGTGGGCAGTGCCAAGCCAGACTCACAAAGGGTTCCCCTTCCTTGCTCGGCACAGGCCATGGTGGTGGCTGGTGTGCAGGAGTACACTGGATGGGGAGAGCAGCCAGCCGTGCTCTCCATGGCTTTCACCAGCAGCAACAGAAGAAACAATTCTTCTAGTCTGTCCCTTTCTGCCCTGTTTCTGTGTTTGTTGGGTGTCTCCTTTGCCTTGTGAAGAGGTGATGCTTTCCTTCTCAGTTCCTCAGCCCTGGCTTAAGCAATGTGGTGGAGGAAGGAGTCTACCTCTACAGCTCTGCTCTCACCTGCTTTGTAACTAGAGGCAACATCGGTAAAGGTGGGATGTTTGTAGCTTTATGGTGCTGTTGAAGTCAGCTGGCTAACCAGCAATGACAACATTGCTGAAGGCTTCTCCTTCACCCTGATTCCCCAGCATAAGAAATCCATTGCAGGAGAAGCAGCAAGAGTTGTCCCACTCTTGTTTCTTTCAAAAACAAAAGCTTAGGAAAGTCACCTAGTGGCAGCCAGGTGTATTCTCTTATTTTCTCTCCTGATGGCCAGGCTGAGCTTTGCTGGAGTCGAACCGCCTTGGGCAGCTTGGAAGGTGGATGGGACTTCAGAAAAACCACATGAAAAGTTGCTAGGAGAAGACTTTTCAGACCAGCTGCATGCTGGTTTTGAGGGCAGCGTTAGCATGCCTGTTGAGTTTGGTTGGTGCGATGGTGTGAGATGAAGGAAGTGCAAGTGCCCCTGTGCATAGAAAAAAGTTCAAAGACATTATCTGTGTCCCTTAATTTTCTTTTCTTCTTTATTTTCTGTGTTAAGGATATGAGACACACTATTTGAAACAGCTGTGAGCCTACTGTGAAATTAGTTTTTTCTTTAGCAGGACGCATTCATCTCTGTTTTAATATCTGGGTTTCAACAGGGCTGCCTTCGGTTGTGTTTGACCCATGATGCCTGGCTGGTAGCTAGCTGAATACTCTTTCTTTACCGGACTTTTATGCTATTTTGCTTTTAATGGATTTTGAGATGTTTTAAATAAATTGAAACAAAGTCTATAATACTGTTCCTATATTTCAAAATAATAAAAAATATTTTTTCTTTCCTAACAAAAAAGCAGCATTTTGTTCTGGATCTTTTTTTTTTCCTTGGGGAGGGGCAGAGAGAGGTACTGATTTTTCTGTGGAGCTGCATCGTCAAGAAGGGAACTTCAGGGATTAGTACAGCTGTCTGCGTCAATATACAGCACAGCAGCATTTGACATATGCACTTGGTAGTTACAGAGTTAATTTTCCGCAGTAATTCAGCAAGACAAGCTAACCAAGATCAAATCACAAGGCCACACAAAAATCCCAAAGGAAGAGAAAAACACCAGTCCTCATTTACGTCAGTGTTTCTGCTGTGTAAACGTAGGAGGGAAAGTTTGTAGACAGAAGAGAGATATTTCAAACAAGTTAATTTTTGTAAAAAACATAGTACAAATCAAAACATCAGCTAACGCAATCAAAAGCCCTTACAGAACTCGCGTTATTTGTGCACAGGTACAACAGAAGGATTCCTTTATTTCCTTTTCATAGCCCTACCTTTAATCTTCAGTTTAACTAGAGCCTCTGCTCTTTGTACTTTCCCCGGCTATTCCCACGGCTGCGGGGTTAAATGAGAGGGACAGATACGATTGCTCTGTAGTCCTAGGAAGCACTAACGTCTCTCAAAGTCGTAGTATCGAAGTTATTACAAATCGCGCCAACTGTGGCTTTGCATGTGGTTTTAAAACCACTTCAATTCACGCCTTTAAAGAAAAGTTTGCCGTTCTCAAGCGGCATTTCTTGGCTTGGTTTTATGCATACATGCAGACCTGAAATGGCTGCTAGCTTTGCATCGGGCTCCACCAAAAAAATTTTGCAGCTCGGGTGTGTGCCGACACCAAGGGGGATTAAGACAAACTCTCTCAAAGCTGTCTCGGATGAACAGCCGGTGCTGCCTGGGTCCTTCAGTAATGTACCTGCCCTACGGGCTGCTCTCTGGGTGCCTCCATGGGAACAGGTACCTGCCTTTTTGTGCAGAAAATGACTTGAGAGTCAGAGGAACAGGTCTGCCATAACTCTTGCTGCCTGCTTCTTCACAGCTGGGTGATTGCAGGCAGTTTCCACGGCAGGCTAACATTACCTGTCTCACAGCAGGGACGTGTGGTTAAAGCTCACTAAACTGCTGCTTAGGAATGGTGCTCACTGGTGGGGCTGTAAAGCTGTGGATGTTATTTATGTCTGTGGAAAAGCATAACTCAAGATAATTCAAAAGCACTTGATGAGTTATCATCATGTTTTGGGTTTTTTTTAAGACTTATTTTGGTTTAGGTCTTTTGGCAAGAGATGCTTCATGTGACGAAATTTAACCTCAAATTCTTTCCTGCACAAAATTCTACGTGAGGATTCACATGTGCAACAAAATTTGCTACAGTAGGGCCAGATTCCTAATATAGTTCAAAGGAATTGCACTCACTCGCACTTACTGTGCTTTAGAGCTTTCCGCCATACATAGTTTGCACATATGTGTAGAAACCAATTTGCCATAAAGACCTTCTGGCCCTTCGAAGACCCCAGTTGGGCTGAACCTGACTTAGATCTGAAAGACTTTTTATAAGACTCATCCCATTACTTGTAGTAATATGGAATTCTAAATTGTAAGATCCTAAAATAAAATAATAATAAAAAAAAGATGACCGAGGATGATGGTTGGTTCAATAAAAAGTGTAAACACAGACTGGCTTGCACTGAAAAAAAACCAGAAAATTTACAAGACACTTTCCAGATCTGGGTTGCAGAGTAGCAAGACTCATCTCAGGGTTTTCAGGGCTCTGTTGTTTTGCCTATGACTTAGACATAAATTCCTAATTCTGTCTCTGTTACAAGATGTGGCAATTTTATTTAAAACATCTTTAAAAGGAAAGATCCTCCCCAAAACCCCAAGAGGTATATCAGGCATCCATATTATAATCAAAATCATGCAGAAATTGTCCAGTTTCAGAATTTGCTGTTCCAAGCACAACAGAAGTTCTACATAGGCTATGAAAATCTCAGCTTTGTCTCTAGCCAGGTTAGTCTGAATTTTGTTGGAACCATGTGAAATTAATGATTTAGCAGCTTCAAACATTTCAACTTGGATTGATAAAGAAAATAAAATCCTAGTTTTTGCCCAAGGCAAAAAACTCATGTGTTTCACATAGCTTTAGAAAATACAAGTTTAAAACCTTTGTGGATAATATGGACTTGTATAATAGCAAATCAGAAGCTAGGAAACCTGTTACATCTGTATAAACTTAACTACATCAATAGCATATGAAATAAATCATGCTGTTCAGTTTCCTAGTGTGTAATAACTTTTCTGAGAATATATAATTTTTCTACAAGCAGTTTAAAAGAGTTTCTTAAAATGTACTCCAAACTACAACAGATTTGTCATTCTTGCACTGCTGAGCATGGAGGCTTAATTTTACTTTTTTTTTTTTGCTGTAATTTTAAAGCAAGACAGTTATCCAAAGGATCAAAAAAGCTTTTATATGGCCATTTAGTGATGGAAGAAATGATGGTGCATACCGGAATATAGTAATTTTTTGTACCGTAAAGGTGCAGATAGTGGTAAAAAGCATGGCAGGCGTGTCGCAAAAGAGTAGAGACAACGGGCCAAATTTATCGCTGGTGCAATGTCGCTGAAATCAGCAAATCTGCACCAGGAAAAAAATGGGACAGCTGTTAAAAAAAACAAAACAAACAACGAACCAAACAAAAAAAAACACCAAACCAAACCAAACAACAAAAAACAAACAAACAAACAAACAAACAAACAAACAAACAAAAACCTAAACCGAAAACGGTACTTTTTTTCCAGGAAGAAAACAAACCCCAGTCGCGTTTGTTTGCCGGTCGGGTCGGGTCGGTCCGGGTCGGTCCGGGTCGGTCGCCGCGGTGCTGCGCGGTGCTGCGCGGGGATGCGCGGTGCTCTCCTGCCATCTAGCGGCTCCCCTCGGGCATCCCGGCAGGGTAAAATACCCTCTGCTTGCGTCCGGAATAGCTGTATAAATAATGATGCATACCCCAAATATTTGTTGGCGCACCAGGATCATTATAAGCAAATACCTGTTACTCCTGAAATCAGAAGATTCAGAGGCAGCTGGCACCAATGCTTTTCTAACGTGTTTTTGTTCGGTTTTGGTTGGAGTTTTTTTCTTTCTTTCTTTTTTTTTTTTTCTTGTCTCGCTGTCTTGGCACGGGAATTTACGGGCTAGACCAAATTGCAAATCTCCATGTCAGCTATGTGTTTCAGCCTTTAATCAGTAACAAAGAAACATCCTCCCTCAGTACATAATGGAGAGGAATTGGCTGGTTTCACAGAATAATGTGGAATAATTAACTTCACAGCCTATGTGTGGATCTAATGTATTGTTTCTGGATGCTCAGAGGTATTTATTTTTTCCCTTCTTGTAGCTCTACCACTTTCCCCTTTATCCTCGTCCTGCTGGGAGCTCCCACTCTGACCCAACCTGGGACCTGTCTATTTTGCCACAGGCCTCTGAGCTGGTTAGTGACCTTTCCCTTCCCTTTGCCATGCATCTGCACCATTTCCAGATCTTCTTATGCAGCCTTTACTGTCTAATACTTGCAAATTTTTCTGTCTTACACCATTATGAAAAGCTGTTGCAGGTGGTGATGAGGTCTTTACACCCACAAATTATTATCGAGAAAACGTATGGATCAACATTCACATTCCTCAAACACCACAACAAGGAAAACAAGCTAGCACTAATTATCTGTTAAATAAGCAACATAATAAAGGTTGTATATGAGTCCTGCTGTAAAACATCAAAATCAGCCCAAACCTCCATCTTCGAGACTCTCAAGCAGTACCTCAGTGTGAATACTAAGTGAGGCAAACAATATAGACTTTTTTTCTACCAAGCACATTCAAAACAGCAACAAGGAGATGGCAGAACATTGCAGGACCAAGTCGAAGAACAGAGGGAAGTGTTTTATCATACCATCTGCATTGGAATAATTCCCCAACAAATAACTGACTGAAATATCCCCAGATTGATTCTTTAGCCTGGAAACCTCTGTACTGCTTTCCTTCATAAACTAATGTAATGTGGGTTTTTTTGGTTGGGTTTTTTTTGTTGGTTTTTTTTTTTTTTTTCCCCTCCACAAATTTGCTTCATGTGACACCTTTTTTTTGCTCCTTTTTGGATTTCTAGGGAGTCACAGAACAATCTGGAGGTTCAGTCTGGAGCACAAACATAAAACCTAGGTATGTTGAATAAGACTTTTTTGCATTAAGTCAGAAAGGACGCAAACACTGTTACTTTTATGTCAAAATAATGTGCTGTATTTTGAATATCATTTCAGATAGGACAGAATTCTACCATCGCTTTGCACATTTACTTCCATGAAACAAATTCATAATTGTTCCAAGTAATCCAGATATCCACGTAATTCCTTATCTAAAACTAGAAAACCACGTCTGATATAATCGTGCTCTTATTCTACTATTGATTTGAGTAGACTTCAGTTCCTTAATGAAACTGAAAAAATGATTTCTCAAAGGTCTGTGCTGCTCTGCTTAAATAAAAAACCTGTTCTGAAGCTTGGTTTTCTGCATTTCGGGTCCTTGTTCTTCAATATTTTTCTTAAGACTGTAGCTACTCCAAGATTATTATTTTTTTAAGACTAAAACCTAAAGGGCTCCTCCTATCAACCTTGTTATCTTAGGCTTATGCAGCGAGGTCTTCCTTGTGCAGCTTAGTGTCTTCTGCCATTCCTAACACCTCCTCTGATTTTCACACGCACTCTCTGCATCTCCTGGTGCTCCAGAGCACCTTTTATTTCACTCCCCTGCTTCTTTCTCGTTTTCTTGTTAAAAGAAACAGAAAACCCTTTTCATCTCCATTTGAGTAACTGCTTTCCCATCATGGGTCCCTCACTTTGCATCTGGGCTGCCTTCCACCCTGCAGCACACAATGCCAGACAAGCTCTTCATTCACTTAGCGGTTCAGAGCAGCATTGTGCAAATCAAAACAAGTTAAATGACAGATGGCTTGTGGCAATTTAATGAAATGTCTAGTCACTGAGCAGCCTCACTCTTGTAAACTACAGTAATGAACTGGCTATTGTACGAGCTACAGTAATGAAGCAGGCGCGGGCAGAGTTGCCGAACCCGCGTTTCGCAGGCTCTGCACCGAGGAGACCGAAAGTGGAGGTGCCTCCTGCAGCTCCTGCACCATGGGCTAGAGCTCCTGAGCTGGCAGCCACCTCGCACAATCCAGCCGCACGCAGCAGTTGCTCTTTTTTCACCCTTGTCATCACTATAAATTTATTGCCTTCTTTATTCATTCATGCTATACCCATTTCCCCCTGGTGTTTACGGTACCTCCACACACACCCTTTGTGGTTCTGAGCGAAAACGAACACTGCAAAGAGAGCTGAGCAGTACCCATGCCATACAAGAACTCTAGAAAGGGGTGTCATCGCTGTCATCATAGTAAAATGGGGGTGGTATTCTCACTTCCCTGTAATATTCTGCAGGCAATAAAAAGTTCTAGCGAAGTTCAGTTGCTCAATTCCACCCATGCTGTATACAGTGTTTGCGTGCATCTCTGCATTTTCTGTACTTGTTATGGATTTGAATATTGCTGATGCAAGTTTACTAAGTTTATACGACCGTGAGTCAATCCTCAGATACCATGGCGATAACCAATTACAGCCATCAATCAAACTCCCAATGCGGATGATAGAAGTGGCCCCAGTGACTTCAGCAGGGGAAAGATCCTCGCTGTTACATTTGCAGAGGAGCTCAGAGACACAGTTCAGTGCTTTCTGAAGCATGATACCTTCTAAAGCATCTTTGAAACTGGGGCCATAAGGGACACAGGGAACACTGACTTTTAAAATATGGGTTTGTTTTTTTTTTTTTCTTTTGCCTGCATTGAAACCGAACGCTGGCCCCGGGCTGTCCCCAGTCCTGAGCAACCCCAACAGAGTGTTTATAGAAATTGTGTGCGAGCATGGTTTTGTATGTACACTCTTGTATGAATATGCTGATCATATTTGATTTCTCATGGGGGACCAGCATAATTTGCTTCATTCCAGCCAAACAGTGTTATCCTAAAAGCCCAGTTTTTGGTTCATTAATACTATTAGGAATTTTGCTGTGGACTTCAATGGGAGCAGAAAGTGCTGCATTTTCAGTATTGCAACCTGTTAATCCAAAAAGCCTTCTTTCACATCTGCATTGATTCTCTAAGGTGAAAAAGGTGCAATGAAAAAAATAAGGGGAAATGCAATTTTACAAATTAATTATTTACCTAAATTAAAATGAACTTAGAGGAGAGGAACTAACACCAAAACAGGCTTTGAGAACATAGAAAGAGACTGAAAAGCAGCTAAATTCGGGGGTATCTGCCTAAAGTTAGTCAGATCACAAATTATTTTCAGATTATATGTTTCAAATTAGCATGCTGCTTGCACAAATTAGTCCATGCCTGTCATGTGGCTGTAGATGCTAGTGCCTTCCAGCTCGCCAGGAAAATGTGCGGCATGAAGAGCTCGTGGTGGTATTGGTAAAGTCAGCTTGATAATAATTGAATTATATTTTTTTGTTAATCTCTTTTCTGACTGCAGCATTTTTTCAGAGTTGCTTAGTAAGGACAAAAATGCCTACGGCCCTAGCCCCCCATGATTCTTTCTGACCAAAGGCTGCGTGTCAGAGAACGCGTGCAGTGCACCCCCAGGCACACGGCATTGCACTCATGCAGGGGATGCTTCTCCTGAGCTTGGGTCAAGCTGGGGGACCCACTCCTGAGACAAGGACTGGAGGTGGGGAAGTTGGAGAAGAAGGAGATTCAGAGATTCAGAGCACCATTACTGTTCTTGCTGGAGTGTCCACTGGTGTGCCCAAAATATTTAGCTCACCAGCATTGATGCCTACCTTGTTCTTGTTAACAGCAGTGAGATGGGCTTCCCAGATACTGGAAAAACAGTATGTCCACAGTTGTTTTTCCCTCTGCAGTAGTCCGCTGTGCCTTCTCTGCTGGTGCACAGATCCTGCTCCAATACATTACGTACACTGCTCAGCAAAACTTATCCAAAAACTTCCTAAAGTGATGGAAAACCTCCCGTTTGTTGGCAAGACAAAACAAGGAAGTAAGCAAAACAATGCCCATTCCATTAAATAATAATAATCACCTTTTTAGATAATTGCCCTTTCATACCTTCATATTTAGCTCCTAGGTGCAGTAATCAACAGCCACCATCAGTATTTTTCAACCCTTTGCACACTGGCATACTTCAGTATTTCCCTTCACCAGAAAACAACCTCTCTGGTAACAGAGCATACTGAATGTTCATAAATGATGACTTTTTAATGATTCTTACTTCACTGTGCAGAGGCATGCTTTGTAAAAGTCAGAGACTGACAGACATGACGATTGGTATATTCATGGAATTATTCCAGAACACCTGGGGAAATGAGCCCTAAAAGAGAAATCCAGATGAGTTATTTTAGGTTGAGGTTTCCCCCTTTTTTTCAAAGAAACACTGTTTCAGCCATAGCGTTGTATAATGATTAATTACACCACCCACTCACTGGCTATATTAATCATAGGTGAGCTCTTCACAGATATTCCAAAAGATTTATTCTCCATGCTGTTCTATTTCAAAATGCCAGCAGAAATTCAGATAGGGTGAACAAAGGTGTGTCCTTGAATATGTTACAGGCCCTAGTGCTTGCTTACAATTGGTAGCCTTACTTCTGAAAGTATATTGGTTAATTTGCTTCACCACTACTGAAAGCTGAGAGAGAGACTCTCTGTGCTAAGGAGACATATGAGCACAGAGAGGTAAAAAATGTTAGCTCCCTTGTCATGGGATTGGCAGGAGCTCAGGACACCAGATCATGGTCTGTTGCTTTATCAGGTCACTGAACCCAGAGGCGGCAGTACCTTCCACAACAGAAGACCCTTCGCAGAAGAAGACATCTATGGGACACGTCATCTTCTGGCAGTTCAGCCTAGATTGTTGCTGATTGGGGAACCTTATTAGTGTTCAAAGACATCCCTAAAAGAAATGCCCAGAGTCCAAGGTTTTAGGAAAATTAAACAAAAGTAATTGAACAATTGGCAGAATGTCTGCATTTACAGTACCAGTAAACTTCCTAGTGCTGAGAAGCAAAACAAATTGTTGAACAACTCTAGAAAGGGAAGAATCAGAGGAGGTTAAAAAGATGAGTTTGTTCACATGGAGAATACTATAGCTATTGACCAGAAATTATTTTCCATTGGTCCACAACTTAAAGAAAAAAAAAAAACCAGGAAAGAGAGGTTACTGTACTTGGTAACCACAAAAAAGGAACAGAGAATGCTTTTTTATGTTGCATTCATAGAATCATAGAATCATCAGGGTTGGAAGGGACCTTTAAGATGATTGAGTGCAACCACCAACCTAACACTGCCAAAACCACCACTAAACCATGTCTCTAAGTGCCACGTCTACCCATCTTTCAAATACCTCCAGGGATGGCGATTCCACTGCTTCCCTGGGCAGCCTGTTCCAATGATTGATAACCCTTTCTGTGAAGAAACTTTTCCTAATATGCAATCTAAATCTCCCCTGGTGCAACTTGAGGCCATTTCCTCTTGTCCTATCGCTTGTTACTTGGGAGAAGAGACCGACCCCCACCTCGCTACAACCTCCTTTCAGGCAGCTGTGGACAGTGATAAGGTCTCCCCTGAACCTCCTTTTCTCCAGGCTAAACAACCCCAGTGCCCTCAGCGGCTCCTCATAAGACTTGTGCTCCAGACCCCTCACCACTTTCGTTGCCTTTCTCTGGACATGCCTCAGCACCTCAGTGTCTTTCTTGCAGTGAAGGGCCCAAAATTGAACACAGTGTTTGAGGTGGAGCCTCACCAGTGCCGAGTACAGGGGGACACTCACTTCCCCAGGCCTTTTCACCACATTATTGCTGATCCAGGCCAGGATGCTGTTGGCCTTCTTGGCCACCTGGGCACGCTGCTGGCTCATGTTCAGCCGGCTGTCCACCAACACCCCCAGGTCCTTTTCTGCCCGGCAGCCCACCAACACCCCCAGGTCCTTTTCTGCCCGGCAGCTTTCCAGCCGCTCCTCCCCAAGCCTGTAGCACTGCATGGGGTTGTTGTGACCCAAACGCAGGACACGGCACTTGGCCTTGTTGAACCTCATACCATTGGCCTCAGCCCATCGATCCAGCCTGTCCAGATCCCTCTGTAAAGTCTTCTTACCCTCAAGCAGGTTGACACTCCCACCCAAATTGGTGTCATCTGCAAACCTACTAAGGGTCCATTCGATCCCCTCATCCAGGTCATTGATAAAGATATTAAAGAGAACTGGCCCCAGCACCAAGCCCTGAGGAACATCACTTGTGACTGGCCGCCAACTGGATTTAACTGCATTCACTACCACTCTCTGGGCCCGGCCATCCAGCCAGTTTTTTACCCAGTGAAGAGGACACCCATCCAGGCCATGAGCAGCCAGTGTCTCCAGGAGAATGCTGTTGGAAATGGTGTCAAGGGCTTTACTAAAATCCTGGTAGAAAGCATCCACAGCCTTTCCCTCATCCACTAAGTGGGTCACCTTGTCACAAAGTGGGTCACAAAGGAGGTCAGGTTAGTCAAGCAGGACCTGCCTTTCATGAACCCATGCTGACTGGGCCTGATCACCTGGTTGACCTGCACGTGCTGCGTGATGGCACTCAAGATGATCTGCTCCATAACTTTCGCAGGTACTGAGGTCACACTGACAGGCCTGTAGTTCCCCATCATCAAACTCCCTGCTGCAAGCCAGTGTCACTGCTGTAGGTTTTAACCAAAGTGCGATAATGTTAAGCGTCTGCTAACACTTCTGTTGAGAAAGTCCTTGTGTGCACAATGCTTTTTAATAAGTCTGTAAATTTAAGGTAAATTTAAAATTTTTATCTGAACTCTAGAAACATGTCTGTAAAACAGCAACCCGTGATCATCTCCTCCTGCAGACTTCCCCAGTGCACTGCTTTTCCAGTTTGAGGGGAATAAAGGAGTTCACCCACAGGGTCTCAAGACATGTCACATATACCATCTCTGATATGTGCCTGTCCCTGATTCTTCACAGGTCTCATATACCTGCAGCAACCCTCCTGAAGCAAATGGCAGAGCAACAGCTGCCAAATAAGTTCCAACCTTACAACTGTGCAGCTGCTGCTGCAAGGTGGTCTGACAGCCATCTTCCACTTGTCTGATCAAAACTAGACCACGTGTTCTTCCTGTGTCAGCCACCCGAGTCCTGTCACCCTTCTACCAGTGGCCATTATGAGCTTCCACTTCAGCACAGCAATAAAACTGTCCTTGGCATTTCTTTCTTTATACCGTGAGCAGCACTATCTTTAAAAATCAGATGCCACTCTAAAATGTAAACAATACATACTTCTGTATTGGCAGAAAAGTAATTAGAGAGTCAGCATACTATGCTACTGTGACAATTACTACCATTATTGTAAGCTGGACTTGTTCCTTAAAGCACGCGGCACAGGGTGTCTGATTAGAAAATTATAAGAATAACAAAAAAAAGGAAGCAACTGATGTTGCTTTAGCACCATCACCCCAGAAAAGACAAAAAGATGATTCTCACTGATCATCATTTAAAATGAGATAAGAGAGAAACCTCACCCACTGCTAATTCAGACTTTCCAGTAGGGCTCAGCTTGTCACAGTGTGTAACTTTCCTCACTTTGATAAGGTCAGTTTGCCAAAAAGAACAAAGTGCACATGAGTAATACATTAGTCAACCACTTGTATACATACATCTGTTTTTCTTACCAGGTCTCACTATTCAGAAAGGTACAGACATGGCATCATGATAAAAAGGGTCATTTAAAAAACTTCGCAGAAGCTCTGTACTGTGGAGGATTGAATTTTCACTTGAATGCCTACATTTTCACATCTTTTTCTTTACAGAAATATTATTTTTGAATGGCAGGCTGCAATTGGGTGTTTTCTTATGTCGCTGACCAGGAATACATAAAATATTAGAGAACATTTGTCCCAGGAGAGGACCACAGCTAACTCAGAGGTGTATCGTGGTAATGGAGGTTATACATCCAGCCCTGGCCACCAGCCTCCTCCAACTCTGCTCAGATGGTGCTGCTACAGAATGGCCAAATTAAGACAATTTCTGAAATCATTAGTTCCCAGCATATTCACAGGACTGACTCTCTTAATCATCGCACTTTCCACATGCTGGCAGAATGCTGACTCTGATCTGTTTTTTTTCCTCTTCTCAGCAAATTTAAGTGTTAAAGGGCAACATTTAAAAGATATCTGCATGCAGATTGCAGGAATAGTTGTGGGCTTGCATTTGTGCACACTTTGCAAAGTGATAAGGTGAAGTATCTCCTTGGTCCTGTTTGAATAGCTACTTGATATCTGAAAGCACAGGAAGTTGCACAGACATAAAAGCCATCTGAAAAAGAGTGTATGGATAAATTTAAGAAAACTTGGGTTTTTTTTCAGGTATTGTAACTCCTGCAAAACACAGTAAGTTTTGGTGACTTTTACAAAGATGAGTTTGGTTTCACCTAAAGGGGAGTGACAGTTCTGTTTTGATATGGGCATTAGCCACCATATCTGATGAAACTGGTTGTGTTTTTATGGCAAGTTGTACAACGTTTACTAGTTTCCTGCTGAAACCCTGAAGTAGGATTGTGCACAGCAAAACAGATGAAAGTTTAACACCCTCCTCCAACAGCCTGGAGGACAACCCCCAGGGACCTCTCACCCTTGCGTTAACAGGGCCCCCCCATGCTGAGCACTGCAAGGATGCACAGGAAAGAAAAGCCCTGGCATTTCATTTGCAGAAGACTTGCATGCCAGTTGAAAAGTGAGGCCACACTTCGCCATTATCAATCTCCACAACCTGATGGACAGGCCTGTTTGAAGGAATAAGCCTTTTTCTATTGATTCTGTAGTAGCTTTTGAATGATGTTCAGTATCACCTTGAACTAGTGTTGCACCACAATATTTACTTTTACCAAGGTATTCTAGATACTTATACTGCAAAATTCTGTAACAGATTTAACTATTGTGATAGTGAAAGCCCAGATTGTTGTAGGGTCCATTATATGTGTAAAACTCTCATTTCAGATCCATGCCTGCTTCATTCCCAGTAAGACATTTCTTCCACTAATTTCTTAGACCTATTTTCTCATACTCTATTTTAAAACACAGAAGTAAAAAGAAGGTCACAAGAAGGGTCAAGAAGAGAAGTAGACCTTAACAGACCACAAAATACAAGCACTGTAGTTCTGGCAAAAAAGGATATTAATATACTACTGCTTTTCTAAAATGTGAATAGATATATGAGTTATTACTTTTTCTTTTATTTGTTCAGTCATTCTTACACTTTTTTCTTCTAATAACATTTCTCTTCATGAAATTCTTTCTAAGGTGCTCTGTTTGCTCTATGGTAAGGTTTAGAATAACTGCAAAAGGGTGTCAGAAATAGAAAAGAACTTGAAACTATCTTCTGCTCTAATACATGCCTTTCCTCCCCCCAAGGAAGAAGTCACCTTTAAATAAAATTACATAAATGTAATCCCTTACACATCTCTTATACAGAGGAGGCAGTACAGCTAGGCAGCAAAATGTCTGATGTTATGAGCTTAAATACGTGGTGTTGTTTCATCATATCTTAAAAAAGAGGCTTCCCTGGATCCTTTTCTCTCAATCTCTGAATCTCTGATGCTTGACAAAACTCAAGATCGTTCTTGGGCAATACATTTTCTAATGGATTACTCCTCTTCTTATTTGTTGTGTTGCAGTACAATAATTTGGAGCAATCACAGGCTGTTCCAGGGCAGCTGGGAGGCAGAGTCTGAATGGATGCAAATGGGATGAGGACCACAAGAACGAGCATGTTGAGTCAGGCTGAAGTTCACCTAAATCGTGGAGCATGGCTGGCAGCAGACTCCTGTGGGGCAAGACCACCAGTAGTGTGACCCTTCCCTCAGCACAGCCGAGCTGTCCCTTGTCACCTCCCGGCATCAAACAGCCGCAGGCTTGAGAACCTCTAGACTCAAATCTTCATTTGGGACTTTGTTGGATCAATCAGTTATAAATTTATCCGGATACTTTTGACAAATCAGATGTAAAAGTGTCACAGACTCCTGTGAATCTATTCAATGCTGCGTGGAGTGGGGAGAATGGCCCTTTCTTATATTCTTTAGAAACCCACTGCCAAGTAATTTCACACAGTGTCCCAAAGTTCTACTATCATAAGGAAATCAAATGTCAGTTCCCTATTCACCTTCTCCAAGTCACTCATGGTTTTGTTGATCTCTGTCACTCTCTCTATCAGTTGTGTCTTTCCTATTCTCTTTTCCAAGTATTCTTTTCTTGCTGTCATACCCTTTCTAGAGCAGACTGCTGACAATTGCGTTAGATACTCAGGATCAGAGAGCACCTGTGAATTTACACAGGGATATTAAAAAGATTTTTTGTGTTTTTTTACTTATGTCCAAATAATTACTAGCACCCTGGCACTGAACACCAATGTCAGTGATAACGTAAATCAAAATGAGCACCTGACCTGCGATATAACTAACACAGACTTGTTTACACACAGTTCCTTCCTTCCTTTTTAATGACCTGCTCTGCTCATGTATGTGTAAGATAGCACAAGTGCTTGGAGCCATAGAAAGGGGAAGTTACACTATGGTGATCTTTCCACTCATTTCACATAATCAGCTTTTAAGGAACATTAAATTATTTTACTACTGTATTTACTTTAGCTTGTTTTCTATAGTTTCAATTTTCTTTTAATATGATGTTGGATTGTACATATTTGTGAATTCTTCTTGTAATAATTATTGTTCATTTATGATTCTGTGATTATTTGGACTCCCTTTTCCTTCAAAAGAACCAGTACTTTTAGGAATTTCTTTGTAAACTTGAGTGAACTATATGTTTATCCCCCTTCTCCCTTATTTATCCTTTGCTCCTTGCGTCCTCATTTTGCAGCCAGGTCTGCACTTGACGTCTGCTACTTTTGAACTGGCTTTCAAGCCATACCTCATTTCGATTCTTGCTTCTATATACTGTACTTCCCCAACAAATTCTTGTTGTTGACATAATTAAAGTGGTTAGCCCTCTGTTCTCATGATTTTGTCATTTTCTTACCCGTGTAGTTTTCCTCCTGCAGGGTGGTTACCAAGAAAAGTGATGAATTTTATGCTATTTAACATCTTCATAAATGATCTGAAAAAACTGGTTGAATGGTGACATGACAAAGCTTTTCAGTACTGAAAACTTTGTCAAGATATTCACAGAATCATAAAATGGTTAGAGTTGGAAAGGACCTTGAAGATCATCTAGTTCCATCCCCCCTGCCACAAGCAAGAACACCTCCCACCAGCCCAGGTTGCTCAAAGCCCCGTCCAACCTGGCCTTGAACACCTCCAGGGATGGGGCAGCCACAGCTTCTCTGGGCAACCTAGGCCAGGGGCTCACCACCCTCATAGTGAAAAATTTCATCTTAATATTTAATCTAAATCTGCCCTCTTCCAGTTTAAAACCTTTATCGCTTGTCTTATCACTACATGCCCTTGCAAAAAGTCCCTCTCCGATTTGCTTGTAGGCCCCTTTCAGATACTGGAAAGCTGCCATAAGGTATCCCCGGAGCCTTCTCTTCTCCAGGCTGAACAACCCCAACTCTCTCAGCCTGTCTTCAGAGGAGAGGTGCTCCAGCCCTCTGATCATCTTCACGGCCCTCCTCTGGACCTTCTCCAATAGGTCCATGTTTTTCTTGTGCTGTGGACTCCAAAGCTGGAAGCAGTACTGCAGGTGGGATCTCACCAAAGCAGAGTAGAGGGGCAGAATGCCCTCCCTCGCCCTGCTGGCCACACTTCTGATGCAGCCCAGGATGCAGTTGGCTTTCTGGGCTGCCAGTGCACATTGCCAGCTCATGTTGAGCTTCTTATCCACCAACACCCCCAAGTCCTTCTCCTCAGGGCTGCTCTCAATCCATTCTCCACCCCGCCTGGATTTGTGCATGGGATTGTGCCAAACCACATGCAGGACCTTGCACTTGACCTTGTTGAACTTCATGAGGTTTGCACAGGCCCACCTCTCAAGCCTGTCCAAGTCCCTCTGGATGTCATCCCTTCCCTCCAGTATGTGAGCTTGACACCACACAGCTTGGTGTCACTGGCAAAGTTGCTGAGGGTGCACTCAATCCCAATGTCCATGCTGCTGTCAAGGATGTTAAACAGCATGGGTCCCAGCACCAACCCCTGAGGAATACCACTCGTCACTGATTGCCACTTGGACATCAAGCTGTTGACAACAACTATTTGAGGACAACCATCCAGCCAATTCCTTATCCACTGAGTGGTCCGTCTGTCAAATCCATGTCTCTCCAATTTAGAGACCAGGATGTTATGCAGGACAGTGTCAAACATTTTGCACAAGTCCAGTCAGATGATGTCAGTTGCTCTTCCCTTATCCACCAACGCTGTTAATGCTGTCATAGAAGGCCACCACATTTATTCAGATCTAACGCTGATTGCAAAAACTTCTGGTAGAACGGTAAGAGGCAAATCATTGTAAAGTAATGCAAATAGGGTGAAAAATACTTACAATTTCATGTGCACAGTGATGATTGGTACTTTAAGCATTAAGACACAGGAAAGACACTTTGGAGTCAGTGCAGAGACAAAATGAAAAAAATATATATTGAGGTACTAGGAAAATAATAACTAAAGAAACTAGAAAATAACATCATGCCACGGCTTAAATTTCTGCTGCTCCTATATCCTGAATATTCCTTGAAGTTCTGATTCTTCCATCTCAAAAAAGATGTAATAGAAATTGCAAAGATATAGAGAAAGGGCAAAAAGTATGATCAGATATGAAACAGAATCTGTATGAAAAGAGATTAAATAGACAAGGCTTCTTGCCTTGGGAAGGAGTACAAAGAAAATGAACATGGGGCTGCAAACTGTGATTACTTGCAACATAAAAAATAGATGGAGATAACCGTGAGGTTCATTTCCATGGGGGCAAAATGAAGCCAATGTTCTGGGCACTAATTGTTAAAAAAGGATTTAAAAAAAAAAAGAAAAGCTTGAACAAATTAATGGGGGGCAAGTTCACTGATGCCTATGAAACGTAACAGTCCAGATGCAACCTATAAATCAGACTATTCCTAAATTGCTGTTTGTAGAGGTGGTATAGCAGGAAGAAGTTCATGCACACATACATGACCCTATCTCTTATGCTTTTAATAGTAACTTTAAGCATTGCTCGTAGTACATGCCATCATCTGTGTTGATTAATCTTTACAATGAGTTTGATACATTCCAGCTAGTACTTTCTCCATGCAACCACAATGCAAATATGCAGAATTCTCTATGATGTGATTCTGTCTTGTATTCTGTATGTTTATGGGTTTGGTTTTTTTTCACGTGGGAAGCTGCTGCTACTGCTGTTCTCCTCTTTCCTTTCTCTTTGTACATGCTCCACCTCTGCTTCCTTGTGGCAGTGCCAGGCTGACACAGGGACAAGGTAATTAGCCCAACACATTTACTAGCTTGAGCTCTGTGCTGTGTCTTACTTTTAAGGTAATTTTTTGGGGGGGGTAAAAAATCAGTCATAGAAAAGTGTGTCTCTGTACCATTTATGAATTCTGTTTCATGGCAGGGAACTCTCCCAGCGTATGTATTTCAGATTGAAAATGCCACTTTGAAAGTGGGGCTTGCCTGTCTTTTCTGTTGTTTTCATGGCTTTTTACTTCCAGACTGATTTAGTAGGGCAATTTCAGTAAAACTGTGCTGACCTTCTGCTGCCAGTGAAGCTGGTTTTGGACAGAGCTACCACCCAGTCCAGAAAGAATTAGTTTCAAGACTGAATACCGAAACTATCCAAATTAGTTACATAGTGATGGCAGGCTTAGTAATTCCTGTTGTTCATGTGTTTCCTAAAAATACCCGCAACCACCTGGAAAAAGGGTATGGTGACAAAAAGGAACCAGAGATATCATAGAATAATAGAATCATAGAACAGTTTAGGTTGGAAAGGACCTTGAAGATCATCAAGTTCCAACCCCCCTGCCATGGGCAAGGACACCTCCCACCAGACCAGGTTGCCCAAGGCCACGTCCAGCCTGGCCTTGAACACCTCCAGGGACGGGGCTTTAACAACCTCTCTGGGCAACCTGTTCCAGTGCCTCACCACCCTTAAAGTGAAAAACTTCTTCCTAATGTTTAATCTAAACCTGCCCTCTTCCAGTTTAAAGCCATTCCCCCTCGCCCTATCACTCCATGCCCCTGTAAAAAGTCCTTCCCCAGCTCTCCTGTAGGCCCCCTTTAGGTACAGGAAGGTCGCAATAAGATCTCCCCAGAGCCTTCTCTTCTCCAGGCTGAACAACCCCAACTCTCTCAGCCTCTCTTCATAGGAGATCTTCATAGATTCAGCCCTCGGATCATCCTCGTGGCTCTCCTCTGGACACGCTCCAGCAGGTCCATGTCCTTCTTATGTTGGGGACTCCAGAGCTGGATGCAGTACTCCAGGTGGGGTCTCACGAGAGCAGAGTAGAGGGGCAGAATCACCTCCCTTGACCTGCTGGCCACACTTCTTTTGATGCAGCCCAGGATACGGTTGGCCTTCTGAGCTGCGATCACACATTGCTGGCTCATGTTGAGCTTCTCGTCGATCAGCACACCCAGGTCCTTCTCCACAGGGCTGCTCTCCAGCCATTCCCCACTGAGCCTGTATTTGTGCTTGGGATTGCCCCGACCCAGATGTAGGACCTTGCACTTGGCCTTGTTGAACTGCATGATATCCCGTGTGAAAGATGGTAGGGCTCCCTAGATGAGAGCTGTGCCAAAATTCAGTGTTTCAAAGGATGCTGCTGAAAAGACATACATGCTTTGTTTTCACTACAGGCTTACATTTCTTGTCCTAACATAATTGTATCAAAAATGTTCACAAAACAAAAGGGCTATGTACTTATTACTACGCATCTCTGAAGGTAGGTGAAGAGAAAATCAAGTAGACCACAAAAGTCAAACTGACCACTATGAAGGGTGTATTGCTCTAAAAGCAGCAAGAATGTAAGGTGTTCCCATGTATCGAAGAACTTAAGACCACAATGACTATCTGAGAAATGTCTAGCCAGACAGAAAAATAAATAATTTTGAAGCCTACTGATAAAAAATATATAAAAAATAATAATTTTTGAGCCTACAAAAGAGACATTTCAATTGTTTAGGAAGACAAGTTTTGCCAGGATAATGATAGCGAAAATCTTGCTGTTAAAAAAATGAAGAATCATATATCTGATTTAAACTACATATTGCCAAAAAGATGGAAACCTCTGCAGCTGGCTAAGATGTCAAATTGTGTTTTAGCAACACTAATTCTCGTGCAAAAATTAAAAAATTCAGAAAAAGATTTCATAGAATGTTTTGAATGGAGGGAAAAATTGTGCTGACACTCTGAATATATTCTTGCAACTTTTTTTATTTTTTTTTGTCATCACTATACACAGATAAAGTGTTTGCCTAAGTATCCTGCTCAATAGTTTATCTCTTAGGGGCAGTAGACTCCTAACTGTTTTATAGAGACTTTTTTATAGTAACTGTTTTATAACTGTTTTATAGTAGACTCCTAACTGTATATAGATTCCTCTAATTTTTATATTCTACTTTGATTCTGTATTTTCATTCATGGCAAAGGCACCTTAGTTTGGGGATAGGTTTGTTTTAAGTCTCTTCAAAATATGATTACATGCACACTACTGCATCTGTACACCTAATAAATATCATTAATAAGTATTGTATCACACCACATAGCTGAAATTATTCCTTGCAGCACTCTTGAGTTTTTGCTTAGCAGAAGTTAGGCCTTCCTGGTTTCTTTCAGGCAATGGTGATGTGATGTGATGGTTCTATTTCAGAGGTACTGCCTGTTCAGGTCAGTTGGTGAAAGTCAGGTGTTGGCCCAACAGATACGCTGTTTTAAATGGGGTCTGACTCAATGCTTGCATGTGTCTTGATGCTGTGGATTTCTACACTGGATTTCTATGTTGGTTTTATTTGTCCTTCATGTTGACAAAGGGATGTGCCATTGTCATCCTTTTTTATTGCATTGTGGTGATATAACTCAGTGCTTTAGAATACCACGCAGTAGCATTTCACTATGCAAAATGCCACTATGGAGGTGTTATTGCCACCTGGTGATTAAACATGAAGTATGAAAGGACAGAGAGGAACCTGTCAGGCTGCACTCTCCCAGTGATATGCAAGAGGACTTAAATGTGCTTCCCTGGGAAAATACTGTCCATTATTTTTATTCAGGTCATACACTTATGTACAGCTCTTATTTGCCCACGGAGTGGGGAGAAGTTGAAGAGCACAGACATCAAAACTCTAAACTGCTTGCTTGTGGATGAATTTAATTCCTGTGTTTGCTCGACTTTATAGCATTTTTATCTAGCTCAGTACTTGCAACTCTTTTTTGTGCCTGGCAGACAGAACTGTGTGGATTTATGACCAGAACTAAATTCTGTACAATACAACCAGGAGGAAAAATATACTAATTTTGTAGTCACATAACTTGTATGACGATACCTCATGGACATAATGTGGAGATGCTAAATTTCCTCTCAATACTAAATAGTTATTTAGAGACATTTTTAAGGCATTTAGTCTGATTTTGGTTGCATTACTTCTTATCAAGAATAACCTTTTTGAAGACAGCACTGTACAGGCATAAAACTGCAAAAGGTTTAGGAACTCAAACTTCAGTTCTTCTTAAAGAGCACAGGAATTTGTGCTCTTCTGACCAGGAGCCACACTCTGTCCAAAGTCTGCACTGTACCACAGAAATTATTTTTAGCCTAAGAAATACCGTAATCATCCATAATAGCCATTTCCCTCACACAGTCACACCATTACTGTCTGTATGAAGACCAGAGGAAAATGGGTATTGCTTGACTTGAGCAAGAGATGTCACATGTGGACTTTTAGAAGGCAGTCATTCCATTAAATACTTGCTGTGTTACGCTTACACGCATCACAGTGCAGCATGATCTCTGCGACATGTTTTGACATTTGCACTTAGTAACTCAAGATCTGGATAATTACACAGCTGAAAAATTGTTCATCTAGGTGCAAGTCTAAATGCACAAATCCCATTCATTTTGTAGAGTGCTACAGATTTGTTTTTTCTTGTTCCTTGCAGAAGCGCTACAGCAGATTAGATTGTTGACTGTCCCAGTGTTTGTAGAAGAAACGCCAGTTTCAGTGGGACAACACCGTGTTCAAATCTCTGGATTAAGTGGTATCAAGTGAAAAAAAAAGTCTTGATTTCATGATAACTAGCTTTCCTCAACAGGTTTCAAACTTATGCTGGCATACACATTTCATATGAAGGTGAGGCTAAGCTGTGCAGATTGACATAATGTTTAGTTTTCTGTAACAGCTATTAAATATGAAAAAGGTGGGAGAATGTTTCTTGTTAAAAGTTCCAGTAGGCTCTTTACTTTTCATTTCTCATACTCTTTTGAGTTCAGCCCAGCTAAAAACCATCTGTCTTGCCTGTGAGCCAAATTCACCTCCGACTATGGACACAAGTGGGATGCTCACGTTTTGAGCCTTACTCATTCTAAGGTAAAATGGGCTCATTTCTAAAACACATTTTAATGGGAATGCCAATAAATAATATAACTTGAAGTTATCATCAATAGCCAGAAGCACACAACAAAACTTAAACCTACATTTCCCCTCAGAATATTTTCAAAGACAGTGGACTTGATATAGTCAGAAATAGAAAGGTTTATTTAAAATGAGTGGAAAAGGATGTAAGTGAAAGAGATGCAGCAATTGAGAAGAAAAAGAAAGAAGAATGAAGTTCTCACAACACCCAGGCTGTCAGGTACATCATCTTATTTATCAGATATTTATGATATTAAAGTATAACAAAACTCCTCTCTGGTATCTGCTTCCATATTTCTGTGCTATGAATTATACCAGCAAAAAGATGCCAGCAACCTAATTGGAGATCTCTACATTCCCGTGGTGTTGAAGTCTTAAGTGAATAATAAAAGGGCAATGTTTAGGAATAGGATACATGCTTTTAAAAAAATATTATTTTTATTGTTATTAGTAGTAGTAGCAGTAGTAGTAATAGTAATATTAGTAGTAATAATAACAACAACAACAAACAAGGAAATGGGAGGAGAGTTTGGTTTCCTTGGAGATAAAGGGAATGAAGTCTACCTGAAGACTAATTGAAATTTAATTTACATCTCTGATTTATTTGACTATGCACTGCTGGGTGGTGAAAGCTAGGTACTGAATGACTTACAGTTTTTCTCCCTATACTCGCGTAAGCTAGCAGACCAGCTTACTGTCACCCTGGGCTAACAGGGAGAGTAATTCCACTATTCCCACTGGTACAACATTAAGGGGAATGAATCTCATTCTCTTCTTTTTTTTGTAGTTTATCAGATGATTTATTTACAGAGCAGGCTGTACGGCATGTAAACAAATATGTTATTTTTACCGTCTGCAGCCTGCAAATGGATTCTGAACATGAAAAAGAGACAGAGTAAATGTCTTTCCTGGATGTGTGAAAAATTCGACAGCAGCCCTGGAAAATAAAGGGAATGGTATTACCAGGCATTTAGCAAGAGCTGATTTACATACTGGAGTAGATCTTTCATGAATTACACAGAAATGCAAAAGAGAAAGGAAAAAAAAAAAAGCCAAAAAAAAGCGCCTTCAGTTGCTTTCTACCACTGTGCATGTTGATGAATCCCTAGCACATGTTAATTAATGCCCTGTTCTGTTTGGCAGCTTACCAAGGACTGGGACTGAAGACAGAGGGATCCTTTAGAATAAAGGTGGCTTACAACATATATTGAAAAGGAAAAGATTTGTATTTATACAAGCTGTGAATATTCATTAGGAAGAAGCCTTTTTGCTGTTAGTGCAATTAATGGAGATGAACTGCCATCTATCACAATATTTTATCATTAGTATAGTAAAATCTTATACCCTATAGAGTGAGTAAAAAACATTTCTAGTATTAATGTGCCTGTTGGTCAAAAAGAATATTCTGAAAAAATCCAGTAATCCTTCTCAGATTCCAGAACAGCGGAGACGGAATGATAATGACCATCAGAATAAAGGAAATTCTTTAAAATGCTCAGTGTTTTTTCACATTTACTAATAAATGCATTTGATTGTACTTTTATTCTTTTTGTTTGAGCTTCCTGTGAAAAAATTTCTAGCTATTCTCAAAAACATCCAGAAAGTAAGGTTTTTTGGCAAGAATATTGAGAAAGAAAACCCCTCTTTTTTTTCAGATAATCAATTATAATTAAATCTACAACAGGAAACCAGTTCAAAGACAGATATTCATTCAGTCTAGAAAAGAAACTGCGGGTGTGACCCCCTGTTGAGGCAAAACAGCACAACTTCTCAATATCAGAATTACAAAAACAGCTTGCAAACTACAAGCTAAAGATAATTCACGGAAATTATTGGTTGAATAACTTCAAACAGCAAATACGTCTGTGAAAACTATGGTCCAGTTTTTGGCATCTTGAAAGGAAGAAAAACGCTGAACAGAGAATAAAAAAAAAAACATTAAAAGCGTACCTATTACAAATTATTTATCCACTCTGCTAATACGATATATATAATAGCAGTTATACATGGCAAAGATCACAGTACTGTGCACTCTGTATGTTGTACAAACAATTGTGTGCAGAATAAGAAACGCATGATCATCACGATAATCATACAGTAATTATAATTTTGTAGTTTGCTCTAAGAGGTGCTGTGTGGTGACGATACCAGGAACTGAGCAGAACATGAAACGCCCGGGTATTTGGCACTGTCCAGGTGCCAGAATTTCTTATTTGCTTGCCTTCTCTGGAGGGGGGAAATGTGAGTTATTAGACCCCCTGTTTTGCTAAAGTAGCTTATTATCCCTGCATATGTAGTCACTGAGGATGGAGCCAGGGGTCCCCCTTAGACTCCATCTCCTGCCCTGGATATAAGACTGGTCTGCAGCCCCCATCACCTAGACAAATTCAATAAGAAGTACATCAAGAGATGCTTATGTAGCCACGTCCATGACAGTAACTTGGCCACTCTTAGCAAAGATGTTTCCCTCTTCTGGCTGCCAGCCCTTGAGAAACCTTTCTCATGTAGGTTAGAACTCCCAGGTTAACTGAATGTATCTTAACATTAATTTATAGAGCCTAGTAATGCTTTATTTCAACACTAACTTCATAGATTTTATGGAACCAGTAATATTTTCAGATAAGAGAGAAAATTGGCATTGCATTATTTCTTCTATGAAAATAAAAGCCATGTTTTCAGGCATAATGAGACTTCCAGAAAGAAAAACCACAAAATCTTTCTGAAATCAGACTTACCAGATAGTATTAGTCCCTAGTAGAAGGGGCTGAATCATATCCTGACATCATTCGCCTCAGCAGAAAAAGAGCAGGTCTTAAATTTCAGTCAAGGAACCCCGTCTACAACAGATGAGACAAAAAGCTCCATCTCCGCATAGTCTTATCACTAGTTTACAGTTTTATAAACTTAAATTCAGAGAACATGGAGGTCTAAAAGAACACTAAACTTCTCACTTCAAAATGGTTTCCACTCACTTCTCAGAATGTAAGAAAAGTTAATTTTTACAACCAACAATCGACTACATATGACATTTGAAGAGTAATTTTACAATGTTGATTAGGAATGGACATACTTTGAGTTACTTCTTACATAATTTCTGCTTTTCCATGTTAGGTCTTTTTCCATATGCACTCCTGACATCTCTCTATTAGTAGAATACACTTTTCCTCTCCCTCTGACTACTAGTAACTTAGTGGTTATTTACATAACAAACTTCTCATGCATCTATTTAACCTTGAATTAAACTTTTTAGTATATTTATACACCCTTTTCCATCTGTGAAATGGGAATAGTATTATTTGCCTAACTCTAAAGACTAAGCATTTTTTTAAATTATTATTATTATTATTATTATTATTATTATTATTATTATTATTATTATTATTATTATTATTATTATTATTATTATTATTATTATTATTATTTGCAGAAGACAGTTCCTCCGTGTACCCACCCCCTACATCCCTGAAGACAGGAGTGAAAGGGTAGTCCTGAGTGGCAGGAAGGTGTAACAGGCCACTTGTTTACAGCCAATTAAGAGATGGAGGGCATTCATGCATGGTTTTCTAGATACTTGAGATGTCAGCTGCACTTCAAAATCCAGAGCATCTGTCGTCAAACAGATGACATGCTTCGTCCAGGTCATGGATCTTTATCCCTACAAACTACCGGTTATGATACACTCAAAGTTTGCTAATTAGGTTGTCATCAATTTTGTTAACAATTTGTCTGTTCACCAGACATTATTTTATGTTACTCATGCTATGTATGAGCATCATTCTGTCTAAAAATATTGTTAGCATATGCTATGCATTTCAAAATCTCTCAGTTTATTTGCCACATGATCTAAATACAATTTGTGTCATTCACTTTGCAAACTTCTTTCTAAAAAGGCTATCTACATTTTTACGTGCTATTGGTCCCAAATAGTTTGTTTCTTTTAAGTTGGCTTGTCCTAATTATTAACAACCTTCTCATATTTTATACTAATGATCTGAATGTTGAGATATGCATTTTTATTAAAATTGCACTACCACAAGTCCTATGGTTTTCTACTGCTCTCAAAATAAAACTAAGTTCAGTGCTTTTCTGTAATGGAAGTTGTTCCCTCTTTGGTTGACAGGGCAAAATTTCTCAAAGAGGACCATCATTATCTGGTCCACATAGGCCACTATTTTTTTGGCAGTGCAAGAGCCAAAAAAGAGCAAAATACATTGCAAGATGAAAAGGAAATTAGGGTGAGAATGACTGGATCTCCTCCCTATTCCTGTACTTGAAGAAACCATTTTTAACACTTCAAGCATAGCCTTTGCTCTGTGAGCCAGATTTACCTCAACTTCCAACACAAAAAATCCACCTGGAAGAAGTATGCAAGTAAAACATGAGACACCTTGGAGGTGGGGATGGAGATGGACAAAAGGTAGGAGGTCAAGGAAGAGACGGGTACAGGCAAGACATGATTAATCATGGCTGGCAACAGACCCTGGCAATACAGATGCCCTCACGTCACTGTTATAAGAAAAAATTTAAACTGCCTGGAAATGGAAGTAATGACTCCAGTTTTCAGTGGCTTAGATACTTAGAACTCCTAGTTCCTGACATTATACCTTCTTGCCCCGTAAATCAGATCACAGAGCCACCACAAACTGGCATTAAGCAGTGGGTCAGGTTCACTTGGACACTCCGCTTCTCTTTGAGAGGTGTGGTAAAAGCTTTTGTTCCCACTTTCTAAAGAGATGCCTTAGACGATAAGCATTTCTTACACATCCACCCAAAGCAAAAAATCAAATAAATTCAAAGACAAACAGGTTTGTCATCCTCCAGCTTTGCGTACTGCTCTGGGAGGAGGTTCCACCCCAGTACTCAGTACTGGACATGCTATGAGCCAGCAGCTTCCTCCCAGGCTTCAGACAGATATTCTTAACTGTCTTTTCCTGACTGACCTCATTCTCTACCATCCTCCCACAGCTTCTCAATAATAATTACGTCAATTAGCTCCTCTTCCCCTGAGTTTGCTAGTAGTCCAGATGACTTCCTCCAGGAAAAAAAATCCAAAACCACCACAACAAAACCAAACAAACCAAAAAGAGTTTGGAAAGCAGTAAGTTTTTAGACAGAAACAGAAACAATGAGGAGATGCCTTTCCATGGTCTCTTCATGTCAATAAGTTTCTCATACAACCTGCACCACTCCTTGCAAATCTCAGACAAGACAGGTAGCCTTCAGTGTGAACATATTTATATTATTTTCTGCATCTGACTAAGGAATATAGATCTAAAAGTCTCTAACTGCAAAAGGCAACCCACTCTCCTTTTGACAACAGATAAGTCTATATTAACTTGTTTTGCCGACATGCTGTTACGAGAAGGCTGTTAGACTACCTCAGCCATTAGCTCTGACAGTTTCAGTTTATACCTATTTGTTCTCCTTGTTCTTTAGCCTCAGTAACTCTTATTTGGTCATTAATAGATAGCATTTACATATTCATAAAATAAAAACCAATTAATGTGCAACCTTCTTGTAAAACAACACACGGTTTCTTTTAGAAAATATCTAATAGGTGAGTACAGAAGATCTCAAGGAGCTGGGGCTCCTCCACCCATAGCCCAAACTGCCTTGTGGCAAGCCAGACTCCTGGTCATGAGACATGTCCAAGCCAATATACCTGAACTCCAAGGCCTGTCATACTCTAGTAGCACTTCTCCGCACTTGCCTAATTTCAACATATATTTCGTGGGTTTGGATGACTGTGGTGACTCCAGATGAGGTATTAGTATTGCCATTCATTGCTTTATTTACACTGCCCTCTGGTAATATCTTTCTTCCCGGATCTTAGGGTCACATCTGCCACCTTCATTCCTTGCGTCAGACTGGCAGACCACAGCAATTTCCTTGCCAGCTGGGACAGATAGGTCTTTATCTGCTGCTCCGGCTGATTAGCTCCACCCTATAGGAGAAATTATTTTGCTACTCCCTAATCAAGACACCTTTGACCTATACTTTAAAAGATTCCTTCAGTTTTATCTCAAGGCTCAGTAGTCCTCCCTGTGTGATATTTTGATCCACCTTTGTACTGATAATGCCTCCAGCCTCTGTGCTGCCAGTGCATGTCATCAGCATCTTCAGACTTCTTCTGCCAAGACCCTTTGTGGAAATATTAAATAAGTCTAGCTCCAAGCAAAGTCTTGCAAACGGTTCCAGTCTGGTACTTCTAAAATGGCTGTTTTCACACATCCTTTGAGAAATTTTATACACTGTTTTCCTTAAACTAATTTCCAGTCTGACACTGGCAATCTCCTTACTGAAGGCTAGACAGACCCTGTGTTTCTACTGTACACTTATGCCTAGAAAATTAGTTATTGAAGGAGACTCTCGTTGTCCAGGAACACCCCTGCACCCAGGATAAACATGAGAGCCCTGGGCATCAAAGCATGGAGGAAGCACACCGTAACTGTTGGCAGACTACTTCACTGAGCACAGAAGTCTAGGTTTTGCTTTGTATATGTGTTCTTCCACATGATACAAGGCATGGGTGCTGGAATTATGAATTATTTCTGGTGCTGCATGGAACTTCCATTGCCATATGAGAATTAACAAGAGTGTGATACAACCGGCAGTAGGAAATAATGTTATCTGGTGTCTTGAATCAAAATTCTAAAGTATGAATAACCCTGAGAAGTTATTTCTTTGGTTTAAAGGTAGGTTCCAGGCAAAAAAAAAAAATGTATGTGTGCACTGTTTAAAGCATACATCATGAGGCTTCTCAGAAGATCTAGACTTACACTACATGCTCTACAGAGATGGGATGCACATTTGCAGTGCATCCAGTAAGTCTGGGACAGATTTTTTGCATGTCCATTGTAGGTTTGACATCCATGGAAGGGCTGGACTGCACATACACCACAGAGCCTATCCACTTACGTGAAGTGCACATATCTAGATTTTCTGGTATGTAATAGCTGGTGTCTCAGCTGAGATGCTGGTTGTCTGGAAGCGCTGAGGAAATATGGAAAATCCTGTAATTCCATCAGAATTGAAATGCCATAAGGAGTTAAGGGACAAAGCCAGGAATCCATGGGACGTTCTTCAAGGCACATTGGGTGGGCTTTTAGACGCCATTGTCAGGAGAAGTGGTGTGAGAGACAAACACTCCAGGGATGACACCTTTCCTGTAGCACCGAACAAAGGGAAGAGACTCAGGACCTAATTCCACCTTTCTGTCCAGTCTGATTTAGTTATCATGGAGATGTTACAGCTAGTTGCTGTAGTAAACTAACCAAAAATAAACTAACCAGAAATAATTTTCTCCCAAAACTAGAGAGAAGTTGGAAATTTTTTGTCTTAAAGAGTATGTCACCATGCCTCCTGGGGCTGAATGAGGATGACACAATATTGCCTTCTGGTAAGTGTTACATATAGAAGTGAAAATCAGGCCCCGTATGACAAGAAAAATGTAATTTTTATTTGCTATTATGATATCAAGAAAATTGGGTTGCTTTTTTCATAGATGGGATTATGTTAGAGCTCTGGTTAGGACACGCTATTAATAGTGCTATGTATTTATGGAAGGACGAAGCTTGAAATGAATGGGTGAAAAGAGAAGAAACTTGCTCAGGTTTAAAATCTTTTCAGCTGAGTATGTTTCTGTCTAATTATTCAGTGAATGAAAGGGTACTAATTCACCAGGGAAACGGATCTTCCTAAGACACCTTTTCACCATCTTCTTTCTCAATGCTTTAGGATAGATTCTGTCATTCTTGCTAAGTACGAACAGATGGACAGATAGCAGAAGGAAGGAATCAGTTACCTCAAATTGCTGGCCTTTAAACTTATTCTGAATGGGTATTAATGCTGTGGTCTTTAAATCATTGGCAGCTGATTTTACTAGCATCCCTTCCATCCATACCAGGAAAGGAGCTGAAATAGTCATGGTGACAGGCAGAGAGTTTTACAGGAATAGATCCAGCCTCAAGCGTTAGCATGATTTTTAGTACAATGAGAGTGCTGCCACTGCAATTGCTAACAGCAGTAAAAAACAACTGCAACAAATTTTTGAAAGACGTTAAGATAAAGGGTCATGAGAAGTTAGGCAATGCAAAGAAATTCAACTTAAAATCATAGACGAATAGACAAAATAAAGAAAATGGAAAAGTGCACATCTTAGGCCATAATCTGCCAGAGCAGAGAAGGGTTTTTGAGACACAACTCTCAATCATTTTTTGTCAAGTACTGTCAGGTAACATCCTGAGTAAGCTCAGTGAGGAGACTCTCATATTTCATGAGGAATAAAATCTCTGGGGTACAGGTGGTACAGGGGTGCTACGCTGCACAGAACCTGCTGCAGAGCTTAACTACAGAATTAACCTTTCTTAGTCAAGCTTGAAGGCAAGACTCTCAAGCTCCAGGCTGGACAATGTGGGAATGCAGAGTATGAGTAGAGAGGTGTCTCTCGCCATCACCATAGCATTCTAATTACCTTTTTAAAAATATATTTTTTGGATCCAGGTGTGGGACATGGAAACAAGACACCCCTGTCTGATACCTGCAGAGCTGCAGTTGCTCAGGAGCTGCAAGATAGAGTTCTGGTGTGGTGGCAAAGGAGCATGAGAGGTGGGATCAAAGTGCAGCATCATATCTCAGTACAGCAGGTTGATGTGCTGATGGTAGTAGATCTGATGGAAACTCAGTCTCTGCAGGTCTGGTGCCAGACTTGCCTGAGAACTTTCCTGGCCTTAGGGACACCAGTGACCAGAGATGACAAATCATGAACAGGGGGAGACAACATGCAGAGACATCAGCCCTCCAAGGGACACGTGTGCACCAGGTATTGACACCAATGGATGGGGAAGCTGATGGGAAGGTTGAGTGCCTGGTTGTGGGGAAGCACCCATGACAGATGGATTGTTGTGTCTCTCCAGGCTGATGCTGTAGTCCTCTCCGTAAATAAAATTTTCTTTGTTTTAAACAGAGAAGTACTGTTTAGCAAGAGCATTGCAGTGAAAATAAAACCCTTGATATCTGAGCACAGCCCCATCACTTCCATCAACACCTTGCAGGATGGTTTTGTGGATAAAATTCAAGGAAGGGTAAGGAAAAATGAGGTCAAGTTAAGAAGTTCAAGTTAAAATAAAAAAAAAATAAAATCCACATGCTGAAGCAGATACTGCCTTAGAAGAGCTTGGTTTTTTTATGAGAATTTTCCACCCCTTTCCTGAACCTCTTAGGATTTAGTTTGCAACCTGACCTTAGTTTCTCTAGGGAAAAATTTCACCATGATAGGCCAGCAGAAAGATGAAGAGAAAGCTTCACTTTTGCAACACTCTCTTCATCCTGTGGCAGTGTTACACTTAGGGCTTGATTCGATCACCAAGATGTAGGTTTCTAAAGCCATTTGAGAAGCCCTGAGATATTCTGCCTGCCCAGCATTTCAGATGGGCTTGGATTTCCACCAGGCCCTGTGTTATGCTTGCCAGGTTTGAGGGTCCGAGGGTACATTCCCTACCACAAACGCAAATCCTGCGACTGACTCCATCATTATTTTTTCTGAAGAAAAGCCATGAATTTCACCAAGACAAAATTTCCAGAAATGTTGTCCCAGCTGTTCCAAATCCAAGAACTAAGCCTGTTTCCATGCCCTGTTAAACACTGTTCCAAGAAGGTCTTTGCACATCTTCAGGCAGGTTTATATTTTATTTATAAGTCACTATGTGTTTCTATATGTTCTCATTGGTTGCACCCAGGGAGCCTCAACTTATGAATGTCTTTGTCATTTATTGAACTCCTGATGCTTCTGGGACTAAGCCTATAAGAATTTAATACAGAAGCTTGCACGAGTCTAAGTTGATGCACAGGTTTACTCTTTGAATAGCCTCACCGTTCAAAAAGTATATTGTTAGGGACATTGGTGCTAGGGACACTACTGCCAGCTCTTCCTCTAGACAAAGACACCTGAAGCACTAACACTCACCAGCAGCTCAACATGTGTATATTCTTGAGAAGGGAAGATATTTCTTACATCACCTTAGAGTTTTTTCAGCTTTGGTTTGACATCTTTCATCACCCTCTATTTTAACATAAACAAACACGCTCAATAATCCCAAGGTAAATCGACCACTTCCCAAGAGACAGAAACTTTGGCGAGATTTGCGGATGGAATATAAGTGCTAGCAATGTGTCAGTCTCTCCAATGCAATAAGAACACTTATAATGTCCAGGACATAGCTCTGCTTGCATCAAAATCCTGTTCAGCTAAACAAATAAAGTGAAACCATAGGAGGGAGAGTTAGAATAATTAACTGCTGTGGGCTACAGTTAATGAGTGGTTTGACAAGGAGAAAATCATGGTCATGAAAGTGTACAAATAGAATGGAAACAGCATTAACACCACAAAAAAAGAGTTTGTTCACATACATTAGAGTCTTATTTCATCCAGAAGTTTATTGACTTTTTGTGGGCTCTACCCCCAACCAGCTACTGAAGCTTTTCCAAACAGGATCAGTAAGATCAATCAAAACATTGAAACTTTGAAGTGTGGCTAGGCTGCTGCGTGAAAGTATGCAAAATATGTCAAAGACTTCATTAAAAAGTACCTGCATGACATCTTCCATAAGATATGCAACTGTCTGGCAGCATTGCTTCATTAAGCAAAAAAAACAACCTAAATGGTCACTCCCTGAAGAATAGCTGTTGTGCTATGTTATGGCTGGCCACAGGGGCATTTTGCTCATGCCTGTGGTTGCGCTCCTAAGCAAGAAAGTCTTTTGCACAGGCACCAGGTTTGCTTAACGCAGTACTGTGGCTACGTCTAAGAGAGAGTCACTCATACTTTTGCTCATTCAGATCCTGCTGTCCACCCAGGTGGCCATCATGGTATTTAATTATCTAGACTAAGCATTAGAAAATCATACAACAGGACAAGTGAATTGTCCCTGGCTGAAGGGTGGAGGACTACGTGGCTCAAGGGACCCTTTTTTTTTATTTTCTGCCTCCTGTGACAGTCTTTTCTGGAAAGAAAAAGTGAAAAATTAAACTTTTCTAAGCGTATTGAAATCAGACACTTTGGAATGAATTCTTTTGTTCTAAACTCTATCAGTAACACTCAGGTTAAATCTCCCTTACTTTTTATTTTAAAGCATCAGAGAGTTGTCTTGTTATTTCCAATCACAGAGTATTCACACCCTGCACGTTCACTTACATCCAGGGCATACAAAACACAGAATTGCCAGAGGTGATCATGACCAGCAAAGACCATGATGTCAAGAAAATACAAATGATCCACAACTTCACAGTGTCTCCCAGTGCACATAGTTAAAAGACAAAAATGTTTCTCTGTTTTCATGAGTGCTAGTTAAGCTCTGGCAGACGGATCAGGGTTTTTTTGCCGATTTCCCGTTGTTTTAAATAAAACCAAAATGTCCACAGATCAGTCATCAAAGCTGGCTCAAAATTTACGTGAAATATTATACTGACCCCCTTCTTCCAGCTAATTGCCATGAATCTCTTTAGTCTTTCTTTCTCTTCCAGACAAGAAAAAAACTCCCATTATCTGTTCCATAGTCACCTTACCTCTAGACTCCTGAAATACACTCATACGGATATATCAGGGAGATAAGATCCAACTAGTTCTTCAAACTGAAGGCAGAATAAGCAGTACCTGCAGCAGCTTGATTTGTTTTATATAAACATAAGTTTCAGTTATGATTTTGTATTATTAAATACAAATAAAAAATAGTATGGTATCTAGGGTACATAGGTTATTCCTGAAGAAGTTAACTGTGCCTTGAATTTATCTCGTTTTTCCTCTGTCATTTTCTCTGCCCTTTACACCTGTCATTGTTCCACCTACCATCGTCTTCCAAGGACATAAGCCTACTATCTTACACTAAGCAATCAATATGCAAAATTGATTTTTGGTTAATGAACTGTGATTGGTCTTGTACGTTATGGGGTGGATGTTTTCTGCATTTTGGTCACATGAACCTACATTGTTAGAAGGAAAGTCTCAAGAAGAACGGAAGTTTTAATTATCCTAGAGAGGAAACGAGAAAATAATTCGATGAGCAGAAATTAGTTTCAAGAAACTTTGGTTTGTTAGGACCAAAACATCACAGCCTGAAACATCATTCTCAAAAAACAGGCCACTGGAAGACAAACTGGCTGAGTGCACGCAAAGAAAAATTTTCATTTTGATTTATTCATACCAGCTGAGCCTGCATGAGTAGAAGGTTTAATTGAGTGGATATCTACTTGGATTGTTTAATTTCCTTTGTGGCAGGACTTTGGAGAAGAGGTTGCAATTCCCAATGAACTTCACCTATCAAGTAATCTGATTTCTTTCAAGACACAATCAGAGCCCTAATCCGCTTGTTCTATCTCACAAAATATGCACAAGGGTTACCACAAGAATGATTTTGAACAGATATTTTATAACTGTTGATAGACTTTTAAAAAATATTACACGAGAAATAGTGCAGCAAGTACCTACCACCAGAATGGAGTTTAGTGATACAGAGATGAAAGAAGCATATTTTGAGGAGTGTAAAGGAGCATACTTTGGGTGTTTCAGAGGCAAAAGGAAGATTTAAATTCTTCTTCTTCTCCAGTTCATATATATATATATATATTTGAAAAATAAAGTAACGCATAGATAATGTATGGTATATGCCTAACTCCACAGTTCACTGTTTGCTTTTGGTTAGCATGGAAAATCAGGTTCAATGTTAAAAGAAAGATAAACTGTATCACCAGCACGTGCAAAAAAGTCTTGTTTTTGTTTTCAGTGATCTTATCACCAAGATTTCATACTGGATTACTAAAGGAATACTTCAAAAGAAGGAAGTCATTTTTGATATTTTTATTTGTTTATTATGCTGTAGTTTCTCTACCGCACTTTACAGTATTGTATCACATTAAATTTCATAGGCAATATGCTCAGCGAAAGAGCATATCAAAGAAAAGAGAAGAAAAAAAATTGACTTGAAGAAACCAAGGTTCAGCTTTTTTGCAGAGCCTTATTTACTAGTCTACATAATGGTTTTAAAAGTCAACTTATTAAGCTCTAAAGCATAACATTCTGCACTTTCTTTGTCTTTACGAAGAATTAATGATAGAGATAGGCACATTAGAAGAAGCCATAGTGGAGTTCTGTGACAACTTTTCTAAAAAATTATGAATAGGGATTTAGCAGCTGTGCCATATAGCTCAGATTTAGTTTGAATCGCGATGAGCATCACTGTGTTGAGCAGTTTATTATACTAAGTCCATGTTTGCACTGTTTGAGTCACCATGGCTGACAGTGCAGAAACAGGAGTATCTGTGATACTTTGAATATCTGTGACACTTTGAATAGTTCCAAAATATAACTGCTGGACACAGACAAATATTTGTATGATTGTATACCCTGACTTTCCTTTCCTGTGTTCTGAAAGAACATTAGAAGCATGCATTCAGCAGTGAGAAGTGGCAGTGCAAGAGATATTGTACATGTCATTTGCCTTAGCAGAGCTCAGCCACATTGGAAAGATGGGACTTCCAGTACTGCATATGCTGCTTTTTATCACCTTGGAGCTCCATGTTCATTTTACTGTTCCGGGTAACGGTGGAAACGTGGTTCAAAGGCTACCATAAACATGAGAAAACATCCAAGAAGGTTCATTTGGCTGGATTTTTCAAGTGGCTGAACTTTCTGATGGCTCCTTTATCTCTCTTTACAAAGAATATATCAGATGGGCCATTAAAACCCCCCCACATGCATCCGTTTTCACCCCTGAAGCAGGGAAATGGATGCATTTATATTTTTAACTTAGTTGTGAGGAAACTACAGAGTAAGATATCAGTAAGACCAGTTCCATAGGAGTGAGAACCTCTGTTGACACCTTTTTCACATGTGAGAAATGCAGTATTCTCCATGGAGGTGAGACTAGATTTGCTTCACAGGCCCCTGAAACTCCTATATGAAAAGAAATGTCATTGTGAGCACTTATATAATTAAATGTCAGGCTACACCTATCTTGTTTATTGTTTTCCCTTCATTTCAAGCTTTAATTTGGGTGGCTCAGAAAACAAGGAGCGGAGTTGTTTTCTACACGAAAGGCGGAGATATCAGAAGGTTGTTTTGATCTAGTACTGGCAATGCCAGTCAGAAAGTCAAACCCAAAATATCTTTTTCCTGAAGTTTTATTTATAAAGCTGGACGCATGTTCCACCCAGAAGAGAAAAGAAAAAAGAGAGAGGGAGAGATCATGAAAGAAATGAGGACATTCAAATCAACCAGAAAACAGCATCTTAAAGAGCTAGTCTGCTAGTGAGATAGGTATGCTGACAACAGGGAAGATTTCTTGCACTGGATTCTCATCTGAGCTATCCCTGAGTAAATTACCAACACAGCTGGGACAAGAAGGTGACCCCAGCATTAAAATAATATCTTGGGAAGGCTTCAATAGCGTTTGTACTGGTTATCTGGATGGAGAACGAGCATTCAAGACTGTAGACAGGTCCCAAAGAGCAGTTCAGGCAGGTGGTTGCTTACCAGGAAAAATGGATGTTTGCAAAATTCCTTCACTGACCACTAAAGAGTTATACTCACAGCTCGAAATACAGAAAATATTTGTGCAATGTTGCAATAACATTCGTCTCTGGTGCTCCTAGGAAAAAAAGGTTTAAAGACCAAAGACCAAAGGCATTTTTATTAAGAAAGACAATCTGCTTCTGTGCTCCAGTAAGAGCTCAGGACATCCCCTGCTCCATGAGCTGATGGATGAAGGGCGGTAGGGAAAGGGAAAATGGAGAAAATACCGCCTTTCAGATGCTGCCATGGACCAGAGTGCCTGTCACAGACACTGTGATCTCTTCCGCCTGAACTGCCAGGCACATGAAAGAAGACCCATTCAGCAGGATATTTAAGATTCACACTCTCATCTTTATAATGAGATATCAAAGCACATAGTTTCATGAGCAGGGGAAGTAATGAAGTACCATTTCCAAAGGATCTTTCCCATATAGTCTCTTGGGACATTAATAGGATCCTTCACCTTTATCTAACAGTCAGAAACCTTATGGAAACTTAATATCTTTGATGCATCAGCTTACCTATCAAGCTTGGTTGAATTAGTCAAGAAGTTTGGAGGCGAATAAAATGGTGAACTGAACAGGAGATGCCTGAAGAGAAATATGTATGTTCTGTTTGATAAGAATTAAATAAACCTTTGTTCTTGAGGCAAACAGATTAAAAGTGTTACAGTTTGGAAGCCATTAACTGCTGTTCCATCGCCACTGTCACTTGGATCATGTTCTCCATAGGAAGCTGAAGAGGGGATGAAATACTTTGACATAGTTCCTTCAGATCAGTTCAGGTGCAATAGTGTGGTGCTGGTCACTGTCTCCTCGTTCAAACTGCAAGTAGAGGACTTCATCACTGCTGCTTGGGAGTTCAGTCTTGGTTTTCTCCTTCTCCCTTTTTTTATCTCCCTCCTCCCAATCTCCCTGTCTCATTTATGTGCTGGATTTGCTACAACACAAAACTTACTGCCCCTGTAGCTCTAATGCAGCAAGCCTGGGTTACAGCCACTGGGAAGACAAGCATGTCAGGTTTCAGAGCAGAAGGGGGAGAAGCTTATTCACATACATATTTGCAATCGAGATGAACTACTTGTTTCAGCCGTGCAAACTAGAGAGGAGGTAACACTAATATGCATGACCACTTGTAAGTGTTTATTTTTAATCCACAAATCCCAAGGCACTTGGCACGTCATAATTATTCCTATTTGTAGTGAGGATAGAGAAAGTAAAATTAATTCTTAAAGACAATCTACCCAGAAAAAAGCAGGACTAGACAGAGACCTTAGCACCCATTTCTTTGCCCATAAAGCTGTCTTCTAGATTACAATAAAGAACTGACAATTTTTGTTTCTTTCCTCTAAGGTTACTGCCTTGTATGGGGCAGTGATCGAAGCCTGAATATCAATTTTGTACAGAAAAGGTCTATCAGAAATGTAAACCTTTATTTTCCCTGTGCTTTCTTTTTTCTTAATAAGCAGTCCCCCTATATTTTAATATGGTTTTACTAAAAAAAACCCACCACACCAAGGATGAAAAAGTCACATGTCAATTCTAAATGTCACCCGTTTCTGAAGTCAAAAGAAGCACTATGCTGGTAGTTATACCGATACCCAGAAGACCATGAATAGATGAGCACTCATTTAAAATATATCTGGCTGTGGTTTGCTCTGCTTTAACTGAGAGCGGAACCTGGCCTCATTCATTAGAGTGCTTTGGAGGAAAGCTAAAATACACTTTTTCAGTTCTGAGCTAGACTGTAGGAAAACACGGGCTTGGTTCTTGCTCCAGCACCTGAGATGTTCAGCACTCAAGTGGCAAATCAGCAAAGCACTAGTACTTTTACTAGTCTGCATTGATCTGCTGACATCAGTAGGGCCTCTCACATGGCTAAGCAAAGTATATGTTTCAATGTCGCTGTACTAAGATCAAAGCACCTTGAACGCCCATTTGGCAGAAGCTGTAATGTGACAGCGGAACTTGTGTTTTGCTTGGGATTGTTTGGGATTTTTTTCATTGGCAAGTGAAATTTTGAGTAGTTCGTATGTGAACTAGCTGATCGAAAAGCTACTGCAGACCATCAGTGAAAAATCACTCATCTTTCTTTTTGTACAAATTCACATTTACATCTGTGGTACGCATACTTTGCAGTTCAAGTTTGAATGTGTATATAAATGTTGATAGGTGTCTCAGACTATAGGTTAAGGCAGGGACAAATGATCTTACTATAAACACATATACACTTTCCCCTAAATATTAGATACCTGTATCTTTCTTTCTATTTCATAGAAAATATGTGTATAAAATATAATTTATATGTCTGTGGCTTTGTGTGCAGGCTATAAATATATATTGTACATAAAAGATTTATTATAGAAATATCAATGTTTCTAGATTACACTGCATAGTAGATGAGCTGTCGTTAGAAAAAAGAGGATGCACAGCTTTTCAACAAAAGAAGAGAATGAGGCTGCCAGAGTGTTGCAGTGGTTTGGGCGTTTTTGTGTGCATGCATATGTGTGTGTGTGTGTCTGTGTGTGTCTTTTTTTTTTTTTTAGCATCCATCTCTGCCAATCTTTGCACTGCCAGTAAGGAAAATCATTTCCATGGCAACCAACTGCACCATTCCTACCCACATCAATGACGCCTCCAATCTAAACTGTCAAATACTCTATGCACATCATGTAAAATAGGTCTCTTTTCCTTATACCTCTGTGCATCTAGTTTCCGTGGCTACATGTTTATGCAAATGAGAATTGTTCTTTTTCTCTCAGGTTGATTGAACACTGAATTTGTTTTGCACCTTGGCAATGCAAAGCCATGCTGTCTTGCCACCTGGTATACCATGTAATTGCAAAAGTGATATTCTAATGATAACTTTCTTTAAATTAGTCTGATAATACCAACTACCTGGCTTGTGAGGAAGACTTGGAGTGTGCTTTAAAAGAAGAACATTAATACGGGGCTGAGATATGTGAATAATGTTTAACTGGCTCTCTAGAGTGTACTAATTTTCAGGACTGGAAAGCTAGTATTTGATTTGGTCTTTACAGTTAGTGAAAAGGAGAAAACGTACTTCATAAACCCTGAATGACTAATTAGCCACCATTTTTTGTACAGAGACCTCAAATTCCAAGAATTACCCTTTTCCTACTCAGAGAAAAAAAACCAAACAAACCATCAAACACCTTATGCTTCTGCCCCACATTTTAATGGACATAGAGTTAAATCCTCTTTCCTTGGTGTCCTTTGAATGGTGATTCCTACAATAACATACAAATAACCTGCAACAGCCCTACAAATCCCACAGCAACACTGACCAGAGGTGCCAAGATGCCTCATGGAGAACTTGGACACAGCTGTCCTGAGCCCCTCCATCATGTCCTCACCTGTGGTGCTGAGTTGGGAGCAGAAGATTCTTCCAGCCTCAACCACCAGAACCCCCATCAGGCTCCAGAGCGGTCCAAGGCTTCAACTCTTGCTTTTCACACAAAGCAAGCTCTGGAGGTCAGGATCCTGACAGTGTTACCTGGTAAATAAAAAGTGCTGAACAAAAGATACAGCATTAAAAAAGGATGTTCTTTTGAAGCAAAGGCCTTTTGGTGGCATTTTTCTTTGATTTGCAGGAATAATTTGGTGCCTAAAACTTTCTTGTATGCTGTGGGAAGTGTGAAACAGTTGCATAAGTGTGTGACTCACCAGTGCAATCATCAAAAGCAGAATTGTTCTTGTTGAGAAAAATAATTCCAAAATGGAACTAACAGTGAATATCCAAAAGAAAGGGGATTCCTTTTGGCACAAATGCTCTCATTTGAACATCAGTACGTAAGTGTGCTTACGTTTCACAAAGTTTCAACTACTCAAAGACAAAAGAGTTATTTGAAAAAAAAGTGTGCTCACAAAGTAAAATGTATTTCTTTCTGTGAATATCAGTCCTCTGTCAACTGATATCACTTTATCATACCTTAACTAGTAAAGTGTAATACACACAGTGCTTGTACATACAGCATATTATGCCTGTAAATCCAGTATAAATTGCACCAGTGAGACTGAGCACTGGTACTGTATTTTCCTCTATGGAATTAAAAAGCTCATGAAATTACCATTCCACTGACAGCATTGTGTCTAGGATGGCTGTCTCCAAAGGCATTTTCCAGGAGGACAAATTTAGCACTAATTTCCAAAACACCGGCTTTCCTCTTCTGAAGGGAGCATGTGAAACCTGTGAAAGGTCACTGCAGACATTAAAAATAAGGATTTCCCCCTGGCCCAGGAGAACATTTAGACATGAGATATGAGATGGCTTGACTGGAGCTGCCAGCTTCTTTCTAAGGTTTCCAGCACACCTACTGCTGAATGGAGAGGTGGTGGGAACCCATACTCTGCTTGTGATTGCTCTAGGAAAGCTCCTCAGCCAGACACTGAAAAAGAATCATAGAATCATAGAATGGTTAGAGTTGGAAGGGACCTTAAAGATCATCTAGTTCCAACGTCCCTGCCATGGGCAGGGACACCTCCCACCAGCCCAGGTTGCTCAAAGCGTCGTCCAGCCTGGCCTTGAACACCTCCAGGGATGGGGCAGCCACAGCTTCTCTGAGCAACCTGGGCCAGTGTCTAATGTCTATTCTAAATCTGCCCTCTTCCAGTTTAAAACCTTTACCCCTCATCCTATCACTACATGCCCTTGTAAGAAGTCCCTCTCCAGCTGTCTTGTAGGCCCACTTCAGATACTGGAAAGCTGCCATAAGGTCTCCCTGGAGCCTTCTCTTCTCCAGGCTGAACAGCCCCAACTCTCTCAGCCTGTCCTCGTAGGAGAGGTGCTCCATCCCTCGGATCATCTTTGTGGCCCTCCTCTGGACCCGCTATAACAGGTCCATGTCCTTCTTGTGTTGGGGGCTCCAGAGCTGGACACAGTACTCCAGGTGAGGCCTCACCAGAGCAGAGTAGAGCAGAAGAATGCCCTCCCTCGCCCTGCTGGCCACACTCCTTTTGATGCAGCCCAGGATGCGGTTGGCTTTCTGGGCTGCAATCGCACATTGCTGGCTCATGTTGAGCTTCTCATCCACCAACACCTCCCAGTCCTTCTCCTCAGGGCTGCACTCAATCCATTTTCCACCCAGCCTGTATTTGTGCTCGGGATTGCCTTGATGTGTGGATACACTGCCATACGATTTACCTGTATTAAACACAAACAAGGGGCTGAACCAATACCATTCAGTTTTACAAGGGTAAGTTTTGCAACTCTTAATACTTCCATAACTTTGAGAGGGAGAGGATTTATCAACAGATTGGCATTAAAACACTATAGTATAGTCTGACACTTTCAAATAGATTCTAAAATATGAAGTACAGAGCAGGATTCTTGTCCCAAGAAGAATAAAGTCTAAAGGCATGTAGGTATAAATACCCTACATGCAAACTCATGGATTGGGCTGCAGCCATTGAAGCGGAACGCTTCGCAAAGCAGATAGGTCTTTATAGAGAGTTAGGGGAAGGGATATAAATCTGTCATTTTTTCCAGGTGTATGAAGAAAACAGATTCATTTTACCTGAGGTTACCAGCATTAACAAGCATTTTTTTCTTTCTTGCCATTAATGGTGCTAGAGCATCCTTTTGCAGAGTTATTCATTCTGACAGGCAAGGCAGCGAGCAGTACAGATTCAAAGTGCAAATCAAAAGGATATACATAAGAATAAAACTGCAGCTGCCTTTGCTGTTACCCACCTGACAATCCTCACAACCTTTCCTCAGCTATTGCTCTCATCACCAAAGTCATACATCACAGTGCCTTACTACTTAGGTCTCTTTGATTACCACTTCTGTTCCAATAAGAAGCATGTGTGGCTCAGTAAAAATAGCCTGCAGTAGAATGAATGGAAAGGAAGTCTTTTTGCTTATAAATACGTCATACACATTTGAAAATGCAGGCCAAATTAACAGGATCATATAATCCTCTAGAAGAGCGGACACAAGCTTTAATCACTGGAACTTGGGAGAAGATACCAGACTAGTGTTCTTTGCTTAGATGGATTTTTAAAAATATCTCTAAGGATAAAAAGAAAAGAAGCTATGTGATATTTTTATTGCTGTGACAGTCAGGAGTGAGGAGGGTATTAATAAGATATGATAACGGCTAGTAATAGAATCCCTGGTCTCAGTCCTTTGCCACCAGCTGGAGTGTTCCTATGAAAACTGATGATGTCATACTGCTGTGAAATTTATGAGATCAAACGTGTTCTTATATTTAGTAAGGCAAATGTAATCATGCATACAGTGCAAAATCAGGAGGCAATTTTTTACATGAGTATTCACTCTAACACCCAGATTCTTGTATTAAAGAGAAAATGCTCAGGACTATTTTTTCCACCTTCAGCACCAGTGCTCTCAGAAAACAACAGGAAGATGTTTTCTAACTATAACCATCCAAAAAAAACATCATTCAAATTATTTGTTTGTGAGAAAACAGTTTGCATACTTCCTGGTCTGGGAGTCTGTATATACTGAAATGTGCAAAGTGCAGTCAGAGCTCTGACAAACGCTGTCCTCATCCACGGAACAGGCTTTTTTTCAGGTGGTGTTGCATCACTGACGCTTCACCAATAGTTTCTCTGACATCAAAGGATGTTCTGGCATAAAGCTAAAGACACCATCAGCCTGGCCTTAAAGAAGGGAGAAGCAAAGTCTCACCGTGATGCAGAGGTTCACACTAATATATTTCCCATCAAATGAAATAAAAGTGTAACCATATTTCTGTAATGGCAATATATAATTTGCACCCAGGGAAGGGAAGATGAAAGTAACGTTTAAATAAGTCTAAATCCATGGTCTAGAGCTACACCTGTTATAAACCAAGACGTCAGTAAGTGCCAAGTTTTTTGTTTTGCATTAACTTTCATAGGCATTAGTACCCCAACACGTAGCCATGCCATGCTCTGCTAGCATCATTATCATCATCATCATCATCATCATAACTGTTGACTGATTTTTGTCCTACTGTGGATCTCAGCCCATTCTTAACCAGCCTGTTTACTGAAAGCGTGTTCACATTCAAATGGTGCAGCAGGCAGAGCCAAGGTGATTTTCTATAATGCCCTAAGGTGTTTATTGTCTCAGGGAGCTGTCTGCGGTACATCCAGTGTATTTGAGCAAGATGTCAAATGCATCTTCTTTCATAGTTCGAATGGAGTGCCTGCACTCGTTGAGTCAATATCAAAGGGATTATGACTTCCAACTCATGAACATACACTCCTCACTAACACAGTAGGTTGTACACTGAGGATGCAAAAATCCAAATTCCTTGACTACGTCTTGCCAAACTTTACAGTGTCTGTTCCAAATCTGAAATTGCAAGATTGCTTACAACTGCAATAAAATCATTTTCCTTTATGTAAAGTACTGTTATATTGTCACAAATTCTAGATGATACCACTCATTTTCTTCATGTTAGTGGAAATTTATCAACACATAAACCAATTCTATTCAGATTTGATATAAATAGTCACTTTGGCCTGGAAACCTTTGTTTTCTTTTACGTTGTTATGCGGTCTGGATTGCAGCAGACAGCCTGAGACTGAGGAACTAGGGAAACCAAATCGAGAGGTGAAACTCTAGCATAATCAATAGATAAACAAACAAAATGAGATCAGACTATGGCATATTGCTAGTTCAGTCAATTTGGCAAGTGTCTTCCAATCACCTGTGGTATTTGTCAGTTTCTACAGAGTTGCTATTAATGTCTTTGTTGCTTGCTTAATTGAAGTTATACTCTGTTATTAGCAGCTCCATCTTGTGTCATTCAGAACTTTCAAATGAATTTGTCTTTGGTGTGAATAATGATATTCCTGCTCTTCGCGGCAGACTGAATAGCAATCAAACGAACCTTTTAAAACAGTATAATGCTTTGAAGAATCAACCCTCCCCTTCCCGTTATCAACTTTCTTATTATTCCCACTTCCAAGAAACTGCTGTTTTCTAGACCAACTCATAAAGTTCCTAGTGCGCACAGTGGATAAACATGGTGCTTGTGGGGATCAGATGAGATAAAACTGGGGGACAGAAGAGGCTGCAAAATCCACAAATCACAGAAAATGGTTTATGTTTTCTAACCAGCTACACTTATTACTGGTTTTGGCACCTTAATGAAGGATGGTGTAAATTCATACCAGTCTGGCTTGATTATTGGTGAACGACCATTATTCCATCAAGCTCATCCTTCAGAATTATCAAAACCTCGGCTGACAATATTGTTTAAACTCATATTCAGTAGGAGTATTCATCAGTTAGTCACAAGCTTTTATCCCAGGATGTGCATGTCTAGGTACAATATCCACAGAATTGCCACACAGGCAGCAACGATTCCTCAGCAGCCCATTTCTCATTTAAAAAAATCAAACAAACAGTTGAGAGTAGTTCTTAATGACTGCTGTCAGCGGTTTCTCTCTCCTGATTGCCGAGGTGCTAGCTTTTTTCACCATAACAGTCATCCATCAAAAGAATCACTGATATTTCTTATTTCATTTTGTGTTCCTGATCCTAAATACTTTCAATTTTTTACACACTAACATGAAATCCTGAGTATGTTCACAAATCAAACCTCTATTTTCTTCTTTCTCATGATTAGTAAACAGTAAATTCAGTTCACCCCTACTCTCATCAAGCCGATTTTACTGTTTCTTTTTTCTTACACCTGCAAGGTTCCTTCTAAAACTAAGAGTATAGATAGCCCAAAGCTTATGATTTATTGGTTCAAAACTGCATATTTTTCTAAGTGTTGTTCCACCTGTTATTTAATAATAGTTTAATCTGCAAGGTTTCCAGCTTTTCATGACTTTCAAATTAGCTATACCTCTTTTCCCTGTTCTTCTAAGTTAGGACATATTTATAAATGCAGTTCAACTACTCAGCCATTTTACAATTCATCACTGATTTCCCTATTCTACCTCATTTATTAATAGATCTATTTATCTCGTGTTTGTACTCATGTATTTGAAACCTCTTTGTAATTCCCACGGAGTGTTGCATTATTCTGACAACCGAGTTCATAAGTGGAATATGGGCTCTAGGTGCACGCTCACTAATTCTACATCAAACCATAAACACAAAATATGCCCAGCCTTGCAGATGAAAATTGCCACTGCTCTGCCACAGGCTGCTGAGTTTTTGCCAAAAAATCAATATTTTTGTTTGCCACCCAGGTTAAACAAACATTGAAGCTCAGTTCACACTGGTTTCTGCATCCTCATGCCATATGGTCAACATAAATTTGCCTCGTATTGAGTTGGAGGTGGAAATCCCACTGACTAATGTTTGTGAAAGTGTAAATCTAGTTTATAACATCTTAGATTTTGGAGACAGTGCAAGAGGAAAAGAGAATACATTTTGACTTTCAAATCCTATGTTAACTTCTGAAGGTTGGAAAATGATTGTTCCACTCACATGAAAAGCAAGAAAACCAGGTGTTATTGAAACACAATAAAGAAATTTCTTCTTAAAGTACGTTTTCTACAGTGGTTGAAGACAGCTGCCTTCTACATGTTATGACTTTATTTTGCTTGTCTTTTTCTGTTTTGTTGACCTTGTGTTCACTTTTTGTATTTTATTAAGACCGGCTGATTCCCTATCATTTTGTTAATCTGTTTCAGCATATCTAACCTAACTGACCAAAACACCAAAAACCCTGACAGCTTTTTCAAAGAAATACATTCAGTGCACCCACACGCTCCAAAGACTTTTGTGGTGTCACCTAATGAAACACAGTAAAGCCAAGATTTTGCACTGAGCTGGGATATTTGGGGAGCCATTTCTGATCTCTTCTACATCATTATAATTCCAATGAAGTTAAATTTATCCCAGTGTAACAGAAAGATTGAATCTTTCCCTCAACTTCTAAAAATCTAATTTAGCCATATAGACAATTTCTGAAATACAGAGTTGTTGGTCATACACAATATTGTTCTCCTGAATCAGGACCCAAGTATTATACACTCCATTTAAATCATAAAGAAAACTAGACACACTCGTAAAAATGCATAATGGTAGCAGATTTTCTTAATTTTTGCACTGAAACCTTAAAATCCTAATATCCTACCTGATACTTCGTACCAGTCAGAAATAAAGTTTCAATTTCTTTTGAAGCCTCAGCTGCAAAGCCAACAGCTTTGGCAATTGAAAATCTCATTAACCAGCTTTTTTTGCAGACCAAAAATAGATCTGTGGAGCAGTTATTTTGTTCTAGTCCTCAGGAAGTTTTTTTTCCCCATAATTTTTTTTAAATGAATATAAATTCTGGGGAACGAGAAGCTCTGAAACAAGCCTATTACCCTGTTACTGAAACCCAGTTGAATGTGAAATCTCACAGACTATCAAAGAGTTTTATGAAATGCCACAAATCAGAATTCAAAGACCAGGAAAAAGTAGGACACAATTAGCGGTAGAGGAAATATACTTTCTCCTACTGACTTAACAGCTCCCCACTTCAACATGCAACAGAACTAGTCAGTTTTGAAGATGATTTTGATAAATAATTTAAGACTTTAACAATATAGAAGAGTTCAGTAAGATGAGACCTACAGGTTCAGAAGAACAGACAAGTTGGTGGCTCCAAGTACTGCTTCACTCCTGTTTGAGGGATGCTTCAGTTGGTACAACAGCGGGGAATTGAGCTGCTGTGAAAACTGCACTGCCAGGGGAATTGTGCCAGACTCATCCTTTTCATTATGCAGTATTTTGCTAGAAAATGATGAAGTTTCAACAAGATTGCACAATACAGCTGTGTCACCACATATTTGCATTTGCTTAAAAAAAAAAAAAAGGCAGATTTTGCATCAGAAATTTTGCATATTTTTGACATCCAATTAATTTCTATTCAGGAACAGGTTTTGCAGAAATATCCTGATGAACACTCAACAGAAATTCTTATTTCTCAGGAAAAAAAAAAACCAGATGCAGAATAATTTAGAATGCTCAAATATAGAAACAACTCCACCCAACACACCAGAAAAGACTGAAAAATATTTATTTGGCTCCAACGTGGATTGAAAAAAAAATAAATAAAATAAAAGAGGAGAAAGTAACTTCAAAACAAAATAATTTCTTTTTCACACAATAAATATTTCCTCCATAGTGTACCACCAGGTGACAGAGGAGCTTCTGAGAGGGAAGGGATAAAGTAAAACTTTATGATGTTTAATTTTTAAACAAGACAAACAATTCAAAGTACATCTGCCTTTCTACACACTCACAGAAACAGAATTCTGGGATTATTTGGCTGAGGAAGGAAGCTCCAGTCCTGCTGGTATTAGATAGTTTGTGCATTTCATGCTGGGATTTGACTGTGGGTACAAGTAATGGCAAAGAATTTTTGACAGAAGGAAGGTAAGAATTAAGACTAAATATATAAATTAAAACATGCATCTCTTTGTCTTTAGCTTTCAGGAATGGGAACAGACAACCCGCATCCCTTTCATGAGAGGTGATCAGAGCTGCATCGTTTCCCAAGATTTCCTCTGTGGTTTGTCACATGAGATGAAAAAGGACCCATAATCCAGAAGGGTTTACATAAGAAACACACAGAATTTATAGTGTTGCTCTGCCAACGTTCTAACCAGGAAAATAAGAATGCAATAAAGAAGTCCTATAGTTTTTTAAATAGAGAATCTTCCCATGATCGTTGTAAAGCTTACTTGACATGTATTGTGACTGACTGATGTGTTTTGTCTTTGTTTTCTTGCGAACAATATCCTTCATGTGTAAACTAACTGTCCATAGCAAATGAATTAACACATTTTTCGCCCTCTTTTTTTTCACACAGTGATATGAAGGTTTACATTCCAAAAATGACCTCGAAAAGAAGGGACTCATATGTACAGGCTGGTAATGATTATAGCAGTAAAGCTATTACATTGCAAAGAATGGAGTTCAGACAATTTGTACAGATGCAAGAAAACTGAACAAAGTGTTCCAGGACAGCAGCTTCAGTAAAACAATAATTGCACTCCTGATAAACGTTCATGAAAAGTTTTGATCTGAGAAACTTTTTAAAAGTGAAAATCTGAGAAAGCCTGAAGAAGGCTCCTGAGATTATCCAGGTAAATTGTCTGAAGAATTTGCCGCAGCTATCATGAACTTCTGCACGTGTTTGTTTTTCAGAAACATTCATTCAGTCACATTTTACTTGTATGAGTATTTGCAAAAAGTGAGTTTCACACCCATGTGCACAAATAGTTGAAGAAAATGAGTGGCAGATCCATAACTGTGTATTCCTGCAAGAAAAGTCCATGTGCTAATCTAATCAGGCAACTTACACAATGCTATGAGACAAATCTGCCCAATCACAAAGAACCTAAACATTAAGCCATGAGTATAAAGAGAGATCCATTTTTGAGCAGTTGAAGGGGAATTGGCAGTAAACATTGCCAAAATACTAGTGAGGATGTCACACCAAATCACCTTAAAAAGTTAAAATGCCAATATTCCACAAGCAGCAAAAGGAGCTAATTTCATTGAATAAAATATTTATTGTCAATTATTCACTCAGCATTAATAGTTGGTTTATAATTGATACTGAACAATTCATTTCTGCAACCATGAAGAAATCCATTAAATGCTTTATTTATATTTTTAAATATATCTTAACTCTTAGTTTTACAACTATTTCAGTAGTTTGAGAGATCTAAATGAACTTTGTTTTCCAGAAAACTTATCACCAGACTGAATCAGGAAGATTACTCTCCTGCAACCAGGAGGTTCCCTGCAGAGACCAGGAAGACTTCATTTCCCTCGGCCAGGCTGCCTCAGCAGATTCAGAAAGGAACAATACCTCATCTTCTGATCCTCCTCTTCTTATCCCCTGCTCTCCAATACTTGTTTTCCTTTTTTTATGTCACATTATTGAGATTAAGGTGTTTTTTGTGTGTTTGGATTTTTTTCCATCTCTCTGGTCTTCCACATATTTTTATGTCCTTACATAGGTCATGTTGAATTTCTCATTATTTGCCATACTCTTTGGTAGCCAGTGTTTGGATGGGGATAAACAAGAAACGACATATTGGAAACTGGTTTTGCATAGATTAAAAAAGAAAGCAGTGGACTGGACATGTTCAACAAAACACTCATGGCCGTGGCGAGATCCCCAAACAGTGAATGAAAATGAGCTTCGTAGAGACACTGCTCTTCTTTCATCCACATACTTATCTCCGAGCAGAACTGCTAAGGATGGTTCCTGTGTCTTTCTGAGCTTGTCCAAAGTTCTCTTGTCTATACTGTCACGTCAGGACATCCATTTACTGAAATGAAACCTGTGCAAACCCAGGGTGAGCACAATCCAATACATACAGTACAGATATGTTTGGAGCCATGATTCTGCACAAAAACTATTCAGTTTTGGATTCAAAGTGCCAAACTTTGGTATTTTTTACTTTTCCTCATTAATTGGAAAAACCCACCATGAACCCTGAATGGGAAGCACGCAATTAATGTCCACTGGCAATGATTTTGATTTTCAGTGCTGGCCCTTTTTGGGCGGTCTCTTCAAAAATTAAACACAGCACATACCCAGGGAATGACAAAAGGAGAGCAATACCTCTTTAGCAATTTCCTCACCTGCTTTCTGTATGCTTTTGGGGTGAAAGAGTAGGGACCCATTTTATGAAAATAACATCATATGTGTGGGACATAATGTGATGAGGAAGGACTTAGTAAAGGAAAATAAACAGCAGTAAAACATTTCCCTCTGAGATATCTCTTTAATGCTTTGGTGACTGAGACTACCATCTCTTTTGTCTATAGAAATATAACCCTTAAAATTAGCCAAGCTTATAAAGGAGGAAAAATCTTTGGATTCTTAATGCAAATGATTGGGACCCAAATATTCTATTTCTCTGCCTGCTACAAAATACTTCATTTTCTTGGAAAGAGCATTTCAATAGTCTGTTTCTAGTTTCCCTTAAAGACAGGACAAGTAATACCTTCCTTATGTGAGTAATATCAGGTTCAATTCTTCAGTGTTTGTGACATGTTCAGATAACATAGTGATAAACCACACACAAAGACTCCTTTTATCAGGTCAAGTTCTCACCGACTTCGATTGAAGTTTGCTGAGATAAAGATGGAAAATGACTGAAAAATATGACCTATTATAAATAACAATTCATTTAAACCTTTTCTTTAGGTTTATTTAATGTAGATTCCTCACATCTATATGGTATGATCTCAGGAATGTGGGCTGGATTTTTTTTTCTCATCTTTTCTTTTCTCCTCCTCCTTTTTTCCATGCACAATGGCCAGATTAATGGAGGCCTGAGTTATCCAGGGGTTATTATAATGCACTGAAGTAATGAATAATCATTTATGAGCAAAAAAAAGACCAGGAATATCTGAGGGATGATGCTTGAAGTGGTCTGTCTAAATCTTACACTTGGATTATTTAAATATAGGTTTATAATATTATAGGTTTATAATATTTCAAAACCCTTTTGAATTGAAGGACTTTAATTTCCCACTGAAGCTTACAGCTAACGCTACTGTGCCACAGTTTTGTATTTCAGGTATTTTGTATTTCAGTAAAAATACAGTTTAAAGGAAAGACTGTGTGCAGCTAAAAAACATTTCCCCCCCTAAAGGAATGGGGAATTCTGTTTTAAAATGGATGTCACTAAATATACAAGATCAAGAGTAAAACAGCTGTCCCGTCTCCCCTGTGCAAGCCTGAGTCTAACTGGGTTGAACACGATGTGAAACCACGTGTGTTACAGAATAGCGCTTATTCCAGAGGGTCTCTCCTGTCATCAGACTCCCATTTTTATAAGGTAACAGTCCTCCAAAGTGCATTAAAAGATCTTTTGTCTTTGCCACAGAACTGAAGCCACCATATTTCAAGGTCCTTATTCCCAACAGAGCAACTATTTCTGACGACGGCACGTGCGAAGTGAAGCCGTCCCTTTCCCGATGTGCAAGTTTCATCTCTCAGCAGCATCCCATGACAACGCGGGGGGAGACACAGACATCTGGAGAAACACCACCATAGCTGCTGGTGGTTTGCTAGAGGGAGAGCCCCTCAGCAGCAAGATATGCCTCAGCCGAAAACTTTCTTTCATAGTAGATGCTGCTCTGCTTTGACAACATCTGCCTGAAGGACAGTGAGGCATTTCCATTTATTTACAGTAGCGTAAGCCATGCCCGTGCTTGCATAACGGCATACACTGTGTGGTTTGAGCCAATTTTAATAATTTTCATGGAAAAAACCCTCGCACACTGAAGATATTTAAGTGAGATAAGTTAAGGGTACCAGAGGGCTCCAGCTCGGAAGAAGTTTCACTGCTGATTTCACTATTGCCCTGTCAAGACATTAATAGCAACGGCCATGTAGTAATTATTTCCTTTTTTATATAACCAGAAGCTGCCTCAACAGTCACTTCACATATAAACATCTTCTGTGAATGTATTGCTCTCAAGATAAGGCGTATTCCTCTGTATGCCACAAGAAAGATCACATCACAGGATCTCTCCTTACTCTTCTCATCAATCATTTTCTCCCTTTTGGTTCCTCCTCCTCTACATAGTTTCTCTTCTCCCAAATCAAATCACCTCTCATCCTCACCTCTCTTTTTGTTACCCCACCTCTCTGCTCCCCTTTATCATTCCATTTCTCAGTCAGGTTATTTAATCCCCGAAGAACAGAAATGGGTAGGACTGAGCTTTAGAGTTTTCTCTTCAAAGCCTCCTGGCACAAAACCTGTGCTCATTTGAGAAAAGCAAATAAAAGGCTCCACAGGAACGCTACCATTTTTTTAAAGTAAGCGGCACAAACCAATTAAAGAAATGCCTAAATTACACTTTGGAACGACAAAAATACTCAAAATGTTTTATATTTCCAGGATTTTCTAGCAGCATTTGCCAATCCTCTGAAATGTAGATGAATATGAAGAGAAACATTCTGAAAAAGAGGTCTCCAACTTGTATGCAAACTTACATACAATGTGCAGTGGGTTTTAAAAAAGACGTTGTAGCCACTCATGCAAACAAGGCACATAATATGAACACGCAGGGACAGGGGCCCGCCCCCAGCTTATGCAAAGTGGCAGCGTCTCACTGCAAACCAGTCCTGCTGCCAGGGAAGGTGATGGGTGAAATAAGCCCAAATTTTGTTGTCTGCGACAGTGGCAACATCGTTGTAACACTACGGGATTGCCAGAGCTGCTGAACCTTATACAGGTTCAACACTTCTCATATGCCATAAACCTATAGAAATGGGCTTGATGAGCAAACTGAGTGGTTTTTGCTCTTACCCCTCTCACTCTTTCACACTTTTTACAAGACAACTTGAACGTGAGGGCTGAACTTGCTGCGGGGACCTGCATCGAGTGCCGCTGGCCTCTCCCCTGCTCTGCTCAGACAGGACAGACCCCTCATTTCAGATCCCCCACACCTATCTCAAGCCACTACCCGTAGTCTCCATGGCACTCAATTAACCTCTAGTAACGATTTTGAGGGACCCCAGAGGAGCCCCTCTGAAGGCTGCTATTGCTGCAAAGCAGGGGGACAAGGAGATATATTATCCAGTGGTCCACCCTTGAAACAGCCCTGATTTGACAGGTGGAAGTACCAAACCCCAAAGACAAACATCTCGTAATATAAACATAACTTTCGAAATGTCAGCTGGCAATTTATTAAGTATTCAGATATCATTTAGATAATTTTCAGGTTGCTTTGCATTATCAGTTCTTTTTTTTTCTTTTTTTAATCACAGAGAGTACTTATAAATGGTTATTCCCACCCTGTTCTCTCTTCTGATGCTTCATTTTCCACGATACACAAAATAATACCTCATTAACTAAAAATAGCATCAATAGGATATGAAAATGTTAGCAAACAACACTCACAATTCCCTATTGATTTTCCCTCCAATAATATGAGATTAATAGGACAAAGGGCACTGATGCTATACAATGGAGAGAACTCAGTTAAAATACCAGACTATTACATTCTATGAATAGCTAACACTGCTGTATCTAACTAGCATGATGTCTGTATAATATGATACATTAGTATGGCACGGTACATTAAGAATACAAGCTAAATAAAAGTCAAAGGGCTTTTTTTATGTTAAAGAAAATGATATAGTCCTGTGATTACTGACCAGGAAAGGAAAATACTAAGGTTTAAAATAAAATAAAATACCTTTGCATTTAAACACACTATGGTGGAGAGGTATTAACTGAAGCAATTTTTTGTGGTTCGGTTTTATTATTTCTAAAGATGAGCTGCAGCTGCTGAGACTTTATTATAATTTATATGATTGGGGCTTATGCAACTCTTCATTGTAAACAGAGAACGCTTTTCACGGTCATAAACCAGAGTTTGTTACAAGAAGGTTTTTATCCATTATGAAAATCCATATTTACTTAGCTGCAAAGCTGGCACCAAGTGAAGCCAAACACAGCTTAATCAGGACTTCCATCCACACATGCGACACTCAAGTCACTATTTTATGACACTGGAAGAGAAGCATCCTACCACCTGGTTTCCAGCAATGTGTCTAATATTAGAATTATAGAATCATAGAATGGTTTAGTTTGGAAAGGACCTTGAAGATCATCTAGTTCCATCCCCCCTGCCACAAGAAAGAACACCTCCCACCAGCCCAGGTTGCTCAAAGCCCCATCCAACCAGGCCTTGAACACCTCCAGGGATGGGGCAGCCACAGCTTTTCTGGGCAACCTGGGCCAGGGGCTCACCACCCTCAGAGTGAAAAATTTCTTCCTGATATTTAATCTAAACCCGTCCTCTTCCAGTTTAAAGCCATTCCCCCTCATACTATCACTACATGCCCTAGTAAAAAGTCCTTCCCCAGCTCTCCTGGAGCCCCTTTAGGTACAGGAAGGCCACTAGAAGGTGTCCCCAGAGCCTTCTATTCTCCAGGCTGAACAGCCCCAACTCTCTCAGCCTCTCCTCATAGGAGAGGTGCTCCAGCCCTCGGATCATCTTTGTGGCCCTCCTATGGACCTGCTCGAACAGGTCCATGTCCTTCTTGTGTTGGGGGCTCCAGAGCTGAATGCAGTACTCCAGGTGGGGTCTCACGAGAGCAGAGTAGAGGGGCAGAATCACCTCCCTTGACCTGCTGGCCAAGCTTCTTTTGATGCAGCCCAGGGTACGGTTGGCCTTCTGGGCTGCGATCGCACATTGCTGGCTCATGTTGAGCTTCTCATCAGTCAGTACCCCCAGGTCCTTCTCAGTTTTCACAGCTGGGAACAGAAAACTGAGAAACTTAACAACTCTCAAAACCTAAATATTAGCATCTATTACTGGTTCTATTTTTTTTCCAATTTTTTACTCAGTTGACCTGTCTGGGAAATTACTTTCACTTATGCGCCAAGGGGAGTTCTGACAAGTTCAGTATTTTCCCAGTGCAACAAAAGAGTTTAAAAGCTGGTCACCATGAACAAGTTTCACCGGATTTTCACGTATGTATTTACAAGACAAACTCAATGATATTATATGCTTATGCTAAAAATACGTGATACAAATACTTGCTAATGTTGGAGAATGGCCAAAGCCCAGGCACAAAAGATCAGTGTCAGTGTGCTACTAACAGTATCAACAATTACATTAAAAAAAAAAAATCCCAGATATTATTTTACCAGACACTTTTTCACAGTACAATTTTTTAAAGTCATCCATACTTCCATTACTCTCACTTTGTGATCAGAAAAATATAAAGACACTGTTGTGAACAAAACTGTCCACAGGCTCCAGGAGTCAATGAAATAGCTCTCGACGTAGAGATTTGCCCTGGGATCGTATTTATGGCTGTGCTTCTGTATGTGTTTGTAGTGCGCTGATGCACACATTGCCTGCCCTGGTAAAATACTGAATGTGGTGCTGGAGTCTGTTCTGTAAAATGTAATCACAAAATCCTCAGCTAAAGAGTAAATATTTTAATTCACAATAAGGAAAAGATCTCTTAACTACTTTTAAATTGCAAGAACACAGCATCCCGTCAGAAGTTAATCATTAGGTGTTTTTAAAGAGCCTATTGTGCAGGTGTTTGGGGTTTGCTTGTTTAATTTCAATAAATGTCTTAAACTGACTGTAAAATAATAATATAATACTATAAAGCTATTCACTGTAATAAGTGGCCTTCTGACAAAATTATCAGCATTTTAAAAAGTTCGGAGCTGCTACATCATACTGCTCTTTGAAGAGGAAAAGAGAGCCTCCCTATAACTCTCATTCTCAGCTTGGGCATTAGTTTCATAAACAGGATGTGCAAATTAAGCACTTTTAGGTATAATTATAGGGCAAAACTAGCTTGGGTTGGGGAGGTGGAAATATTCCAGCAACTGTACCTAAATCGTTTGGATTCACAACACTGTCTCATTAATTCTGCTTAAGGAGAACAAAGCAGGACAGTGTATGAAAAGTGTATGCACGCGAAAGGATTCAAAATTCACTATTCTGGATGTGATCATATGAGGTTAATATGTCATGAGCCAAAATTAATCTAGATCTTTGAGATCATGAATGGTGATCCACAAGTCTTCTAAAGAAGATCCAAAGGGTAAATAATCACAGGTAATCACACTGAATCAGTATTTTTTTTCTGCATAGCTATTACTATATGTAACCCATACTTCCATGAATGTGCTGCAACCATTCTAACACCACCACAACAACAATCAGAAGCTATGACCATCAGCTTGGCTCTTCTCTGAGGAAAGGTAAGAAAAAAGATTTACACTTGAGTTAAGATATCTCTTATTCCCCTTTCGTATCAGGGAAAAAAGGGGCGTTGCTGTTGCTGAGACTATTACCAGCTTGCCCCACAATGCCTACTCTCTGTCTTCAGCATCCACAGCTGAAGGTCACTCTTCTGATGGATTTCAAGAGATCTCGGCAGACTTTGGGTCTCGTTTGGGTGCTAGGACTATTTTCCCCAGCAAACACAAGTATTTCTAATCAAATGGAATACTGTATCAGTTCAGAAATCAAATTAGTTGTGATCTGTTTCAGCAAACGTGCGTGTATCCCACCCTTCTTCTACCCCCCACAATGTGGAATTAACGATACAAAATTATAAGGGGAGAAGTTAAAGGCCAAAAAATGACCTGAGCTGTGCCATGGCCGGGCTAGCGATGTGTCTGATCCTGTCCAACAGTTAGTGAACAGAGAAGAGCAATAGCAATAATTAGAGGGGCAGTGGTTCTTGCCACAGAGGTGGCGTATTTAACACCAAGAGGAGAAGGAAAGGGTCAAGACTGAGTGAAATCAGAAAGGGAGAGTGGAAAATTAATCAGTTACTCCTTTTTGCACCCCCTCCTAACAAAAAATCAATGAAAAATAAAGAAAATAACACAAAATAAATTGACAGGAAATCTTCCCCATGCAGTGCATCGCAAACTGCAAAATTCACAATGTCTTACCATTGGATTGTGAGCGCTTAGCACAAAAAATAATTCAGTGGGATTTTTTCAAATGGCTGAATAATTTTACAGGCTTTTAACATTTTCTGTTATGCAGGCAAAGTGAGCACAAGGAGGAAAATCAGAGCCGGTGTCTCAGGGCAGTAAGCTGACTGCCTGCAGGCATCAGCCATGTACTTATGTGCTTTACCCCTGTAACATCACTAAGTTGAGCAGATGCATTGTGGTAGGTGAGGTATGTCAGTTCTTTAAGACTGCAGGTGTTACCGCCCACCACTAGCGCAAGTCACCCTAATGAACTGATTAAGGGATCGAGGAAAAATGAGCTTTGCCTCTTTGGTGTTACTTAATCCAAGAAGTGGCTCTGTGGTAGGCGCTCCTTCCAAAGAGGCTTCACACGAACCACAAACCAGAAGAGCCTCCAGTGGTAGTAACCAACACCCCCGTGCCCAGCCTCAAGCTTATCTATTGGATATTTAAAGACAAAAGACAGAGCACACCTCTTTAAGGCAGCTCTGACCAGCAAAATCTCAGGGTTGGTGCTGCCCGTGCAATAACCACAGAAACCACCTTAACAGATCGTTTCATTGACTGCAGGATGATTGGGGCAAAATTAGTCCATCCTGATGAGGGAGTCGCTAGATATACATGCTTATCTTTCCAGCATTATAATGTCTGTATTAGAAATACCTCTGCTCTCAGAGCATGCCTACTGTCAGAGCCTATTGACAACACCCTTAATCACCAGGTTCTCTGTATTTCTGTGCATATCTCTCTCTGGTATTTTTAATATATCTTGCTTCTGCTTTCAACTCATCCACAAAGCTGTCAATTTTCTGAAATGCTCCTCTCATTCTCTCCTTCTCCAAGCACATCTACATTTCTGGTGATATCTGGATAACTCAAACGAAAGGCTGAGCATCCTGTTTCAAAAGTGAGAATATTCAGTATTGCCACTCTGTTTTGGTACATTTGAAGCAGTTTAAAAAGTTGGTCTATTTGTGTACAGTGCTGTAATGAGGCCTCATGGACAGCAAAAAACCCACCACACATACCTCTGAGGAGCCACTGACAGCCTTAGCTGAAGCCTCATTTCAGGCTGGGGTCCTGAACTTTTTGTTCCTTTATTAAATTCAATTTGTTTTCTTTTCACTGTATTTGCTCTGATTTTCTTAAACATTTCTACTATCGGTCTCTCAATCTTTGTCTTTTATATGCTGCCAAAAATACATCCGTGGTATTTAGCGGGAGTTGATTTATAGATGAATTATAGCAGATTAGATGAATAATAAATGAATTCTAGCAGATTGACACCTTTTCTCTGCCTTTGCTGAAAAGATGTTTCAGGTTTATCCGCAGCCTGCGGGAAACATAAAGGTCTCTAAAAGGCAGAAGGACAAGCAATATAGTAAAATCTGTATGGTTCAATGAATCTTTTTTCCTCACCAGATCTAGGCACAGTGGGACTCTTCTGTTTGTGTTTGGTTTTTTTCTTTTTTTTTGTTTGTTTGTTTTGTTGTTTTTGTTTTTGTGGTTTTTTTTTTTTTTTAATTTTATTTTTAATTTGTTTTCTTTAAATTTCTTTTCATCCAAGAGGAGAAAACTGCTGGTTGGCATTCCCTTCAGAGGGCATCAGCCAAACATGCAGGTGTCGGTTCACTCCCTGTCCCTGCCAATGTCCTTGCTGGTCTCTATTTCTAGCCCTCCATCAAAACAATGCTGCTCCGAGCAGAGCTTCAGCAATCTGCAAGAAGATTCGTTGTTTATCAGTTACTGCCCAGGAAATCAATTTGAGTGGTTCACCACATCACATGAAATCACCCTCCTTTTCAGTCTCAGCACCCCAAAATTCAGGCCAATGTGTTTTTCCATATTTATCGGGAAGGTCTGGAGACCTCCAAGTGGGGGAAAAAAAATCACTTTAATTTTTAAAAGTTTACATTTTATCCTGCCTCTTGGATTAGTCTGTTTGCTCAGAGCATGTGGCTGGTGTTGGAATAGCTGTAATATTTCAGAAGATGGGTAATAATTTCACATGCAGGATATAGGTTGAGCATAGGTGAAATGCTGGAGAATCAAAGATTGTCTTCTCAAGCAATTCAAGTGAGTAATATAGGGCTGCATTTTTAAGGTGCTGGCATAGGTTTTGAGTATTCACCACTGTTTGGGACTTGGTCCATAAAGAGAGAATAAATGGACCGTAGACAGGCAGAGTATTTTTCAGAGATATCTCCCAACCATCATCTGTCCTTTACAGAATTGAACAGGCTAAATAACAGTGTCAAAAGAAGTACAGCTTTTTGTTCACTAAACTAGCAGAAACTCCCCAGATTATTGGCAAACATCTCTGAACATATTTTCTCCTCAGATTTAACAATATTTTTTTAAAATCTGTGAGAAAAGCTATGCAATTATTTTTAAGCTAATGTCCCTATGGACACCTGTGACAGGACCTCTTAATTGTTTAACACAATATGTTAAAAAGCTTGACTTTGGATTATATTTTGGTTAACTTGCCTTCGGAAGAGGTACACATACATGATTCTTCCTTCCTTCCTTCCCTAAGATTTTGAATTTTGCACTTGGAAGTGGATCTCTTTGCCCTAACAATCTCGATTTCCCTGAAAACTTATTCCTGAGTTTCTTCTCTCCCTGGATGTCTATGCTGAAGACTGAAATACTCTAGATTTTCTTAGAGTATTCATCCCTTGTATACAGAATTTGTACCTGAATTCAGCTGCAGCAAATAAACCACAAATAGTAGCTAAATAATTAATACTGACATTTAAATTCTTCATTCTTTAGCCTTCAGGATCCATGCTGCAAGGAGAGCAATGGGAACTGCACAGATCCCATAGGGAAGAGGCAATACTATTTTCCAGTGTTATTTTGGGGGGGTTTGTTTGTTTATTGTCAATAAACTTGTGATAAGAACGTTTGAGTCACTTCCCTTTCTGAAAAATCAGAATAAGATTTTGTGAAAAAGTTAACATTCTGAAGTACACAGATCAAGCTGAATTCTAAGGCAAAAGCTTACAATAATGGTAAAGCAAGAATATTTCTAGTAAATATTTTTATGGGGGTTTTGTTTGTTCGGTTTGTTTGGTTTGTTTGGTTTGTTGGTCATTTGTGGTATTGTGAATAAAAAGACTGGTAAAGCTGTATTGTACTTTGCTTTGCTGTATAAAATGACATTATACAAAGAGGAGTCAATGCTATTGACATATTTCAGTTTGTTTTAAAAGAAACCATATAAATAAGTAGATAAACAAAATCATGGTGACAAGGAGAATTGTTAATTATGTGATGTCAGTGCTTATGTACTGATTTAATGCATGCCCCATCCTGTTCTGTGCATCTGCAACAATGCAATTTACACATAATTTTTGAATGTAACGCAGCACAATTATACTACAAATCCAAGAAATAATAACATTTGGGAAAAACTCTGTTACAATTTGGAAAACATAGCAAATGATGTCACAAACATATAAGGCTACTTAGGAATTGGATTTTCTCAGGGTGCTTTAGGTGAATAAATGCAATGCTGTATGTGCCATACTTGGACTTTTTATGGTATGAGCAGATTTCTATTATTTCTGTGAATTGAAAGCTGAGTGCTCAGGAAGGAGATAGTCCTTCGACAGTCCACTCTGCCTGCTGTTGACTCTTTTTCACACATCAGCCTAGGACCATATTTAAAATTTATTTGGTGAGCTGTTCACTATGAAAACATATGGACTTCATGCACTCATATCACAACGGGGCCCAATCCTCCTTTCAATGAGATTAACTCTGCAAGAATTCCTGGATCTGGCATCAAGCCCTGTATAGTAATTATATCATTCCTTATTACTGAGAAGTCATTGCTCATTACTGAAGACATTACCAGCTTGCACTGAATAAACTGTGGACCCTGGCAAAATCAGAAAATGATTCATGTAATCCTAAGCTAAAATAATTATAACACTTAGCAACGATGCAGCGCTTCACATGCCTGAAGTGATGAATTAAGATGAATTAATTGCTCCTTCCAACCTCCTTTGAGAAGACTCCTGTTTCTATGCAGGTGAGAAAGCCACTGAAGGGTCATCAGGATGGAGGAAAACTGGAAAATTTTCCAACAGAAATCCTGTGGGAACACCCTGAGCTGGAAGGATGATCTTTCTCCCTGAAGAAGGGTGAGGATGGTGCCCGAGGGTATGCAGGAACATCCTCTTTCGCCCCTGTCCCATCTTCATACCAGTGCCCACTGGTACCCGGGGCTGAGTTATAAGAAGTATTATCTTTTCTTAATAATTCCTGAGGGGCTGGAGAGCAGCAGGCAGCCTGTGGTGACAATTGCTCTCAACGCAGACCTCTATCTCTTTTCTCAGGAAAATGGACTCAAGAGGACAACTGGGTCCCTCTTCCATGACATAAAGACAAAACCAAAAGTGCAATGAAGCCCCACCAGAAGCCTTTTGTGATGAAAACTAAATGATGGGCAGCTCTCCCCATCTCGATCACTGTGGGAGGAGAGCGCCTGCACTGAAATGACTTCTCCAACACTTTTGAGGCAAACTGGAGCCAAGCCAAGAATGAAAAAAATGCACTTGCTAAATTGAAATTCTTCTGCTGCATTGGCTCAGAATCACCCCAGCATATCTCTGTTCCACTACCTGGTAAAACAGAAAGCTGACTTTAATGCTGTTTTTAAGTGCTTTTTGAAAATTACACTTGACAGACACCTCCTCCAGTATTTTTCCCACTCCTCAACACCCAAACCAGAAAAAAAGAAGAGCCACGAGATAAAATCCCAAAATCCCAAACCAAAACTGAATAGGTGACCTGAAAGTATCTATAGATGTTTTTTAAAGTTTGAACTGTTGTCTCTTTTTCTACTGTAGAAAACATGCTTATTCCACAAGTGTAAAAAGTGGTTGTACAGAACCCAGGGCTATTATCCTTTTGTTCCTATAGCATCATGCGAATGCATATTTTAAATATTTTTTTTTCTAATATGCCCTGCTTTGCTCCTGAGAATAATAGTAACTCAAGTTGCTGATACTGAAGGAAACAGAAATTCTATGGGTCTGATCCACCTTGCAGTTCTGGATATGCTAACAACTCATTCATTATGAAAAGATGCTTCCTTTCATTATAGCTATTTTTCTATTTTTAATAATCTGTCAGCGCTTTCATTCTAAATCCTGATTATCAGTGTTTTGCAGCAAAACATCTTCAAAAATACCAAGATTTTTGATGTTGACAGAAGAGAGAAGAGTTTGCAGAAGATTAAATGCATGCAAATGCATTAAGGCAGGCAGTCTAGTGTGGGCAAGTGGCTGGGCAAAAACCTCTGCTGGGTGTTAGTGCAGTGTTGCTTTTTTCTGAACGCATAAAGGTGAAATACACTCGAGCTGCACAAATTGGAAGTCTGTAGTTTATACCATGGGCCATACTGACACATCCAAAGTAACTATCTATCTGTGGGATTATTTTTTTTTATCACTAGGAAAACTGAAAAATTCAAAGCTTGATTTTCTTCTTCCTTTCCTGAAGGTAAGTCAGCAATACCACCACTAATATCAGCAGTGTTACACTGGAGTAAAACTGGGGTGAGAGGCGAATCAGCATCCTAATTTATTGCTCCATGTCAAGCTATTATTTTTCTTTTTAGAGTTAGTCCTACGGCTCTCCAGAACAGCAACTGAAATCAGTGGTACTGTGCCTGGATAAAGGTTACTTGCAACAAAAACATGAAAAAGAGTTTGTTTCTTTTTCTTTTTTCAAATGTATACAGAAAGCCTGCAAGCCTGTTTTCTCCCTTTTTCTCCGCACAACTTTTTCCAATACCAGAAATACAGGCTTTGTTGCACGCTGTGGTCAGCCTGGAGAAGCGGGAGTACACCATCACGAGGACCGCAGGAGAAAAGAAGGTGGAAGTGGGAACATTTATATTCAGATTCCCTTCTTGTTTTTGTGCCCGCACAATTAAAAACCTACAAAACAGCTGGATTAAAATACACGCATTGCTGGCCCACCCCGCTGAGCAATTAAGGATGAATAAGTTCAAAGTTTGCTGTCCAATCATAGCTGTTAAAGATACACTTCCAGTAATTATTTATTTCCCCCAGGGAAAAAAAAAAAAAAAAAAGACTACCAACAAGACCGATGAGGCCAGGCACTGTTTTATTCCTGATCCCTCTTGCACAAAACAGACGAGTCCCACCCTTACCCAACATGGTGGTTTCATTTCAAAGGGGAAAGAAAACTGCCGTATTTTTCTGAGGACTGGCCATGGGTATTTTGGAGATGCTCAGGAGCGCATCAAAGCAGCTCACTCGGGTGAGTGCAGGAGGGACATGTTTGTCATGATTATATTCAAGCACCCAGCGTGGAGGGTTGGATTTCTGACTTTCTGCTTTCATAGCATCCTTGCTCAGAGAAGACATTAAAGCATTTCCCACCACATACTTCCTCCCGTCCCTTTATGGACAATTACGCTGTGCTTATTGCCCCCCTTTTTCTTTTTCTCCAGAAGATGCCTCAGGCAGCATCTCCCTTCCCCTCTGCTGTGCCAACAAGGACATCATCTGCCGCTCAGAAACAACTGACAAAGGCCCAGTCCTAAAGTCCGTCCTATGTGTAAAATCCCCATGCTGCCTCTAGAAATTTCACCTGAGCAGCAATGATAATAGTCACAGGTGAAAAACAGCATTGCCAGGATATTAACGAGTTATTGTCTTTCCACTGCGAAAAAAGCCAGATGCCGAGGAAGGGCTTAGCACAGAATGAGGTCCTGCATCCTATAACCACCCAGTAATAATATATTTGTTAATACAGGTACCCTTCACACCATTTCTTTGATAACTCTTCTAGTTCTAGGGTAAGCATCATCTTTTAAAACTGCCGGCCCTACAATCCCTATAGCATGTTAAAGATTGCCTGGTGTTTATTATGGCTGTAAACATTTAATGACTGATGATTAAATGCACAGTGAACTTATTAAAACCTGAAAGACTTAATTAAATGTACTTGGTAGGAGATGTAAATTTAGAATGATTTTAAATAATTCTGCATAAAATGTAACATTTCTTGAATAGGTGCATCTAATCATGAGAGACTTTTTTTTTTTTTTGCTTCTATTTTTACATCTTAAGTTTTAATCCACTTTCCTCTTTCCCCTTCAACTGATTTAAGGCAAAAAGGTAGAAAAAAAATTGACAAACAGGTCAAATAATAAAATATGCTCGTGGCAGACCCCCTGCTAGGAATCCTAAAAATATTCCTTTAATTTCATTTAAGAAAAAGCAGAAATATTTGTTTGAAGAAAGAACATTGCCCTGAACAAGAAAACTAGCAACAAAACCAAACAAGGCATTTTTGCTTTTTCCTTCGTTCCCCCAGGTTTTGGCTTGCACTACGTTCACAGGAATAGTTGATACCAGCAGTGAAAATGCATTCTTTATTCAGTATCTTCTCATTAGAGATTACTACGTGGTAGAAAACACATCAGCTTCCCATCACCTGTATCGCATTACTCCAGGTTGCCCGGAGTCAATGTAATGTGTAATTTAGTAATGCGGCATTGTTGAAATCCAGACGTTTCAGGTTTAGAGGTTCTACCTCCAGTCCGAAGCCACGGACAACTCAGTACTCTTCATTATCGTTTGTGAAATGCATGCATTGATGTGTTTGATAGAGTTTAATGGAGAGATGCTCTGATTACACATACCATTAAATATGACTTTGTACCGTAACTCTTATTGTATCTCATGCTTCTGTTTTATTAATTTTCCTTTTCCGTTTGGCCATCTTTGGTGCTCACATACGTTATATTTTGCCTGGGATACTGCCTTCCCCAAGGGCCAGCATGCCTATCAGCTTCTGGATCAGAACCCTTTGTAACAAACAAGTTTTAGATGTGATTATTTTATCCCCTGATGGCTCATTTCAAGACACTAACAAAAGCCAAGTACTAAGCTACGAATGAGGAGAACGACGCTAATTTTCTACGGTAATTTAAATACATAATCTAGCTTTGACTCTCTATACCTTGTTTCCCAAATGCTGAATTAACTCTTTCCTAATCACCTTTCCTTCGTTTATGAAGAGGTATCCCTTCTTCCAGTCCTCCACCTCAAACGACATTTTAGACAGCAGAAAAATCAAAACCAGAATTATAAATAACTTATTTAGTGTGTAATTATTCCTTTTCCAGATCACATCCCTGTTTAAACAGAGGCGAGTGAAGAGATTTCCAGCGTGTGAATGGGAGGGTGCACACTGCATACCAACACCATGGTTTCTTATTTACATGTTGCTCATGTTTATGCAAGTTAAAGACAAATACAGCTGCTGCTGCTTTCCCCAGGAATCCCAGGCACCGGTCAAAGCTACAAAAAGCGGCCACAATCAAGCTCGTAACCTATTCTTCGTGGAAAGCGAGATGAGTTAATAGCTGGGGAGGGGGTGGGGGGAGATCTGTGCAATTTTCTCTGAAAATATCGCCGACATTTTCAAAAACACAAATACGGTACGTTCAGTTCAGCTCCTTCAGTGGCTTTCATGTTATAGGAATATTTGCTGGTGATGAAAATGCCGCAGAGCCAATCAAACCGCACTGCTATACAGCCCGCCACGCTAGGAGCCCAGTGTTTAAAATAACCCCTTATGCATTATTCATTAAAAGTTGATGTTTATGCAAATTACAGAAGCATGTGCCCACCTGGCCATCATGGGTTAACAACAACAATAACAACAAAAACAATATCAATAATAATTTAAAAAATACACACAGCGCCTTTTCCCAAGCAAACTAGCAAGCTTTGAGTCATTCCCAGAATACATATAATCAACGACAATTCTCTTTCATTAAATGCATCAAAGAATTGCAATCCTTACCTGGTTAGCTTTGTAGGATCCTCAGATTTTCTGGATGAAATAACTGACTCTGCATGCAACCAATAAAACTGAACTGAAAAGCTGATTAAGGGCACTTACTTAATGCAAAGCCACTCACTGAATATTCATATGATGCCTGTGTTTATGCAAATTAAAGCAAAAGAAAGCCCAAGGGGATTGGTTGCCATAGCCCACAAACACTGTGTACAGCAGAAAAATAGAGAATAGTGACAAATAAATCTTGAAAATCATAGCTGGGAAGGAGAACAAGGTGTACAGTAAAATATCGTCTTACATGAATTACGGTTTTTAAGAGTTTTTTCTAATCATACCATTTTTAGGTCTATCAGGTATTTTTCTACAGTGTACTAATCTGTAATTATTATCACCCTACAAGATAGTATCACTAATGTTTGTCAGCTTTATTTATTCTGTAACTGTGTAAGCAGAGTCCTTAAGCATATTGAGTAAGTGAAAAAATAATTACAACAAAAATTATAGTTTAATACGTTAGGAACAAAACCCATAGGCTTGTGTTACACTTTATTAAGTCTTTCATTTGAGGCTGTCTTCTCAAGCAAAAGGATAGAGAAAAGTAGAGTATGCCAGTGGGAGCCTGCTAAAAATGAAATTTAGCTCTTTGCTATCTTAATTTCATTGTGTAGCTGCTTCATTCCAGATGCAGGCTCGTATGTGATATTGCACTGGGCTTTTTCTCAGTCTAAAGTAATTTTGAAAAGACTATGCTTTTTTACAATTAAAAATCAAAATACATGTCAAATTTATATGAGATCCTATTTCTCAAATCAAGTTCAAATATATCAATTCAAGACCTTAATGTGGTAATGACTAAAACTGAAAATGCCTTTTTACAAGGAGATATTTCAAAATCAGAAAGATATAGTATATTAGTATTGCCATTTCCCTGATAAGCAAGAATATATATAAGTAGAAATCCTATGCTTTTGTGGTATATTATATTTTAGCCTTTTCCATTTATTTCCATCAACAAATTACACTTTCAAGAGAGATTCCCATTTGTAGATAACCATTTATTAACAGTGCCATTGTTATTCAAGTTTTAAGACAGGTCAGATGAAACCATCTCATAGAAGACATTTGAATTATGGATCAACAGGTACACGAGGCTTTTAAGGTTTCTGTGATTTCCACTGATATCTATTGGCTGCTGTTAGCAGTTAACTGTTCAGCTGAAAAAGAACCCAACCACCACCAAAACAAAGCCCAACAGAAGCTGCTGCTCCACAGGCACACAAGAACAGGGATCACTGGCTTATAAGAAGCTGAATGGGTCCCCTTCCTGGTACGATGAGCTGAGATCAAATGCACCTCCTCAGAAAGTAGAGTGATGGTCCCATGTAGGAAATTGAGGTATACCCTTGGCTTCATCACCATGAGGACTCCACTGCCAGTTTTGCTTGTGGAGAACATCCCATTAGCACATGTGTCCACTAGTCCTAGAGGGGACTGGGAAATTTGCCACACCAGCTTATGACTTCTGAGTTGATGCCATTGCTTGTTGTGAGATTCAGGACCATGCTGCAAGGCCACTGCAAGCACTGCACTGCAAGGTGCCAGCAGGTATGCCACATTGGTACCTGAACAAGGGCAAAGAGACTCTTTGGCCATGGGATGCCAAAGCTCTGCATAGGTGGCAGAAGGTACAAAGCAGAAGGTCTTAACAGGCAGGGACAGGCTGCTCAGAGCAAGCAAAGGAACCAGAGTTCACCTTGGTTGGATGGCAATGAACTCCTGCTTGGCTGAGGACCTCTAAAGGCAAGAAACCTGACCATCGTAGGGAGAGAAATAGTGAGGTGCCACATAGCCTGAGAGAAAAGCTGTGTCCTGAAAGATGAACTTTCCAGAAGGTCAAAAAATTCTGGAGGAGTATAAATGTGCTTATTTATATCTAATAATTTGTCTTGACTTATGTGAAGGATAATTGTGCTTAGAGATCCTTGGAAAGCCTATGTATCTTACGGCATTTTCATTACCACAGATAGACAAGTAGTTAAATAAAAAAATGCAGAGTGCTCACGTTTTTATGAGAGGCTGGGTCCTCAACTTAAGAAAAAGAAAGGTATCTGGGGACAAGGACAATTGGTTGCAAGGGCAGAAGGCAGGGATGGAGACCAGATGGCCAAGAGAAGAGGCAGTCCTGCATTCACTCTTGTAGTACAGAGGAGGGTTATGCCTAGAACTGGGATCTCATGAGCAGCTGATTACTAAATACCCAGCAGAAGATTAATCAACTGGTGAATATAACTGTGTGTATTTAAAAAAAAATATATTGGGGAGAACAAACACATGCAGATCTCCTCTGCATTGCTCACAGAAAAAAAAGTATTATGCAATACAAGGACTTTTGTATTTTCAAGGCAGGCATGGGGGACTTTCAAATTATTCCATGAAGTTTTTTGGAAAGTTCACGAAGATCTAATAGGACTCAAGTTCTTCCAAGTTTTTCCACTTCTTCTGAAGAAAAGTAAGTCTAAAAAAATTCTTGTCTTCAGAGAAGAAAAGTTTTCCGAGGCTGGACACAACGCCAACTGTGACATCATAAAAATTCAGCCACTGACAGCTGTAAGTGCATGTCAACATTGATGCAATGACTTGGCACACCAGTATCTCATTCATACGATACGTGGGTGTGCAAACAAGCGGGCATATGTAGGAAGCAGAAATGAGAGCAGAATATGAAGAAATTGTGAGAGGCCTTAATCAACTTTATTTACTCCACAAGGACCACACTTAACATCGCTCCTGGCTGCCAGCAGGAAGTTTGCCACTGGATTCAGTGGGGTGGGATCAGTTGTGGGTGAAGAAGGTTGAACTGCTGTTGGGTTTTCCAGCAGTCTTTAGTCTTATTCTCATGTATTTACATGCATTTATTTCTAACATTTTGCACAATGTGATTCAGAATGTGCTATGGAGATAGCTGCTTTTTTCTCCTTTCTTTTTCTTTTTCAAAAAAAAAAAGGGAATTTGAATTTAAATGGAAGTGGAAGTTGACAAAGTCCTACCTTTTCAACTCTTGCTTCAGCAAAGATGTATGTGTATGACCTGATTCTGTGAAGTGATATTTCTGCACTGTAGTCCTGTCAATCCCTCACCTTTCAGGAACACTAAACCAATGAAGTAGATTATTTTAAAGAATAAAGAAACAGAGAAAATCTAATCCATAAATTGACTTCTTTGTTCTGCCAATTGACTAAATGATACTTAAGTCATCTCTAAGTGCCTGGAAAAAAATAAAAGGCATTTTATTGTGAAGCTGATGAACAATTAGGTAATTGTAAAGCATGGAACGGCAAAGTGGAAAACGCATAGTAATAACGTTTTCCATTTTTCCCTCCCCCTTTTTTTTCTACAGTGAATGCCAACAGTGGAGCAGCAAGGGAACTTCACTCTCTAACCTCTGGATTAGTGACAATACTGGACATTCAGCTGCTTTCCAGAAGCCCACATATGGAAATGATTATCCTGCCACTGTTTCACCATCATTTAGATAAAGAGGGGAGAGTTGTTCTGGCTTTCCCTTTCCTACAGAGACCACGTGCATCTGTTTAACCTCGGGCCTTTGCAGTTTTCAAAGCTGAATGACAGAAGAACATGCATAAGAAAACACTTCATACACTCACCCAAATGGTGTGTATCTCCTGGATGTCCAAAGCAATAAAAATAGTAACTCGGGCTGTAAAATTCTACTGATGCATGCCTCAAACCTTTCCAGACTTATCACGCTCCCAAGGATTTCACCTCACACTTTGGAAAAGACAGTGTTGAAGAAGTCTCCATAACAACAGGTTTTCTGCTCCTTGTCAAAGCAGCATGTCTCCAGGGGATCCAGCTCCCTGCATCAGCTTTTCTCTCACCATTTTTCCTTCCTTCAGCAATATTACCTGCAAACCTCTTTTCATATTTTTCTATCTCCTCTATTTATCCTTCTTATGTCTCTCATCTGCTGTCCCAACAATGAAGTGTTTACTCCTAGTTAGCAACTTCCCTGCTCTTCCCACCAACACCAAAGCCCATTTCAAATCTTCCCTCTCGCAGGATCATCATTCCATCACTAGCCGTTCCTGAGACAAGGCCAGTACACACCCATGACAATATAACTGCCCAGATGCATTGCATCAGGAAAGTTTGATCCTATGTAACATAAACACAGGTTAGGCATCACAGGAAATTAGACCGAGCCAGGAAGATTACGACAGAACAAAGAGGAAACATAACTTTGTGTCACATACTATTGAAGAGCCAATAGAGAAGACGGAGAGATGGCCACTCAAAAATGACACAAAACATTCCAAGTCTGTTTTAAAAAAAGCCATTATACTGTAAACTGTCCCAGAAACACCTGGAAGATTCGTGCATACCAAAAAAGCAAGAAGCGAACTTTTCTTGCTAGCGGATATCCTGACTTCTGAGATAAGAAAAACATTACTTCCAAACACAAGTAAAGATTAAAGAGTGTGGAGGACTGTGGGGGTGTGTGTGAGGGTGGAAACACCTTTTACAGTGTTTGTGCCATTAGTTCGGATGACACAAAAATAAATTTGCAGGACAAACCTGCTATCATGAGGATAAGGGGAAATTTGTGCTGCAGCCAAAGATTTTTTTTTTTAATGAAAACTGGTACAAGATGGAGGAGAAATGAAAGAGCAAACATTTATTTTTGTGACCTAATGAGATTTTAAAATTAAGCACAGCAGGTAGAAAGATCCTGTGCAATTTCAAAAAAAACATTGCATGTCCGTACATGAAAGCCTGCTCTCTTTTCAAAACACTCTGCTGTCACCTAGGGTACGGGAAATCAAAGCCTGGGATAGCGATGGACGTACGTGTCTTTCCATGTGCATGTGGTGCAGTGAGGACGTTTGGAGCCAGGACTAGAACCAGAATCCAGACTAGAAAGAGAAAAGACCGAGGGCCCTACTTTCAAAAATCACCTCTGGATTCCAATTTCTTGATATGTTACTGCTGCAGGAAGTCTCATAAGAGCTGCTTTGAAAAGTACCTGGTCTACGAGGAATTTCTTTTTGTGATCACTACACCTGCAGGTGGCCCTTTGAATGGACACAAAATCTAATATGAGCATAAAAATCTCACTTTCAAGCAACATAAAAGACAAGGTGCCTCCAGTAAATCTGTTCAGGGGAAACGAAAAAAAAAAAGAGAGAGAAAAATAGATTAACTGATTCTAGTACTGAAATATTGTTCTGTAACATGAAGGTACAGATTATGTGCTATGAACAAAGTCCTGCAAGGCCTGGAAACTGGCTACCTGGGTTGGAGCTGAGGTCCCCTGTGAAAGATGTAATTTTGCATAGGAACTGAAAAAATAAAAGTAATTACCCGAGTCTGTATGTGAAAGGTGTCAAGGCTGCTGGTGAGTGTTAATAATCTGATGTATGTTTTATACCACTTTTTTAGTGAATGTGATATATATGATATTCAGCAGCAGGAATAAAAAATTAAAGAATTTCAGTGTTTGCCTTTTTTTATTGCTTCGAATAGTAAGTGTTCTGTATCTCCAGGCTGCTAAGGATGAATGACCTAGTTGGAAAGGACCTGTGCAACTGGTGTTCAAGGATTTGTATTGTCCCTTTAGAGAAGGGAAAATTCAGATCAAAGGATGGCTCTTATTGGGGTGCTCATTCTTAGGGCACAAAAGAATGTTTCTCTTCCCTATTTTAGTTTATGATAGAATTAATAGTGATTAAAGATTCTTCAGCGTGTTTCAGCCTGAACCCATGAATGGCCAACATGACTTTTAGCAGAAATTAAAATCTTGTGGGGTCAGAAAGCTATCTGTCCACTGCTCCTCTGTCTCTGAAAACTTCAGTTTATGAACTCAAAATCAAGCACAAAATAACCTGAGTGTGGGCTATCTGTCACTGGGACAAAAGATTCAGGCATCTTTTTTTCCTCCTGCCTTTCAGTCTTCAAATTTTTATTTTTTTTTTACAAATTAGTGGAGGGAAGGCATGGAATGTAACATGGACAAGTTCCAACTGGAAAGCTTGAACTTTCCAGATACATGAGAACTGTCATGTGTACATGACACCAAAACCAATGTACTTCCTAAGAGAACAACAGTGGTTTTACAGAGCACATGGATTTATTTGCTTTTCTTTTCCTGAGAAGACACAACAGTTCCCATCCAAGGTCTATAACACAGTTTGCTAACACAGTCAATAAGTCTTTTTTTGTAACCTGAGAAAAACCCATCCGAGAATGCTGGGTCTCCATTTTCTTTGGAAATATAATCCAGCGCTGTCCCTCTCCTATGTACCACACATATGGCATGGGAAGGTCAATGTTTTGATGAAGAATCGACGTAAGACAACAAAACTAAGATATTTGATACCAAAAACTATACCAAAGCATTCTCAGCATTTCAGATACTCCTCTTGTTTGGTTTCTCAAAGAAATTGTTTTCACAGTTGAAGCAAGGTGACAAAAAAAAAATGTTTATCTTATCTAAAGCATGTAATAGAACAAAATGATATATCTGTTCAGATTAATTTTTCAGAAAGGGATGTTCCCTGAAGGTTGGAGCCATTCAGGAAAAGCTTTCAGAAACCAGCACACTTATTATATTATTTTTTTTTGTTTCTTTATTTGGGTTGTTCCTAAAGACAATTCTTACGATGAGTCTTTGTCTCCCATTTTGCCAAGGGAGGTGACCTGAGAACAGTTGTACCCCTCTCTCTCGAGGATGGATTAATGTCAACACGAAAAAGGTTTATGACTGGTGACTTGACAGCAGATGAACATCACAGCCAACAAGACCCAGATATCATATACACCATGAACAGGCTACAGGGCAGTCCACAAAAAGTGCTGGTGTCAAAGGGCTCCCTGGATGCCCCGGCTGCTGTAAGCAGACAGCTTTTTGTCCCTCAAGGAAACCTTTGGGGAGGGCAGCATGTTGGCCAGAAGTTGTTCAGCTAACTGCTGCTTTGATAACAGTGTAGTTAATCCATTACACCTCGCTGTTTTAATAGAAATATGATTCTATAGATAGGGGTCATAATGCGACATATTCAAAGTCTAGTAATTGTGCTTTTAAGAAAATCTCACAAAACAGAAATTGACTGTCTAATGCTTACCAATTAATGTGCCTTTGATGACAGAACAATGGAGGAAAACCATAAAAGCAACTTTTGTGTCTCAAAAGGCCAAGGAAAAAGTAACATCTTCAGCTATCTAAGGTGCTGTTTGTAGGCAGAGGTGTTTTTTGCTCCCCATAGTGTGCAATAAGAGCTGTTCGGCCATACGTCGTTTAAATAGACTATCCTTGACCACTGTTTGAAACTCTCGTTGAGAATAGAAACCACAGACCTATTGGATGGCTGTGAAGGTCTCAAACTCTGCTGCTCAGTCATCACAGCTATCAAAGTTTTAGACCAAGTTCAACAAATATGTTGCTTTCATCACTTCAGTTAAAAGAACAGATAAGTGTAACTTTCATGACCATAAAATGGAAAAAAAAATAATTGAGAGATGAATAAAGAGATCAGAGCCCTGTCAAGATTTTTGTAGTCTGTGAACACTACAGATTTCAACGCTGCCTGTAGGTGTGTTGGGTGCTTTGCACCCATCAAAAGTTAAGCTAAACATAATAACCATGTGTCAGAGTTCAATGGGTAAAAATAACAGCACTATTAGTCGAAGGAGTGCATTCATTATAAGGTCTAATTTGGGAACTATTTGAACACTGTGAGTTTGCAAGTGCATTTGAACATTATTGGGTTCTTATCCTCTATAAGAAAGTTGAAGAAAGAAAAGAGGATGGAGGAGGCAGTACAAACTATGCAAAAGAGCGTCAAGAGAAAAGACAGACCCCAGGCTATGTTTTTTTTCAAATTTGATCTTTCTCTTGTTTCTGTGCAGGACCTCAGTGTATGTGCACACACATGCGTGTCTCCAAAGAGACATATAAGTACCTCAATGATCATTTATATTTAAATTCCTGAAACTCCATGGTTTCACTAAAAATCTATATAACCACTTTTGCAATTCTAAAGCTGCACTAAGAAATAAAATTGCTAATACAAGTGAGAGGTAGCTATTCTAAGTCTCATAACAAAAGCTAGAATGTCTCTGTAGGGACACAGAACCTACTACTTCAGAATAACTCAAATATCCATACCAAAATCAATTACATTGAGGTGCAAAAATTGAAAATCAGATAGCATCCTACTTCAGTTTATAACTGAAAAGGTGCAAACAACTTTCAAATTGCCCCAAACCTAAGTGAAAATGCATTTTGTGAATTGTAGGACTGGTCTACTAATGCAGCAACTAACACTAGAGCATGACAGGCGGTCAGTCATTTCTAGACTTTGCATAAACCTGACATTCAAGATACCCACCTAAATGATTGCAAAGAGATTCACAGGCAAAGCGTGAAGACTTTCTGGTCCTTATAATCAAACTTCAGTGCTGTAAAAATCTGTCAAAAAATATCTTTAAGTTTTTCAGTGGTGATTGGGAAAGGGGTATTTATATTAGTTTTCTTATATTGTACCCTGAAAAAATCCATTTTCACAGAAAAGAAATGAAGTAAACCACTGGTGACAGAAAATTAGTAGCAATTTGTGAGAAATATTTTCCAAACAATACCGCATTTGTCAAAACTTCACTAAAAGATTACTGCAACATATTGCTTCTATAAGGCCATGTATTTTATTTTTGACTTTTACATGTAAGTATAAATCACAATATAACACTTACCCATATAAAAGTTGAAGTAGAAATAACCATTCGAAAAAAAATGCTTCCATAAAAGGTTATTTTTATATTAAGTAAAAGTTTTATATTGTATTTTTATGTTTTTTAAAAGACTATTGATATTTTTTTTGTGGTGATAAAAGCAATTTTCAGGGAGTTGGCATTCCAACTTCTCTTTCTCATCAGTGATGAGAAAAAATGTCAGAAATCTCTGCACAGCTAGGCATCATTCACAAGGGAAAAGGAAGTCTCATAAAATAGTCTAAATGCCAGAGAGCTGATGTGCCAGGGTACCAAATAAAGAGGAAGATGGAGGAATTTCTATCCTTTCCTTTTTCAGAGGGTCTTTCACTCATTTTTCTGGGGGCGGAGGGTAAGATGAGAGCAGATGTTTTTAATTACCAGCGTTTCCAGAAGCTGATAAGATTAAATGAACTACAAAGGTGAGAGAGGAAACAGCCAGCAGTCCTCACTTCTGGCCAAATCTTGCAGCTTTGTGGAGCAGCAGCTATAACTCTTATGAGTTTATCAGAAGTCTCCTGCTATTTGGAGATTTCCTTGAAGAGACGGTGGCTGGTATCAAGAGATTGTGCATGAATTTCCACATCCATTTTTTTTCTAATGAAAAGCCAAGTTTCCATCCCTCCTGACTCTGGAGAGAAGCTTGTAGATGTGAATTGAGTGCAAACACAGAGCCTCTGCACAGAGACTTCTAAACCAGAAGGCAGGTAAAAATAACCCCAGATGAATATATATATTTTCCAGCTGCTCCTGTGATTTTGGGACTCAGATGGTGGATGGCCTTTGGTCAGTAGTATTGATGTTGCAGGCTGGGTCTGGACCCCACACCTCAGCGCTGCTCCCATATGACTAATCCCATATGTTCTGTTATCCGAGTTATGCATTTTCCCTCTGATTTCCAGCGTTTAAAGACGTCCTGCGGCGAGGGCAAAACTCAAATGTAGAAATATGTTCACTGTGACACTTTCACCACACTATTACCCACACAATTAACAAAATAAATCACATCGGGGTAGCTTCACTGGAAGCTGGAGAGCTCACAAAATGAGAAAAATTGCTTTGTTAAAATAATTCAAGAAAGAGCAAAAAGAGAGCGCCTCATTTTACGTCCCCACATTAAACTATGAGAAACTCAAAAGGTTCAAAGGAGAAGTGGCATGGCCAAGGGGGAACACAAGCAGCAAGAGACACCAAAACTCTGGCAGGAGTTTCTGCTAATTTTACCAAAGATACAAAGTGGTCATGGAGTCAATTTTTCCCCTTTTTCTGACCACACAGGGGTACAGAGTGCCTCAAGAGGAGCAACAGCAACAGAAGCACATAAAAACCAGATTACCTTTGATTTTGTAGGATTTGGGTCGATGATTCAGCCTATCTGAGGGAGGTAAAGAATAATTTCTGTACAGTTGCATATTCAGGTTAATTTTATTGGGTCCACACAACCTCCCCGCCTATTTAGTGGCTACTGGAGGTATTCATCACCCTGCATGATCCAGTTAAATTAATGACCCTTCTCCTGGGAGTAGACATCCTCACAGGACCCTCACTAAGATGTTACCTGATAAGGAGGAACAGATTTTTACTCTTATCTTGGGTTCTTTGTGAGGAAGGTTTTCCCTCTGAAGACCACTGAATCTTTGTTATCACTCAACCCACCAAAAATTAAATTTTTTAAAGTGGTACAACATTTCTTATGTTCCTATGAGCAAACAGTATATTGGCCATATATACATATATAAGTATATACTCCCAACAACAAAAAAACCACACATCTCTGCCTAAGCTGACTCCACTCTTAAAGTGATACGGGAACAGATCTCCATGGTCCTGGCAAGCTCTAAGATGAGAGTGGAGGCTGAAAGCATGGGCACATGAAACCTCCTCGCACAATCAGCATGGGAATAAACTGAAATAAATTTATTACCCTGGGCTGCTGAAATGGAACCATGGCAGGGAGGAGTTCATGGAGACCAGGACATGCCAGGTGTCTGGGGCAACCTTCTTGCCAAAGTTCAGTAGTGGATAGCCCAGCAAAACCAAGGTCACCCAGCTGATGACATTTCTGTCCAATCATCAAGCCTCACATGTCTATTTATTTCCCACTGCTGTTGTTACTAGTTGCACTACAGTAGCTGCAATGGTCACAGTGACAGATCTAGGCTTTGCGCTGAGCAAAGAACAACCAAACCTGAATAACCTCTGTCTCAGAAGAGTGTACTGTAAGTCAGTGCAAGTTGGGGATATCACCTGAGCAGGGAAAGACAGCATTTATCTATGCGTGGTCATGATTTCTGTAGATACCTTCATAGGCATCTCAGGAGGCTATAACTAGGATGCTGGGACCATCGACTTCTTCTTTCACAGAGGGAGCAGGGGTTGTACCTGGCAAGAAGCTGCTGAGATAAATTGGCAGTGCCAGAAACAAGCGCCCGGATTTTATTTTTGCTTTGCTGATTTCCCACTGATTGGTTGTCCCTTTCATGTCACCTCTTAGCCTGATGAGGAAACACGTCAGCTGGGAAATCTGCCTCTCCTCACCCCTTATCTTTCCACATATTTTAGTAACTTCACCACCTGCCACAATTTCTGACCTTGCACAAGCTCCTTTTGTATTTACTTGAACAGGTCCTTTTGCTCTATTACCTTCACAAGACATCCTTCACAAGGTCCTCTCTGCATTTGCTTATTAGTAACATTACTTGTGTTTTCCAGAATCCCTACAAAATAATTTGTGTTGTGCAACTCTTTGGTCTGCAGTCTTTTCTTACCTTCTTGTATAACATGAAGCACAAGGAGGATGTTGTGCTATAAAACTAGACAGCATCAGCCCTGGTTACTTTCTTGTGGCTTCAGCAATTTACTCAATTTATTGCATGAGCCAAACAAAAAACTGAACAATATAATGCAGCTCACATGCTATAAGCAAGCTGTGAATTTAGAATGGCCAAAAGCAAAATTTAAATTGGACAACTAAACATCTGAGCTCAAACCCTGCTCTTTCTGCATATCTTCAGTAGTGAAGCTTGAGTGTTCAAATGTTTGAGAAGATGAAAGAATACAGAACTGAGCTAAATCAAGGTTGAATTTCAAAGTCAAACAAATACTTTTGAAACAGGTTTCTACTATTTTTTCATTTCTATTAGCTGGCCAGTGATCAGGGACTTAAATCCTGAAAATGTTCTTTTACCCCTAGGTTCTGATTCAGATCAGAGAACAAGCCACCTCTACATTTTTATAATACTTCTGTGTTGTGGCCAGGGTGAGAACAGAAACTCAATAACCTCTTTCAAACACCTTGACCTTTTGGAAAGCTTTCAAGTCCTCCACAGCAGAACTAGCTTCCTGCTTGCATTTCACATGGGTCACATTGCTCAGCATCCTCAGAGACAGTAAAATGTTGCTGCAAACTTCATCTTCTGCTCTACTCTTTTGACAAAGTCATTCTTTTCTTATGGCCTCCTGCTTTAGCTCTGCTGTTCAAATACTAGTTTTGGTTCTCACTTTCAAAGTCCTGTATGGACTTGGGAAGTTGGATCTCACTCTCGGTCCATGAAGCCACTTCCCTGTGTACCACTGAAACAAATTATTTTGCATTTTCTCCCATACCAGTCCTCACACTTGCAAGGACCTCCCAGCAGATTTATGTTCTCCCTTTTGGCAATGAGGTGGGTGGCCAGAAGGGATGGAACACCTCTCCTATGAGGACAGGCTGAAAGAGTTGGGGTTGTTCAGCCTGGAGAAGAAAAGGCTCCAGGGAGTCGTGATAATGGCCTTTCAGTACTTAAAGGGAGTTTATAAGAAAGATGGGGATGGAGTTTTTAGTAGGGCTTGTAGAGGTGGCACAAGGGGTAATGGTTTTAAACTAAAAGATTTAGATTAGATATAAAGAAGATTTTTTGTACAATGAGTGTGGTGAAACCCTGTTCCAGGTTGCCCAGAGAGGTGGTGGATGCCCCATCCCTGGAAACATACACGGTCAGGTTGGACGGGGTTCTGAGCAACCTGATCTAGTGGAAGATGTCCCTGCTGATGGCAGGGGGGTTGGACTAGATGGCCTTCAAAGGTGCCTTCCAACCCAAACTATTCCATGATTCCACGATTCTGTAAGGGGAGCCCTTGCACATGGGTGCTATTTAAAACACTTGGAGATCCCCAAGCCGTAAGTCATTCTCATTTTGGTTATGAAAAGCAAAACAATGGGTTTCATAACCCATTCAGCCTTTTAAGAAAAGAGGTGCAACAGAGTCATTTGAAGGCATCTGGGACTTCCAGATCAGGAGACACTGAAGGAGAGTAAGGCTGTAAGGAGATCCTCCAGCCTTACCGAACAGACTAAGGGAGATTCATGTTGTACTTGCTGGTTGGGGTCCTCTTCCCATGCATCTACTGCAGATAGAAAGTTTGGCTAAAAAAGGGAGATAGATGGACTTCCATAGCTACATATATGGTATCTGTTTGGTTCAAGGACGTTACGGTAAGAGCCAAAGGATCCTTTGGGACTGTTGGGCTCACATGTATTCTTTACTACTCTTTAAGATTGGACACCTGATACTACAGCCACTTACCACTCACACACAGAGCTTAGCTTTCATGTCTATTGACCTCAGTGGTAGTTTACCAGCTAACTTGTTCCAACGCTTCTGAAAACCCCACAGACACCCATGTCTGCAGCCTGTGTGCACCTAAACACGTTTGGCAGTCTGGCTCTGAGTTTAACCAGCTCAGTGGCAGCATTTGACACCTGCATCTTATATTTTACCACTTTTTACAAACTGAAGAGCTGAATAATTACTGCCAAGTGGTTATTTATCCTTTTTTAACAAGACAGCTCTTGCATCAGAGGGTGGTTTTAATCCTTCTGTCTCGTCTTCCTCTGACGTACTTAACTATCTACAACTGAAAAGTCCGGTAAACAGCCAAGCTTTGCTGGGGGGAAAGAAAAAAATAAAAGTGGTGTTCAAGTATTAAAAGAAGGTCAAATAAAATTGCAAGGATAATTACCTTGAACTATTTTAACCCATTTAAAAAGGTAATAAATAGGGCTATTCACATCTATCCCCTAAGGAGAGTATTCTTCTATAATGATGAAAGGTAGAATATAAACCAGTGCTGCTAATGTTATTATGATAATCCTATGTACTTCAGCAGCTGCTTGCACTTAGCTGTTTGTGGCATACAACATTTTTGGTAATCAAGTTCCTTGATAGTGTTTTCTTTCAATTTTTTTTTTTTTTAAGTTTAAGGCGCAACTAACCATTTCTAGAAATAAACTGTATCGGTGTACATCTATGTAGCAATTTTCCCCTAAAAATCTTTCTCATGCAGAAGGGGATAAAAAAATAATCTTTTCCCATGCCTCCAGTGCATATCTATTACCAACCTCAGCAAGTTGTCATATCAGCGCAGGTTTTCTTTCTCAGAATCCACCTGCTCTTTAGATGTCCCCCATTAGAAGAAAAAGCCTTTGCAAGCAAAACCACAATTCACCTTGGTCCACTTTGCAGATGCTTGACACACAACAGCGCTGTTCTCGGGCAACTAATCTACAAACAGTCTAATGGAACACTTTCATGGGGCTGCTTCTAAAGAGCTGAGAGTACTCTGGTACTGCCAGCCGTTAAAGTGACGGATAAGACCCATTATTTTAAAGCTCCCGTATACTCATCATGAAGGAGCCATGCAGACGAGCATGCCTGTGTTGACCCTGCTGAGCCGGACCCGATGCTGAGCCAACAGTGTGAGCCCTGGGGCTCTCCAGATGTGTCTCCCACCTGGATCCCTTGTTGTAGGAGAGGAAGGCAAAGCCTGCCTCCGCTCTGCTCCTGCCAGTGCCCAGCATCGCCCCAAGGAGAAGGGCAGCGCCATCCCCAAAGCGCGCCGGGAGGAGATGGAGGCTCAGAGCCAGCAGAACCGGGGCACAACCCGCACCAGCACCGCAGCCAAGAGCACTGACCTGCTCCGAGCCTCAGCCGTGACAAATCAGCATTATTCACGTCCAAAGTCAACCCTAATATCTTACTCTGGGCGAGACGACGGTGGTCCTGGGGATAATTAAATTAGTTGCAAAGATTGTAGTCCCAACATGAAAATTCAAGTGTTTCCCTGTGCAAATTCCCTGCAGGCCATGATTTTAGCTACCGTTGGGTACAGTAACGTGGCCTATGTTTAGTGATCTTGTGGTTACGTTCATCTAATTTTTGGTTCACCTACTCTGTGACTGAGCTGACAGGATTTTATCATGCATCAGCACTGAAGCATGGCACCATTAATCTCACAGATGGGCCAGCATCACACGGCCCATTTTGCTAGCAAGTACTGTAAAAAAAAATATATTTCCACGAAGTATTTTAACCCACTCATTACCTGCAAAACTTATTGGGCAGTCGGGACCACAGGGCTGTATTTTGTTGCTGAACAGCACAGACCAGGCTCTCTGTGCCATTTGCTGCACCACCAAAGGAGCTAAAAACAGACAACAGTGAAGTTTTTTCCAAGCAATCTGAGGAATGTCGTGTATTGAATTCCCCCAAAAACATGCGTTGAAGGGTGTCAGCCTCTGTGTTTTGGGTTTGCATTTTGGGATACGTCCCTAATGGAGTACATAATATGCATTGACGCTATATGAGGGAACATGGGTGGATATATTCAAATGTTTGTTGTGACATTTGGCACCTTTCCATGAAAAGCAAGGAGAAATGGACAAACAACTGACATTACAGTGTTGCTGAGCAAGTGCAAGACAAACATAATAGCATAAAAAGCAGCAAGAAGCAGCACAAGGCATCTGTTCATGGGGATGAAATGGCACAGAAAGCAGGGAGAGAATAAATCAGATGCATATTAAATTATTGCTACAATTATACTGTTAATAATGATGCACAGAGACACTCATCTAATATCTGTCTAAATTTGTCCTGTGGGCAAAAGTATTCTCCCACTACACAAACATAGACTACTATACATATACTATACTATATACAAATGCTCGATTTTCATTTCTTACACACACAAATGTAAATCAAGAGTGACTTCCTACAAATAAACAGTTATGCTAATGCAAACTGATAAAAGAACAAAAATAGGATCTAGAAAATAATTTTTAAAGTATTCCTCTATTATTTTTATCTATTTATCTGTTTATTACAAGTAGCATGGGTTGGAGATCTTGAATTTTTTTGCCTAAAAGAAGAACAGAAGTCAAGTTTGCACATGTGAAAGCTATATAGCAGTGAAGGAGGTCTGAGGCAGGACATGAGTGATATAACTGCATAGCCTTCATAAATATCCTTGTTCATTTCTGTTATTGTACCAGGGCTAGAGCTGCTGCATGGAAGAGCTGGGAATTCAGGACTGGTTGTCTATCATCTATGGGGTACTCTGAGGAAGATAAGAGGCACCACCCTAACAAAGTCAGATACCGCATCCTGGACTGCATCTTAGACAAGGAGGATGAGTTGATCGAGTAGTTCAGTTCTTGTGCCAGAAGGCTGATCCCAACCCAGAATCCAGACTTGTACCAACAAAGCTACACCCAGTGGACCCCTTCCCAACACGGCATCCCAATGCGCTGTCAGCCCTGACTTTTCTCAGCCATCCCTGGCCAGTAAGAGCAAAAGTGGGCAATCACAACCAGCTCAAGCACAGGCCAGTAAGGACCAAAAGTTGTTATCAACCTATTCCTCTGCTCAGCATCACAACTGCACAGGTCATTCCTGGAGGGCGCTTGTCCAATCTGTTTGTATCTCCAGTGATGCGGAACTCACAGACTCCTCATGCAAGCTGTCTCAGCACTATAGTACTACCAGATTTTTTTTTCTTAATGCGTAACTTCAGTTATTCACTGCTACAATTTAAGTTTACTGTTTCCTGTTCTTCCTCCCATAGACATGGACAGATTGTTCCCTGCCTCTCTGTAGCAGCTTTCACAAACCTGAAAACTGCTATATCCTGCTTCAGCCTTCCTACGCAGACAACCCCACTTTGTTTCCACATGGTTTTTGCAGACTTCAGCTCATTTTGACTTTTTCCTCAAATATTGAATATTGATGACTTGGCTGAAGGAGTATTGCATACCAGCAGAGCTGCTGAAAGGTCAATATGGTTTCTGTACAGAAATGATGACAAAGCCCAATGCAGAAAAGCTCCTCTTTTTTTTTTGTATACTCATATCAGACACTTTTTCCACTGTGGTCACTATAGTATTAACATCACATAGCTATTCCTAGACAAGCAGTATTATCAAGAATTTTATTTTACACTGACTAGGCTCTCTTAACTATAAAAAATAGTTAAAATCTTCTTTACAAAGATTTTTATTATTGGGGTAGCTCAGGAATGCTAAATTCATTGAACTGAATAATATAAGTAAGCAGAAATTTCTTAAAATATATTATAGTGCTATAAAGAAAAATATATACCAAAGAATCCAGGACAGAGCTTATATCATTCTTATATATTTTATTTATGTGCAGTCCATTTCTTTTATGGTCTATTATAGAAATTGCAAAAATAAAAATTCAATTAACATTCTGAGTAACTTGGCGTAATTGAGTTTCAGCCAGTTCTTACCATAACCCCAGCTCCAGTAATTTTAGATCCAAAAGTCATCTGTTATACCCAAAGCTTCCACATCTGATAAATTTCCTCTACTGATAGATAAAGAAAAAAAAAAAAAAAAAGTTAAAAAAAAAAGATCTGAGGAAGAATTTGTTTTATAAATTGGAAAATGGCAGATACTGAGGTGCGTGAACATAGACTGGTGAAAGGACAGAGGGAAGTCCTTTTTAATGGCAATCCTCTTTTTTTTATGGCAATCCTGTGTTAAGGGCAACATAGACTTTTGGTTTTTCTGAGGGAAGAAACAACACATCTACAATCCCTCACTGGTTGAAAAGTGCAGCATAGTCACATCTTTTTTCTAACAAGATGAGAGGTGCCACTCAATGAGTTTCACCTATGTGATCCAATACATACAATACGTTGATGGTCACAATGGTATGAAATACAGGTACAAGAAAAAAAACAGGTTTGGGTGTGACAAGAATCATAAGAAAATGACCGGGCGTGTACAGGGCCCATCACATCTGCAAAGGGAGACGTGGAGGTGATGATTCTGCTCTAAGCAACTCTGGTGTGAATTTGACAGGGATAAGGTTTCACATAGAGATTTGTAAATTGTCAGCAGGATGCCGATGTAGTGTGCTTTTACAAATGTGAAGTTCCCTACAAGTACAGAAGCAACACAAGCCACACACAAGACACCACGCTCAGTGTTTGCAGCGCTATAGTACACAGTCTCCAAAACCCCACCCCAAGTCTTTTCCAAAACACATCGCCACCCCAGCGAGTATATTTTGCAACATATCTTCATGATGAAAAACGCGGACCGGGGTTGATGGGTCTTGGGATGGGGCAAACTCTGAAGCCCAGGGGTCTGGACCGGTTCATGGGTTAAGCTAAGCACTGCTGTAAGTGTAATTGGCCCCACATTGTAAGGAGGAGATGGTGGTTTAGGGATGTTCTGGAGCTCTATAGAAACACTTGACCTCAAAAATACTTGGAACTTACCAATTCTTGTCATGTTGCCTGGCAAAAGTAGGCAAGTAGGAAAGAAAAAGGATGTTTAAATAATGTGACTTAGTAAAAATCAATACAATCAGAACCCTGCAAACCAGAGGTGGGACCAGAAATGGGCTTTTGCACAGATGTTTCTTGTATTGCTGGTGGACTTACTGCGAATGCCTCCCTGCTACTACACTACTGCACATTATGAGGTCAAACGTGAACCTCTGGCAGATACCCAGAAGCTATTGGATCTCCTGACCCAGGGGACACATCCACCTCCAGGAGCTGACACTGAGGACTTCCATTGGCTCCTTCCCCTGTGGGAAAGGGATTCTGTATCTCATGTGACCAGGGGGACTACAACGGGATGGAGCTACATCTGTCCTGCTTCTTAATACAAAACAGATGCAGAGGGACAACTCTGCTTTCTCAGAGTCCTTCCAAAGTTCAGTAAATTGTCTATTTTGTCTTGTGATCAAGGAATAACAGAAAAATATTCTGCCATTCCTTGAGGTACCACCTGTCCAAAGCCCAGGACAGTATTCCAAGTGAGGGTGACCAATGCATAGCTGATGCAAGGATGAGAGCTGGGCTTGCAGGAGCTGGGGTAGAGGCAGCTCAGAGGCCTTCAAAACAGGACTGAATTTCTTTAAAATTTTATTAAATATTCTACCCACTTTTACTTGTTATCTTCAGTGATTGAGGACCTGCTGTTATTGCTGTTAGAGCTGTTCTTGCTGTCCCTGGGGCTGCCACAAACGTTTACACTGAATTCACGTGAGTGAAGTCCTACTGCACGATCTTGACTTTTAAACTTCAGATCATTGTTCCTTGTACATTTTTAATGAAAGTTTGTCCTTCTCCGAAATGTATTATCCAGTTCTTTAGTAACAGCTGGAATACACGTGGTTGTTATACATACAGAGCACTGGCAGAAAATGGGATGGAAAAACACAGTTCTTTCAATAAGTTTTGACACAAAAATATCTGTAAAATTACCATTCTTTTCTGCATCAGCTGATTTAACATGTAGCAACATTTAATCCTAAATGTACATACCATACTATTAGGTTTCTTATAATGCTGCTTGAAGGAGACTTCAACAGTCCAGCAACACTCTCCTGGGGATACTTTGGGAACCTATGCTAGAAGTGTTCAGACCACATCCAACTAAATCAGCAGATACTGTTTCATAGGACATGTGCCAAGCAGACAAGGAGGTTTTCTTACAAAAACTATGATTTTTGGCAATCATAAAATCCCCCAGCAGAAAGTGGCACATTGACCAAATGCAGTCACTTAAGATTAGTTTGTAATCTTTGACATCTAAAGTAGTACAGTGAGTTAAATGTCTACCCCTGAATTCTTAAGTGTAACATTTCCCCTAATCCATACCATTCTTCTCCTATCACTTTGCTGGGCACTCTGAATCCTGCTCCAAGGCTTTAACTTTAAAAAGTGCCAGAGATGTGCTAGGTTAGCCTTGGGAGAATTTACAAAGGATGAGTAACTAACACAGACTTCAAAATACTGGTAAAAAAAAAAGTATTATTGAAAGCAGGCTCTCTGTCCTTTCCTCACTTAAATTCTGGAGGGATGCCACTGGATGCAGAGAGGCTGCTTCAAATTTATATCTCCACAAGAGAAATAAGAACAGAGCCCTAGATGCTTTGTAGGTCCCCGTTTGAGAGACTGCAAATAGTCTTCTGTCCTGCTTTTATGTGGCTTCAGCGTTGCAGGGAATTTAATGTTGTTTTTTCACCCAGCTGAATTCTTGGTGTGAAACTCAGAAGTTGATCTGATCTTCTTAATAATTTGATTGAAGCACGGTTTTCTCTTTTCTCTTTAGCTTTTATACCAATAGCAGAAATCGGTAATGAAAAAGAGGTGATGATTACAATTATTTTTACTTATCAGTGGTCAGCAGTGTCTTCTACACTGAATGGAAGAGAATTATTCTCTATTAGAAAGAATATATGGTTTAAACTGTGGCTGCAAGGTTCAGATACGCTATTACACTAGAAAGCCAGGAATGTTTTAAAATAAATTCTTATTGAACACGTGGATTATTATGAAAAGCACTGTTTTTCAGCACATGGTTTTAAGATGGGATATTTGTGCAATGATACACAGACCTGCACTTATCCAGTGTTGTTTTCAGATTGCCTTCTGGTCAGTATTTGCTACAAAAAATTAAATGCGAACAGGAGGTTGCAGCACTGCAAGTTCCCAAGCTCTCTTATACTTCAGCAATATCTCCTGGCTAAAATGACATAGTTGGAATTGAGAGGCTAAGAGAGTTGGCATTGGGGTTTTTCAGCCTGGAGAAAAGAAGACTCTGTGGAGACATTATAGCTGCTTTCCATTATCTGAAAGGCACCTACAAGAAGGCTGGAGAGGGACTTTTTACAAGGACATTTAATGATAGGAGGAGGGGTAATGGCTTCAAACTGGAAGAGGGGACATTTAGAATAGATTTCAGGAAGAAATTTTTCACTATGAGGGTGGTGAGACACTGGAACAAATTACCCAGGGAAGTTGTGCATGACCCAACCCTGGAGGTGTTCAAGGCCAGGCTGGACAGGGCTTTGAGCAACCTGGTCTAGTGGGAGGTGTCCCTGCCTATGGCAGGGGGGTTGGGACTTGATGATCTTTAAGGTCCCTTCCAAACCAAACCATTCTATGATTCTATGATAATGCATCTGCAATTCTTGCCTGAAGAGCAAGTGCTGACAGCGGGTGCTAAAGGAAGGCTTGTTGCATCCCCTCCCTCATTAAACCTGCCACTCTTTGAATCTGCTGTGAAACCAGGCGATGTTTCACCAGATCTACGTGAAACTTCACCTCTTTCCAGACCGTGAGCTCAGATGGTCCCTGTAGTGCAACACCAGCTGCAGAACTACTCTCTGGGCGGACTGATACCCAGATCTTCAGATGTGGTTATGCACTCCAGGCTCTTCAGTTGCAAACCTCCCAGCTCTTTAAAGTCTGGGTTTTTTTTCCAGTGCCCCAGTATGGGGTTACTTCAGCAATGGTTTTGTCTAGCCATTTTGAGATGAGTAATTTTGAAAACGTTGCCCAAAGCATACACCTCTGAATGTGCTGAACACCCTCCATGACTACAAATGTCAATGGGAAATGAGAGATATTTCTTATTTTTTTACTCCTTTCTTTAAATGAAACTAAGAGGTACTTTTCCATAGAAACTGTCATAATCACTTGTGCTCGATATTATTATGTGCAATTAAAATAAAGCTTTTTGATAATGGCATCATGATGAATTCACTCCAAGACGCAGCTTGGCAGTAACTGAAGTTAATAAAATGCAGCTGAAGGAAATAAATGCCACAGATGTAATTAAACAGTTCGCACCCATTCATTCATCCCCTGTTAGAGTGGCCAACAAGCATCTATTCATGTCGATGAGAGAGAAAAGTATCAGTCACTCGAGCCATATTTCACTACTCTATGCATTGCAATCTTTACAAAACTTAAATAGAAATACCTAGTGGTGCAAATCCCCCCATAAGTGACAGTCTGTCGTGCAAATCTTCATTGGTGAAATTTCCCCCTAAGCTGTTTTTCACCTGACCAGTTGCATGGTTTTAGCTCCATTAAAAACAGGGCTGACAAATCAGCGCAAAACAAATTGTGCCTGAAACTTAGACTATTAAATTCTACAGTGTAATCAAGAGATCAGCAGCAGCGATGCCAAAGGTGTGTAAGGAACACAAAAAAACCCCACATGAAATGCAATGCTGCATTCCTTCTGGCATAGGTAACATTTTTAGGCTCCAAGGAGCTGGTTCACAGCACTTTGTCAGGTTAAGACTTACCAGCCCAGGTTGGAAAACATCTGCAGCACAATACTGACAAAGATTTCTTGGGAACTGGAATTTTTCGATGGCAAAATCTTCACTATTCTTTTTCAACCTTAGCGGCATTTACAAAACAATTCAGCTAGATCGAAGTTAGTAAAAATTCCTATTCTGCAAAACTTCTCCTCAGTTTGGTAAAAGTGATCTGCAGCAGGCAGGTATTTTTCAACACACAGATATGATGTCAATCACCGACCTGAAACAGGGGGAATATTACTAACCTATCATCTTCCACTAATAAAGGAAAGAGAAATGTCATGTTAGTGTAGATTCTCAAAGGAAAGGAAAAGAAGGTTGGGGCTTTCTGCTGTCCTAAATCATCCTCCTCTTACTACACCTCAGTGTGGTGTTTTTGTTAACAACATTCCCTAACATGAAAGGCTTCCGTTCAAAATTTCATGTGGTTCACAGTCTAGTGCAGACATCCGTCATAACACATCCCCCTCAAAGATGCATGTACAGATCTCTATTTTAAAAAAAGAGCTTAGCACATCCCAACTGAGATCAAACTTTCAGAAAGACCCAGTTCCAATTTAATCCCCTAAAGGAGTGTCAGATTTTCAGAAGACCTCAGTACCCAACAGCTCAGCTCTCAGTGCCACAGACATGGCCCAGAGTTTGGAAAGACTTTAAAATAGGTTGATCTCTTTTGAGAATGTGGTTACTGATTTTGGTCCCTCACGGGGACAAGTTCTCTTCACAGCTGATGCCCACCTGTTGGTGTCAAGCTTTTTATGAAAAGATGGCCTTTTGTGACTAAGTGGATATTCATTGAATGAAATGAAGGTGGCGGAGGAGATTAAAACTCTTCTTGAAGAAGAAAGAAAAATAAACCAACTCCCTTTGACATTCCTGTTTTGAAGTATTTTCATTCAGAAGCTTTATGAATCCTGAACTCAGCAATAGAAAGAGACAGACTTTGCTCAGGACATTTATTTGGGCTATGAGAGTGCCAAGTCTCTGATTGAAATGGTATCCTGCTTTCTGGTCAGCTCTGTTTATGGGCTTCCTGCAGCAGCTAAGGAGAAAATGTGCTATTTAATTTGATAGGTTTCACGTTCCCAATCCCAGACAGAATGCCATGCAAGGCAAGAAGGAATTGAGAGTTGTAAGAGCCATTTTAAGCCAGCAATATTTTTGAATGCCTTCTGTTGAAATAATTTCCAAAGTGCAGTTACGTAGCAGATACTGAACTGGGGGTCTTTGTCATACTTTGAAGTCCCATCTGTCATTGGACTTTCAAATTATCTTGAAGAAATACTGTCTGATGACTCCATTTTCTACATACAAAAAAAAAAAAAAGTAGTTAGTATATCGTACATTGTATATAGATAGCATATAGATAGATAGCTTACAGATAAGATTTCATCTGCTGACCAGGTGACCGGGCATAATTACACTCTGAAACCTTATTTAAAATCTAAGAGAAAATTTACAATTACTTTTATGGGCATACATTACTCATAACAGGCTTTTTTTGGCTCAAAGAGTGAAAACACAAATATGGCACATTTTGGATTTAACTTCTATGAACTTGGGAATTGCTTTCCTTGGCCAAAAAAACTAGTTCTTCTGGGGCAGTAACACCTGGTTTGGTGGCAGCACATCACGCTGAGTCAGGAATTAGAAGTGGCAGGGAGGGATGTTTGGGCAGGTTATAGTTGTTCATCCATCCCAGTGGGTACTGCTGCATGGTACTCTGGAAAGCTACAATTCAGGCAGCCGGTTAAGATGGGGCAAGGGAGGTGGACAAGCAGTGCATGCTTGAAAAGCAATTTTCCTTTTTTTAATAACAAAACAGGATTCTTTGACTATGACATGCTGGCAAGAAAAAAGTATCATCTGTACTAAAGAAATACTGTAATAGCAAATTGTAGATGTTACAAGACTGAGCTGTACTTAATATGGAAAACATTTTACAAAGTTGAAAAAATTTGACGTCTACATGAGATAGTTGCACGTGTAGATTGCTATTTCAGTTACCTGCATTTTACAGATTTCTAGATCTAACATGCGTGCACGTAGGCACAAACATTGGTGCACCCATGAACACCCAAACACAAACAAAACACCCAAATGCACCATGCAGAACTCACACAACCACTTCTGCCATGCCAGACTGCCGTGATTCCTTGCCAGGCATCCATGAATTAATATATTACAAATGTCCTTCCCTACACTGAAAAAATTATTACTGTCCTGTTCATCAGCCACCACAACTCTGAATGCATGAAGTCTGTAAAAATGAGTCTGATTATTGATTTATGCTTTTTATACCTGTCCCCTAATAAACTTACAGCCCAATTACAAAAAGAACAATATTCCAGTTGCTAGAAATGGGAAAAGATTTGACTTTGTAATAAAGGTTTGCTAATCTATGTAATCAAATCTAATTTGGAGTAAACCAAATTCATTTAAAATGCATACACGCATACATACTCCTGAATGTGGTGCATCAGAAAAGGAAAAAAATGGAGTTGAAACAATTTTCTATTCAGTTATTCTTTTTAAACTCAAGGAATTAAAAGTACTTAGAGCGCGGTTATTTTAGATAGGGAGCAAGGAGAAAAGCTTTTTTTTTCACTGTTATGTCACTATTTCAACAGAAAGACAAATAAAACACTATTGCTCTTAAATGCAACCTGATGTTGATAAAGTGTTACCCATTTTGTGGTATCAACTTCCTTTAAAAGTCCATCATTTCAAACACGACAACGTCTAACTCTATTTTATATTACGTCTAAAAATCAATGTGAATAGATGCATACATTTTAAGCCTTGACAACTCTATTGTGATCACCAAATCTGACCTCCTCTGTATGACAGGGCACACAAACTCAACCATTAATTTCTACATTAACCCATAATTTCTAGCAGAATGGTAGTAGATATTTTAGAAAGATAAACAGTCATGTTTTTATTATTTCCAATGATGGGGAACCCACCTCATCCCTAGAGAAGCTGTTTCATTCATCAATCAGTGATAAATATTTTTTTCTTTTCTTTTAATTGAACTTTTTTTACTTTCAGTTTTTGACCACAGTATTCTGTTATCACAGTACAATTAATTTGTGTGCAGTGAATAATTGTACTTACTTCCAGGAGCAATTAGCTCCTGGAATTATCTAAAATACCTAAAAACTGTTTGAAAACATTGTTTCAAGGTTCAGTTTATAGTGCATACTTTTGTTTCTCTCAAATAATTTTGCACAATGACTTCCCCAACTTTTTTAGTCATGTAGTAGACAAATTGGGGATCCTCCAAGTTTTACGCTATCAATGTCTTTTCTTTTTTTTTCCCCACATATTAGAGCCATGACACTGTCCCAATTGAATACTGTCTGGTATTCCTGAAATATGGTGCTGAAATCAAAACTAAAATTTTCTGCTAGAATGCAAATTAAAATAATCTGGTAGAACCCCTCATATCACTTCACATATCAATCTGCAGACAAAGTCCCCCCCTCTATTAGAAAATTAGGTCAGGTTAGGACATGAACTCTAGGAGTTACTTTTACTAAGAGAATACTAAAATAGTTTTGTCATTCACATGGATATAGACTGTCACTTAATATTGTGGCAGGTCTTGGGTAAACCCCACAGGGAAAACCTTGCTAAAGTCAGATTTGCAGCTAACTGACACCATTTCCCAAGTACATGTTCTATCCTGACCTAATTTTCTAGAAGAGACAAACCTCAAAAGGGGCCAATTCGAAGTATTGATTAGGGAAGAAGTGTCTTAAGCTGCGATTTCCGTGGATTACTAGGGCACATGGTTGAATTTGAAATTTAAAAAGCACTGAATAATTTTTCAGCGAACATTGTTGATAGCAAATAAGCTTAGTGGCCTTTTCATTGTCACACCTTTTTGCTTTTGTTTCACAGTTCTGCTCTTTATAGGCTTCAACTCTGTGTTAAAGCTACAGCCTGTAACACGTCTTGGAAAGAGTGAGGACTAAAGATTGTGGAGCACCCCCAAGATCTTTCAAAGGTGATTCCAAAATGATAGGGATGTTTACGCTGCAAAAAGAAGCTTACTGTGGGCAGAAGCATCCCTGGATCCCAGAATCAGGGATTCTGATCCTGCAGGGACTTCCAGCAGTGCACTTTTAAATCCAGAAACTGGAGTATAGTTCATACACATGTATGCGTACATATATATATAATAGTACAAGTATAAAGGCACGGTAAGCATGGACATGCAAATACTTCTGGATGAAGGACAACATAAATTATTCAAAAGCAATGGCTTTCAAAGCTAAATCCTCCTCCAAGACATAATGAAACACATTTATATCCGTTCCAACACAAAACCCCTATCACTTATTTTGGTTCGTCTTTGACAGCAGTGACTTAAGGGATATGTTATCCACTCCAAAAATAAGAACAGCTGAATTGGCAACATTCTTGCTCTGGTTTATCTCTTTCCAACTGTTATTCCAACTCCTTGTTCTTAAAGCAGGAGTCCACTCTAACATGATGGAAATTAAACGCAAGCTTCCCAGTTTGGACTACGGAATGGTCCACAGACTAAATTTAGAAACGTGGCTAATTTTCTTGATTATCTTTAGAATTATTTTAATAGCAAGGAAAATTTTCTTCTGAATTACAGCTTGCTCATATTTTAACCTGGACTGGACTTGGATATTGTGTCTTCAAATAGTAACTTCCCTGTTTTTACTAGAAAAAGCATCATAGGTAATTAATATGATTCAAACATTCTCTAAGAAAATGCTATCATGATATAAAAAAAATTCTCTCTCCAAGAATTTTACACATTGTCATGTTATTCTTGACCTCATATAAAACGCTGCAGTGCCTGATCCAAAGCTATTGAACTGTAAAGTTCCAAATAGATACAGCTGCATTTGGGTATTTGTGAACTACAATGTTATGGAAGAACATCAAAACAATTTCTATTAAGAAATTAAATTTAACAAAAATAATTGCTCTAAATCCCTGAAAAATCACCCATAAGGGAGTAAAATTCAGACCCAAGTGCAAACAACCTTCAGTTTCATCAGGATAGATTTGCAGATGATTTATTTCCTAAGATATCATTTCTTTTTCCCCAAGAGTAAAGTAAATACAAATTTGTATCTCATGCTTTGAAACTCTTCTGGAATAAGGATGACTTAGTTCCTCAAAATAATAGGAGGTATTCAATTAAAAACATGATTCATAACACTATAAAACCAAACTCTCCTCCTTGCCTTTCTAAAGCATAGCTGTTGAGAAGCAGAGAAAAATATTAATAGCATTTAATAGATTTTTTTTTCTTCAAAATGTAAGTTTTTTCTCATTACTCTTGGAATATCTTCATAGTACTTGTGGGTGACAATTTTATATTTAAACTTCAGTATCAAATGTTTTTTAAAAAGAGTTTGAAATATTTGCAAAAGTCTAATGCCAACCCTGCAGCGACTCTATGGATGTCTAGCAGAAATGCATCTGAATCACTATGTTTATTTAAGTACATGGGATGTACGAGTCTTTCAGCTTTTTCATATTGACCATCCCTTAATCATTCACTGTTAGGAGTGAGCCTAACTATTTTAGCTGTTTGAGCTATTTTAATGTTTTGACTTTGAAAATCAATTTTAATGCATAGTATCAGATCTGTGATCTTGTTACAAGAACAGCTTGCATCAGGGCATGCGTGAAAAACATGGCAAACCGCACCCTCTTAACTCTGAAAGGCTTAAAGAAAAGAAAAGAAAATAATCCTGCAATATTTTTAAAGAAAGAAAAAAATGTTGGAACTCTAAAGCAGTTTTTCTTCTGTTTGCTGAATAAATGGAAAAAATACTCTCATAGCAGTTGACAGTACTCTTTCATGGTTTTAGCCGTGAATGGTTTTGCTGTTTCTGTGGTATACATCCAAGTCCACAACATCCATGTCCATGCCCACAACATCCATGTCCATGTCCATGGCTGAATGAGTGCTTTGGAAGAAGGGATGGAGCTCGCTTGAGTTTCTTGGAGGGAGAGCTGAAGCAACTCGCCATGAGACAGCAGGGCAAAATCAGACCTGTGCTCTTTCCTTTCTCAGTTATGCTAACAATTACCCATCCTAAAAGGCCTTGTTATTAGCAACATAACTGGGAAATGCCTTCATGCATTCCCCTCTACTCAATATTATCTGCATTTTAGTTTATGTTCACGCCGTAGCAGTAGTCATCATATAGCACGGACGTCATAGCTGATGTCAGAGAAGTTCTGTTGCTCCCTTGCTATTACTACATGCTCAGCGCCTAAATTTCTAACCAGTTTGATTCATATAAACCAGAATTAATTCCTACACGATGAATGGAATAACATGAATGCAAATATAGCTCAAATGTGAGAAAAAGCTAGCTCAACTGCCTGTGATGCACTTAGAGCTATGTGGAAAATTCATTACTGAATAGAGGTCCACAAAGGACCAAAAATGAGTTGTGGGAGTGTAATGAGTTACTAGGCACTGGTTGAACTACCATCACTAATCGGGTGTGTGCTCTTTGCCCATTCCAATTATGAGATAGCTAAGCCACAGTGCAAGAGATTCAATTGTATTCAATGTATATCTTAATGCCTTTTTAATGAAAAAATCTGTTTCTCAGAAAGCAGTGCAAAGAAAAGATTTTTATACAAGATGAGGGATTTAAGTTTTTTTTCTGCCTTGAGCTTTATCAATTTGACTATGAAATTCTTTCCCTCTTACTGCATAACTGACACCATAACTATTCACATTAAATTGCTTGTAAGCAAGTAGGAATGGGCAGCACAGCTACAGCTAAGGTGGGTACAGAATTGTACTCAGCAAATAGCTGTCAACGTATTTCTGTCAAACTGGAACGATGAAAACAGGGAGACCCTGCAAGTTGCTGCCAGGGGTCTGGCAGCATTTGATTTTTAATTTTCTTTAAGGACTTGGTTGACGGAATACAAGGTATGCCTAACGAATCTTCAGACAATAGCTAACTGAGAGGGACTGCCAGTTGGTCGGAGACAGGATTAGAATTAAAAATGTCCTTAACAAATCGGACATATGGCAGGAAAGCATAGGATGTTCTTCAGCATATGTGAGTACAAGGTATTGTCCTTGGGAGGAAGTAGCCAGGCAAATGATGCACCAAGGCAGAACAGACCAGTGGAAGGAGCTGGGACCTGCACAGTGCTTGAAGGTGCCTCAGCCTTTGCATTAACAGTGTTGCTACAGTGGAATCTCAAGGGATGCAATGGCCCCCAGCATGATGATCACACCTTCCTTGCCCTTTTTGCCAACCCTTGGCTGTAGCTTTATGTTAGAACATCCAGTAATGTACAGGGACAAAGCCAAACAGCCAACCAGCACACAGCCCCCACCCCTCATCAACACGTGTTCCAGTTGGTGCTAATGGCATCACAAGCAGGAAAACAACCAATAGGGAGTTTGAGCAGGACCTAATGAAAACAATGTCATTAGCCTGGGAAAAGAAAGTACAGTTGGGGAGGAACCACCTGCAGCACCAGAGAGGACACCCAAGGTATGATGCTCACCTGAGAACATCTGTTGCTTCCTATTTTCAAAAAGGGAAATAAGGAAGACCCGGGGAACTACAGGCCAGTCAGTCTCACCTCTGTGCCTGGCAAGATCATGGAGCAGATCCTCCTGGAAACTCTGCTGAGGCACACAGAAAACAAGGAGGTGATTGGCAAGAGCCAACATGGCTTCACCAAGGGCAAGTCATGCCTGACAAATTTGGTGGCCTTCTTTGAAGGGGTCACAGCGGTGGTGGACAAGGGAAGATCTACTGATGTCATCTACCTGGACTTGTGCAAAGCGTTTGACACTGTCCCACACGATATCCTGGTCTCTAAATTGAAGAGACATGGATTCGATAAATGGACCACTCGGTGGATAAAGAACTGGCTGGACGGTCGCACTCAAAGGGTTGCAGTCAACAGCTCAGTGTCCAAGTGGAGAGCAGTGATGAGTGGCGTTCCTCAGGGGTCGGTACTGGGACCTGTACTGTTCAACATCTTTGTCGGCGACATGGACAGTGGGGTAGAGTGCACCCTCAGCAAGTTTGCTGATGATACCAAGCTGTTTGGTGAGGCAGACACGCTGGAGGGGAGGGATGCCATCCAGAGGGACCTGGACAGGCTGGAGAGGTGGGCCCAAGCCAACCTCATGAAGTTCAACAAGGCCAAGTGCAAAGTCCTACATCTGGGTCGGGGCAATCCAAAGCACAAATACAGGCTTGGCGGGGAATGGCTGGAGAGCAGCCCTGTGGAGAAGGACCTGGGGGTGCTGATCGACGAGAAGCTCAACACGAGCCAGCAATGTGCGATCGCAGCCCAGAAGGCCAACCATATCCTGGGCTGCATCAGAAGAAGTGTGGCCAGCAGGTCAAGGGAGGTGATTCTGCCCCTCTACTCTGCTCTCGTGAGACCCCACCTGGAGTACTGCATCCAGCTCTGGAGTCCCCAACATAAGAAGGACATGGACCTGCTGGAGCGTGTCCAGAGGAGAGCCACGAGGATGATCCGAGGGCTGGAGCACCTCTCCTATGAGGAGAGGCTGAGAGAGTCGGGGTTGTTCAGCCTGGAGAAGAGAGGGCTCCGGGGAGATCTTATTGCGGCCTTCCAGTACCTAAAGGGGGCCTACAGGAGAGCTGAAGAAGGACTTTTTACAGGGGCATGTAGTGATAGGACGAGGGGGAATGGCTTTAAGCTGGAAGAGGGCAGGTTTAGATTAATCATTAGGAAGAAGTTTTTCACTTTAAGGGTGGTGAGGCACTGGCCCAGGTTGCCCAGAGAGGTTGTTGAAGCCCCGTCCCTGGAGGTGTACAAGGCCAGGCTGGACGTGGCCTTGGGCAACCTGGTCTGGTGGGAGGTGTCCTTGCCCATGGCAGGGGGGTTGGAACTCGATGATCTTCAAGGTCCCTTCCAACCTAAACCATTCTATGATTCTATGATTTTATGATTCTCTTCCTGGCTGTCCACCTGGCAGTTCTCCCTTTTCTCTCTCTCCACCTTCTCTATTTTCTTTTTCTATTTTCCTAACAAAATAACGTCCACCATTACATATGCCTTCAGCTATGGACTCTCCTAACAAAACAACTTCCACCATTACATATGCATTCAGCTACGGACTCTCCTAACAGATCTTCATGTGTGAACTTATCTCAATATCCTTCATGCAACATGAGATGCGGCCACCGTACAATATCAGCTGAATGTGAGTCAGCAATAGCACTGGCAACAAAGACAAAAGCAATAAGGTGATGTATAAGCAGAAGAATGCCTAAACCATAGCCAATTAATAAAAACTCAAAGGCCTTTTGCCAGTACTGGTCTGTCCTTACACGCACATGATTTTTGATTTTACACACAGCTCCCAAAGGAAGATACAAACCAATCTGAGGAAATTAATGCAAAGCAATAAAAAGTAATGCCAAAGTGCAAGAGGAAAAGATGGAAAAACCCCAGATTTGTTTACTACAGAAGTGTTCCCTGATCAATTTAAGTGGAAATAATTCACCACCACTGCCGAAAACTGCCCTTGCTCCTGAGTCAGCCTAGTGCTCGGGACCCTCAGCCTGGCACCAGAACTTGTGTGGCTCTTCAGCAATACCAAATGTAGCTGCATTTTATTCATTAAGATTAGGTTTTGGTTAAAACATGACCAAATCCTGACTTTGAGAGACTATAGGGAGATGTGGCTTTTGGGGGTAGAAAGCTGGAGACAACTCTTTCAGCATGAGAGCAGAGTAGATCATCCTCAACCACTTCCAAGATCTCATCGTGAGAAAATGCAGCTAAGAGGATGTATTGGGTTTGTGTAGCAAGGTTTTGGTAGCAGGGAGGCTATAGGGGTGGCTCCTGTGAGAAGACGCCAGAAGCTTCCCCCATGTCTGACAGAGACAACGCCATCTGGCTCCAAGATGGATCCGCCCCTGGCCAAGGCCGAGCCCATCAGTGACGGTGGTAGTGCCTCTGGGATAGCATAGTTAAGAAGCGGAAAAAAACTGCTGAGGAACAGCAGCCAGAGAGAGAATTGGGAATATATGACAGCAACAACTCTGCAGACACCAAGGTCAGTGAAGAAGGAGGGGGAGGAGGTGCTCCAGGCGTCAGAGCAGAGATTCCCCTGCAGCCCATGGTGAAGACCATGGTGAGGCAGGCTGTCCCCCTGCAGCACATGGAGGTCCATGGCGGAGTAGATATCCACTTGCAGCCCATGGAGAACCCCATGCCGGAGCAGGTGGATGTCCAAAGGAAGCTGTGACCAGATGGAGAGCCCACGCTGGAGCAGGCTCCTGGCAGGACCTGTGAACCCATGGAGAGCCCATAGTGCAGCAGGTCTCTGGCAGGACCTATGGCCCCATGGGGGACCCACACTGGAGGAGTCTGTTCCTGAAGGACTGCACCCCATGGAAGGGACCCACACTGGAGCAGGTCCTGGAGAACTGCAGCCCATGGGAAGGACCCACATTGGAGAATTCCATGGAGGACTGCCTCTTTTGGGAGGGACCCCATGCTGGAGCAGGGAAGAGTGTGAGGAGTCCTCCCCTGAGGAGGAAGGAGCGGCAGAGACAAGGTGTGATGAACTGACCCCAACCCCCATTCCCCATCCCCCTGTGCTGCTCGTGGGGAAGAGGAAGAGAAATGGGGAGTGAAGCTAAGCCTGCGAAGAAGAGAGGTGGGGGGAAGGTGTTTAAGATTTGGGTTTTATTTCTCATTATTCTCCTCTGATTTCATTGATAATAAATTAAACGAGTTTTCCCCAAGTCGAATCTCTTTTGCCCATGATGGCAATGGGTGAGTGATGTCTTATCTCCACCCACAAGCCTTTTGTTATATTTTCCGTCCCCTGTTCAGCTGAGGAGGGGAGTGACAGAGCAGCTTTAGTGGGCACCTGGCCTCCAGCCAGGGTCAGCCACCACAGACAAAGACGATAGGAGCCTTCAATTATACAAGGCTTGCTAGAAAAGGCTAGGAATGGTACATCCATGTCTGAACAAGGATGATGCACCATTAGAAAAACTCTCAACCAGTAAGGGTGATGAAACCCTGAAACAAATTTCTTGGGAATGTTATTGGGTCTCCATCTCCAGAGACTTTTATGAATGGTTAGGATGAGCTTGTATCAAAATCAGCATAGGTATATTGTTCCTGCCCTTGGAGAAGGGATGGACTTTTGGCAGCCCCTTTCAGCCTTTGGTTTTGCAGATTAACTGACATCAACCAACAGGAATTTCTCACTGCATGATTTCTCTGTACCTTGATCATATGAGTCTCCTAATGGCTCCTCTCCACCATCTGATCTGCTATAACATGTCTTACAAATTCCCATACAGGTAAATTGTAAGGTCTTAAAAAAGGCAGCCTGTACCCAAACTCCAATTGCTCCCTGTACATCCAAAGAAAGAGGAGAACCACCCTCTATCCTTCCTTTTGTGTGCTATGTACCACAGTAAGCACATCTGACAGCAGCCAGCTACTCTGATAAAAGAATGTTTGGAAGGATGTTTGCTCAGCAACATGCCATTAACACATCTGCCCCATACTGAGTCAGCAGATATGACCCCTTCTAACAGCATTTCTCTGGAGAGCAGAGAATAATTCAAGTGAAATAGGCAGTGGAGCTCCTCTTTCCTTATTATCTTTTTAAATAAAATACTAGTGGTATCAGATCCTCTTCTTTTTTGCTTCTGTCCAAAGCAACTCTTGAAACATCAATAAAGCAGCAGTCTTAAGTACCTTGCTGAAATGTGAATGCAGATGGATCAGGTCTAAGTTTAGATTCATGTTTTCAGTTCTTACAGATGGGAAATGAGATATCCAAAGATGTTGGCTAATCATCTCACAAAAAAAGAATAATTCTAAAACTATGACTTTAATGAATATTTTGCAAAATATGCCTAGCAAAACAAAGCATATTAATAAAATCATAGGATTTACTGGCCTCAGCTGTTACTGCTGAAGACAAAGAATAAAAGAATGAAAAATCGTCCACTGAATTTGAGGAAGATCTACACTCTTCATAATTTTTATGATAATTACACATGTATCAGATGCAGAAAATCTACCTGGCAAGCAAGCCTGACCTTTTTTTAAAGGTCACCAAAGTCATTAGACTTATAAGCCTGGATAAGTCTGATTAAAGCCAATAATGAATTTTGAAGTGCAGATTTAGCCATATTCTAACAAACTCATGGGGTCTTCCATTGGATTTTGTTACACTTCTTTCAGCCTGACAACCCCGAATCCTATCAAAAAACTCCACCCTTTGTGTGCATAATTTTTGCCTGTTATGTATCGCTGATCATGTTACAGACAACTAGCTGCTGAAAGGAGAAGCAGTGACGAGAATGTGGAAGACCATCTCCTCCTTCAAATATTCCTTCTCATGCTGCTGGCCAATCTCTCCAGGCTGGACACGTGGTGACAGTGGAGGAAGAAGGGTGCTCACTGTGTAGTAAACAAACTATGGAAGGACCGTTTTCCTAAGGACATGTGCCCTGTGCCCCCTAATTTTTTCCTGCTGCTTATCCATCTCCTTGTCCTACCTGCTATTTGCCATGCTTGACACCATATGCCATGATTATGTGAGTTCTGATGGATCAGCCAGCGCGTGCATGCTGATTGACCAGCTGGCTGTTGCCTCTTAGAAAGGACAAGGATCTGAATTACAACTGCCTTTGCCTCACTGGGAAGTGCTAATTTGAGCTTGCATTTTCTACCCTGCCCTCAGTTTGCTGGCTACTGCCAGCTAGAAGACGATGGCCAAGTTCTTCACGTCTCCACTTTTGTCATGGCTGAATACAGGTCACTTTCTGTAGCTACCTGCCAATTCTTTACAGCTTTCACAAGAAATTAGTATCTTTGAGCCCTCTGGCTAGCTGTCAAAACTGGCAAAAAAGTTTAGGAATTATTCAGGGAAAGGTAACAGACAGGTAGTGTGATGAGATGTGTATCATTTTCCCGAGAGTTGGGCTGATAGTACCTGTACAATTGCACTTATGTGCAAAATCAACACTTCAAAATACAGGATAGAACATGAGTTTTGGTGATGTCATATATTACCATCTGTCAGATGAGTCACAGAAACCAGCTGGGTGCACACAGTCACCCTGTCCCAACTGTGAAAATAAAGCTTGTCAGCTAAAACCTCGGCATGGTTCTGCAAACTTGCACCTTTGCAGATTTGTGCCTGAGTTCTCCACCATCTTCATTCAAGCACTTACAATTTTCTTCCATTTTGCCATGAAGACTTTTTTCAACCCAAAGCAATTTTTGGAGGAAAAAAAATCAAGCTCTTGCAGACCTGCCATATGATTTTATACTATTAAATTGATGTTTGCGATGTGGCACAGTGACCCCAGCCCAACTTTCAGAGGCAATGTATGGCCTTAGCTAAAGGAAAGAAAAAACTCCAAAGATGGCCTTGATGCACAAAATAAACACAATAATATGTTAATTTTCTTAAAGGATTATTGCTTTGAAAGGGTTATCCTTTTCTCCCTTCCAACAGGTAATTTATTTAACTGCAAGTCTCCTAATAGTAAACCATTACATCTTTTGGAACATTTGCCAATACTAACTTCTCTGGACTGTTAACAGCACGGGAGCACACAATGATAGGATAACACCAACAAGATCTGAAGCAGATAAACACCGCAGGCTAGGAAAAGTACAATAACAAGGACTGAAATAATATTTTAATATGCACAGTGAAATGTAGCCTAGGTCCTGGGCTGGCGGTTTTATTCCCGCAATGTTAATCAGAAGTTCTGAAGCCTAGAAAACCTCTAATAGTCCTTTAATGCCCATTATGCAAAATCTGAGGTGGAATATTGTTTATTGCAACTAAACAATCCTTGATTCTCCACTGCTTTGCACCTTGACTCATCCCTTCCTGTGTGGTCTAAAACAATGATGGAGCAAACTGACAGAATTTTTCTCCACTGTACACTTTGCACAACTGGTAGCGATTACACAAGGTGCTCAGAAGAAAAGTACTGGGCTGTCTGTTTCTCAGGCATACCTTCTTTCTTCTTTCTTAGTTCCCACTCACTAACTTGATGTCCATCATGACACCAACAGTGCAAAATTCCCCTTAATACAAGAGTGAAGGCCATGAAATACTGTGCTTCTTCCATCCTTGCTTGGCAGCAGCCGGGACATCTCACCACCTTGCAGAAGCCTGCTGCACACTTGGCTTGTCTGAACTTCTACCAAGCAAGCCAGATTTTAGTGCTCCACCAAAAAAGCCAGCGTTTCTACAGATTCCCAGGTGACCAGCAAAAAACTCTACCATTGCCATAATCCTAATGGTCAGAAATGACAGATTTTAATGTTTTAATCAGGAAACTGGTGTAAGATGGAAGCAAGTTCCATCTTGCTAGCCTAAGATAATGAGCTTTTGTTGGCTTAGCTAATAACCTTTATTTTCTATTAGGATAACTGTACCCGCATTGCTATGCCCAAAAAATGCTTTTGAGTGAAGACTAGTTCAGTTAAATCAATTTTATTCTAGCTTCTGAAGAATTTAAGGGCTACCCTCTTGAAACCTTGCCCATCTCCTACACATTGGGGAAGGAAATTGCATTTTTGTAAAAGACAAGTCATTAGCAAGATGGAAGTGTCTTTTAGGATGGGAGGACTGGCAGCCATTGTGGTACAAGTATTGGCAAAGCAGGTGTAGCTTCCAGCCCATGGCCCAACACCCCCCCCCCCAACTCCTCACCTGGGAATATGCCTGGAAAGTACCGTTCTTTTCTGACAACATTTTACATGGGATGCAAAAACTCTCCACAGCTGCATTTGCAGACTCATTTTTTTAATCAAAAGGCAAGGAGCTGCCAGCACTGAGTCCTGGTAGTCCTGGCAGTCTGTCTAGAAATGGAGTATCAGGAGAAACACTTGCTTTTTCATTTCAAGTCCTCTTCCACTTCATTTACATGGAAATGGACTGGAGGAAAGGATGTAGAAAGAAAAAAGCAAGCAAAAAAAGGCATTAACGCTAAGGGCAGGCAGGGAAACATCTTCACCTTCAAAAACTGGGGCTAAATTTACAGGCAGGCTGTTGAGATCTAAGGGGAAGTAATGGCTGTGAATAAAAGAAAGTCTAAAATATTTGGCTGTACAAGGAGAGGTTTCAGAGGAGGGACAGCTCCTTGGTTTTGCATGGTGAACACCAAGACCATCTTGGATGTCTAGGACATCTGCCACAAAAAGATAAAATATAAAGAAAATACATTTCTCTGTGCATTCTTGCACAAAAATTGCGGAAATTGGATACAAATATTGGAAAGCACAGTACAGGCCAACACAGAGACTTGATTTAACATATAATCTTTCAGCTTTCTGCTTGGATGATGCTATTTAAGGCATTCATAATCAACAAAATTCACTTCTGCTGAGGAAAAGAGGGAGCCTGAACATATCAGCAGTTTCTTAAGACTGTGCAAACAGCAAACTAACTAGTGAGTCATTAAGCAGACGATCCTGATGTTTTCAAGACATTCTTCCCAAGTTGTGCTACCCGTCTACCCGAGAAGGCAGGATCACTCTGGTGCTCATGACGAGAGCCTCTGCTTTGCGTTTTATAACAGGGTCCGACATAGTTTGTTTATAACCCGAAGTTCTGGTATTACATTGGATGTGACCTGCAGGATCACAGCAGGTGACAAACCTTCTATATCTTAATCCCACTTCACGCTCTTTGCTAATCTCTGGCTGGAGACTTTGAACTATCAGATTTATCTGCTGAGATTCCCAGTGGCCCAGAGCAACTCTAAAACTTCATTTCAAACTCTCTTTATCTTTTCTGCAGATTAGCTGCTGTCTTTTTTTTTTTTTTTTTTTTCTTTAATAAATGTAAAATCTGCAATTGATTTTGTGTAATGAGGCTCCTTTTCCCCACAGCAGTCCTAGCCAACAAGGGCACCACCTGAAAACTAATAGGCTAAATAATAATGTGAAGTGGCTGCAGCTTTCTGTTTATCATATGAATAGAAGCAGCACTGGTCACAGTAGGCACGGCCTTAACAGGAGGACATAAAGGACATACATTCACATACAGCTTTGTGTCAGTGTGCTACAAGCTATGCAGAAATAGAATGTGAATAATTGCATCAGATGTGTCAAAACAACAGCGAGCATGGGAATGGGGCGGATTACGCAAAGTTTCTCAGCCATAGCTCCTGGGCAAATAGGGAAAATGTGCATGTTCATAAGGAAATGGTCTTCTGTAGATGAATACATTTTAAAACCAAAAGAAATTCCCTTATCGTCATCTCTTTATGGGAAACCATATTCAGATCAAGAACATGTTTATACAGCAAAACGCAGCCAGCAGATAATGAGCTAACTTAATCTGGCTGGTTCAGATTACAGCAGTCACAAAAATGGGTCAAGGTGGCCTTCAGCCAACGTAGCTGGACCATAAGATCTTGGGAATTGTGGATCAATATTCTCCTGGATATCAGTACATTGTGCCTTTGTTACCACGCTTGCCTCCATTTTTTAACTTAAATTAGCATAACTGAACTAGCAGTGGCTACATTTTCAGCTTTGTTTTGCTGCATTGCATATTTTTCAAACTGATAGCAACAAGGTCAGGCTCCATCAAGGAAAGAGCTTGTCACCTCCTCACATTGTCACAAGGACAGATGAAATCCATGGAGGTGGCTGGGGCCAACCCATCCCATCCACATGAAGAGGTAAAATACACGCAAGCTTTCTCCTGTGATGTAGCCCAAGGGCTGTCACAAGCCCACTCCAGCAGCATGCAAAAACAGACCTAAAGAAGCACTTTGAAAAGTGTAACAGAGTGCGGGCAGTCTTGAGGCACAGTCATTTCCCTGGCTTGCCTACAAGGACAATGAAACCCCCAAATTTATTTGACAATACAGCTATTAAGTTGATAGATGGAAAACTGATGTACAGGCGTCATTTAAGATTTGGACACACTAAATGAAATTAATAGTTCTCCAAATAAATCAACTCAGATTTGCATGTTGTGGATGCTGGAAGGGAGCCCAGTCTTCTGTTGGATGTCTATTTCTTGAACGACACAAATGGATTTATGTTTCAGATCTAAATGCTAACCCCACAAAAAAGAGCTGAAAGAGAGAAAGAATGCAAATCCAAATTATACTTCCCTGCAAATATGGGTTCTGGGATTGCTCTGTTAAGTTTGACACTTTTGAGGATCTTTCTCATACCTTCATCTCCATCCTTGTCAGCATTTTCTCAGAGTAACTGATCTTCTCCTTGGATTACAACGGTCTTTAGCTACTTCCCTGATAAGCTTCTCAAGACAATGTGTGCATCTCTCAGCCTAAATAAAGTTTTTGGGGATCTGAGAATCAAGAATCCATCCACAACTTCTTTCTAAAGCAGCAGTAGCAAGTGTCAGGAAATCATTGATATTTGATTAAAAATACATCCTCCGTCACTAGGCATACACATGGCAATACTGAACCAAAGAAGAAATGTTGGGACTTACACTAGGGTTCTGAAAGGATTTACAAAGCATAGTTTATTCACAGAGACACATCCAAGGAAATATCCCCAGGAATGCCAGCTTTCTCCACTAAGGTCTCCTTGACAACTAACCAAGAGGTTATAAAATGAAAATCTTCTGTGAAAGAAGAAGAAGAGAAAAAGTTGGAACTTCAGCAAGCTGAGACAACTGGGGGTTAATTGAATTAATTTGGGAATTTTAATTGGATGTTGAATGGATAAACCTGTAAGAACAACCTCTCTTGGATGCAGATATAACTCCTCATCCTCATTTTGGTTAGCAAGACAAGGAGACCAAAGAGGTCCTAAAAGGAGAGGAAGTTCTAGGATGTCACATCTTTCCAGATGAATGTAACAGTGAATCAGCAGAAAATTTTTGTAGCTCTTCAACAAATCTAAGAGCATATATATCAACAATGGTAAAAAACATAGTTCCATTAAATTCAGCTTCACCAAGGGGATTCATATCAGCTAAAAAACCACCTTCCAGCATTTTTAAAAACATCTACAAAAGTTTGATGGCTATTATAGTACACTGTAATATATAAAGGTGGGTGGGTTTTTTCCCCCAGTAGGAAAGAAATGCTTATTTTCTTATAGCACAGGAGAACAGATACCAGACTCAATGTTGACAATTACTGCAATACCATCCCTGCAGATCAGGAAAACCTCCTAATCAGGCAAATGCCTGCAGCGAGAGTTCTGACTAAGGACTGCATCAGGACTTAAGGACTCAGCCCCCGAAGACTAAAATTTGAATTGGTAGGAATAATTTTCAAAATATTAAAGTTTTGCTTCACTTCCAGTAAGGAAAGGAGTCTGATAAAGACAATAATAATCAAGATGCCAGTTCTGCCCAAGCTGCAAGAGAGGAAAAGACTAAAGTGATTGCAGTAGCTACTGCTCTATAACTAAACAGTGCCTTTGCCCGACTACTTATCTCAAAAATAAAAAGTACAAGGAGAATAAGGCAGGGAGATAGATCAAGGAGCATCAGAGTGGCCAAATGGCTTGATTTGCTCAGGCATCTCAGAATCTTTCATTAAGATTTACATCATGATGCTGACCTAAGTGGCAAAGCAATTTTTTCATAGCAGAAGAAAGAAGCTAGCGTTCTCTGGCTGGGTCAGGTAACCCGTCTCATGCTCACAGCAAGTAATGGAGTCCTCCTCGTGTGAACAGGACTGACCAACGGACCTGTCTTCTTCAATTTTTCTGAAGCGGAGTGTTTTTCATGTGATCACTGTGTTGCTGCTTACAGTTGAACAAGCAGTACCTTGACTTTATCCATTTTCCTTCATTAAACAGGCAAGGCATAAAACACCACCACAGTTTAAAAACCTTCCTCACACTGACATCAATGCTTTCAAACTGAACTTCAAAATGCATCTCAAAAATTGTAATGTGGCACTTGACCAGCTCAGCTCCCAATTAAAAATGGTAATGTTGAACAGTCCCTGAAGCATGACATCAGATCAGAATTTCTGGGATATTGGCTTTACTGAATTTCATCCAGGTAAGCATTTGGCTTGATTTAAGGTGCATGAAAGGCATGCATGTGTGCATGCGCTGTAAAACAGATGCCATCAGTTATCCTGATCTTGAAATTTTAGTAATTATAGGAAGTCAAACTATCTACAAGAAAAACAGGAGGAAAACTCAGAAATGAAGACCACTAAGTGTCCCTCATGGTGGATTACCATGATGGAAATGGTTGTACGCCAGCACTGAACTGTTGGCAAAATTTACTGAGGACTTCACACATCTCTGGTACACTCATGGTAAAACCAGATTCAGGATTAGCGTTTGACTTTTGTGATTTAACTTTCCTTCTGTGTTAGTGATAACAGAGTTTTACCGAGCTGGATTTGGGCCAGTGTCCTCATGAAAAGACCTTTCTGGGTGGGAAGTTTTGCAACAGCAGCAGTTTGCCCAGTCTATGGAAGCTTGGATGCATCTTGTTCTTCCGCACAGAAACTGCTTGGTCCTGGTCCACCGTCCTGTATCCCAACACAACACAACACAGAGCTGTTGGGCATTCAGGTCTGCTCCAGCCCCAACAGCCTCCAGCCCCAGCACTAACGTCAGTGGTGTGGAAGCACTTTGGTACTACTGCAATATGCCAACAATG